>JAECXD010001328.1:1200000-1800000 GCA_018151445.1 Zaprionus inermis | reverse complement strand
CCCGCTTTGCACGTCGTATAATGACCGATGCGAACTTGTTTAGACGTTCTCCTATCGACTGGAACATAACGAGACCCAAAGGAATTCCCACCTAAAAGTGAAAAATGTGATCTCAGGTATGTTGCAAAATTATTAGAAACAGGCTTTTAAGAGTTTTGAGTTTTGGATCGATCATACCATAGCATAGCACATCGTAAACATTTTCCCAGCGACAGTGGTCGGCGTGGAGTGTCCATAGCCTGAAATATTAAGTGTTCACACAAAGATAAATTTGCATTAATTTACCTACCGCTCTTATTACAGTCTATATACATTTGTATCACAAACATTAACTTACAGATACTACATACATAAATTTAAAAGCTCTTCACTTTTGCTGGCTAAGCTAAACTATTACTCCATTTTAATAGAATTCCAAAACAATCTCATCTTTAAAGAAGATATACATACATATGTAGATGTAAATAAACAATTTAATGCTATTCTCCAACTCCTTTATAAAGAAATACTTAAATTAAGGTAACAAAAAGCTTAAATCCCTTGGTTCTTGTCAGTTTAATTTTTTTTCCAGAAATCAAGCAATTGTTTATTTGTTTTAATTATATAATATGGTTTACCAACTTTGTTAATTATATGTACATATCTAGTAAGATATTTACCAATCATTGCCAGCACCACAGTGGCAAAATAAAATGCGCCAGCGAATTTCCACTGAGGTCCCGCCTTGTGTGGTTTGTTCTCTATTATTACTATTTCGATCATCCGGTAGTCTTCTGCACTCACATTGTATTTCTTAACGAAATTATTCTTGACCGCTGCACGACGGCATGAAAGCAAAATTTGATGCGAATTCCAATATCAATAATCAGATCGATGGCCAATTAAAAAGTACGAATACAAAAACAAAGAGGAATGAACATAGATCAACAGTTAATAAAGCATTAGTTAGGGTAGGTTTACTTCCATTCAAACAATTTCATAAAAACTAAGTTTTAAATTTGAAATTTTTTTGATACTGATTGACACACAACTTATTGATTTATGTTATTGACAGTTTAAAAATAATACGTTAAAATGCATTTGATAAAATTTCTTATTCTTTTTTTTGTGTTCGGGTGCAAAAGTAGGGCTTGTTGTGTGCATTTGGATCTTGCCGGGGATACTATATATTGATCTAGAATATATAGGTATGTACCTTGCAAAAATTCCCAACGCTTCGCTTCGGTTTGTGATTCAAGCGAGTCGAAGACTGCCGCTCCGATGAGCAAATAGGTAAATGTGCATACCACCAGCGACAGGGTTCTCACATTCTGACGCTTCATGGCGCAATGGACAACAAATTCTAAAGCAGTTTTACGGCAGGATTCAATTAGCATCTAATTAATGAAGTGTTCTGGTTACGGATTCGCGCAGAAGCGACCGCGGGCGCACTTAATTCAAATTTATTTATGTCTGCAACAATATTATGTCAAATCCTCCAGATCCACAATGTTGCAGTTGGCTTTTGATTGCTGTGAAGGACTCTGTAGAAATCGATTAAACTGAGAATACATTTAAAATAAAAGGATACCATTCGAATGGCTTATTAAAACCAATAGAATGTGTACTTCTTCATTCAGTGTGTATGTTCTTGTCAATTGTAGTACCAGTAACGTGTATTATTGTTCAGATATATATATATCTTATTTTACTAAAATCAACAAATAACTGACTCAAAGTTATAGAGGGCTTTTATTATGAGAACTTTCTCACAAGTTGGCAGCACAGTATACGCACTATCGATAATTATTGCAATCAGCTGATGGCATCGGATTCATCGTTAGGGTTGTCAATTGCAAGCAATAACTCTGCTTGGCATCACTATATATTATTTACTAAGTAATCGATAGCATCGGTAAGTCATCTTGTCGTTTCGCATTTGTTTACGTGAAAAAGACACGCACTCTACTCTACTTAAATAGATTTTAAACTGCTGCAGGTGCGTCAGCATCTATGTACCACTAGAACGGTATGCTACGCATTCGTCGGCGCTTTGCGCTACTCATTTGCTGTGGCTGTCTACTCATCTTTCTCAGTCTCTATGTGATCCTTAATTTTGCCGCACCAGCACCCAATGTAAAAAAGGTAATTTAATTTCTGTATATGTGGATGACGTTTTTGTAGTTCAATAATAAATTTGACATTCGAACAGCCCACTTATATTTCGCATGAAACAAGAGCGCAGCATTTAGATGACATACTGCGGGATAATTTTCCCGAAGATGTAGCCAAGCGCTCTGTGAAAAAGGAGAAAAAAGTGGCAATACGTTCGAACTTGATTGAAACCGATGACAACAACAATGGTGAGTGCATCGACGTGGTCGGGCAGGTACCCGAGGTCGATGTGCAAATGCTACAGCTATATGACCAAATGTCCTTTGCGGACATCGATGGCGGTGTCTGGAAGCAGGGCTGGAACATAAAATACGATGATCTCAAGTACAACTCACACCATAAGCTGAAGGTGTTTGTGGTGCCACACTCGCATAATGATCCTGGCTGGATTCAGACTTTTGAGGATTATTATAATGCTGGTAAGAAAAATGTATGGCCTATTGTTTTACCTATCTATGTATGTACTTACAGACATACATAGATATAAAAAATTCGTCCAATTTAATTTACCACAAGTGAAGCGTAAAATTAGAAGTTGTGGCATGTATTTTAAATACGTGTACTCTACATGTGGAAAAATTTTTAAAAACATTTTTATCAACGACTTAACCATTTAGTTCGTTTCTTGTCGCATAGTTCTTTAATTAATTTTCAATCGATGCTGTTATTGTTATCTTTTTACAGACACGAAACATATACTATCAAACGCATTACGCCATCTGACTGATAATCCAAACATGAAATTCATTTGGGCTGAAATTTCGTATTTTTCACGATTCTATGAAGACTTGGGTGAACATAAGAAACAACAAATGAAGTTGTAAGCATAATTTTCTCCTCACATCGTGATCGAGTTATTAATTTAACTGTGTATACTTTCAGGCTGATAAAGAAACGTCAGCTGGAGTTTGTTACCGGAGGTTGGGTTATGCCAGACGAGGCCAATTCGCATTGGCGCAATGTATTGCTTCAGCTGACTGAGGGACAGACATGGCTTAAACAACATTTCAACATTACGCCCACTTCCTCTTGGGCTATCGATCCGTTCGGACACAGTCCCACTCTGCCGTACATTCTGCGAGGAAGCGGCTTCAATAATCTTCTTATTCAACGCACTCATTACTCGGTGAAAAAGGAATTGGCTCTGCAACGCCAGTTGGAATTCTATTGGCGTCAAATATGGGACACACGAGGTTCGACGGCGCTATTCACGCACATGATGCCCTTCTATTCCTATGACATTCCACACACCTGTGGACCGGACCCAAAGGTCTGTTGCCAGTTCGACTTTAAGCGTATGGGTTCCTTTGGATTAAGCTGTCCCTGGCGAGTACCCCCTAAAGCCATCGATGATAACAATGTGGGCGCACGCTCAGAGCTGCTGGTGGATCAGTGGAAAAAGAAAGCTGAATTGTATCGCACCAATGTGCTGCTGGTTCCCCTAGGTGATGATTTCCGCTACAAACAGAATACCGAATGGGATGTGCAGCGAGTCAATTATGAGAAACTCTTCGATCACATTAATAGCCAACCACATTTCAATGTTGATGCACAATTTGGCACACTGCAGGAGTATTTCGATGCTGTGCATCAGACGACAAAAAAGACAGAACAGAGTTTCCCTTCGCTCAGTGGCGACTTTTTTACATATGCGGATCGAGCCGATAACTACTGGAGTGGTTACTACACTTCGAGGCCGTATCACAAGCGTATGGATCGCGTACTTATGCACTATGTGCGTGCAGCAGAAATGCTTCATGCTTGGCTGCCCTGGGACGCCATGGCGGGCTTTAGTCAGAAACTCGAACAGGCGCGCCGTGAACTGTCACTATTCCAGCATCACGACGGTATAACTGGAACCGCAAAGACACATGTGGTGGCGGACTATGAGGCGCGCCTGCTGTTGGCACTTAAGTCCTGCCAATTTGTAATGCAGCAGGCAGTCTATCGATTACTAACGAAGCCTTCCATCTACAGTCCGGATTACAATTTCCATTATTTCACACTAGATGATTCACGCTGGCCCGGTGTGGGCGTAGAGGAGAGTCGTACTACTATAATCCTAGGTGAAGAGTTGCCCACCAAGCATGTTGTCCTACATAACACTGTGCCGCGTTGGCGTGAGGAGCTTGTGGATTTTTATGTATCCAGTCCGTTTATTAGCGTAAGTGATTTAGAGGGCAATGCGGTGGAAGCGCAGGTGAATCCTGTCTGGAGCTGGCATCACGATACGCTCAGCAATAATGTCAATCCACAAGCATCAACCACCAAATATCGTCTGCTATTCAAGGCTCGTGTCCCCCCAATGGGACTGGTCACTTATATGCTAACCGTTTCGGATTCCAAACCAACGTAAGTGTGTTTCAGGAAATATTATATATCTGTTTCAATGGGGATTCCCTAATTTGCAGCCACACTTCGTATGCCTCGCTTTTGCTGATGACATCGCCGGTAACAGTGAATTTGGGACAGTATCCAGAGAATGTCAAATTTGGTGATCATCGTGAGTTCTCACTGCGTGTTGGTAGCGGTCCCACTGTGGCTTTCTCTGAGTACGGCACACTGAAATCCATACAGCTTACGTCAGACACTCCTCACGTTCCCGTTCACCTGAAGTTTCTTAGGTACGGTACCCGAGCACATGGTGATAAGTCAGGAGCCTATTTGTTTTTGCCCAATGGGCCTGCAATTCCTTTGCTTATTACCCAACCCGTGGTGCTCGTCAGTAAAGGCAAGCTGGAGTCATTTGTGTCTGTTGGCTTGTCCCATGTTATACACCAGACTATTCTGCGCGGTGATGCGCCAGAAATACGAAATCTCGTCGACATTGGAGTAAAAGACAACATGGAGATTGTGATGCGCCTTCAGACACAAATCGATAGTGGAGAAACTTTCTATACAGATCTGAATGGACTGCAGCTGATTAAGCGACGAAGACTCGAGAAGTTGCCGCTACAGGCCAACTATTATCCGGTGCCCTCGGCCATGTTCATTGAGGATGCCAATATGCGACTTTCGTTGCTAACTGGGCAACCGTTGGGTGGCTCCTCGTTGGCAACTGGCGAACTGGAAATTATGCAGGATCGTCGTTTGGCTTACGATGATCAACGAGGTCTCGGTCAGGGAGTGCTGGATAACAAACCAGTTTTGCATATTTATCGGCTTGTACTTGAGAAAATTGTTGGCTGCTCACGTCCATCGGAAGCGCATCCTGCAAGCTACTTAACAAGCGCGGGTCATCGTGCTCTGCAATCTTTGCTAGATCCGTTGGATAAGTTTATCTACACGGAGAACGAATGGACTGGCGCACAGAAGCATTTTGGCCAAAATCATTTGCAGGCCATTGAGGAACTGGACGTGCCTGTAATGCGTCGTCTATCCAAGAGTACGGCGCAAATTCAGCGCATCGGTCTCGTCCTACATCGCACCCAAGTGCTGCAGTGCAACAGCGAATCGCAGGCTGACCAGGTGAGTTTTCTTTGCTGACTAACTTTAAATTAACAATTTGGTAAAACTCATATTTATCCCGCTATCCAGTTCGATGTTTGCAACGTGTTGCAAATGAAAGACCAACCCACCGTCAGTTGTCAGCGCACCACACTCACATTTCTTCAGGTTGTGGAACAATTCGAGCAGAAGGTAGCGCCTGCGCTCTGCCCCATGGAGACAGCCGCCTACACAATCAGCTATAACAAAGAAAACGATAGCTGAACTACTTCCGAATCGCTCAAAAGCAATAAGACATAATTTCGACCAGTGAAATTCAGGAAATTTTCGTTTTACAAGAGAATATCATACAGGAGAATAATATTTATGTGAATCTCAGCACATATTTTATTTTTGACGAATTTTAGTTGAAAATCTAGCATACAGGATCTTTTAATTATACGATTTCATAGTTCTAATTTATGTTATTTTGTGATATTTGTATGAATTTCTCCTGCGACGATGATAAGCAATCAAAACTTCTGATAATAACATTAAATTGATTAGAATTATAAAACTATTCCTAATTCCGAATATTAAACGATAAGATGCGTAGATTTCCTAATTAATTGTCTAGAAATATGAATTAAGAATCTTGATGCAACTTCACGATGACGATGTTTTTCGGATACATTAATCATCCCTAAACTGAATAGATGCTATGTGCATTCATGATATAAATAAAACCGTCTATCTATTCTCTTAATGAATAAAATATAAATGAAATTGATTTTAATTAGATTTACAGCGCAAGAAGCTTGGGTATTTCGGATTACTTTGATTGTTGTGCTCGGGCAAATCCAACTGGCACAATAAGAATTCAAATGGAATCCAAGCTGAGCGTGAAGTGGTTGTTTTTTTTTGCGAGAGAGAGAGAGAGCAAGGCAGAACGGAAGAGAACGCAGCGTACTGTTTCGTCGGTTTGCGCTCTCTTCCGAATTGAAATGGGCAACGAAAGCAAAATTGAAACTCACACAGATACAACGGGTTTATAGGTATGCGCCCAGTGTGCGTGTGCGCGTGTGTGTGTGCAACCACTGACTAACCCACCATTGGAATTTAAAGTTCTGTATAGAAATCTCAGCGCAGAGCGAGAGAGAGGTAGAGAGAACGAGCGAGATTGCGAGAGACAGATAAAGCGAGCGAGCAAACCGAAAGGCAGAGAGCGGGAGAGCAAGAGATAGAGAGAGAGCCACACACTCAGCAAGTAGTGCAAGGCAAAACAGTTTCCATCGACGACGCGCACATTCAGTGTCCAGTTCAGTTCAGTTGAGTTCAGTCAGAGTCAGAGCGTCGTCATCAGTGAGTTTTGTTTATATGCTAACTACCTACATACATATGTAACAACATTGCAACGAAATGAATAATACTACATACAATTGTACATATTGACAATGTATGGCGAGTGTCTATCGTGTTGTTGCTGCTGCATCGATTTAAAACGAAAAAAAAAACAATAAATAATAATTATATAATTATATAATAATCAGATGGAGCATCTCGAATACAAAAAGTCTAAAGATTAAAGATATAATAAGAAACATACACAAAGTGCTATAAATTGTTCGATGTGAAAATTATTGTTGTAGTTGTTGTTGATCAGCTCGATAAGGAAAGAAAGAATGAATCCTCTAACGAACATGGTTTAATTAAATAATGCACACACGCGCTTCTATTGTGCTTTTTGTGCCCAGTGTGCCCCATGTGTATCTCTCTAAGCTGATTTTGCGTGTGTGTGTGTGTGTGCCTGAGTGTGAGTGTGACTGTGTGCTTGTATCTGTGTGCCAGTGTGCACGTGTGTGTGTGTTTATGCGTCGCACGTTAGTTTATTCAACGTTCTTTGCGCCGTCGTCTTCGAACTTTTGTCCCAGTGTGCGTGTGTGTTTGTTGGCGCATATCTGTGTACGCTTGCCGTTTGATGTGTGTGTGTTCCTGTCTTGGTGTGCGTGTGTGCTTTTTGTGAACTACGTTTTGTTTCAATGCCAAAAAGTATCTATGTGTGTGCCCGCCTGCCTGCGTCTTGGCTCGACTGCGCTCTGCTCCGCTCTGCGCTGCGCTGCTCGCTCGCTCGCTAGCCTGCTGCTGCTGCTGCCTTTTCCTCTGCCTTCTGCTTGCCATGCTGGTTACATAAATACTCACACCCAGATCTATCGCAGACCCACAAACACCCATGCTGCGTGTGTGTGTGTGTGCGTGCATAGTGTGTTTACCAAAATCGTAATGCTCTAGTTTTCTGAAGTTGTTCGCCTGCAAAGTCCAGCAAATTCAATTATCACTACAAATCTAATCGCCTGCCAGCAACTACAACAACAACAACATAACCAACAATAACAACAGCGACAGGCAGATAAACTACAGCATTCCAATAAGACATTTGTTTGTGGCCAACTGGAGGCAGCAGCAGCTGGTCCAAGCGGAGCAAGAACATGTGTTAATTATAGGCAGAAAACAAACGGTGCGATCCGCGAGCGCGCCTCGAGCGGACACCACGATGAACAGCTCGGCCCATTCCAATGGTCAAATGTCATGCAAAACGCAGCATAGAATAACTAACATGCAAAGAGGAATGGGAAAAACGGAATAAGCACAGAAGAAAAAAATTTGAGCGTATGAAAACGAAAAAATTCAAATCAACGACGTCATATAAAAGTGTGTCAAAGCAGCAGAGCGAGCGAGCGCATGAGTGTGCGTGTGTGTGTGTGTGTGCGAGAGCGAGTGTGTATGTGTATGTGTGTGCGCGTTGTGGCAAAGCTTTTTCTACCACTCACATTCGTTGTCACTCTCTATTTCTGTTCAGAGCGCGCGCTCTCTCTCTCTCACTCGCTCTCTCTATCGCACCCACTCTTGCGCGCCCGCGCTCCCTGCTCGCTGCGACTCTATCACGCTGCAAGCTGATAAAACGCAGCGCGCACACAGCGCGTATACATAATGTATATTTTATTTAAATGTTTTTCGTTTAGTTTGTTTGCTAACGAGTTTTTCTCGTTATTGTTGAGCACACAAGATTTTCATGTTTGCTGGCAGCCCCCTCGCCGTCGTCTCTCCTCCTCCACGACGGACGCTGCCAAACATATGGCGCGTGAGCATTTTTCCACACGCTTTAAATACACTTGGCATTTGTGAGTCTGTGTATATGTTTCATGCATTATGTCATAAACAATTTAGTTTTGGCATTCAATAGAAGTTCAATTCACTCAAGGCAAACGTGGCGTATGCTTGACGATTTTCAGCAGAGCTTTTTTCTTTAAGTGGCACAGGAAATGCAAAAGTTGCCCCAAAACTGTCGCACCGTGTGCGCGCGTGTGTGTGTGTGTGTGTGAGAGTGTATGTGAGTGAGTGCGGCAGTTTTCCGAGGTTTGCATGAAAACCTAGTGCCCTAATAAGCGCCAACAGCACACACACACACAAACACGCGCGCATTACCACACTGACAACCAATGAGCGCTTGACAGACTCTCACTCGCTCTCACACCGTGGGCAAGAGAGTAATTGAAAGAGCGTTAGCTGCAGAGAGCGAGCGCAGGCGAGAGAGCGCACTAGAATGAAAGGTACTGCTGGCTTGTGCACACACTCATGTACACAAAGTACGTACGTGTGTATGCATGCATATGTATTTACATGTTACAAAAATAATTGAAATAAATTATAAAAACAAACAGGCCACAGCGCAATTTCAATTCACTGCAAAGTGCTTCAAGCGACAAATTCGTTTAAATTCACTTTAGAAATTCAAATGCGCGCGAAGCAGAGCGCAGTTAGAAAACAACGGGCAGCCACACATACGCACATACACACATGCACACGTGTATATGTGTGTAAGTTTGATCTGACGCACGTGTACGTGGCAAACATGTGAGTACGTATGTATGTATTGCATGCACAAGGCAGCCTCTCTGCGGAGAGCCAAAGAGAGTTTTTGTTATTTTGTTGCATTAGTTCGAGACGTTCTCAGTATTAGTAGATTTCAAGTAGTTTGCGCTAAGAAGCTAAGCAATTTTTGAACTTCGTGTTCACTTACACAATCTACACTTCACTATTGTTCAAGGTCAAAGCGTAGCATTTAATGAATTTGTTTATTTATCAAGTACCGACAAATATTGGAGATTTCATTTAATAGACTGTCGGATTTACTATCGATCACAATTGCGTATGTAAACAAAGCTTTTATGTGAATTGCAATCGAATTGCGTGCACGCATATCGATTGTGCGTGTATCGATGAATATTTTGGCGATCTTCAAGCTCACGTTACCCGCACTTGTTGTGGGTTCAAAAAATTGTACCCAGACGGATTGCAGATTCGCAATAAGTTGCGATGATTTTGCTTTAGAGTTTGTTAATTAAAATGTATTCGTGACCAATCGCTGTCGCCGCGTGCACCAAGAGAGTGAAAAAGAGCGAGATTGGCGAGGACTCTCCGCATTGCGCAGGTCTGTAATTCGCAACTGGCAACAGCAGCAGAAGCAGCAGCACAATTCCGCGGCGCGGACATCGTCGTCAGTCGACAAAATTCAGCGATAGAATCAAACGTGAGACGGAGTCGAGCACGCAAAGACGACGTGTGACGCATACGTAAAAAACGGAACACAACAAGCATTTATGCATATTATACTTTAAAAAATATTGCGTTTGCTCAGTGTGCTGCATGTGTGTGAGTGTCTACGAGAGTTTGTGCCTGCATGTGCGTACGTACATATGTACATACAAATGCGTATGTTTGTTTATACGTACATATGTAAGTTGGCACACTGAGGTTTAAGAGTTGCACTTAAAATACCCACACACACACACAGACATGCACATACATATGTACATACGTATATGTAATTGGACTCAAGATCAATATTAGAAAGCCTTGAATATGTAGTTGGGAATTGCAATTTGAAAAACAAATTGTTCTGCTGCTCCACGAGTGAGAATAGTTTTCTAGTCGTGTGCGTGTGTGTTGTTTACATAAGCAACAAATGTAACATCTACAACAACAGCAACAACTGCATACATAAATCAGAGAGCGTAAATCAACTAATTCTTAAATTACAACAGCAACAACAACAGCCACAGCAACAGCGCCGTGTGTGTGTTTGTGTTCACGGAATATATAATTAATAAATAATTTCAAAAATATAATAATTATACGTTAGTGCGCACATTAAAAACAACTTGAATCCGAATATAACTCGATACTTTCGTTACTCTCAATAAATAATAATTAAACAAGTAAAACATACTATCGTTATCGTTATCGTAACATTTATAGCCCCGCACACCATTACTTGCAGCTGTATGCACGACTCCTTGCAAAGAGGTGAATATGATTATACTATGTAAGCATAAGTTCAATATTAATATAGATCTCTAGCAATAAGATGATTGTTCAAATCGAAACAAAGTTGAATTCTTCGAAGGATGGCTATCGGCATGAAACATATCGATATTGTCATGAACAAAATTAATAACATTGATGAAATATCGATAATTACGATTGAACTTCGTCTTCTACCTCTAAATAACGATATGTTTGCGATATTCATCCCGGAATTAGAATATAGTATCTTGGAAACTATTTTCGTTTGTGTACGAGTGTACACACGCACACACACCCAAACACATAAAGCCACACTCTCACACGTACACGTCCGTGGGCATCTCGCCGAATTTTCGGCTGTTATTTTCCTAGTCTCCGCGACTCGACTCTATTCGTTCCCTGTTCCGACCCCGACACCTGATTTTCTAGTCGCTGCTTCTGTTGTTGTTTTCAAATGCAAATAGGAATTAAATTGTCAGTTGTTTGTCGTCTCGTTACATACTACTACACATATTGCCCAACCTCCATGAGACCCTCCACCGCGGCTCGTTACCTAATTTTGCCCCCCTGCCCGTTGTGCAATTCGCAGTGCGCCGCCTTCCACAGAAATGTGGGTTAAACTGCCGCTGCAACAAACGATCCAAGCTGCCGCACACAGCCATGCCCACGTTGCGCGACTAGAACATACCCTGTTTGGAGATTGTGCCTATCGGAGAACTGCATAACAGATACTGTAGCTTATTCCATATTTTTCGCAAACATACAGGGTATATCGCAGCGTTAACGAAACGTAAAGAAAAAACCGTTTATGCAAACACAGTCAACCCACAAAAATTTTCGTGCAAAAGGCACGAAACGGCTGTTAACCCATTTGGCATATTCGCAACACTGGCCTGGCCAACCTGCCCAACCTGGGCAATTCCTCAGTTCTATTTTGGAAAAACTGCGTGCTGGTGCTCTCAAGCAAAAAATGTTTCTGATAACAAGGCCGGAAATTGCCCAATTGAGACTTAACAAGACTTCATTTGTTACCAAAGCATATTGTTATATTCTTGTTTCTTGAAATGTCAACAAAGTGGGTAGAGCAACGAGAGATACTATGGTACATATGTATACACTACATAAATAAGTGCAAAAAGATAGCTAGAATGACAAGATGTTAACGTGCAATCACCAGTGTAAAGATTCTTAGCAAGAAAGTTGATAAAATTAATTTTACCATCTTTATATTTTCATTATATTATTTTTGCAAATTTTCTGGGGAATTAATCTATATTTTAATTGCAAATCTCATCAGACATTGCACACCGCATGTCGCACCCGGCGCTCTATTCTATTCGAGAAAATGTAATTGCACAAGCGGTTGCAGTTAATTGAACTATGGATTTACCTAGTACTACTATATAACTATATAAGTAGCTAATGTCTATACCATTAAATTACGTATGGAAAGTAAGAAAGTTTGCCGTAGAAACGTTAATCAATCGAACTGATATGCCTAAAAAAAGTAGGGAATTTTAAATTGAAATTGTCTTTCCCATAGTTCAATCTCTTGTGGTTGCTTTCACACTATATCTTCTTCGTCTTTCATTTAACTTATTCAAATTTCAATTGAAATTAAATCGAATGTAGTCTAATTTAATTTAGAACAAAAAAAATGTTGCAATTGCTTCATTTAATTCGTCGTCCACTGCATTCCAGTCAAGCCAAGTCAACCAACACCCACGTCTACTCCTGTCTCATGTATTTTTCGAGCCCCTCACACCCCCACGTCTTGCCCCTCCTACGCTGTGCTTAATTGTGCGGCGTGCCTAATGCGGCAACTGTGCGCCAAAGGGGCTAATGGAGCACAGCTACATGGAACGCACAACCATTCCATTTGCCCTAGAATAGATACACGATGGGGCTTTTACGGTTTCGTTGATGACA
Organism: Zaprionus inermis; assembly: GCA_018151445.1. Classification (NCBI taxonomy): domain Eukaryota; kingdom Metazoa; phylum Arthropoda; class Insecta; order Diptera; family Drosophilidae; genus Zaprionus; species Zaprionus inermis. The sequence goes on along the minus strand of JAECXD010001328.1, from coordinate 1,787,127 downwards.
TTTGCGAATACCTACATAGATAGACCTACCTATATGTATAACATGCCAGTGTGTGTGTGTTGTATATGCCTAATTTTGCCGCTAGATAATTCTGGTAATTGAACTTAATTAGGATAAAGGAAACTGCTCGAGTGGACACCCTCGCAGAGTTGGCTTGATTCGGGTATTCGAATCATTCATTGTAATTTTGAGGAGGTATGCAGCTTTGACAAATATGAGATGAAGCTTTATCCGATAGTTTTTAAATGCATTAAAGAGCACGCAAATATATCGATTACTTGACAAATTGTTGAAAATGGAATATAATACATCTATAAAGCTAGAAATCACAAGATTTCACCATTATCTTTTCTTTATATTACTGTTTTGATTACACTACTTGCTTAAATGATAAAAAATTCTTCGAAACGCAGTGAAGCGAAGTTATCACCGATTCCATGGTATAATTCGCCGACGAGCCTTGACATCTCTATTAATAGACATACGCACGTAATTGAGCTACATTTCTGGAATATTACGCGGGCTTCAAGTGACAAGCTGTCGCGACGCGGCAGCAGCCCCACAAATACATGTGATTAGAGAGAGGGAGGAAGATAAAAAGATATGCGAGAGGAGGAGAGCTGGTTGTTTACTTAACAGAGTTGCCTGCTCCTTGTTGTTGCCGTATTACCTTGTTAGCTGCTGCTGCTCCGAGACGCACCTTTTATTAGACTCGTTGCATGGAGCTGGACCTGCTGGCACCTGCCACGGCAACAGCAACAACAGCGAGCGACCCAGCGACATAGTTTTATGCTGGGCTGCTCTCGCTCGCAACTTGCCACAGTAATTTGCATGTAGTGCACACACTAACACACACACACATGCACGCTCAAATAGTTGGCTGCATATCTCAGTTGCCCGGTTGCTGCCTGCACTAGCGCTGGCGTTGGCAGCGCAGTCGCCGCTCGCTTGGCCTAATTGTGAGCTTTTGATTTAGTTTTCATGGCGTGGGGGCGGCAGCTCTGCCTCTCCCTCCCCCTGCAACAGCCCTTGCTGCCTTCGTTTCGTACAGCTGACAATGTGCATGTTGCGCTCTCTGCGCTCTTGCTCTCTCTTATATTGCTGTTCTCTGGCACGGTCTGTCTCTCTCTCTCTCTCTCTCTGCCATTCTGTCTCTTTCGCCTCGTGCATTCTCTCTGCTGCATGATTTCTGCTGGCAGCAGCATTTCGTTATTCGTTCTTGCCATCGCATATTTTTCATACCTTGAACATGCATATATCTTTTTTACTTTTTATGTTATTATGATGATTGTTGATTGTTTTTCTTTTTTTTTTATTTCTCGATGTCAGACTTTTGAGTGGCATTGGCTAAGGTGCGCTTCAATGTGCTTGGCTAAATGTGTTTATTCTGAAGTTATTACGTCGTTTCACCTTCACCTATTTACGCGCGAGGTATTCTGAAGATTTTTCAACAAAATAAATCAAAATTTTAATAGTGTTACGTATATTATGAGTTGAAATGTGATAAAGTGCATGGTTACGCTCTTATTGGAGTGTACACTGTTCTCTGGACTTATAAATCGATATCATCTAGTATATAAATTAAAAGTAGTCGGGTTTATTCCGAAATATTTTAGCAGTAAATAAAACTGGACTTCACACGTATTTCAATACATCGATAGGGCTATCGATAACAGCGTTAGAGCGTAATGATTCCGTTACTATCGTTGGCTATTGAAAATATCGATTGTTTTTGTTATTTTGCACATTCTAGATAACTAAGTGAAGTGCTTAAATCATATCTAAATCAATATGCTTTACGCTCCTCTGCAGGGTATACGCGCGTCGACTATGGCCAAAACGACCTGTTTTTCGGTACACGGCACATGTGTTGCACGTGTGAACGTGTTGCGTATGCTGTACGATCCTAACTTAATTTTGCCCACATTAATAATTACCATATTTGTCAGCCACAGCCGCAGCCGCAGCCGCAGCCGTCGCAGCTGATGATGCTACTCGTCTTCCTCGACAACAACAACAACAACTCCCACAGCTGGGCCCAGTTTGTTTGTGCCTCGTCGTCGAAAAATAATGCAAGTCATGTTAAATTTATGACAAAACACACACACAAACAGAGGGGGGAAGAGACAGGGGGATACCATACCATGTATATATCGACATATAAAACAAAAGAGCTCTGAGCCAAGTCAACAGAATCCAAAGCCAAAATCCACGACAGTCGCATGGAAAAGCCGCTTACTCCACTCCGAGGGTATGGGTATATGTTCTGTAAGCGAGAACCCACAGAAACAAATATGCCGCAGTCTCGCAGTCTCTGGCGGGGATAAGTTCTTGCAATGAGCATAAATTATGTGAACAAAGAGAGAGAGAGAGTGAGGCCGGAGCAGGCGCGGAATAAGCGTAAATGAGGGGGAAGCAGTTAGGCATGTGCTCAGAGCATCTGCATACAAACACTCAAGCTGAAGGACTTGTGGCTGGAAAGGGAGTGAGATAAGGGGGAGGGGGGGGGTAGAGAGAGAGGAGGAAGACAAGGGACGGAGGCTCTCACGTTGATGCTCCTGTGTCGACTGTAAATATTTATAAGCCCGCATACGCACACTCCAACCAAAAAATAAAAGAGGAAAGGAAACTCCTCATTTAACGGCGTCGAGACGCCTCGTTTCCCAACACAAGCCGAAAGCCAACCCCACCATCCCATCCCCATCCGGCACTGCAGTTAGCCTATATATTCTCTGGCACTGCGTCCATCGGTCTATACATCTATAGAAACGTTTTTTTTTATCTTGGGGTCAGTGGGCGCGTTGGTAATTTCATATCGCGTGCTTTGTCGTTTATTGATTTTCGCTTTCATTTTTCATGTAACCACGCGAGGAGCACAAAAATAACCGCTTACATATGCTAGTTCCGTTAGCCAGGGTTCTGCTCGGCAGGGTCTCTCGGCAGGCACTCTCGACAGGGTGCTCGGGCTGTGGCCGCAAGTAAACATGGGAAAATATAAGTATATAGTATATACTCGTATACAAATTCATTTCTTCAGTTCACGAGCACGTGCCGACAAAGTCAACGAGGTCGCCTAACATCGAGGCGACTGCTCTGCCCTCATAGGGTCCTCCTTCTCCTCCTTTTGCACTCATTTCGGCATCATTTTTGCAGGCTCATTCATATTTGGCGCCTGGTTAAATATGCATAATGTTTACCTTTTTTTCAGGCAATGTCCTTGCCGTGGGCGGCACACTGCTTTAATGCCATTCAAAGGGAACAACACCCACACACATGGCTGTACCCTATAGAAATGTCAAGATGGAAAATATCCTGAGGCCAGCCTGGTGACATTTACGCCAACTTTTATGCCAACTTCCGCTAATGGCAGCGCACTCGTCGGCGCGCCTCCCCCTCAGACGCACTAACTTCACTACCAGGCATCAATTTGCCACGCCCCCTCTTCCCCCTTCTCAGTTACCATGGCAGCTTGACCGCAGTTTGCAAGTTTCTATGTGATTTTGTTGCTCTTTTGCTGTCCCATTTTCGTTTGTTACTTCTGTTCTGTTGTGATTACATGCATTGTGCCCGATATTCTATTATATAGTATGAGCTATATGTTTTCTGCTTCTCTCCTACTCTCCCACTCTTTCTCTCTATTTCACTGCAATTATGAATTTGGGGCAATTGTCCGGGGCTCGTTTGGATTATTTCTTTATGCAGCAATTGCGGTTTAGATTTGACGACCTACGAAAGACCTTTACATGGGGTACTTTCCCTTGGTATCCCAACTATGCATTAAATAGTATCTCTTATTTTCGAGAGGGTGTGTTCCTTATATAATTATCTCTGTATATAGTTGTTTGAAACTTGTAGGTTCTTCCGTACTTAATGATAAGTCAATTATAGAGAAAACTATCATGAAAACAAACAATTATACGAATTAAATATCATAAAAATTAAAATTACATTTTGAAACCAAAGCGATTGTAAAGCTGTTTTATATTTTATTTTATAACAAGTTGGTAGAATTCTAAAAGACTTTAAGTCATCTTATAATATACAAGTGTTTTTGTTTTATTTTAGCTGAGATCTAAGCGCTCACACAGGCAAACACAGCTATATCGACTTTAATTGTGATGTTCAAGAATATACATACTTTCTTACGCCTCCTTTTGGCTAAGTTTTGAATAATGCTCTTGCAATAGCATTCAAAGGTTCTGTGCAGGGTATTCAATAGTCGAAGTAGCATAATACAACAGCTCTTGATTTGTTTAACTATTGTTAATTAAGTTGATCAATGTTGCAAGTGCAAGCCGGGACTTGGTCACGTTTTCAGCTCTATTTGTACATACATTCCTGAAGTTAGGATTAATGAGCTCAATATAAATTTTGAATGGGCTTACAGCCAGGGAAAGGTGGACAACCCCAATAGGATACCTCAGCATCAAAATGCTGACCTCAGATCTCCGAGTATCTGTGTATCTGTCTCTGTCTCTGTTTGTGTTTGTTTCCTTTGTTGCTGCTGATGAGCAGCCGAAGACAAACACAATTTATCGCACATGATACTCCTGTCGAATGCGGATAAACAGATAAAAGATACATCCACTGACTCAGACAGACAGATAGATAGATGGATAGATGGAAAGATAGGCGACAACAGGGACTGTCAGCAGATTTGTCGGGCCCAAGAAAAGGCGATAAATCGGAGCGAAATGTGCCAACAAAGCGAGATTCTAACAAATGAGCATCCGTTGCGGTCTCTATGCATGTGTGTGTGTGTGAGTGTATTAATAAGCCCTGCTAACTGACTTTAAACTACTGATTACCAGCTCAGAATCTTGGTATGATTGAGTTGCTGTATCTGATGATACGGTTGCTAAACTCGAATGACAAATTTCAAAAACAAAAACATCAACAAGGGGCACATACTGAAAACTATTTACTGATAAGAAAGTAAGACATACATACGCGCGGATACACACTCTCCCACACACACATATGCAGACGGGCAACTACACACACACACACTACACTCGTGAGAGCGGCTGAGCAAATACTTGCAAAGTGCTAAACAAGTCGAACGCGCGCGTTGATTGTAGATAAAGTATCTACACAATAGTCTCGCGCTCTTTCGCTCTTCCACTCTCCCGCTCTCTTGTGCGCTCGCTGTGCCACTTCGTTTGAAATTCGTAGATACTTTGCGAGCATTATGTGCGTGTGTGTGTGTGAGTCGGTTAGCTGCGCTCGAAATTCATTTCGTTTTTAATTGTTTTCAGTTTTCGAAATTAGTTGAATTTCGATTTTCACGTACTCGTACAGCGCGCTGAGCTCGCTCGTTGAGTTTCGCCTGAGAACTTGCTCATCTGGCTCCTAAAGAATATCAACAATATTTTGCAGTTTCGAGGGCAAAAATAGAAAAATAAAGAGTGAAAGAAGTTGAAATAATAAAAAAAAATAAAAGCGATTCATGTGAGTGCCAAGTGTTTTTCTTGTTTTGGGCAACAATTTGTTAAATGAGCTTCAAGTGGTGTGTGTTATGTGTGATTGTTGTTGCTGCTGCCGCTGTTGCTGTTGTTGTTGCTGTTGTCGCTTTGCACTTGAAGTGTGGTTTATGCGATTGCGGCGCCGCCACCGCCATCAGCAACACACAAGAGCACAAAGTGCTGAGGAAATTCTTATCGCATTCGCTTCGAGCGAGAATGAGTAGCGCCTTTCAATTAAGCGAGAGCTCTACACTTCTCTTCCCAGTCCAACCCGCTTGAGTGCCCTCTGAGTTCGCCTCATAGTTTGCATATACCATATATACATATATATAGAGAGAGAGGGGAGCGAGCTTAGAGATCGACAGTTTGACATTTTGCATAATTGTTTGTTTCTCACATTTATAGAATTTCTACAACCGCTTCGGGTTCGGGCTCTCATTTCTGTTACTGCTCGACTGCCTTATATAAAATATTATATATAGGTATATGTATGTGTATATGTGCTGTATATATAAGTATGTTCCTTTCTGTTTTCTTATCAGCGAGAAAAATAAAAAAACATATGTAAGAGTGTGTGTATATGGTAAAGTGGAAAACCTTATCGCAGTCGCCTTCTCTGGTGTGATAAGTGTGCCGACATCGAGATAAGATGAAATATAAAGCGTTTGCCCAGCCTGCTTGGGCCATAAATGAAACAGTATATAGGGGAGTAGATAAAAGAAGTTTGAGTCTAGACTTTTAGGCGGAACTGCACGTAGACACGAATGCAGTTACGTACGGGCTGGCTAAAGACCTTTTCGAGAGCAAAATGAACTCATTTCATTACTATCATAGACACTGCTAAACTACTTATATTTCTACTTGCTTAAGAAAGTCAAAAAACTGATCGACTTATAGGAAATGATTAAAAATCGAATCAAGAAACCGAATGAGCATTGTTTCTAATTAAAAGCTAATCGCATTACTTGAAATCGATCACTTCGATTGGCCTTCAAATGTATTCTGGACCTGCATTTGCAGTTTTGACCGCAATTCGAGAGTCCTTGCTCTGATTGTAAGATTCATTTCACCAAGCGATGAGGCCCCCGAGCAGCCAGAGCAGCAGCTGTTTTGTATTCATCATCATTAACACATTTTCGGCTTGAGTGCATCGCTGCATCGTTGACGTTGACGGTAAATACATACATTATATGAATGTATCTATATGTAACTATATAGTACATATAGCGACGACATCTTTGCCTCGCTCTCTAATCAGCCACATGCCGCAACATTTTGTTTTTTCTTTTTGAAATACCCTACATGTTTTTTTTTATTTTCGAAACGTATGATCTATTTATTAAAATGTTTCAAATTAAAATTTTCAATTAAAATTCACAGATGAATTAACTGAACTTTGAAGTGTACTTAGGGCTTTCTAAACACTTGTGTGTTACCTGAAATTCAGTGAAAATAATACAGATCCATTATGAGCTGTCTATCAATCATTTTTGGACAGCAGGTGAGAAACGAATATGTGGGGTAAATTTCTAAAGTATTCAAATTTATTTCACAAAAATATTTCTTCAATTATTTTGGTGCTGATTAATTCAAGGATTCTCGAGAACATTTTGGGAAGGTTCGCTACCGAGGCATGTATTTCAACGATTCATGTTTTCTTCACATTCGCGTATCAGTTGCATTCCTCATTCCTCCCATGTGCAGTGCCAAGTTTTCGATTTGCTATATAGTTATACCCCAGCAGAGGGTATATTGGTTTTTACCAAACATTTGCTCATTCGGTTCTAATATACTGATAGAACTTAAAGTAAATTGAACAATGCAATTTCAATATATAGTAAAGCATGATGAAATAAATTGAAATTAAAGAAGATAAAAATATTTCTTTCTTGTTTCCGTTTCGTTTCGTATTTAGCAAATTGTGAAACATCTCGAAACGATTCATTAATAGAATTAATTGAATATTATTCAATTGTCAAACGGCGCAAAAGTAACAGGTTTTGAACGATTCTTAATTCTTGATATTTTTTCCCCATCTGAACTCTCCCCCCAATTCGAGACTTGTCTTCACTTATTGCAATGAAGCCGCGTCTAAAACTTGTTTTACGGCGTCTTCTAAATTTGTTTGCTAGTTTTCGTTGGTTTTTGTCGCTTACCAATTCTCGCCGTCTTCCTCACCACCTCCCCCTCGTCCACCCAGATTAATGTAAATTTGTGGGGCTTTTTTCGCTGTTCGCGACAGGTGCCATAAAGCAAAAAGTAAAAGCAAAGAGCAAAAAGACCTGAAAGACGTCTCTGTACGTCTGTCTGTACAAACATGTATTGCGTGGCACGCATTTGGTATTGTGTGGATTCTCTTGCTTGTTTTGAGCACCTTGTTGTAGTTACTGTAGTTGTTGTTGTTGTTGTAATTGTTGTTGCTGTTGTAGCGTTGCCATCTCGTCGATTTATTGCTGATTTTGCTTTGCAGTCGCTGCTTAGCGAGCACAAATTTATTTAATGGTCAAGGTCGTTTGCAGTCAAATCAAACACACACACTGACACACACACTCACAGACAGGCACAGACTATACATAGGTATAGCCGCTGCACAACAACAGCAGCAGCCCGTCCGATTTGTATACTAATTAAACGCCATTTTAAACAAATAAAATGCGCGTTGCTCTGCGTTGTTGTTGTTGTTTCTGTTGATGCATATTTAATTAGCGACAGAGGACGGACGAGCCGGGACGGGACGGCATCATAAAAACCAATCCAAGACAATCTGACTAACCGACAAATCGACGCGGCCCGACGCGACGCGATGTTGCGACGATCTGTGCATAATCGAGTTGCAACCGAGTTATAATTTTCATTGTCGCGTGCATCGAATTAATGAGATGGTACAACTTGCACAACGGCACAATAGATTTGTGTTTTTTTTTTTGTGGTCACTATGGTCAAGGGGCCATGGTTGTGGGCCATGCCTTATGACACAATGACAGTGGCATACATTAGGCGATATTTTTGGGCAGCGAAAGTATTTCGACGATGTACGGACAACCTTGTCGAATCGATCGAAGCATTCTCAACATATTCAGACTGTATTATTTCATGTTATAAGAATAGTGTTTACAATATTCAAGATTTCATTGGGATTTTTAAGTATTTAAGTAATGAAAAGCAGTCTGTTTTGTCGCCTTGTAGTGATTTTTCTTTTTTTTTGTTTGTGTGAACACGTTAAGCGGAGTTATTATAAGAGCTAGAGTGATTAACTTTGGTATATGGGTTGAGATATATCATACGCAGAGCTTGTTTGTATCAAACACTAGTTTATAGTAAAAGTTAGTGTTGTGTAGCGCCATTTTATGACATATCTTTCTAGATGTTTACAATTAATTATACAAACTGCTTTATAACGAGTTTTAGCTGATATTGTGGGTTTTCCATTACTCCATAGAAGGGATTCCCCATTCAGTATCTCATTTCAGGTTGACTTCATTTTTTGACTGAATATTTGACCCACAAAACTATTCACAATGCCCGTGACCTCTTCCTGTTGTTGTCTCCCTCTCTCTCCCTCTCTCTTTCTCTCTCTCTCTCTCAGCTTCTAATCACACACCCAGTTTTTATATATTTTATATACGTACTTCAACACACACACACATACACATACACATCGATATTTCATGCTTATTTGTGGCTGAAAATACATAACTGTTGTCTTGTTGCATCGTTCTTCCCGCTGCCTGCCTGCGCCACACCGCCCCCGCCCTCTGCCTGTCTGCCATGAAACCCTCGCCTCATATTGTACAAAATCTAAAAAAACCACATCAACTATCTATGAAAGTGTTTTGTGTTAATCTTGTTGTTGTAAATGTAATTCAATCTAAACTCAACCAAAAATATAAATACAAAATTCAAACTCAACCTCAAACTCAACTCGCAACTCGCAGCTCTCCATGCTCCACTCGCAACTCTCCACTCTCAACTATCTCAGCTCTGTCAACTCCTAACTCTAGAATCACTTGTGTATCTTTCTATCTGCGAGATGCATTCTTGAAGTTTTTGATATTCTTACAACATACTACTACTATATTTCGAGTATAATATACGTTGTTCTCTTACATATGATGCCTAAATGTTTATTGTATGTATGTATATTATTATTATTGCTGCATAATTCACTCATAAATATTTTTTACTTTTTCTTTTTTCATATAAACGTTTACAAAAAAATACAATTCGCACATTCCACCACCAAAAACCTAAAAAAAAAAAAAAAAAAAAAAAAAAAAAAAAAAATTAAAAAAATACAAAATCGCCACGCAACAACAACATCAAATTCTAGAAGGACAAGACGAGCAAATATAATTATAGATTACACTAATTTTGAGGCTTGACTATAAGTTTGACAACTTGCAACCGATCGCACACATAAATCAGAATAAAGTAAAAATAAAAATAAAAAGCTCCCCCAGCCTGATTGAGATCTTATCTATATTAATGTGCGTGCGTGCGAATTGCGATCATTAAAGACGGAAGACGGAAGGACTGAAGGATTCTACACTCAAATCATCATCTCGCTAGGCAGCCCACTACCACGCGTAGCTGCCACATACACAATTCCAGATGCAAATTGCGGAGCTGCTGCAGATAGAAGCATCCGCCGCGTTTGCTTGCTAGTCCGCTATTGATCTTATCGACTCTGATTTGATCTGATCCGCACCAAAGTCACCTTATAATATTTGCCTTAAGAAAAGAAAAGAATCCGAAGAGCCAAAACTGTAACCGAAACAGAAACCAAAAAAAGAAAAGAAAAGAATATATCCGAAAAAGCAATCAACACTCAAAACGCAAACTCAAACTCAAACTCAAAAACAAAACTATTCATAACAAAAGCCAGCAACATTCACTTTAAAATGGCCGAAGACGCTGCTATGGAGACATGTCCCAGTCCCGAGATGGGCGACTCTCGCAAAAGGCCGCTCGATTCCGATCCGGAAAATGAACAAACTAAACGCTCACATTTCAGTTCCGGTAAGTTTTGCAAATCCAAATCCAAAATCCAAATCGAATCCATTAAAAGCTGAAAAAATGTACATAATAATGAGCATATCTGTATCGCTTTTACATACTATCTCATTATCGTGCTCTCCCACTCTCTCTCTCTCTCACTCTCTTTATCCGTCAATCTATCTACATATTTGCCCTGCTATCTATCTGCCATATCTATTTATCTATCTATCGATCGTCGTCTATTTATCGCTCTAGCTATATTATTATTTATTTATTTTAATATTTTTACATTTTTCTGATCACTGCCCTTTTTCCCCTCGCTGTCGCACTCCCTCTACCCTACCTCTCCATCTTCTGTATAGCGTTTAAATACCTTGATATCGTTACAAACACACACTCATATATATAGAAACACACACATCTGCTGCCATGTTGCAATTCTCTGAAATTTTAATAAGTTTTCCATTACTACTGATCAACCCACACGCCCGCACTCACACACACACACACATTTGACATACTCGACCCGGACTTGTAATCAGACTTGGCACAGATTACGCATACGCCCAGTGTGTCAATCAGAGAAGTCAAGCTGTTGCCTCAGGACGCATTGTGATCTATTTATCTACTGACCTCTGCTGGTCAGCGGGTTAGTCGCAACGTTAAAGTAGAGGGGATGGGCTGGGCAGGGGAGGGGCAGGTATTAAAGCTTCTTCATCGAAGCTCCGATCAGCTATTGATGCGCTTGGCTGCTTTGCTTGATAGCTTTGACTTTTCCACACGGCAACCTGCCGTCTTCAAGGTGAGCAGCGACGCAATCTAACTACCTGTCGTTGTCGTCGTCGTCGTCGCCGCCGTCGCCGTCGCCGTCGCATCGCGCTGCCTCGTCATCGCCGTCAGTGTGATAAAAATAGCAAAATATGTATATATGCATGTGTGTATATATTTAATGTATATAAATATATTGTGGATCTCGTCGTTCAGTTTTGTTTTCATGTATTCAAATAATATCGGTTTGCGCCCCCCGCTCTGCCCGATCTGCCCGAACTGCTTTGCCTAACAAGCGACCCTACTTAGCTCATTGTCAGTCTGTGTGTACGTGTGTGTATCTGTGTGTGAGCTGCAAAACGTGTTTTCCGACTTGAAATCGGAATTTCTTAATTGTGCGCAGAAGCGTGCTAACAAACTGACCAACCAACTACGAAATGATTGACTAACTGACTGACTGATTGACTAACTGCATCACCCACGGTCGATCATAGTATATTTTTGCCAGACTGACACTATAATACCTCTCTGACATGTCTGAAAATTCGAAACTGACACTCAGCGTAATGAGACATTGGTTTTGCGTGAATTACACAAGTATGATAGATAGATCGCATTAAAGTAATTTACGAATTTTATGGTATTGTATGTTTCAGCTCAAGAGCTTAATGAGTTTCAATTTGATTTATTAACGCTATAATTTCGAAAAAGTAATCTTTGTTGTCTCTCTCTCATTCTTATTAATTACTGTCTTGTAGTTAATTAAAATCCTGTTCGATAAATTATTCTAGTATAAGCGTATAACAAGGTAGATGATTTAAAAGCAACAGATTTCCGTTCCAATATTGCTTTATATTCGAAAATTTAATTTTTCTAACACGTATATAAGTTTCTGTACAATAAATCATTCTTTAGTAGATTTATATGGATGAATATATGTTAAAAATATATAAATCTTGAACTAAACTAATAATGAACTTTAGATGGCTTTTTTAAGTTTTAAAACAGCGACCTATTTCTGGCTAACAACATGAGTTAAGCAAATTAGCAGAAAGTATAGGGTTAGGAAAAATACAAACTTTTTGAAAATCAGCTTAGTCGTTTCAGACTGTTTTGCCAAATAAGAAACAACATGATACGGGATGAGCTGGTTTCATCCCTGTTTTATTTGTCTAAATATTTTTTGGGATTCATAAGGAGACAAACATATAAAAAACTGTAACGGAAACTATTTGTTCGGCGTCTCAGCAGGGTAGACTGTTTTCCTATATCAATAACAATGATTCTCAGCGACTTCTCGTGCAACCCTCGTTGTCTAAAGTTGTTATTGACATTGTTAATAATTAACTTCATTGAATTGTGTTTGAGTTTTTTGTGTGTGTATACCCAAGTGTGTGTGTGTGTGTGTATATTGTTATATTTGTTGTTGCCGTCATTGTTGTCTCATTGCTGGTCGTAGAACAGGTCTACGATGTCATGGTAGATAAATGTATGATGTACGATACATACAGATGCAGCTCACTCAAAACACACACACTCACACACATGTGCAAGTTGTTTATTAGTTTTCAAACAATTTATTTGTTTAGCTGTCTTGACAGCCATTCATTTTCATTTATTAATATTTATTTGCCTGTCGCAAGCAACGTTTGGGCAAGTTGCAACTGGGGAAAAGAGTTGAGTGTGAGGCGTAGCCGGAGGTGGAGTAAAGCGGGACTTTGGCTGCAAGGAAATGCAGTAAAATCGCAGAAGAAACTAAAAACGGATACAGTCGAGGAGGGTGAGGAGTGAGCCCGGGGAGTGGCGCGTGGGGGCGGGTCAACAGCGGGTTACGTAATCCATGCTGACAGCCAGCCTCGAGAATAGAGCAGAGCAAGGCAGCAGGCGCTGCCAAGAGCAGAGAGAAATTGATGCCAGCGCAATACGAGCAGAGATAAAGGGATGCAGAGAGAGAGGAAGAGATAGAGAGGGGGGACTGAGAGAAAGAGAGAGAGATAGAGAGGGGTGAGAGCGCTTGGCTGCTGCTGCTGCGTTGACAGCGCTGTTGACCTACTTCGCCGACAATGCGCGTGTGCGAGTGTGCGCACAGTGTGTGTGTGTGTATGTGCGTGTGTGTGTGTGTTCGTGGGCATAGACAAGGTCCTGCGCAGTAGCCGTGCAGAAGTGGCGGCAGCAGCTGCAGCATGGCAGCCACAGCGTCGACAGCTGCACTGCAGCATTGCACGGCGCCACGACAGCAGCAGCAGCAGCAGCCCCGCTAAGCTGGCAACGTCCTTGAGCACACACACACACACCGACACACACACTAACACACCGAGGGCCACATGGAGACGCGCACAACAAAAACACTTGCACTGAATTCGGCTGGCACCTTGGCTTTTTGTGCAGACTGAAACGGCAGTGTTGCCTGCCCCCGCGTCGCTCGCCCCACGGTGGCCACTTCAAGTGCGTTTACTGCCTGCGGGCATAGCTCTCTCTCTGTCTTTACCCCTCTCCTTCTCTCTCTCTCAGTCTCTATCACTCTCTGCATTGCTTCTCTTATTGTCGCTCTTTCGTGCATCTTTTTTTGGGTTACCTTATTCTTGTCACATTCTTTTGTTGTCATTTAAGTGTTGGCCACGTTTGCCGCGTTGCCATCGCAGGTTGCATGTTGCAGGTTGCAGGCTGCACTTGTAGAGCATCTCTGCACGCCCTCGAGTGTGCCACTAATAGCTTGAGTGGCTCGTATCGTCTCAGTTGGCCTGGGGCGGGGGCGAGCCTGGTTCATTATGTCGTGGTGTCTGGCCAGTTCCGCCTATTACAGGCTGTGCCCTCAAAACACACACCCGCACACTCGCACAACCGCACGCTTATCGATAGGCAGCGGCCCAGGCAGAGGCCCAGGCCGGCCCAGACGGAGAGGCTTTCGTTTTCAGCTGCAGCAGCTGAAGTAGAATTGGGTCAGTTTGCTGCATCAACAACAACAGCAGCAGCAACTGCATTGGCCACGCGGCGTATGAGCAATGCTGCACATTTCGCATACGCAACGTGTGCCAGTTGCGAGCTCAAAACTTGCAGGTTTATTACGAACTAAACCAGAGGGTTTTGGTCTCTATATACACACACACACACCCATGTATGTTTAAGTATATAAATGCGATGTATGTTGACACATGGGGGCGTATACCTTGCCAGTTCGGAGTTATCGAATTTCGAATGGGCCCGAACTAATAAAGTTTTGCGCTGTCCGCTTGACAAAAATTGACACGTTGCGTCTCGCTTCGCTTTGCCGCTTATCTGCGTGCTCCACTAACACATATGTATGTGTATATATAATTTAGCTGCAGCATTTTCTATTTTTGTCCGTCAACTCCCTCCGCGAACACACACGCACACTCGCTCGTGGGCTGCTGATAATGGCCTTAAAAACGTTTGGAGTGAGGCAACGTCAAAAAAAAAAAAATAAAACTCGCCCATTAGATCATAAGCTCGTGCTGCTCACACACACACACACACACACACGCGAACACACATGTCATACATATGCATGTGTTGTATAATGAACGATCGCAATGACTGACTCATTTAAATCACCCGCTCTTCTCTCGCTCTCGCTCGCGCTCTCTTCTGCTCCCAGTCTGACACTGGCTCCGACACTCGCCCTGAGCTCTCTGCTCTGCTCTCCCTCTCTCTCTCCCTCTCTCTCTCTCTCTTGGCTCGCTGTGGCTCTGCCTCTATCTCTATCTCCGTCTCCGTCTGCGTCGCCGTTTTGCCTCGTGTGTGCCGCGACCGGCCGCAGCAACGAAATTCTTCAGTGCGGTTTCAGTCCGCGCCGTTGCCGTTCGTAGTTCATTTCGTGCGCTCGTCTCGCTTCGCTTTTTCGCCATTTCCAGCTGCCGCGCAGCCATTTTGTTAGTATAGCACAATCGAGTTGGCTGTCAAATAACCCAGCAGCATGTTGTTTGCCAGAACAACGTCGCAGCCTCAGCCACAGCATCAGCTCCAGCTTCAGCCCCAACAACAGCAACAACAACAGATCCAGCAACAACTGACGCCGTCGACGCCGCCGCTTCAATTTCAGCAAAGCTTTTGTATGTGTTTTTTCCCCAAGTGCAGTTTTAAGTCATAAACATACACACATACATACTTCTAGTTTATATACATACGGGTACACGTAGAAAACACTCATTGACCTTGTTAATTAGCGTCGTCGTCGTCGTCGTCGTCGGTGCAATTTATCCCATGGCAATGACAACATCCCGCGCTCTAAACTAATACATCTATGCAGATGCTAAACTGGTCTATATAGTCGGTATATCTACCCTGCATTCGCGACCATATAATCTATCCGTCTATCTGTCTGCCTATCTATATATTCAATTCGTTGTTTGCCTGCGCATTTGAGTCTGTTTGTGCTTTTCATTTGGATCTTTTGGTGGTCACATGGCCTGTCGCGGAGTCGATACTTTCCATGTATACTCGTATGCATATAAAAACTAAATATATATAGCGAGTATGTGTTACTGTATACACCACGCTGCGTATGCGCAACATGGCAATCGCATTACATTTTGTCTGCGCCATGCGCCATGTCAAGGTCGTGTTTTCATATACGAAAGAGTTGTCATTAGCTGGCAACATTTCTATCGCACCGACAGACAGACGGATTCATTCACACACCGATTCATGCACACGCACACGCACATACACACTCAGACACACTCGCGACTGTCCACACGGTGCCTCAATACGTGATTTGTGTTGCCTTAGGCAGCAATTAGAAATACACATCGAGACACGTCGAACGGGTATGTGAAATAGGCGCGTTAAAAAACCAAAAACAGAGAGCCTGCCCTGCCCTGCCGCTCCTCCTCGCCCTCGCCCTCGCCCTCGCCCTCCTCCTACTGCCCGTTCTCTACAAATTAAGCTCAATGTCAGCAGCTTGAATGATAATTCGAATAGAGCAAGAGGCAACTATCGACATTGAGGCAAAGTTGGAGTCGCAGAGGGAGACTGAGTTGGACTTCTCAAGTTGAGTAGATTCTCATTTCAATACGCGTTGTAATTAATTCAAGAGTCACGCTTGGCGGTCAGCCTGGTCGCGTTAATGGCTGCGTTTGATGTGCAAATGAATGACAACAAGACTCTCAAATAGTGCGGGTATAAACTCGAATAATCAAATCAAAGAGAGTGTCGTCGTGTGAGTTATTTCTGCCATGTGTGGGTAGATTTAACTACGGCAAGGTAGCAAAACTTCACCTTGAAAAGCGCTGCGAGTGGGTGCCTGTGTCTGTGTGTGCGTTTATTGGTAAGGGAGCCACAAAAATAAATTGAAACTGTCAAGACACACGCTGGCTACACACTTCGCTTATCTGACTCTGCATATACCAAGCACTTACTTGCCAGCTCATTCAAAGATTCCACAAAATAACAGACAGACGCTCTAAAGGTTTCCGCGATTGCCTCCTCCCCGACGCCCCGTCGCTTCAGATTCTTTGTGTTATCTTCAAAGCGACAGCTGCTCCCGTTTGCAGGTGCCTGCGCCTCATTCGCCAACCTACAAGTTGAAATTGCCAGATGATCTCACACATGAAGTTTGCGCTGTTGCTTGTGAATGTAAATTCGAATGATTTCGAATTCGTATAAAAACAGATTAATGGGTTTTGTGTGGCCCAACAGGTATTATTATATTCCATTTTGTTTTGTTCATTTCATTTCGAAATCGGGCACATCAAGTTTAGTTGTATTTTCGCTCTCTTTCACACCCTGTTGTTTTTTTTCTACGTGTTACTCTTATGTTTTACCCATAATTATCGAAACGATGCGACGATTCCTGGTCATCAGTTGGTAATTGCTTCGAAATGTTGGAAATGTGTCAAGGTTCTGGGCTTAGAATTCGTAACAGTTGTATCGATAGGGATCGTGTAATTATTGGGCAATTAGTTGCTCAAATTGGTCTAGGCTGGAGGTTTTTTTTTACCCCATACTGGCAAGTGGGGCGTGAAATAATGGACTGAGATTACTGTACAACGATTACAACTCATTGCCATTTTTTAGCTCGAAATCGATTCTGTTATTATATAATTTTTTGACTACTGCTCTCTCATTAAATAATAATCATTTCTATAAGTACTTCCGAAAATAATACTAACATCCACATGTCGCATCATCGCATCACTTCGTCAAGCATTCTCCTTCACGTTCCACGTTTTTGCTTTGTTAGTTTTTAGTAATTTCTATTCGTATAAATGTGCTTGTAATCTGAAATCAAAAACCCAACAAACAAAGAAACAAAAAAACAAAACAGAGCGTAACTGTTGACAAGAAAAATGTTGAAATGGGCGCCCCCTAAAAAAAATACAATAACTCAAATACAAAATATAATGAAACTTAATTGAAAAGTCAATATAAGATTCGTATGAAATATGCGAGATGCTCACTAATGTGCTAACGCACACACACACACACACACAGCCACGCACACACATACAGTTACACACACAGACAGCTACACACACAGGAAGAGTTATGTCAACGCTGTATTTAGTTATCGATAAAGAGAATTTTGACTTAAATGCATTTTACTCGAAAATCTAAAAATATATAATGAAAATACCATATACTGACAAATAAAAAATCAAATTATCTCTTAACTCACAGCAGCATTTGCGCAATACCAATAAATCCTAACACATAAATGTGATAAGCCTAACTAAGTAAAATACGATGCGAATGCGAAACCATCAAAATATATAATATAATCGATAAAACTGAATCAACTGTGGAATCGAAAGCGGAAATCGGAAACAGAGACAGAAACAGTACCAGAAATAGAAACTTCAACATCAACATCAAGAACGATCGATCTGCGGAATAAAAACGGAACTCGACACGATCGCAGCTGAACTGCATTGAACTAATCTGAACTGAACTGAACCGAGCTGAGCCGATCCAAATCGAGGAGGAAGGGCGAGACGTTAGGATACGGATACGGATAAGGAACTACAGATCACACAGCTGAATGGTAAAGCTTTGGCATTGTAATCGTATTCTAAGTGTAAAACAACCACCACCTTCCATTCCATTCTGGATGTTGTGTAACTCTCGTTATTAACTACTACTATCTATACTCTCTATATACCATATATACTATATATATTTACATATATATATATATGTGTGTATGCCACATGGACATACTATCTATATAGCACGAATTGAACAAATCGCAACTGCAAATCATGCCACATAATACTACTACTACCATATATGTATATATATATATATGCATAATTATGTGTATATATATTACTATGTATTACTGCCTATTATACAATATATACCATCATCAATATAAACGGCATCAAGAGGAGCGCGCAAAGTGCCAGCCAAGTCGAACATACTCTCGTAGTTGATAACATTTTCCTCATCTGGCGAAAGTATTGAATCGTTATCGATAATCGTATCGTATATCGTATGTATATATATATCGTATGTAATGCCGATGCGTATCAAATCAGTCCATCGTTCAATCGTCAATGTGTTTTCTTTTGCGATGCCAATCAATCAGTGCAATAATAATCAACATTTGTCAATCAATCAATCAATTTATCAATCAATCAATCAATCAATCGACCAGTCAACCAATCAAAATGCACCTTAAATATTACCAACAACAATTGCTGCTGCCGCATCTACTGCTGCCGCTGCTGTTGCTGCTGCTTCATAACTCTAAATGCAACTTGGGATAGTTTCCACCTATGTAACTATCTAGGTTCGAGTTCTCGCTCTCTCTTTTTCTCTGTCTATTTTTCTCTCGCTTTCTCTCTCGATCTGTGTGTGTATGTATCCTTCACTTTTCTTCCTTTACTTGTTGTCGTTGTTGTTGATGTTGTTGTTGCTGTTGCTGGCAGTAAACCACCTAATACACTACTTCTAGAGTACAATAACAAAATAATGCCGTACGCCACATACCGCCACGCACCACCAACAAACAGTACCAAAGACTACACCACCCTAATTGCCATCCAAGTACACCACATGTCTGCAACGTCATTGATATATAACTCAGCTCAACTCGACTCAACTCAGCTCAACTCAACTCAACTCGTCCAAAGACTACTTCAATCAACGTCCATCCAGCGCGCAGCTTCTGAATCGAATCAATGCAAATCAAACCCAACAAATCAAATTCAACTCAGATAAACTCAACTCAAATCAAATCGAATCAAATTCAACTCAAATCAACTCAACTCAACTCAACTCTACTCAACACACTGCAAAATGTACTAAACCAGATGGCGCTACCGCTCTAAAAACCTATCTATGATCTCTCTATACTTACCAACTTCTACACACTACGCCACAACGCATCATCATCTCTATAAGGGCAGATCGAAAGCCCAAAAGATAACTCATATGATTCAATTGAGAACTGAGAGCAGCGTTTACACGATCGTGTAGGGAAACCGAACTAGAGAATTGTGATATTGTTCCTGAATGAAATGGGATCAGTAGTGTTTGAGCAATTCCCTTACGAATCGTGTAAAGGCTGTCCCAGATCAGCTTCTCTCTCTCTCTCTATCGTCTGTGTGTTCCATAGCGACATTCGACATTATTTCAAATAAAAATAACAAAACACCAAACCAAAATTAGCTTAATCGACAAACAATTTCAATTTCTTTTTTCTTCTTTTTGTTTATTGTTCAAGTTTTTGATTGGGAAACGCGTAGAATAGAGAGCAAAACTCAGAAGCAGCAGCAAAACCTATCAAATTAATATATGTATATATACACACCTATACATACATGCTATATGTATATGTATATGTGTATATAGGAAATTTCGATAAGCAACGCTAACTAAATAAGATAATAAGCAAACCAATTCCGTCGCAAAACAGCCAACAATAAAAATAAAGACTGAAAAATAAATCAAATTTTAATCAAGCAAGCAACAACAACAGCAACAACAACCGCTATATTTCAACAGTATATATAGGGAATATTGGGAAGAACCCGATGAGAGACGAGACGATAGCTCTCTCTCGCTATGGATAGTATTATGAATGTCGTGATGGAGACGATAGCTCAGCAATTGTTGCAGCAAATGGACACAGACTACCTAGCGACAACAGCAGCAGCAGCAACAGCACAGCACCAGCAACATCCACAGCAACAGCAGCAGCAACTGCAGCAGCATCAACAACAACAACAACAACATCCTCAGCAGCAACAGCAGCTACATTATGCATACCAATATCAACATTCTACGCCCACACACAATCAGTATCAGACGCAACATTCCACCAGTAAAGCAGCCACATCGCCCTCATCAATTAATACGCTGCCCGGCGGCAGTGGCAGTGGCAGCGGCAGCAGCAGCAGCAATTGCAGCAGCAGCAGCAGCGCCAGCAGCAGTGCTAGAAGCAATCACAATGTTGCATACTCATTAGCCGTTCTTAACTATAAGCAACAGCAGCAGCAACAGCTGCAACAGATACTTGCACATCCTAATCAATGCAATACTCAACATCATTATCGTCAGATGGAACCACAGCAGCAGCAACAGCAGCAGCAGCAGCAGCAACAGCAACAGTCGCTCAGCCAAAATGGCTCGCCTAGTGCATCCCTCGATGCGGAAACCACGCCAATTGCAGCGGGAGCACAGCAGCAACAGCAGCAGCATTTGCATCACCAGCAGCAGCATGAGACTACAACAACTGCAGTCGGCTATAAGGCTGCCTCCTGTTGGTGCTACGGTGAGTTTGATCAAAACACGCAATCAAATTCAGAAACAACCAGAAAAAAAAACGAAAACAGTAAATCAAAAACGCTGGGCACAACTCTTCTAGGTTTACCTTCACACTCACACATCTTCATCACAAAAAATAAAAAATAAAAAACGAAAAGCATCACTTCAGCAACACTCGATCGCCCTTCGCATTCCCTACATCCTTCTAGACCACAATCTGTCTCTCTATATCTTCGCCCTACTATTGTCTAATGCAAACAAAAACAATGCGAGTGTGCCCCAGAGAACAACAACTACAGTAACATCAATCTGTCAATCAATCAATCAATCAGCCAATCACAGCGTCACCATCTCAACATCTGCAACTGCCGTCGCCAACCAACAAAAAAAAAGCTAAAAAAATAATGCATAAAAACGCTAAAACCAGAGAAGACAAAGCAAAAAAAAGTGTTGGAAACTCGCTAACGCATAATAAACTGAAACACCACACTATACACCAATACACACACACACACACACATTTGAACACAAGGTCAGAGTTCATCATTGCTTGATTCGTTATTCGATTTTGATTTTGTCTGATATACGTAACACTCGAGGTATATTCCCAACTGCAAAGCGAGTTTAATCGTCGCGTGGCTTCGCTTTAACACGCGTCTTGCGTGCCACATCCCTCCACAGTGGTTTCATAATACGAAATCCTTTTAGGCCACCTGTGTTAGCCGTGTTAGCCCAGTTTGCCTCATGCGAAACGAGCAAGTGCCACGCCATGCCATGCCGTGCCACGCCCCGAGGGGGTAGTCTAGTGCTTCAAGTGTTATTTACGAGTTGCAGTCTTGCAACACTCTGCAGTCCTTTGTGGCTCATAAAACCGAACCACTGTACCACCTGAACTGTGCTGAGCTGCGCTTTTGTTCCACTGCACTTATGCCTGGGTCTATATTCGGTCATTATTCTCAAATAAATTGTAATTATTTGCGCATAATTCATGTGGTTATGGAATAAATGCGATATATAGTACATATGGTTCCATTTTCTTTAGTTCATATTCTTATCGCTTACGCTCATAAAACATATGTATCAGTTGTTAGAAAAGTTGAAAGATTGAGGCTACATTTGAATTAAGAAAAAGCGTACAAATCGGTCTATATGTGATAATTAGCAAGATTTCCAAAAGAAACCAACTAAGAGCATCAGCTTTTTTCTATGTAAATTTCATAATAATTGGACAACTATATTTTTCAGTTTTTATAGGAATAATCAGTCGAATGCGAAGACTTCCGCGAAATTTTCTACAAGCATATAAAATATTCAAATAAATAAGGACTGAAAACCTAAGACAGATTGTCTTTCATCTTTCGAAAGGTTTTTGAAAACTATTTCAGGTGTAGTTCTATTATGCATCGATCCACTAGGCAACAGTTTCTCTCTGTACCTGGCCGACAGACAGACATGCGGACATACGGACGGACAGACGGATGAAAGGAAGAGCGGACAGAGAGACGTGTGCCTCATTTCACCGCTCGTATCTAATTAGAGAAATACTCTTGAAGGACACTTGCCTTTGAGTGGCAATAAGATGACGAAGAAAGACGACACACATTTGCCGCGTAGAGCGGAAGGGGTTAAGGAGGGGGCGGAGCCGAGCCAGGGCACATTCGTCTCGGGCAAAATTCAACCAAGCAAGCCGAGCAACGTCCATGATGCTCACCCCGTACCTCTTTAGCAGCGTGAGTGCACAGTCGGAAGGAGGACGCGGCGCGGGCTGGGCAAGCAGTCAGGTGCAACGCTTGGGGTTTTTTTTGTATCTGTTTCTCGACTCTTTGCAATTTGTTTCGCTGCGGCCGACTGTTTTGTGTAATAGAGCGTCGCGGCTTGACACATTTTATTAATTGAAATTTGTTTGTTTACTCGCCTTGCCAGTGTGTGCTGTGCAGCACAGTGTGCGCTGGCTATGCAGAACATCCGTATATCATAAGAACCATATGCATAATTTTCAGCCTCTATCTTACATTTTCTCTCTCTCTGTCTCTTTCCATCTATCTATCAATCTAACTGTACATAGTAGATTTTAAAGTTTATTTTGTTTGTGTGTATCCTAATATTGATTAGGAATACTCACTGTATTCATGCACACAAAAGTGAGAATGAGAGATCGTTACATTTTCTCCACCTCTCTCAATCTCTCTCGCCGTCAAATTACGTAACCGGCGTAACCAGTCGCTCATCTCTCTAATTCATAAATGTATTTGTATTTCTGTTTCGTTTTAGGTGAGTCAGTTTGTTCTGGAATTGAGGTTGAAATTGAAAATAATAACAATAATCATAATCATCATGGTAAGCTTTTTCATACTTTCATTAAATACCATTAAAACTCATCTTTGTATTACGACGAGGCAGCGAAAGAAACGAATGAATCCAATCTAATGCAGCAACGCGTTACTCTAATCTCTCTCTCTATATATGTATATATATATATTTATTTATCGCCCACACTTTCTATATTTCTATATTTTCTGTCTCTCTCAACCTCTTTATGAGTGTGATTAACTATGCCTAATCTGAGAATGTCGTGCGCTTTAAACGAAACGAGAAACTCCAACCTAACGGAGCACAGAACCTCTGAACCATCGACCTAACGACCAACCGTCTAACCTATTGTCTAAGCCAATGCTTTAGGCTCCATTTGCCTTAACCTGTTCGGTTCTCTCGCTTCCATTTTGTGTGTGCATCATCCTCATCCTCAAGTGCATTTATCTCTCATGGCTTGCCAACTGCTCACTCAGCATTACCATGACATATTGTTCATCAATCGAGCTAACATTCACATACAGACATTTGCCACGCCCACTACTCAATACCCGCCTACGCTCTGCCCTCCTCCGCCAGCTCATAACATGACTAAACACAAAATTCTAGCTTCCACTTCAACTTCAATTCGATTCGATTCGATTCGATCGTCCTCGCCAAAGCTGTTATTATTTGATATTATATAACCCGAAGGACTCGCTCGCCAAGAGAGGAGCTATGTACTACTAAAAGCCGCGATCCAAGCGAGAGATTACACAGTAAAACTAATCGAAACGCTCACGTCGTCAACTTTCTTTTTGCACATTGCAGGCGATACCACATTTCACATGAAGATCTTGGTGCCAGCCGTGGCCTCCGGGGCCATTATCGGCAAGGGTGGCGAGACGATCGCCTCACTGCAAAAGGATACGGGTGCTAGGGTGAAGATGTCCAAGTCGCATGACTTTTATCCAGGTGAGTTATCCACGAAAGATCGATAAGCTGATCGATTACTAATTCGTGTTTCTTTTTCACTTTCCATTAGGCACTACCGAGCGGGTTTGCCTGATCACTGGCTCCGTGGAGGGTATCATGACTGTGGTGGATTTCATAATGGACAAAATACGCGAGAAGCCCGATCTGACCACGAAAATAATCGATGCCGAATCGAAGCAGGCGCAAGAGCGCGACAAGCAGGTGAAAATTCTGGTGCCAAACTCGACGGCTGGCATGATCATTGGCAAGGGAGGCGCGTTCATCAAGCAGATCAAGGAGGATAGTGGCTCCTACGTGCAGATATCGCAGAAGCCCAAGGACGTATCGCTGCAGGAGCGTTGCATCACCATTATCGGCGATAAGGAGAACAACAAGAATGCCTGCAAGATGATACTCTCAAAGATCGTTGAGGATCCACAGTCGGGCACCTGCCTGAATGTCTCGTATGCGGATGTCAATGGTCCCGTTGCCAATTTCAATCCAACCGGTTCACCCTATGCCACAAATCAGAATGCCATCAACTCAAGCACCGCCTCGTTGAACTCCACGCTGGGCACAACGATCGGCAATGCGGCCACCGCAGCCAGTCTGCTAGTCAACGGCACGGGCATCAACCTGTCCCTCAATCTGGGCTCGCCCAATCCGGCGCCCAATCTAGCAGTTGCCACGCAGTTGCTGGAGCACATTAAAGTAAGTGCAGCAGTATTATATACGATATACGATCTAAAACTAACGATCGATTCCTTTTTTGTAGGTGGCGATGCGCGGCGCCGGCTACTCGGAGACCGCAACCACTGAAGTCTGCGCCGCTCTGAGCGTACTGGCCAAGTACGGTGTACTGGGCATGGGTGTGGGAGTGCCACATGCCAATGGTGCGCATCCTACGCTGGGTAATTTCCTTGGCGTGCCCACGCTGGATCAACAGCAAGCTGCAGCTGCCTCGGCGGCCACGGCCAGCAATGTCTTTGGTGCTGTTGGCCAGCTAGAGCAGTATGCCGCCGCTGCGGTAGCTGCTGCTGCGGCCAGGCCAACGCAGTCACAACTGGAGGCTGCGGTGCAATTCGATCCATTCCGCCATTTGGGCTCAGCCACTGCGCCCGCGGCCACGCCCGTTTCGTTGAACAATAACAGCTTCGGATTGACTGGGGCCACCGGCACGGTGAGCAGTGCGCAACTGGGCGCTGCCGCCTCGATAGGTGGACTGAGTAAGAGTCCGACACCGGGTGATCTCGGCGCCAAGGATTCCAAGAACGTTGAGGTGCCTGAAGTAATAATTGGCGCTGTTCTAGGTGGGCAACCATTCTATTATTCCTATTAAACAACAGAAAAACAAAGCAACAACAAAGACAATAACAACAACAGCCACAACCACAACAAGAGAACCAGTAACCGTTAAAAGACCGACCCAGCCAAACCAAGCAGCTTCCCCAGTAACCGAAACCAGCACCTATCCTTGCTTTATAATCTTTGGTCTTAGTCATAATCCGAGCCTAGAGCAGGCTGACCCAGCTAACATTCCAAGTGATTTTCGAGAGATCTAAATACTTTTGCTCACAAAACATTCCTCATTCCGCATTCCGTACTCCGCATATTCTGCAATAACTCTAATTTTAATCATATATGATAAAAGTGTAGCGAAATTTCTAGTCAACTTCTTGCCCCGCCCCACACGCCTCCCCACGCGCCCGCACTGTCACTGTCACAGTCCCATTGACGATGTCATCAAAATTCGTTCGACAGTCTTTTATGCTCCCATCTGGATGAATGTAGGCGTTAGTCATATCGTACAATGAGAAAGTAAAGGATCTTTAGCGGCACTACGAATTTTCGCCATTATATTCATATACATTCTATATATATATATATCTATATACACACTTACATTGGAATAACTAGTGCAATTATTGGGTTTAATTTGTTGTTTATCTTCACAGTTATTACCTCAGAGTCAGTGTCAGGTCTTAAGGTGTTTAAAGTTAATTCAAGCGTAGAGAATCGTATATATACCCACACCCACATCACATGCCTTAAAATACTACTATAAAAAAACACATAGATATATACCCAACGTTATGGATATGATCGTATATATTTTGATTATGTAATAATATACACAACACACACTTACATACATTTATATATAAAACAATATACATATATTTAACGCAATCTGATGCAAATATTCCAGGTCCGAACGGTCGTAGTTTAGTTGAAATTCAACATATGTCTGGCGCAAATGTGCAAATTTCCAAAAAGGGCATATTCGCACCTGGCACTAGAAATCGCATTGTTACCATAACTGGTCAGCCGAGTGCCATTGCCAAAGCGCAGTTTCTAATTGAACAGAAAATCAACGAGGAGGAGACAAAGAGGGCGCGTCAAATTCCATTAACCACTGTTGTGAATTAATCAATCAATCAATCCAAGCAGTCAAGCAATCAAGCAAGAGCAGCACAACAACAACAAAAAACAACAGCAACAGCAACTACCCCCATAAAAGCGTAATTCTTCAAATAAAAAAAAAAGAATAAGAAAGAAAAAACAAAACTAAAAAGAAAAGAAAGAAATTAAACATATTGTTCATCTATTAAAAAACCATACACAACACAACAAGAAAAAACAAAAAAAGAAAACAAAGAGAAAGAGTACGAGAATCTAAAACTAAATTCAAATCCAAATCGAAATCGAAACTCTTTTAAGCTAAAAAGTCATGCCATGAAACAAGCACACAAACAACAATTTAATGAAGGCATTTTTTTAATATTTTGAGAAACTATTGGATCTATGCATATATCATATACTATATTTTATGGCTAATCCCTTTTCGTAATCCTCCCAAGATAAAAGTGCTGCATTTGTTTGCCATTAATATGTGTACATATATACAGTTAATCCCCTCTTTCCCGTACCTCACAAGTGCATATGTATTGTGTATATGTATATGCATTAAAATATTGAATCGAGACAATGTTCGGCTCGATAGATTCGTCTATGCCCGTTTGCGTGTTTCTTTTTGGCACCTCGACACAGGTTAATCCATTACGCATAGAGAGAAAAAGAACAAGAGATATACCTAGTTACATTATACCCTGCGCTTACATGTATATATGTATGTATCTCTATATAGAAGAAGCGCATGTGCATATGTACATGTATGCAGTTGCATACTACATACATAATTGTTGAGTCTTGTTTATATTACATACAACAAACAATCCCACACATACACACATGATATATATACATACATATATATACATATTTAACACGTTAATTAGAATTATGTTGATACCCAAATATCCCCGATTGATTCTGTTTTGTGTACTGCGAGCGTTTTCAGTGAAAGCTTCAGGTGATTTTCAAGAAAGAAAAACAAAAATGGTGAAATGAAAAAGAAAGTATAAGAAAATAAGGTAAATATTTTACTACACACACATACACACACAAGTACATAACCTGTGTATATGCTATAAATCTATCTATAACAAATACTACTCCAGCAAGAAGGGCGTCGAATCGAAAATGCTATAGTATCTATTGAGAATCGAACGCATACAGGCTAGTGATAACTTTCGAAACATTTTTACCTCAAACACACACACACACACACTTACACATACACACACACGAAATTTATTGCGTTTCTTGTTTTCTGTTTCTGTTTTCTGTTGTTGCTTATTGCTTTACTATATATAAAAATATATATATATTTCCCATATATGTATATAGAAATTGATAATTTTGTACATTGATTTTTATGTTAGCCCTAAACTGATATTGTTGAAATGTTGATCATGGTAATGTTGTTTAATTTTCCCTCGAAAAAAATGGATAATTTCTTTAACAATGAAAGTGGTGTTAATGTGTTGCGCGCGCACGTGAGTCTCCTTTTTTGGTATTGATTTTGTGCTCCCAAATTGTTAATCCCCCTTTACTTATTATACTTTATTATGATATGTCTTTCGTTAAGGAAAGCAATATGATTTTTAGTTTCCAGTTGCGCGAAACAGACTCTTGGAGTCTCGTCTTATTTTCGCTTCTTGTTAAAATCATTAATCTTAGTGTTTTTTTTATTTTTCATTTTTTTACGTTCGTTTTTGGAATTCTGCACCATTGTTCTTGACATACAACATTCTAATCTTAAGTATTACATTTGCCAACATTCACTCTATACATCACAGACAAAGGAGAAAAACAAAAAAAAGGAAAAACTATGTAAAATAATTACACACTCCATACACACCACAACACGCACCCAAAAGCCACAAATACCCCTATTAATTGTTAAGTATTGTGCAATTCTTCCGAAAAACAAACCTCTGACATACCACACATACCTAGCGCATATGTATAGGGAGACAAAACTCTCCGAGTTGCAAGCGAAACAATTAGATTAACATCACATTTTCCGATTTTCTACTCATGCATACCATAAGCATCCATACAGATACATTCAATCAAATAGAAACGCATTCACTGTATTGAAATTAATCGTTTTATACACTCACACACAGATACACACACGTATATTTAGTTTAACGTTTATTTTTATGAAAAATGAAGTTGACAAAAATAAATTAATACGAAAATCAAAGATTTTTTTGTGTTTCATTGAGAGCACCTTTATTTCGACACCTGGATAAGAAACTCACCACACGCCGCCATACTCAACATACGCACCTCACAAACAGCTCATCGCAGGCCGCTAATACAGCGTGTTTTATTTCGAAATTTGCAACATTATCATGTCAAATCAACAATCAATCAACTATGATATTCTACAATATCGATCGATTTCAGCTCAAATCAGTTCAAATCAAATCAAATCAATCACTGAAAACGCTCACGAAATTACAGAAAAGAGAACTATCCCTACCCAAAAAAAAAAAAAAAAAAAAAAAAACAAAAGAAAACCCCCTAAGCTAAGTCTATATGTACTATAAGTTCAAAAGTTGTTCACATTAATTAATTTTTTGCTATTATTGTTAAAGCTGACCTACATTTGTTTTCTTAATTGTGCAATATTTATATAAACATAATATAAGAATATTATATATGATAATAATAAATCTGCGCCAGAAAAGCTACGATAAAATTCATAAAAATGAAGAATTCAAATTGTGAAAAATGAAACAACACAAGAAAAACGAGAAGAAAATTTAAGTCAAATGAGAAACCAAAATGAAAATATAAATAATACCATATAATATCGAAAGTACAGTCGTAAATGCTAGTGTGCCTTTAAAAATGCAAAACATATATAGAAAGAATGATCGAAGATTTTTATGTTGTGTTTATTCAATAATTTGTATGTCTCTTTACCGATCGATTCGAACTTAAGGCGAAAGCGCAGTTAGTTTAGAGTCCCCGAACTAACTTCAATTGTGTAGTCGATATCGGGAAAAACAGTTGAATAGTAACATGAAACAGTCCTACCCCTCCCCCTACAGTATAGCGATAACGAATGACTACAACGATACAAACTGTGCAAAGACCCAAGCAGATGGTTATGTTTCAAACAAATCACAACAAGCATAAGACACTGAATCCTGAATCCAGACCCCAACAATAACAACAAAAACAACAGAGATACAACCACAAGAATCGTACATTTTATCGTCTTTTTTGTCATGGCAAAGCTGAGAGGAGCAAAGGCGTCATACTTAGACAAGATCAGCATTAGCATAGGCACATGGCACCACCCCCCAGACACGGCACACCCAACATTTCCACACACACACTCACACCCGAACAAACACAAACATACATGATCATCCCCAAATACTTACGATCACATGCGCGTGCTCACTGGGTTATGTTTTTAATATACATATGAGTTTTATACGGTATCTAAACTAAAAGAGTAGAGAAAACAAAAATAAAGCAAATATATGTGCACACATACATATATATTTGCACTGGATCTGTGATATGAATTTAAAAAAAAGGAAAAACAAAAAACGAAACGAGAAAACCAAGCTAAAAGATATATGTACAAATATATAAAGAAAAAAAGGAATATCGCGTAAAACAAAACACGAAATTAGTTATGAAATAATTAATTTTTTCTCAAATGAAAAGAATATAGCTTTACTTCAGATCAGATCGAAAATCATCTCACACACATGCCTATATATGAATATATATATAGCGCGGCATTTGTCATTTTTCGGCCCTCCGCCTCCAGCCCCCCTCTCCGTATGTCCGAGTATGTTTTTTTTTTTTTAACTTGCCAAAATCTGAAATGACATCTTGCGTTTCCAGTGCTAACATGCCACGCCCAAATGCCGAGAACCGAAAGATCGCCGTGCGTGACGAAAAAGAGGACAAAATGCACAGCTCTGGGTCTGTGTACAGATACTTATTGTGATCTGCGGCATCGCTGCCCGACAGTCAACGTGTTTATGCTTGTTTGGATTTTATCAATTCGCCTCACAGCGCGTTTGTGTTTTTGCTGTAAATACCAAGAAAATGCCAGCCCGACTAGAGTTCAGAATTCAAGTTTCATATGGTAGTATCAAGTCCTCAACCTAACTATAATGTATGTAGGTTGTTATAATTCGAAATCGAAAACCGGAAAGGGGATCGGCAATCATGCAATGATCATATTAATTATTCATCATTACGATCACGATCACCTAACCTAACACGACACCTTCCCCGCTCCCGCGCCTGCACCGTCAGTCACCACAGCCTTTTCCTACATTGGCTAAGTACACGCAGACTACTGCATTAACTTTACCGTTACAAGGTTGATTTCGCGTGAGTTCTATCGCAAGTTTATGATTAAAGGAAGGTAAGGCTGTTATATCAGCGTGTTGGAGTCTATTAGAGTTAAACTAGTGCAAATAAAATGAAAACAAGAGCAGAAACCTTTTATTAACTACATGTATATTAACGTATCTGGAACGTATTTCAAAGTTGACTTAAATGGTTACAAAAAAAAAAATACAATAAACATAGTAGCTAATGTGCAAATATTCAAAGCGCAGAAGGAAAACAAAGACGAGTTTCGCTCTGTAAAAACATTTAAAACATAATACTATTAATAAAGAAAACATCAAATGGATTATAACACACTTACATACAACTACACATACTACATGCGTGTATAAGCAGAAAGTTCAATTCAATCTATATATTTTTTCTTGTATAGCGATAGACACAGACACACACGTATAATGTATATACAAATCTACAAGAACTTGTTAATTTTACTTTGTTATGCTTTGCCTCCACACTGTTATTAGGACAATTAAACAATTAAATGCAAACTTATAAATATATACATACATACATACTTACATATGTGTACCTACATAAATATACATACATGCATATATATATATGGGTATATCCGTATAGTTGACCGTATTGCGTGTGAAAATCTAATCAAATCCTGCAACGATCATCAAATTGCAACGTTGCACTCAAATATCACGTATACGTAGTGCGGTTGCACGTAATGTCAGGTTGACGAGTTGCCATTCTAGAGAACATACATGCCACGCCCTCTATCCTTCGCCATCAGACCCGCATTGTGTGTAAATAGCGCATTTTCCAAATTTCGATTGGCAACAACAAACAAATAAACTATAAAGGAAGCCGTCTACGAGATAATACAACAGCAGCAACAACAGCAAAACAACCACATAAATCTTATTAAAAATATTTAAAATTTATATTTATAATATATACATACATGAATACAATAAACGCATACATACATACATAATATATAAACAACTAGTTGTTAGCGTGATACATAATTCTATTATTAATTAATTCATACATACATTTAAATAAAAGGTTTAACGATAATAAAAATCCTTTCAACATTTATTTGCCATCATTCATTATGATTTTCATAGCTTCACAGGCTCAAGCAGATAATTAGATCGTGTTTCGGTTTTCCCAGGTCATATTTGTGCTTGTCCATCTAACCTTCATTACAGAACAGTCACAGTCAGTCGATAGCTTCTTATAGGCGTACGTATGATATAGTATACACAGTATGGTGTCCAGGCTAGTCTCCTCGGACGCCCAATGTTTTTAATTTCCTCTCAAACCTAGCGTAGAGAACAACAGACGGCAACATAGGATGTTACGATACATAGTAGGAGCATACGTGAGTACCTTAGGATCAACATAAGCAAATTAAAAACAATTTACAATTGTTGCCTTCTCGTTACTTACACACACATTGAAGCGACGTTCAGGTTTTCTGTTGAAGCTTTTACCATGCAGACACACAACTAATAGGTCTTTAGATTTTACAATAATGCAGCATAACACCAAAAACATATAGAGTAAATAAAGTATAAATATTACATTTTGCAGTTTTCTCGACAAACAATTTCCTAGCCAAAGCTAAGTCAACTAATCTAATAGTATGTGGTGGAAAGTAGTGTGTAAAACGAAATACTTTTCCATGACACACACTCATGTGTGTGACGTAACGACGTCTTAAAGTTAGTACGCAATTTTAGAACTCAAAGCAGAAAGAAACCCTAACATACTTGTAATTTGAAGAGAGGAGGTCATTCGGAAAGCTCGTAATCGCAGAACATTCAGCAAGCAAACATCATGGAAACTCATTCAAAAGTAAAAGTACTAAATCTTTTATGATTTGACTGTGATAATAATAATGACAAAAACAAAAAAAACCAAAATACAAATGAGAAAAGAAAAGAAGGGAAGTGAATGAATTAACAATGAACAATTAACAAATGAATTGTATATTAGAGTATGTATAAAACTAATGTATGTATACAAGCGATTGTAACATTAACGTAGGTGCAATATATAAAGATGGCTCTTAAACCAAAATTTCAATAAGTAGCAAGAAAATTCTTTGGTATGTGCCCATAGTGCAACACCATATACGACCTAGAGTATGTTGTTTAAATAGCGATAATAATCATAAGTATGTATTTACTTATTGACAAAGCAAAGCAAAAAAAAAAAAAAAAAAAAA
Organism: Zaprionus inermis; assembly: GCA_018151445.1. NCBI lineage: Eukaryota > Metazoa > Arthropoda > Insecta > Diptera > Drosophilidae > Zaprionus > Zaprionus inermis. Next base: position 1,753,902 of record JAECXD010001328.1, on the reverse strand, counting down.
AATAATAAATATTAATGTTTTACTTATACATATTAGCAAAATATTTAAACAAATTTTAGCAACAAAATATCGAGAACGTTTCGAACAAAAAGAAGACATCAACAAGAACCCTCTTTATTAACCAACTGCAATAACTTTACAAAAGATAACAGATGTATGAGAAAAACAAAAATAAAATTGAAAATGAAAATGAAATCGATACAGATGATATTTAGTTATGCTCTATTACAAATCTCTAATCTATAATTGAAGTTTTATATGGACTGCCAGCCAGCTTGGGCGGTAATTTGATATTTTACATACAATACTGTTATTATGAGTTCGATTCGAAAAGTCGAAGAGTGGAGAAACTCTATCTAATTTTACATAGGTTATTATCTTCCGGAAAATCGAGAAAAAAACTATTTAATTGAAAATCAATTACGAAAACTCTATTGAAAATGTTAAATAAGAAATCAAAAAATGGCAAAACGTAGCTCATTCAAATTTTTAAAATACGAAACACGTAATTTTTGCAACTACTCTTATAACAAACCAATCTTGTACGATTTAGAATCGGGTGATAATCCTGGTTCAAAGTACACATAAATATCAGTTATCCTTCTCTACATATACTTATATACAAACGCATAGTACATACTCGTATATACTACAACCCAAGGGAATCATATACCCAAAGTCGATATGCAAAAGAATCTTTATGATCAGAGCGCGAATGCAAAGAAACCCAAGACAGCATTAGGCTGCAAAGAGAACGGGAAAATACATACATAAATCGAAAGCAAACTAGTTAGGATCGATCCGATGTACCGAAAGACAGGCATTCTGAACATAATGCCAACACGGTAATGTTATGATATGCATGCATGAGGCACATGCCTGCATGCCTACATACATACTTATATAATAATAATTATAGTAAAATTTGTTGATTAAATTTACACAACATACACAAACACAAACACAATAACACAGACGAACAGGCCTATAAAATGGAACACCAACAAATGCACACACAACATATTTCACACATTATTGAGAGATGCAAGCAGCTGATCCGTTTAGAACAACCAGAAGTAATTGTAAAGTAAAATCCAAATCAGAAGGTACATAAAGAGTTATAAAGTAAAAACATGTAACATGAATTACAAATTTAAGAAAGATTATATAAAAACAAAAACAAAAAAACTAATAAAGATTATATTAAAAATAAATGCTTGTTTTATTTAAACATATATTTTGACATTCCATTCCTGCTCTTTATAATGAATCTAATCTATTTTGATACTTTGGTTTTCAACTGAATAAGGAATGCTTTTATCTTATAACGATTATATGGGTTCGATATCTTGTGGCTTCCATATCTGGGTTTAGGGTATCACGCTATTCTCATCAATTCTGTTTCCTCTCCAATTTCTGTGGATAATCGGGCTGTTTATGTGGATGGCAGGCACTGATAACTTCATTCTTTTCCAAAGTATCCACTAGTCGCAGAATGGTGGGATACGGAGTAAGGTCGACTTTGTACCTAAGGTACATAAATTGACGCTGAATTAGTTCTCTGTTGATTACATTGTTTCTTGTAGTTACCTTCTGGCGTTGAACACCTGTGGCACAAGGCAACAATCGGCCATTGTAGGGTTATCGCCAACGCAGTATTTCCCTGCAGAAGTGCTGAGAACCTTCTCAAGGCCACGAAAGCCGCGAGATATCCATTTGTCAGCCCATTCCATGCTCTTTCCTTTCTCGAAGGTACTCAATACAAGGCGATTCTGCAGAGGCTGAATGCCAGAACAAATTATCTCTACAATCTCGCGCACCTTGGCTCGTGTCACAGGATCCGCTGGCAATAGAGGATGCTCTGAACGTGTCTCGTCTAGATAGTGCATTATGGCCACCGAATCGCAGAGTGTCTGTCCATCTTATCACGCGCATTGTAATTAGCATTTGTGCGAAATAGGCTTTAATTAATAGTTACCAATTTGTAGACACGGAACCTGCTGCATTGGATTAATCTTTTTGTACTCATCCGTGTAGCAGTGTATGGCGTCCTCCTTGAGCAGACTGATTGGCTTGATGATGTAAGGAATTCGTTTCAGGCCCAATGCAATACGAACTCGCCAAGAACATGAGCTGAAATAATACGAGAACAGCACAGGCAGCTCATCTTTTGCAGCCGCCGAGCTTGCGAAGCGTGTTCTAGCCAAAATCAGCCCCCTGCTCAGAAATCCGTTCACTGGGTACATTTTGAGTACAACTACTTTATTTGCGTCATAAAACTAAATAAATGGTAAACCAGCTGTTCGCTTATAATAACTAATCGGTTATCGAACGTCCGACTATCGATATAAGCAACGCAAACTAATAAATAGTGTGACATTTTGCAACACTATTTATGTAACGATCAGTATTTTATTTTTGGTTTAGTTAGATGTTTATTATTTAAATATGTAGTTAATATTTGGAACTGTTACAATATTACGGATATAAACATAGTTTATGTGTGTAATTGGTTTGCTTGCAAAATCAGGCAGTGGGGCTATGATCCGTATCGATTAATGGGTTCATTCGTTAAGAATTCTAGGAATATTCTTAAAAATTGTTTGACTTCATGATATACATACGAATAAATATTTCGGTAAACGTGATTTTTATGGTTTTTGCTTTAAGTTTGTATATGTGCTTTTAATTTGGAGAGTTACAAATGTACATATAATATTCTCGAGTGACTATGCACGGAATGAAACATTTGGTTTTTTTTTTGTATTTAGCCACAAAAGACTCCTCTAAAGAAACCGCAGATATAGATCTGGATTTTAACTTACAGTGTAGTATATATAACTTGATCTTCACTTATGAGTTATTTGTTGATCTCTCTTCTTTATAATCTGAATGTCTGCTAGGGAGTTTACTTCCTCGTTGACTGAAGTTTTGTACTTTTCAAAATGTTGCCATGTTAAGCGCCCGACTTGCCTTATGTTAAATTTGTTTCTTTTACGTTTACGTGATTTCGTGTAAAGTTGTACATCTACATTAGGTAATATAATTGTTATGTTGTATTTGTTTTTTGTTTTTCTTTAAATCCCTGAATAAAATTTTGCTTTCGGTCATGAGTTCTCTTTGAATTTGTTATGTTTTGTGTTAGCCTAAATAAAATTCATAAAAATACATATATAGGTTATATATGAGTATATCTTTTAGATCATTTCACATTGAAAACCAAAGAAAATTATACGAATTTTTTCGTGAGTATATTCATATTGTTTTGCTTGCATGTTTCATTCAAATTTTATGTCTGTGTTTTTTATTCGATAGTATTGTATTTTTATGCATTTATGCATAGTTAAATGCTGTTAGCAAATTTTTAATCACATCCGACTGTTTCTCTCAACGAATTATCCGCCAACTCTTCTATAGCTCCCATCAAAATTTTTATCTGTCCGCATTTTTCGAACCTGGTTTCTCGGTTTTTTTTTTCAGTTTTCAATTTTCTTTTTTGAGGTTACGAACTGCAATTCACTTTTTAGTCTTACGACGCTTTGCAGTTGTCGTCGGAAAATTCTATTTGTTGGGCAGCTCCGGGGGACAGTCTGGCTGATTAGAAGGATGAGCAGCACGGAATGCCGGATTGCTCTCCAGCTCGCGATCAATGCGCAATATAATTGGATAAGGGCGCAGGTCCACATGGAATCTAATAAGTTAATGGAAAAGGAATAGAATCGAATTTCAGTTTGGAATTTTCTATGAAAATCCTTTCACTCACCTTCTGGCATTAAACACCTGTGGCACTAGGCAACAGTCGGCCATGGAGATTTCGTCGCCGACGCAATACTTGCCGGCCGAGGTAGATAGTGCCTTCTCGACGGCACGGAAACCGCGTGTAATCCAATGCTGGGCCCATTCCTTCTTCTTCTCCTCGCCCACATGAATAAGCACAATGAGGTTCTGCAGCGGCTGAATGCCCGAGCAGATAATCTCAATGATTTCGCGCACCTTGGCCCGTTTGTGAACATCTTGAGGCAGTAGCGGACGCTGTGGCCGTGTCTCTTCCAGGTAATGCATTATAGCCACCGACTCAATCAACGTGTGTCCGTCTGGGAATATAATATCAATATAAATTGATATCGGGAAAACTGGATTCGTTGTTCGAGCTCACCGATTTGAAGTGCCGGCACCTGCTCCATGGGATTGACTTCGCGATACTCATTGCAATGTTGTTCGCCACCCGACTTGATCAAACTAATCGGCTTGATGTCGTAGGGTATCTCCTTGAGGTTCATCGCAATACGCACGCGCCAGGAGCACGAGCTGCGCCAATAGGAGTAGAGTATTGGCTGCACATGGGTAGAAGCAGTGGAGACAGACACAACATTAGACGACATTTTAATTAGCTTGCGTTCGGCTGACTTGGCCTCCTCATTCAGTGCTCAGCTGTCGGGTAAATGAGCAGTCCCCAGCCCGACGCCAGCCCCATGCCCAATCACACCCATTTTTTAAAAACGCTTTGCGTTTTAAATAAATAAATACAGTGGAGCAACATAGAACAGGTTGCTCTACTGATAACGAGTACACATAAAAATACCTCATCGGCAGACGCTTATTCTGTGCAGTAATCTGGTCAAACAGGTTGCCCAGGGAGGTGAGTTTGCTAATTTGCTTGTAGGCGCTGCTGCGGCCGCTGCACGAGTATTGTTTTTGCCTAAGCTGATAAAAAAACACGGAGGCGGGTCCCCCCGCCACACAGATACTGCGACTAGTAAAAGTCCGAAACAAATAAAAACAAAATTGTACCTTACATATTCATAAAGATTTAAGTATACGCAAGAAACTCTTCATCTGACCCGGTTGGAAATTTTCCAAAATATGTGGACTGTATTTTAAGACAATAAGTAAAGGCGATATCTATTTAAAGGTTAAACTCTTAACCAGAACTATTCCATGGCTGAATCGGAGGTTTTTGGTAAGTTTATAAGTAATATAATTTGTTAGTGCTGTGATACTCTGTTGATTATGTACACTTAAATAGTTGCTATAATATTGTATGTAGAGGATTCGTAATACTTTAAAAGAACTTCAACAATTTTTGACCACAGCCCCAAAGTATGCAACAGTCAAAAGGGCCTAATAGGGTGGTTTATCCCAAGCAACACAATTTGTATATATCAAAAGTTTTATATATTGTATTGTAGTCTACATTTAATTCGCGAGACAATGAGTCAAGGGATAAAAGCACTTGATAAGTCTATAATCCAGAGATTTGCTTTCAATCTATCAAACTTCGTATTTTGTATTCAAATATGTGACATCTTCCTTTTTACCACCTACGTGATACAAAGAACCTACGTGATTCATGGAGCCGACTTTCCGTTATGCTCGTTATGCTGCTGCCGGGAAGAACGCTATACACTGACTGACTGACCGACCGGCTGCAGCGAAATATACGTCCGACATATGTATGTATGCAGGAGCAACAGTAACAGGAGCCATTGGCCCCGGACGAGCCCCGAAATGAAATACATACATACGAATACGTATACGTATAAAGGAACCCATCCGGTTCGGCTAAAACGCTACCCAATTCCGTGAAAAAGCGTCGGCCAAAATACACACACACAAGCACACACGGGGAGACACAAAAATAAATTGTGTATGTATGTTGAAAGCATAATAAGTTGCCTAAAAGTTCATTGAACTCATGTGAAAGTAAACCCGCCACAATCGTTGGTATCCAGAGAGACACAGCGACCCCACAGTAGGCCGAATCGGCGCCGAGTCCCGAAGTGTGTCGTACATCAAGGTCGGCTAGGGGCATTAACCTTAACCAAGTTGACGTTGTCCTGGTCGTTGTCGGGCACAAGCCAGCCAGTACGTACGAGTGCCAAGGACACTTCCAGACACATCCTCAGTACGTCGACGACGACGCTCAAGAGGAAATAGCTCACAAGCTAACAAGGGTGCGCTTTTTAGGGGTTGTTCGCTGTGAGCGCATACTCGCGTTGAGAGAGGTTTGAGTTGAATGTGCCGCAGCCGCACAGGGTTGTCAAGCCATGCCACTGCCAAAGTAAACTTTAAGTTTGCTAGGCAACAACATCGCGCGTTGGCAACTCTCTCGCCTCGCTTGGGCAGTGTGTACGCTGCCAGAAAAGCTCGCCTGCATTACGCATGCGTGGAACGTGCACGAGAATGCGAGTCGGGATGAGTTCGACTCAAACCAGTCGCTGCGACGGCTGTCGCATGGTATGAGTGAGTTTTCAGCCGCACGAGGTGCAAATTTTTAGCGCCATCGACGCCGCCGTACTTACCTTGGCTATGGCCGATAAGGACATAGCGTTGTGATGGTACTTGGAGTAGTTAATTTTGAAGCCGTTTAAAGCGAATGCACTGCGAAAAACTTCTAATTGCTCTGGACCGAGCCGAGTTGCGAGGGAGCGGGAAGAAAAAGTAGTTAGCTGCGTTTGGTCGGCTTGACGTAAACCGCACCACCACCTGGACACACACGCACACCGAAGTACACAAATTGATATATCCTTAGCCGGCAATGGATCGAGCGGATCAGCCTCGTGCCTCACTGTGCACTGTGGGCTCTACAAGTTGCGAAGCGCATAAGAAGCTGCAAATCGATGAGTTGCTTTGTTTTCTGCTGTATTCTCCTCCTGCAGGCGACCCCAAGAGATGCACTCAAAGTCGACTCTGGTATTGTGTTTGGGTAAGGACAACGAAAGGCGACAACGACAGGATATGATGCCAAAACGCAACTGAACACACTGAACTAAATAAAGGAGTGCGAAAGCGAAAGCAAAGGACAATGACAAAGCAAGCAAATTGAGTGCAGGAGAGCGTAAAATGCCAGAGAGACAGAGAGAACGAGAGAAAGCGAAAACTGTAGCAAAGCTTTGCTCTGGTACTGGTTTGTGTCACGGCTAAGCTTTTGAAGCCAGTGCACATTACGAATGCACAATGGGCGAATTTGCCTTAAATAGCATGAAGAAATTAGTGTCATCAGAAATTTAACAAATTCGCTGAAATATAATAAAACTCATCGGTTTGTTTGTTTTATGACCACCAGTTTATTAGACTTTCCATTTGAATTTTTTTTTTGTTTTACTAGATTTTTGTAAGTTTACTTCATTTCCATTAAGGTTGCTCAAATGATTTTTGATTAAATTACAAGTGCTTAAACCTAAAGGTATGTAACATATGGACTAAAATAGTTAACAAATTCTTACAGTATGCTTGTACAGTGAAAACGTATACAAAGAAGAGTCTACATTTAACTAATATATTTGCATAATAACTTAGGCAACAACAGGAAATTGAAGTTAAACCCATTATAAATTTTAATCTCAGTTTCATATATTTTTTTTCAAGTTTTTCTTTTTTGTTTTCGCTTGTAGAAATGCAACAATATGTATAACGACTTTAAAATAGCCGCACAACCAATAGAATATCACACCAAAAATGGCAGAGTACAACGAATACAACAAATTGTAAGAGCGTGTGGGAAATTGTGGATAGTTAGAAAGACAGAGAGTGAGTGATAGTGATAGCGAGCATTGCTAACTTGGTTGAGGCTGAGGGAGGCTTGACTGTACAGATTGCTCACATGGGTGTGTACCCCGAACTCGGGCATTAAGTACAACATTCATAAAGTTTAACTACCTCAGAGCTACCCTAGTTCTCGTTGTCGTTTTGCTAGCTAGCTAACCAAAGTAACTGTGTATATATGTACGTGTACGTACATATTATAAAATTGCCAACAAATCAATAAATTATTGTTGTAATATTTTTAGAAAATAGTGTCCATATATCATCATCATCGTCATTATCATCTTTTTTTCTCCCGACGGTATTAGCAGGTTCGTTTTCATTTTCATATTTATATATCTTAAGCTTATTTGAAGAATTGACTACAATAATGTGGCAAGAGCCACAGCTGTATTTGGCTTTTGCCCTTTGCCATTTACCATTAGACGTTTAATTGTACAACATACGTTAAACATACACATACAATAGACAATATCTTGTAATCATAATAATAATCATAGTTATTTAAATATATTTAAATACAACTGGTAACATCATGCTAAATAAAATGTGCCGTCGTTATCCGACAGTCAACATTTCGTTCCATTATAATTATCAGAGATGCAGCCGAGGCCAAACGCGTTGACTAGTTGTAGCTATACATAATTTTAAAAATTATTTGGAGGGAATATTCATGATTCTCAAATATCCTTACATTGATCAATTTATTATCAAAAGTAAGTGTAAGTGTAAAGAATTATTGCATGTGTATAAGAAATCAATAATTTCGTTTTTTTTGTCAGTATTCTCCGCCGATGTGCACGACTTCGACTTCGTTGAAAGAAATGCAATAGTTATACATATGTGTGCCGAAGAAACTTTGCAATCATTATTATAAGGTACCAATAATGTAAAGTATAAAGCAAAGTTAATGCAGTATCGCGTTTTAAATGATGTAGCTGGTAAATTCCCTTTGCCGTTTCATTTCATCAATTTACACCTATTTTGATCATCAGTTACAACCGTGAAAACATTCATGTATGTATATGTTTACATTAATGCATTCCGTAAATATTTACGACTATATGTCAATAATGTTAGTACAATATAAATATGTGTTTATCTGCATATCTTCTATTTGCATTTGCAATTGCATTTTGTCAGAGAAATTTTCGTTTACATCCTAAGTACGAATTACGTTCAACAAGAGGTTATAGCATACCATTTTGATGCCATAAAGTAACAGTTGCTTTGTGTTATAAAAGATTTTGCATATTACATGTACAGTTAAAACTTACGTCTGAGAGTTGTGTGTACTTCTTTATGGTACTTTTTGTATTCATGTTTCTCGGCGATCGATGATCGGAGCGAATCGGAACAATATCGCTGTCGCTAATACTGAGCCTCAGAGTACTTCGAATTCTCGCATACCTGAACAATTATTCGATTTTTATATCATATCGATATCGATTCGCATTGCGGAACTGATTGTTTGGATCGTATGCTTATCGTTTACATTTTGCAACCTCATTGAAGTACTGGAAAAATCATCGGAAACTGATCAGTCTAAATACTCGGAGATCTCATAGAACACAGACATAGGTTAAAAATGCACGACAATGTGTGAATCAATTCTCTCTTCATCATGTGTGTACTATGCATGTATATAGACAGTATGTAGTTATCAGTAGTTCGATAGATCATTCGTAGTATGCGTTGAGAAGTCATTACGTATTGCCCGCATTTTAAATTGCCACTTATGTGCTTAAGAGGAATGCGATCATTCGTAGAAATTTACACGCCTTCTGTACTTACGATGTATGTATACATATATATATATATTGAATGCTGATTTCTTTTTAGTGTTTTTTTCATTTTTTTGTTAAATAAAATTGATATGTCTAAGAGCTATTATCAATTGTATTCAATTACATAAAGTTGCTTGTATTGTATCTTGAAGTAATTCAGTTGTATCTTTCATATTTCATCATACATGGTATATGCATGTGCAGAACCAGAGCCAGAAAATTCGTTTACTTCGGATGGTAAAATTATTGTTAGAATGTACTATTGACTGCACACACGCGTATGTATTAATTTACTAAAATCTTAACTATTCGAGTTACATATTGTTTGAATTCACTTGAGTTTCTTGAGCTAAAATTAAGTCAGTGGCTCAGAGCGCGTGCAGATGCAGCTTTCGTTAGACTTATGTACATACATTATAATTAGGTATACATAGGTGTGTCTGAGTGTAAGTGTATTATATAAGTAGTTAGTATATATATGCATGTATGTTTATATGTACATACTCGTACACTTAATGAACAATCACAACGCAGAGTATTTTGAATAAAGTGCTGGCGCCGCTGAGTATGCAGTTTCGTATCGAAATCAGAGGAAGGTGAATACATCAGAGAATCGTACATATTCATATACAATATTTCACAGAGATTGTCATATCTACTTTGTTTGCGTTTCGAGTAGGAAATAAAAATGCACACAGATCACATTGAAATAACAGATAATAATTTTTAATCGATTAATGCGAAAACATGTGATTCACAGAGTAAACAAAAGTTTTCAACTTAAAATTAGAAAATAAATAGAAAAACAAAATCGAAAAATAATCAGGTAATTACTTCTTTTGACCATATGATAATATAGGGCTTTTGGAGTTGTATCCTAGTTAACTTGCAGTATGTATGCTATAACATAATTTGTTTTCATTTGCTTTCTTCTTTCTTTGTATTTTTATTTTTATTTTTTTTTTTTGTCTTTAGGAAACTTTTTAGAAAAGCAACAGAGTACACGCATCTGACGTTAGCTTACTTAATAAAATCCTTGCTAAATACTTATGATTACGGTATATATACTTAGGTTTAAGCATACAGTTCAAGACTTTATTCATAATACTTAACACGTACGCTTGAAGGCATTTATCAATAATAATTTTCTCTTCGTAGAATCGAACAAAGTTGAACATTGCGGTAAAGGATTGGAAATTGTTGAATTGTGTTAAGTATTTTAGCACAAAAATAGTTGATCGTTTTGCGATGTTTGTGCGATGTGGGACAATGAGATTATCGGCTTATCGTCCTATTGGCTTAACGGCTAACTGCTACAAGTACTAAGTATGTAAGTGTTGTATAAGTACAAAAATAGTATCGTAACTGGTATGAGAAGAGTCTTTGAACGGCTTTCGTAGCCCACAACGAACGGTTTTCAAAGTGCCTTGTGGTGGGTTGCTCTCGCTGATGTTGGGTAACTGCCGCAAGGAGGTACCCAAATATCGCTTCATCGCATATCTGTATCGCTCAGTCACACAACAACAACTACCAAAAAGGATGCTTGTGTAAAGTTCGAGGGAATACAATCGATAGATCGTGGTTGGATTTTGGGTTATTTGGAATCTTAAAGAGTGTCCTGCATGCTGCAGCTGCGCCCTATTCGAGTATTTGAGTATTGAGTTCAGGTCTGGCCGCCGTTCTTAATATCTATATACACTAGCTGATTTGAAATTGCTCGACAAGCAAGCAACACGTTCGCATTACAACCTTGAGAATTGCTAAAGTTGTTGCTCGTAGTAAGTAGTATCTGGTATACTATGGGATAGTTGGGATGCTACAACTGGTATTTCGCATGCATTATTTTTACAGTTGCAGTTACAGTTAGGCTACATTATTTATAATTTATATAAATTTGGTTTTATGTATATAGAATATACTTATTTACGTCATAATATACCACTGTCGTCGAAAACATTTATAGCGTACATTCAATTGATCTATTTGCTGTAGTACTCTCACTGTCCAAATGGAAAACGTGTGATTCTTGTTGTTATTCGTCATTTATCTGGCAGATTTACTGTTGTACCGTTTGGGCACTATAAATAGTATGTATATATATGTAAATGTATGCAAATATGTCGAATATGTAGTCGTGTATGCATTAACTAGGGCTGTTTAGCTATGTAATCTTAACTAAAACGTTGTATCCGCGCGTCTATTAAGATCTAATTGAAAATACATTGCATCTTGCGTATATATATATAGATATTTATATGTATATATCTATGTATGTTTGTCTCGAGATGTCTGAGTTGTAAAGATATACATTTGCTTTCTGAGGGTTTATCGATAGAATAGTGTCTTTTATGCGTTCGGAGAAACAGTAAAACAACATTTGCTTACAACCTACGTGTGTGTGTGTGTGTGTGTGTCTGTATTTACTATATGTGTGTATGTGTAGGCTTACACACGCATATTTACAAATATCTATGTGTGTGTCGTTCGTTTGTATTTACAATTTGCAGATTAAAAGTTAAAATTTTTCAATTTGAGTTTCACTTGGTTTTCTTTTAGCTAAAATCGTTTTTGATCTCACTCAATATCACTTGATTTCACTAGAATTTTTATTTGCTTTGCGTTTAGCAATATGGTATTACAATAGTTTAGACGTGTAAGTACGATAAAAGATAAATATCAACCGTTTAAAATTGCTGAATTGCAACCTAATGCCTAAAAACAACAATCATATATATCGCCTATGTACATTATGATCTAAGTATTTCTCTTCCTAGGTATGTAGTATGTCTGTCCGTGTATATATTCTCTATGTATGTGTCAGATCCCTTAACCACTGAACATGTATTGTACGAGAAGTAAAGTATCCGAACGATGAAATGCGACTAGTTTTAAGTGGAAAAACATATAGTTAACGGTACATTTGCGCTAATATAGTAGATAATAGATCGAAGTCGAGTTTAGTTAGTTTAGAAGTAGATTTAGATTATAACTAGAGTTAAAGTTAGTGCTACAGTCGAGTCGACAGTCGAGAAAAGGCCTACTACATATAACAATACGGTAGGTACTTCCTTACACTTAACACAAATATTGCATTTGCCTACTATATATCGTATATTCTATATATAGTTATTAACAATTCGATTTGAACTCGTTTCAATGCACGCTTACGATTAAAATTCATGACTACAGATCAAGTTGAAGAGTTGAGTGTGCTAGTTCAGAGAGGGAGAGAGTGAGAGAGAGAGTGACAGATAGATAGTTAGATAGTTAGAGAGATAGTAGGCTAGATCGATAGGAAGAGCTTGTAGAAAAGTATGTATGAGAAAAATGCCTTTAGCTGCTAAATACATCGAAATAACTCAATTCGTTGGCTTATTCTAAACATTCAAGTTGTGGCCCCCTCTCTCTCCATCCGACTGGGCGAGAGGGAACTATGATTTAATTCTAAAATTGGTTAACATTGCTTGCTGCTTGGTTAACGCGATTGTCAATCGATGTGGGGCCTGGTTGCTTTGTGTCTATGCCGGGGTCAGGGTTGTCAGCGTTGCGGCAGAGGTTACAGCTGCTGGCGTGGATTGTACAGCTCCTTGGTTACCGTTACTTGACTGCTTGGAACTGGATGCTCCTGACTGATCCGCATCCTGCACACGATGGGTCTTCATGTGTGCGCTACGACTCTTCACTTTATTGAAGACCCTGGTGGAAAGGAGACAGAGAAAGTGGGAGAAAGAAGAGAAAGGAGGAGGTGCCTCATATTAGAGCCTGGTAGCAGCGAATCTAGAATTGCAGTTTAACTATAATGCAGCTAGTCACATATAGCACACAGACACCCAGATATGACTAAAGCATACAGATTAAGCAGAGATAGAGGCAGATAGAGAGAGACAGAGAGAAAGAGTGAGATAGCAAGAGAGTTAACATTACAGTATGAGCATGCAAAGATCGAGTCAGCAGTCGTGAGAAAAGGCGGCATGCAAAATTACGAAATGCAATAAGATTTTCTTTTTTCTTGTTTTTTTTTGCTTCCTTTTTCGTCCTTTTGTTACTTAGCCTTGAGTGGAGAGTATTTTGCTTTTGTTGTTTGTTATTTTTTTAATAACTATGGAGAGTATAGAGTTTTGCTTAATATTCACAAAAAGAAAACGAACAGAAAACCAAAAATTAAAGAAGAGAACAAAAGAGTTAAGTAGAAAGTTATGTGCGCTTGAATCTTAGAATATTAGTTACTATTACGGCGGCTCTGCAGTTGTGATCGAACATATGCGATACATATATTATATATACATCTATATATGGTACACTATGTATGCTCAAATTTGAAGCGAACTGTTTGCCAATTGGTTTGCTCGGGATCACGCATAAAGCACAAGCTCCGTAATATGAAAGAGTTTCACACATTTAGAAAATTGCTTAAAATCGATGGATGAAGTTTCCCAGAAATGGTGACACGGGTAATAATATTATATATGTATTATATATGTATTTACAATAGATAGAAATGCATTTAGCCATTTTTTTTTTGTTGGGCGTGAAGGGGCGGGCGCTGCATTTTCATAAAACCAAAATACAAAAATTGGTATTCGAAATCAGAGCATGAGAGAGAGAGAGAGAGAGAAGTAGAGTGTGTGTGTGTGTGTGTGTTCCGAGATCGAAATTGAGAGAGTTAAAAAAGGGAAATCAAAAGCAAAGAAAGTAACACAAAGTGAAAACAAATACCAAATAACAAAAATAATTAACAAATCTCGCATAGCTACTTACCAAGCGTTTTGCCAGCGATTTTGCAAATCGCCTGGCGCCTCTAGTCGGCTCTCTCCGGCTGAGGGTAGACGCGGGGAGAGGATCGCTCAGTAGCGTCTACTTGCGATTTGTGACTCTTCGCTTTAAAATTGATCAATTATTGAATCGTTTTATTGATTTGATTGGGTTTAATAGTTTGGTAGTAGTTAGTAGTAGGCACGCATATTGTAATTGAATATAGTTTTTTGTTTGTTTTGTTTTGGATTCGCATCATGGAACAATTAAAATACAATACAACAACAATAACAACAGTTAATTAATCACTTAATGGAAACGCTAACTAAATTGCATGAAGAAATCGCAATGATATGTGATCTATAGATGAGATGGACGACTCCATACACTACAAAATGAGGGCATTACGATGAGGCGAGCTTATTGTGTGAGGATGATGAAAAACGATTCGCTTGAAACTGAAAAAATGCCGAGCTGAGAACAGAAAACTAGTGTGTATAATAACTATAATGAATTCGGACTCGATAACGATTACGTCTGGATACGAAAGTTACGATAACTGTTACGATATAACGTGCGTTTACGGTCTCAACTCAATACGGGCACTCAAATCGCTTAATATGTTTGCGTAATTCGAATTATTCATGAGCTCGCAAAATGTTTTTAATTAATTTTGGTTTTTTTTTCTGCTTAGAGATTTTGATGTGGAAATTGTCTTGGGGGAATCTTACTTGCCGCACACCTTGCAGGGGAATTCGCTGTCCTTGGGCATGTTCGAGTTGGAATTGTTGCCGGCTATGGCGATGCCAAGGCCGTGGACGTTGCCGCCGCTGCTGCTGTTGTTGTTGCCGCTGCTGCTATTGTGCTGGTTGCTGCTGTTGTTGCAGTTGTCCTTAGCTGCCGTCGATGTTGCTGCCGTCATCAGCAATGTTGTCGAGCTGCAGGAAGAGCCACATGCATTGGAATTGTTGTTGTTGTTGTTGGTATTATTGCTGTTGGTTATTGTGGTTGCTAATGTTGCTGCTGCTGCAGACACAGCTGCTGCTGCTGCAGCTGCAGCTGCTGAATTGAGGCAATGGCTGGAATTGCTGCTAGACGATGTTGCGCATGCGTTGCTGTTGTTGCTGCTACAGTTATTATTGTTGTTGCTGTTACTGCTGTTGCTGGAATGCTGGTGGTGGCTATTGCTGTTGCTGTTTTGACTGTTGTTGTTGCTGTTGTTGTTGTGACTGTTGCTGGAGTTGCGGTTATAAGCGTGAATGCGAACATGGCCGTGCAGCGCCGCCTTCGAACTGAAGCTCTGCAGTTCGAATGCAGACGGGGAGAGCGGTATGTACAAGTACGAGAGAGAGAGTGAGAGAGAGAGAGATAGTGGAAGAACGAGAGAGTGAGATAGAGGTAGAGTCAGTGGGTAGCAAATGCTGGTAGGGTCACTGTTAGTAGGACAGGGAGGGGTGTCTGGATCTGAATCTGGTCTTAAAGTGCTTGAAGAACTTACCGCCGAACAGTCCGCCATTTCGCACACATACGGCTTCTGTTCCACCGCCGGAGTACTCGGTGGAGCTGGTTCCATTTTCAGGTGCGATACCTTGTATTCGACGCACAGCTTCTTCCAGAAATAATACATTTGCACGCATTCTCCGGAGGTTTTGGTGAACAGCTGCAAGTAATGAATAATTGAATGAATACATATAAATTGAATACCTCAGATACAATGAATAAAGATGCCATAGATTCGATAGAGAAGTAAATAAGATGGAAACAATATATGGACAAATAGATGTGATATATTCGAGCTAGAAGATTAGAGAGGCTGGTACCTAAGCAAATACATAGAGATACGATATATCGATCTGTTCAGGATAGTTACCTCGCTGGCTATTTTGCCAAAATCTTTGCCGTGCTTCTCCAGGCCACGTAGGAACTGCTCCAGCTCGTAGGCGGTCCATTTCATTTGGAACGCGCTCGACTGAGTTTGCAGCAGAGTGAGCACAGCCGCCGCCGAGTTGCCCCTGGCCTCGAGCAGCGTCTGCAGGGCGACTTCCTCGGAATGGCTGCCCATTGGCACCGCAGATGATTTGCTGAGATCGATGTAACGCATGAGTATCTTCTCGTCGAGCTGCACACTGGGATCCCACATAAGATCCGCACCCATTGATGATGCATTCGCGTTACCGGCTCGCTCCTCTGCGGACTTGCAGGGCGGTATCTGTGCCTGATACGTCGATCCCAGATTCACTTTCGACTCATCGGAGAAGTCCACCAGACCCACCGGATCACCGAAATCATCGTCGAACACATCGAACAAGCCCTGGCCCAGCTGCTTGCGAACATTGCAATAGAGTCCGGTGCCCTTGCGATCGGGATTCAGTATCGGTGCCGGCGTGTAGTGAGTGCGCGATGGTTTGCGCAGCTTGGAGCGATGCGGCGAGAGCGTGTGGAATTTGGAGAACTTATGAGCATCGTGGGTGCCGTTCGAGCGCAGGCGACGCTTGAGTATGGAGTTGGTTTGATTCGAAAGTGGCTGCAGAATCGATACGCTTGGCGTCGGCGTGGACACCGGAGTGGGCAATGCAGCGGGCAGTGCGGCAAGCAACGGCTTGTTGCACATGTTGCTGTTGCTGTTGCTGCTGCTGTTGCTGTTGCTGGCGATGTTGTTGTTGCTGGCGTTAATGGTGGCGCCGCAGGTGAACAAGAGATTCGCATCGATAATTGTTGCCTGCCCTGCGCCATGTGGATTCAGCAGCGCCGAGAATTCCTGCTTATCGCTCGCTGCGCCACTGACTCCGCTATAGAGGAACGGCTGCAGCAGGCTGTTCAGCGGCTGCAGCGTCATCGACTGCTGACTGGCGTCCAGGTACTGTGTCTGGCAGGACACCTGGCTGAAGGGGGGCAACATGAAGTCTGTCTGTTGCTGTTGCTGCTGCTGTTGCTGTGCCTGCTCCACAGTCTGTTGGGGCAGCAACTGCAGAAGTTGCTGCGAGGTTTGCAGCTGCTGTTGCTGCGACTGATCCTGCTGTTCCTGCTGCAGCTGCTGCTGTTGCTGCTGTTCGTAGCTGACGGCTCCAGGCGGCAACGATTCCATGGACTGCATAGCGCCGGTTGCCGAGCCTGTCGTATGAATCACCTGACGCTGCTGGCTGCCAAATTCACGCGGCGACGACGATAACAACGGATCATCCGAGTTGGACATCATCTGCGATTGCAGTCCCAGGCCGGGCAGGTAGTAGAGATCAATGATGTTCTCGCCCTGCTGCTCGGTACTGCTCAGCTGCAGCTGCATGTTCTCGTCGGGCAGCACCTCGCGCAGCACCTGCTTCACATCCTCCGCCGAGCCTATGCCGCTGGTGAAGAACGACTCGGAGAGCGGCGATGTGGCATTTCGCGAATCGTTGAGAAACTCTTGATCCTCATCGAGAAACGAAAGATTCGTTTCGGCAAACTCACGCAGATCGCATTCGGCATCGTCCTCGGTGCCATTGAGCAGATCCTCAACCTTAATTGTTGGATCAAAGCTGCTCTCCTCCAGCACCGTCTTCAGCTTGAGTATCTTCTCGTTATCGTTCTCGCTCAGCTGATGCTGCTGCGTCTCGTCCGTCTTGAAGTAGACGTGCGAGAAGTCTGTCTTGTCGCCGAAGAACGTGTTGTTCGCATCGACAAACTGAGCGGCTGCATCCTCAATGAAGGGCGAGGATTGGGCCACGGTCTCGTGGCTGGACGGCGGAGTCGGATAGGCCAGCGGCGAGTGAAGTGGCGAGGAGAGCACGCCCACGCTGCTGTTGCCCGTGCCGCTACGCATATTGGCAATCGCCTGAATCTGCGAACTATTCTGCATGATCAGCTCCTTGGAATGGAATTGCTGGAACGTGGGCAGTGGCGTAGTCGTCTGCTGTTGCTCCGTAACTGGCTCCAGTTTGATTAGCTGCGTCTGCACATCTTCGGCCTCGCGAAGCAGCGCAAAATCCTCGGAATGTTCGCTTTTGTTCACGACCACGTCGTCGTCATCGTCGTTCAGCAGCTCCATGGAGTCCACTGTCTGCAGCAGCATTTCCGTATCGGAGACATTGTAGACCTCGGCATCGTCGAAGAGATCACCGGCATCGGCTTCGCTGGTATAGGTCACGGTGTAGACACCGCCCACACCAGCAGCACCACCGACGCCGCCAGCAATGTTGCTTGTTCCATCCATATTCTCCTGTCCAGAGCTCGACGCAATTGTCAGCGAAAGGGGCGTGCCATCGGGCAATGAGATGGCATTGGAGCACGGTGCAGTGGAGCATGCAGACAACTTGCTCTTGGTAGGCATCACATGCACGTCCGAGGGTATAATGACGGTGCGATTGTTGTTCGTGATAATCTGTCGACTTGTCTTCACGCTGCTGTTGCTTGTGCCGCTCAAGGCGGCCAGCTCGCTACCGCTCATAAGCAGATTGCCCGGCTGTGCCTTCTTCGAGGAGGTCACAGCAATGCGTGTGCCACGCTTGAGCAACTCAATCAGTGTTGAATCCTTGGGATCTGCTTGGCTGCCGGCCAAACCGCTGCCAGCTGCCGCGATGCCAGTGGAGCCGCCCTTGAGTGCCGACAAAGCGCTCATTGTGGTGGTGGTAGGTACATTGTTGGTGGTTATGGTGATTGTATTCGCTCCGCTGCCCAGGCTGAGTGTTTTGGGCTGTCGCTGGCCACCGCTGAAGATCTCAATGCTCTGCGGCAGCCCGATCTGCTGTATGCTCAGTCCGTTGCTGCTCTTGATGGTGGTGGCTGCCGGCAGCACTGCTGTGGTCGTGCCTGTGCTGCTGCTGCTGCTGCTGCAGCTGGTCATAGTCTGCGTAATGCTGCTGACGCAGTTGCTCTTCGGATTGAGAAAACTCTCCAGATCACTGATCGAGCGTCGCAGGCCGGCGCTGTTGTTGCCGCTGTTGTTGCTGCTGCTGTTGCTGTTGCTGTTGTTGCTGCCACAATTGGCAGCTCCTCCACTATTGCCGGGTGGAGCAGGCACTACGAAAGCGCCCTGCAACAAGCAAAAAGACTGCATCAATGTGGCTAATCCGCTCGTGGGTAACCGAGTATCTTTGAGAATCTTACCTTGGTAATGTCTTTGCGTTTGCTGATGATCTTCTCCTCGATGAGGGCGCGCACACCAATGCTGGCCGTCTGCAGGGGCGGGCCACTGTTGTCCCGCTTCTCGCTGCGCTTCGTCTCCGGATCCTTCTTGAAGTAACCGCCATGGAGACGCATGTGCCCGTTCAGGGCGGGTATGTTCTTGAACTTGCGATGACAGAGATTGCACTCGACTGGCTTCTCGATCTTTACGATGTTCAGCAGATGCGGATTGAGAGTCGCCACGAGTTGCTGACTGAGCTCCTCCTCCTTGACCTCATCCGCGCTGGCATTGCCCACCGCAGTAACCAGATCAGTGCCATCCTCCACGGTTACAGTGACATTTTGTGCATTGTTGAGCTGAAACGGAATACGTAATTATGAGCTGGCGAATATGCTAATCATCGGTCTTTGTTGCTCACCAGTTGCATGTTCCAGGTGCGTGGTCGTGCCTGTACCGGCGTGGACTCTGTATTGATTTTGTACGAGCTGACGCTGGTGGGGGAGGAGACCGTGACCTGGGCGCTCGTCTGCTTTGTCTGCTGCATGATCTTGCTGATCAGATCGAGCTGTTCCCGCGTCAAGCCCTCGCCCTCCAGCGTGGCGCCATCGCTTAGCGTAATGGTGGGCGAACTGGCCAGCTGAATAGCAGGACTGCTGGAGGAGCACGACGACAACGAAGACGACGATGAAGACGCTGTCGAGGATGCATTCGACGATGTCGATGTGGTGGGCGAGAGCAGCGTGACGCCGGTTTTGATGGGCAGATTCATGGCCTTGATTTGCTCGTCGGATAAGGCGATGCCCGTGGCGGCATCGACCACGCTGCTCCCAGTAGAGATGTAGGTGCGTATGCAGGTGGCACCATCGGGTGAGCTTGCATCGCCGTTGGCTGTGGCCGGCGATAGACTCAACGAGCTGGTCGCAACGCCTACGCTGTTGCTGCTGTTGCTGATGCTGCTGCTGCCGTTGCTGCTGCCGCTGCAGCCGGTGCCGGCGGTGGTGGGCGATAATGAGTTATTGGTGGGTATTGCCACGCCTCCATGGTGATTCTCCGAATGGCGGCGCAGGGAGCGAGCGTCGCAATACGATTTGCCACAGCCATCGGCCTTACATTCGTAAGGCTTCTTGTTGCGATGCGTCATCATGTGTCCGTTTCTGCGCAGGGGCGCAAAGGAAGCATATCGAATTGGTAAGTGGATCAGTGGATTAGTGGGTGGATGGGTGGTGAGTGTGGTGCGCATCATTAACTTACAAGTGATCTTGCCGCTTGAATGCCTTCGAGCAGAGCGCACAAATATATTTCCGTTCGTCGCTGTGCGTCAGTTTGTGCTTGGCCAGCGCCGAGGCATTTCCAAAGATCTTGCTGCAAATCTATAAAAAGTACATACGACGGACGGGCGTACGAAATGTAATTAGCGTCGCCGAATAACATGTTTGTTTTTTTGTCAGTGTGTCTGTGCCTGTGGCGATTTGGAAATGCTAATGAGCCACGTTGCGTATGCGTAATGTGGCCAGAGAGTTGCGCATTGCGTATACGTCATGTGCTTATGAATAAGACACGAGCATAATCAAGCGTGTGTAATTTTGCCTGTGTGTAATTATTTTAAATGTTTCTTGGCACAGTTTCTCCCGCATTTAAGTCAAAAATGGGGCATATTAAACCAATATATGGTACGAGAAATATTTTCCGATACTCTTCTTGAGATTTCGCAATATTATAATATTTATATGTCTTATACGTTATGGGGGAATTGGAATCGTCACCCATAGATATAAGTCCCTAAATACTTATCAATAAGCTATTTTGAAATCAGACGAAACAGATACCATTTTTAATTATTTCCATAAGGTATCCCAACCCAAATCGTTGATTAGGTCCCACACCTACCTGACACTGTTGTGGTCCGTGCCTTGTTGGAGACGATAGCTTGGGTCGGCTCTTTCTCGGAACGCTCTCGACGTTGACAATCGCAGTACCAGTTGCTGTGGTATTCGTTGATGCTGCTGCGGTGCCTACGCCAGCAACATGGCGAGCGTTGCTCTTGAAACTCAAGCTGTGACCGCCGCTGCTGCTGTTGCTGTCGTTGCTGTTGCTACTGTTACTGCTGCTGTTGCTGCTGCTATTGCTGCTGTTGCTATTGCTGTTGCTGTTGCTGCTGCTGTTGGTGTTGGTGCTGCCAATGCTAATACTACTCCCCACTGAGGAAGCGTTGCTAAAGTTGCTGCTGTTGCTGCAGTTGCTGTTGTTGTTGTGCTGACTGAGTAAACTGGCTGCGCTGCTGGTGCTGCTGTTGCTCATAATCTGCGCCAATGTCGTGACATTGGTGACCGTGTTGCTGCAGCTGCTGCTGCGTATCAGGCAATTCTTAATGTAGTTTGTCTTGCCGACACTGCCGCTGCTGCCGCTGCTGCTGCTGCTGCTGCTGTTGCTGCTGCCACTGCCGATGCTACTGATGGTCGTGTTCGTGGACGCGCTGACAGTCTGTACACTGATCTTGCTGCTGGCACTACGTCGCGTTATAGTGATCTTATTAGGATTACTCAATTGGATCCCGCTACCACTAGTTGCTGTTGCCAATCCGCTGTTCAGTATCTTTTTGCTAGTGAGGTTGCTGCTGCGCTGCTTGCAGTTGCTGCTGCTGTTGCTGCTTCGATTGATGCCGCCGCTAAGGCTGCTTCGTTTGTTTTTGAGTGCTGCAAGGTACAACATAAATGTATATGTATAACTACGATTGTTTCTATGACTTACAGGCTGTCTGTATGCTGCCTAGAACATCTGCTAGCATATCAGGATCCGGATAGCCGATGGTCAATGCATTCTCTAGTGCTGTTGCTGACGACGATGACGTCTCGAGCACTGTGACAACATTTGTGGAGGCATTTGTTGTTGTAGTTGCGGTTGCTGTGGTTGATGTAGTCGCTGCTGTTGCCGTTGAGTTTGTATTGCTGCTGCTGCTGCTGGCCGTATCCAAGGCGCTGCTGCCATTCCTCAGTTGTAGCGTCACGGAACCCTCAGAGCCCACGGAGGCGCTGCACATCAACACGCGCGATGCGCCGAGATTTGTCAGAGGAAGGTGTATGCTTTTGGGTACCTGCGGGCGGTGCAAAGACATAGAGAGGGGAAGCTGCTCAATTATGAATACACAAGCAGTTGCCTGCCTATGCCTCTTTTTCTGTCTCTGTCTGTGGGTGAGTGTGTTGTGTACTTTATAAATGGCTGCCAAAAGCGCGACGACGACAACATCGGCTACTGTCAACTTGGATTATGTTAGATTATTGATAAGTCGCAGCAACTGTCCCCCCAAGTGGAGGAGGCAACGCATAATTAATCGAATTTAAATGCAGCACTCTCAACCCAACCAAATTCGTGCTGAGTAAGCGCGGAAGTCGAACATTGTCGCAGCGACCTCGCCAGGAGTCTCACTCATCTTTGGCAGCTACTACTAGTAGTATGAATTGTCGCTGTGTGAGTATGTGTGGGTGTGGGGATTGTATTTTTAGTCACTCCTCGTAGTATATTGTCTGCGCCTGCATATGCATTCAAATACAATGGACAGTCTTAGCCGGTTGCAGCTCATCGAGCATCGAGCCACCCGCTCCTGGCTGCTTCCCACGACCCCCTGCTTGGCGGGCGCGGGTGATGGCCAATTAATGTGGCCTGCAATTGCCCGCGGTCGGCGAGAATAAACAACAGCGGAACGAGTACAGTTTTTCGGGCAGGCATAAATAAATTCGCATCCAAAAGTGCCTACGACGACGTCGCAGACATTCGCGTAAATTAGACGCCTCGGGTAGTACGAAAATGCTAAGCAAACAATTTTATTGTTCACTTTGCTCTGGCTCAAGATAAACACAGCTACACGAAAAATACGAATTAATAAAATACCTAACAAATACAGAAACAAATACAGAAAAAAAAACACAATAACAAATGCCTCGTTCTGGTCACTGACAGAGCCACAAGTGGCCGCAGTAGCCTGGCCAGAGTGGGCCAATTGCACGCTGAGTAGGCGATTAGTTTACTCTAAACCGCCATGAAATGAATATATATACGAGCTTTCTTTTTTATCGGCTTCCGATCATAGCAATCATTTAAGAGTTGAAATAAATGTCTGAGTTCTCATTAAAATGTTCTTAGTATACAATTAGGCAAAGTACTTGAAAAACAGATTAGAGACTTTTGGCCACTTCTGGTATAATGACTCAACATCAATATTTCTGCAGACTCGCGCCGCATACTATATGTCTGAGTCTTAGGCCAATTTTAGCGAAATCTGATCTTAAGTATGCTATACTAAATGAAATATCAGACGTCTGTCAATTGCCTTGAGCTTAATTCTTGTAAGCTTGAAAAACATTTGGAAACAAAATGTAATATTTACGAGCTGATCGCACTTATCGTAAATTATTCTAGCGGTAAATTAAAAAATTAATTCATTATTATTGTTTTCGGGGCAAGAGTTTCACGTGAGCGTTGCCTGAATGAAAATCTCGGCTAACATGTCGAGCTGTCATATCTCAAAGCAGCAGCCGCACCAGCAGCACACACGACGGCACATCCTGTTACGACACAATGCGGGCGTGTTACCTTACCGCTTCCCCTCACCGCGTCACATCCCCGGCTTGTACACTCCACCTGTGCACAGCCTGGCCTGCGTGTGCCGAGAATGTGTGTATTTTAACAACGTGATTCATGTGTCAATCAAATGTCAATGTCACTCCACAAAAAACATATACCGTGTGTAGTATGAAGAAACCAACGGAAAGTTGATGCTGGCGTCAAAGCAGACGTTGTGGAAATTGCCTGAGAGAAAGAGTGAGCGCGGTGGGTGGGAGGGGCGAAGGGGGTCTGCAAGAGTCATTTTGCAATTTAAGCGATTTATAATATCGACAGAGCAAGCCCAAAGCGCCGCATACTTCAGTTAAGTGGAAAAATTCGGTAATTTGTCATCGGCTTTTGCTTATTAGTAAAATGAGCCGAAACACATGTTGAAGTTGGCTACCCTTGGCCCCCTCGCCCCTTCGCCGCTCGGTTGACTTGTCAACGTCATCAATAGGCAACAGTGATTCGTCAAAATGTGAGCATGGGGTAAGAAAACGGTTTAGAACGGAGTAGCACGCGCTCTTCGGGCTACATTTCGTGAATTTTATTGGCTTTTAAAGCGATAATTTAGTTTTGTTAATTCCTCTTTTTTCTTTCATTTCTTATTTGATGTTTGTGATTATTTATGCAGTTGCAATTATATGCTAATAAAAAATTCATGTGTGTGCGGCCAGCGTGGCGTATGCTTACTATATTGCTCATACGCAATGATGACCAATTTGATTATATAAATAAATGCTATTTGTGTGTTGAATTGCCAGGCATAAAAATTCGTACAACTGCGCGCGATATATGTATCTATTTATGTGTTTATAGGCACATGTCTGTGTCTCTTTGTGTGTGTGTGTGTCTGCGCGTGTGTGAGTATAAATTATTGTGCCTTATGAATGATTGCACACAAACGGACGAATTATTGCAGCGTGCTTGCTGCTGTTTTTGTTGTTGTTGTTGCTTTTTGTTATTGTTGTTGTTGTTGTTGTTGGCGTTGCTTTATACGCGTACTTACCGTATTTATGGCAGCCATCGTCGCACTTGACGCAGTCGATATTCTTGTTGTTCTTGTGCTTGTTCTTGTTGGTGCTTGTTCTTGTTCTTGTAGTTGATGTTATTATTATTTTTGTTGTTGTAGTTGTTGTTGAATTTGTAGTAGTTGTTGTTGTTGTTGTTGTTGTGGTAGTGGTGGTGATGATGGGGATACAAAATCAAAAATCTGCAAAAAGGTTTGGTATGATAGAACATATTCGATTTCGCTATGGTTTTTCTTTTTCTTTTTTTTTTCGTCACTCATTTTGCGGACGATATAAATTATTTTGAATTGAAAAAAAACTAAAACAATTCGTAACAAACAAAAGTCAAATTTGATGCATAAAAATGTGCAATTAAATAAGAAGATCGGAGGAGGGTATTTACATACATCTATATGGTACATATGGAGGGAACCAAGGACATGCACTGTGGCAAAACTGTGGCAAGTAGGAGACGACGACACGATCGAAAAGAATGAGATTGAGATCGAGGGATTCGGATGCGGGATTTGGCATTAGCGGAGTACTGTGATGACAGACTGATTGAATGATTGACTGATTGACTGATTGACTGATTGACTGACTGGCTGATTGAGTGACCAACTGACTGACTGTGTGACTGATTGGCTCGTCAGCCGAGGAATTTGAGACACTTGCCGCAGTCGTGCACATGCTCGATGAAAAATTAGCAAACTAAGTACTCTGACATTGAATGTACATATATCTGTTGTTTTTTTTTGTTTAAAATTCTTGTTTTTTATGATGTCTCCGAAAACGAAAGTCTTTCACCGAAACGGTCGTTCAAAGCATTCGCCCACCCGTTTCGCTTGCACCACATCGAATCGCTTTAGTGTTAAATCCTCTCACTCTTCTCTGCTCTGCTCTGCTCTATCTCGCTCTCTAGCATTATCTATTTCTGTGCACAATAGTCGACAAGTCGTCGTATTTTTGACTTAGTTATTTAATTGCAAGTTTCTGTAAGTTTTATTTATATATTAATTCAAGAATTGCAAAACGAATGCAACGAGTACGCGTTGCCAACGAATGTATTCACTCGCCTCCAACTGTACAGTCCGCATTCAGTTAGGCATTCAGTTGTATCTTCAGTTCTTTTTTCAGATTTCAGATTTTCGATTATTAATTAGAGGGTTTAGTAGGTCTTAACGATAGTTTCAATAGAAAAGGTAATTCCAAATAAAGGTTTATTGTTTCATACATTAAATACAAAATTTGAAGTATCTTGAGTATTTTTAGAAGTTCTTTTCTTATCCACTATACACATAATAATTATAAGGCCAAGCAAATCGATTGCTCCTGTCATTTACATTTATTCAAATAAAGAAAGCGAATTAGGCCTTAGAATCTTCAAAACAGCACAGAAATTTAGAGATAACTCTTCAAAAATGTTCCATATTTCTTAGCTACCTCACGCAGATTTGCTTAGAAGATCAAATAAAATAGAAATGTTCCAGTATATCATAAATATAATTGAAGAAGCCTTTCTTAGCTTAAAAAAACAATAAATCTCATAGTCACGTGATAAGCTGGAGATCACACTGACCTTCATAATCCCTGAAATGAATCAATAGATAGGATGTGCTAATACGACTGTATGTAGAGCACTCTTTAATTTGCCTATTCCCCAAACCCCGTCTACAACCCAGCGCACATTGAGCAGCTTCAAATCGGACGACAGCATCAAGTGTGAGGGCCAAGCCAAAGTATCTGCGAATCTGGTCGAGCGAGCGGTCGTTGATTTTTAATTAAAATTATTTACATATGTTCTACGTTGTGTACATGCACAGTGGTACACTGGCACACTGTGTCACAGTGGGTCGTTGTCTTTGCCAGTACAGGACGGTAGTAAAGCGTAAACACGCGGAATGTTGCCGAGCGCGACGACAATTTGTTTAAGAAAATGCTTGGCAAGGCGCCCACTAAAACACAGCAATGAGCAGGCCTAGCAGCGGGGAACGGGCAAGGGGGAAGGCAGTGAAGATAGCGTGGCGAAACGGCAGCAGCAGCGGGAGGAGGAAAATATCAGCAACAACAACAAATGCAAATAAAACAAAGACAACAAAGAATTCCATAATAACCCACAAGTCTTTCGCATTCTTGCCAGAATCTTTCTATTGTGATCTATGTTGGCTGTCGAGGGGGGGAGGGACAGGGGTGCTAGAAAGCGGGGGTAGACCACGGTGCGAGCGTAGCTCATAAAAAAAAAGTTTCATGCCAAGGCTTTTCATGCGTCGATTTATCTCCCTCTGCCTGCCGACTCGTTTGTTTTCTTATTGTTCTCACAAGGAACAGAGAGGGTAGAGGGGGTCGGCGTCATTTTTGGCTGACAAACCGATTTGTCCGGTGTGTGTGCGTGTGTAACCGCATAAAGGTAATTGCGAAACACGGCCATGTTTACGCGATCCCACGAACTTGATCGTGATAGCGATCAAAAGCAATGCGCATACGCCCCGTTGATCGCACCGACAGCTGGCTTTGTGACTTTTCTGACTAAACTATGGACAAAATTAGCGGGCAGGCGCGCAAGTGTGTGCGCGTGTGCGTGTGTGTGACTGTGTGTTTTCAATGTTAGACCACAGGCTAAAATTAGAGTCTGCACTCGTGTAAATGCCACACAGGCAACACGAGCAATATGGAACTCAACGGCGGCGGCAGCAGCAGACGACGCGTCTCATATCAAAATCCAATTAAATCTCTTTTTTCGCCTGTATGTCGAATCCAAATAAACAAGCGCCAATCGCGCCTAATAGACTGCTCGACTCGATGGAGAACCGCCCACGCAGCGCTGCATTAGCGAGCTGTTTATCGACAAACTTATATGTGCCACTGTTTGATCTGACAATCGACGACCTTGACTATGCTCGAGTTGCTACTTCAATCTTATTTCCCATCGCCTGCTAATTGCTGACATCAAAGGGGACGGGAGATGGAACCACCTGCGCCTAAATGCGTATTACCTCAATACGAATAATGATCAATCGCGCTGACTAATGAGCGCACCCGCCTCCAAAACACACACACACACACACACACACGCACGACTACTATATGCTTTATAAATATAGTTTTTATTGCACATACTATATAATGTTTAAGAGGCTCTCGAGAGTTTCATGCGCTGCCTTTGTGCAACCGGAGAATTGGGTTAATAGGTTCCATAGAGGAGTGTGTATGGCTGAATGGCGTTTTTCGAGTTCGACAACGCAACTCGACTGCGGCATACCCTGTAAGCGGTTCAAATGTCAATTAGCCTAGTTTTATATAAATAAATATAGCTTAAAAATCAGATAACTCTTATGTATCGTGAGTTAAATATAGTATCGATTAAATGCTGTTATCGATTGTTCTAAGGTTTCTTAGAACTAGTTCATGAGTAAAGCGAATGAAATATCTATATATACCTGCTGTATGTCGGTTCGAATTGATTGAGCAGTCTCAGTGCCCAAAGATTTACAAACTATTGAAAAACCATATGTCATTGAGTCATTGCCTATAGAGGAAGGCCATAAATTGCGTTCTATTGTTGGGGGAAAACCGTGAATGCTGTCACAAAGCGCGGAGCATTGGAACTATGTTCCTTATATATTTTTTATATGAACGTACAAAGTATCAGCTTTTCACAGTAGGTGAAATTTTGAAAATTTTCATTTCAATGCGTTGCGAAGCGGGCGGAAAATAGATGAAAAACCTGTTGGCATTAGAGCCAAATCAAATTTGAAAATGAAATAAAATTACTCACAACAATGGGAAGCTACGATATATCGTTGCAAAAGTTGACTAATGCGGACAATAAATAATAATGAGACATGGCGAAGGTAATGTAGAATAGAACACTATGTGGACATGCCAAAAGCGAAGCTGCTTAGGGTTGACAATGGAATGAGAATGAGACAGGCTAGTGTGAGGAGGGGGTAGTGGGGGGGAGGAATACTTATTTCGCAGAGGGTGCTGTAGAGGGAAGTCTCTGTCGACGCCAGGCGACGCCACACAATGGAGCAAATAAAATATTTTAATTAAATAAAGATGCATTCACTTGCCGGCGGAACGATACGATCGTGTTGGACAAGAGAGCGGAAGAGAGATAGAAAGAGAGAGAGCAGCCGAGACGAGACGAGAGAGCGACAGCGGCGAAAATTGTGACGCCGGCGAAGCAAGCAAATTCTTGGCCAACACGGGTACCAAGATACGCCTTGTAAGTCGCAGACGACAACTACAATGGCGGCACTCTTGCCAAAATCGAGAAACACACACACACACACACTCACACACACAAACACACCCCGATAGAAACGGAGGGAAAATATAATGCAGAGCTATGCATTATTCACTGCAAGAAATGTCGAAATGAGACGCCAAGTTTTGCAATAGAAAACATTACATGTGCTCGTCATTAGAAGGGGCATAGCACATAGCATATATCACATATATAGCGTATATATGTAGCATACCATATAGAATAGCAGATAGCCCACAGAGCGCGCAGAGATAGACAACGTGGATAAAGATAGAGGATTGAGGGGCACACATGCATTGCGCCGGCCGAGGCTCTTTTGGCACAATCATCCACGTTTCATCTATTGTTCGGCGACTGTTGTTGCTTCTCCACCTGCCCCTGCTCCTCCCGCTGCCCCTGCTGCTCCTCTCGCGTTGTTGTGATCGTTGCTGTGGCATAAGTTCCACTTCAAAAAACATAAAATACGCGCGCGTATATTTTTAGCAATCCCGTTCATTTGATTTACGATTTCATTAAATCAGCTAATGGACACGCTCCGCTCCTCGTCACGATCTGCGACGATCGCTCGCACTTTATCCCTCTCACTCTATCTCTTTCTGCCGCAGCAGCTGACCACCTGTCGTTGTCTGTACCAGTTACCGGCCGCCAGACGCCTACCAATTATGTATATGGCCAATCTGCGGCAAGCTGCAACCAGGTCGCAGGCACTCGCAAACTTGGGCCGAGAATGTTCTTTTAATTATGTCCCAAACGACAAAGTTGTCATGCTCTGACACAATTCCTTGCCTTGAAGGGTCTCTAGCAGGGCCTAAGTGACTGCGTAAAGCGCTGAGTCAACAGTCTATAACTAAATACAATTTCTAGCGGATTTCAATTAAAAATAGTTGTTATATATTACGATCTAATAGATCTTGCTACTCGCTTGATCAGTCAGCATTTTAGCTAGAAAGGTAATCCCAATTTGTAAGCAACCTCGAGTTGCGAGAGAGATAAGTCAATTTATAAGCTATAAATCTAGTATAATTATTATTATATTTAAGCGTTGCATTATTAAGATAATAAAGAATGAAAGAATCACTCCCAATAGATGGAAACAGGTTAGCTTACTAACACGACATATAGAAAAGATATTCTACTGATCAGACCGTGATACTTTCACTGTAAGTCACAAATATGTTGTTCGAAAATGAAGACATCAGCAAATTCATAATTTCTATAGTATTTTTGTCTTTTGATTTTTTCCTGCGTCACTATGCTGATGCATCTTTTGAAATTCCTTGAATTGGGCCCTCTCAGGTGCTGCCACATTTGCCACACGTGCCGCCTTTGCGGAAAACAAATTTTCAACGCTGCGCAAGGAAATTAATAGTTCATCAGGCTGCTGAGGCTGACAGACAGACAGACAGACAGACAGACAGGTGGACAGACGCACAGGCAGACAGTCAGACAGACGGGATAAACAGACATTGGCAGCTCTTGCCGCCAGACTCGGAGACAACGAGCGAACTAATGGACGAGCTGAAATGTATCCACGAAACGCCAGCTTCCCCTGCCGTTCGCCTCCCTTTCCGTGCTCCGTCGTGCTCGTTGGCGCGTGTTCTACCAAATTCTTTGTCCATGTCGTTGTTGTTGTTCCCCCTCCATCATTCTCTTGTTTTGTCTCTTTTTCCGTTTGTTCATGAATAATTGCATTTCTAGCATAACTTGACTTTCACTTTATCAGCAATAGATCAGCAGCGCAGCACGTTAGAACATTCACATGGAAGGGACGTGCTGCCTCCTCTCTGCAGTCTCTCTCCCTCTCTTCCCTCTGATTTCGCGGTCTTCGCTTCCTCAGCTGCTTGCTCGTTCTTTTTGGCAACGTATGAAATAAAAGTATTACCGCATACGTAATAAGCCGAAAACAACTCATCACGTAAAAATAAAATAAATATTAAATAAGAAATTCCATTTTTTCTTCAGTGACGTCAACTGTCCATTCTCTCTTGCCTCAGTCATAAATCTGACAGATTCAACCAAAGCAAAACCGAGCAATGAGTCGACCAGGGCGATCGCGTCAATTGGAGGAACGGGAATTCAAGGTTCTCAGTTATCGATAGCGATAAGTCGATGATTTGAATAGGGACTTTCATCGTTTTACATCGCATGAGGTGGAATCTTTAGATCATAGACCATAGATTGTTCAATTTATGCGGGATCTGAAATTGAAAGCGAGCTACTTCTGCGTAAAGCTCCTGTTAGATGAATCTACCCTATGAAATAAAGTAATTGGACTCGATTACGTAGAAAAATACAAACTGCGAGAGGTGAAAATCAATTCCTCAATTTTAAATCTGTCATAAAACTTATAAGATATTATTTAAGTAACTACCCTATAAAGCAGAGTATAAACTACACCTAAGAAGACTTGACTGGCCTAGTGCGTTTTTTTTATTTCTCAGAGTTCTGTCTACATTGATTTTATCCTATGAACCGTGGTCATCACACATCGATGAGGGATGAATGAGGTATGTGATTGGTTGTTTGTTAGCATGTGTATGTTAACCAGCCACTGGTGATACATATGTGCACATATCTCACACATCATTATCATCGTCATCATCGTTATCAACATCATTATCATTATCATTATCATTATCGTTATCGTTATCATTATCATCAGCATAGACAAATCAGCTCATCAAGAACAATGCCGTAACAACAAGACATCTTGGAACGCGGAATCGGGCGTAGTGCGTCGTCTTTTGCATTCAATTGAGTTTTGGTGTGGTTAGGTGGTGTGCCATACTAGTGTGTATGTGTGCGTGCGTGCGTGCGTGTGTGTGTACAGACATACAGATACACACACATACACACACTGTATGTGTATGCACATACAGTACATACATACAAACATTATTGTTAGTTACGAACGGAAAGAAACGTGTCTTCAAAAACAATAAGAGAACGAAACATAAAAACTCTTTGAGTTTTGCATACGCATTGAAGGCGGAGGGGTGGGGAGGCGTGTTGCACTTACCGCTCAATTGGTTGCTGCATTTGCTTGTGTCGCTGTGTACCACGGTGCGTATGATGAATTTCATAGATGTGTTGATTGTCGTTTGGCAGCGACCGAACGCCGACGTTGACGCCAACGGCAACGGCAACGGCAACGGCAACGTCAACGTTGTCTCACTAATCCACGGCTATTGCCTGCCTCATTCGTATGGTACACATTTACATAGACATATGCGATATATACACTATACTATACGATACGATACGATGCGATGCGATGCGATAACTATATGAGCATTTCTATATCCGGCGTCCACTTTGACATTGAGTTAATTTTCCACGGCTCGTGCTGCTCTTCACGTCGTTGTTGTTGTTGTTGTGGTTGTGATTGTTGCTGCTGTTATAATTCTGGTTAATACTTTTCACTAATTTCGTTGTCTCTCCTCTGCCCCTCTTCGATTTCGCTTCGTTCGGCTGTCTCACTTTCTCTCTCTTTGGCTGTGGCTGTGGCTATTCATATGTTTTTCATTTTGTTTTTTTTTACGGTTTTTGTTTTTTCTTGTTTTTTTTATGTTTTTATGTTTTTTGTTTGTTTTGTCTTATTTCACACGCGCGCGCAAAAGGTGGGCCAAAGACAAGGAGGCGGCCATCTTCTGGTCTCTCACTCGAACACGAACTTCGCTCGTATTATCGATATATATATATATATTTATTAAGGTATAGGAGTGTTGAAGTTGTTGTGATTTTATTGTTATTTAGCGATTAATTGTAATGATCATTTACTTGTAAAGAGGACGGCTTGACACGCATTTTGGATTACATTCAAGTGTTTATTTAACAGCTACCTAGGGGAGTATATTAAGAGATTAAATATTGAAAGATTGTTATGTACACTTATAGAAATGTTTCGATTACATTCAAGTTGTATTTCAGAGCTATACGATTGTTTTTTCCGACTTATAATTGCTCTGCTTCATTAAACAGTTTATGAATATCTTTTTTAGTCGCCCATTTTCGGCATGCACCGTTATTACAGCATAAAACACAGTTATTTCTTTTTTTTTTGCTACTCGGGACAGCTGGAAAAACAGGCGAACAGAAAAATAAGGGAAATCGTAGGGGGAGAAGACGTTGCTGCAAGCGATTCTTTTGCTTAGAAAGCGAGCGAGAAGCTGCCAAACAACAACAGCAACGAGAGGGAGTAGAAAGAAGCCAGTGAAAAAGGAAAACTGGGAAAATTACTTAAGTTTTCAATGCGTTTTACTCAATTTGACTTTAGGTCGTTGTTAAAATTGGCGCATTATGTGAAAAAGTTGTGGCTGCCGAACCCAAAAGCGCCCTAAAGTTGCCAAGCAAAACCAGCAGTCTCCCCGAACACACCCCGAACACCCTCCCCCTCTTACTTCATATTCTTTCCCCCGCCATCTGCTTTGCCTTGTTATCGTTGTTCTTATATTAAATAACACGCTGGCATATAGAAGTCAAAATGAATCGATAAATGGTATGCTACATAAAACAGCACAGCGCAGATACAAACACACAAAAACACAGACACAGATACACAGATACAGACACACAGCAGAAACACAAAAACATCATCAGCAGCAACAACAACAACAACAACAACAACAACTGGCAATAAACAGCCTACAGCAAAAACAGCACAAAATGTTTTTCACTGGCTCCTTGAATCGTCCTTTCGCCAGCATCCCCGCCCCTTACCCCGCTACAAGGCTTTCCAGCCTCCATTTGCTGCCCGCCCTTCCACCCTCTTTACCGCTAACACCCCTCCCTCTACACCCCTTCGCCATGCCAGCAACTTGCCCATTCATGTACGCAGCCCGAACACGACTTGCGAGTCTCGTTTCACGTTCGCCAACTCTGTCGTTGATATCGTTCTATATCTGTGTGTGTGTGTGTGTGTGTATGTGTGTGTGTTTATGCGTGGGTGTGTGTGTAACGAGTGTGCTGCTGTGTGTGTACTCCTGTACATGTATTCGTGGATTCGCACGCCTGACTGTCTGCCATTTCGTTTCAACGCACTCCATGTGCTTCCTTCTCTATGTTTGTATGTATGTTGTTGCGTGCGTGTGTGTGTGTCTGTCCGTTTGTATTTGTGTTTTTGTTTTTGCTTTTGCTTTTGTGTGTGTGTATATTGAATGCTGCTGGTACTGTACGACTCTCTACACTCTCCAGTCTCGCTACTCTCAACGCTGTACTCCACATTTCCACATTTGGCATCGTTTATTTTCCGCGTAAGCAGGTATACACACACACGCACATACATATATATCTACATGTTCTTTTTTATATGTGTATATGTAACACACACACCCACATACATACGTATGTGTGTTTGTATGGGCATGAAGCTGTTCGTTTGTAACTCCTCCATTTGTTGGGAAAAATCAATTAAAATTGAACGCACGTACCATCGTACGCACTTTCTGTGCGACTCTCAATTGTTGGCTCTGCCACACCCACTGTACCATGCCGAAACCATGGAACAGTTTAATGTGCCATATACTGCCATATTGAGCCTTACCCTTTAGTGTCATATCGTGCAGTAGCTGAATCTATGTTGGTTTACCCCGTCATTTAGTTGTGTACTCTGCCAGTCAACCTCATATCTTGTCATATGCTGCCATACCTCCTGCCACACCATGTAAGATCGTGATATATCTGTAAATGTTTATCATACTCTAGTTCTTTCTGCCTATAATTTGTCATATACATTCATATCTTACTATGCACTACCTTGGACTGTTCAAATAAGTTAATTTGTAAATATTAAAGTTTCCACAATTGGTTATATTTTGCCTAATCTTGCTATATATTTTCATATATTGTCATATTTTGTCATACTGTCTAATGTTTAAAGTCCTAATTTGCAATATCCTGATATATACTCTCTCATATTCAGCGCGACCCCTACATATCCAGTCATACCCTGCCATACCCTGCCATACCTTGCCATACAACGTCATACCGACTCACCCGAACAATGTAACTTATTTGCATTTGTCGCATCAACGTGGAGCAAGTTTAATTGTTTAATTCGACTCATTCGAATTTTAATTAAAAACTTTACAGGTTCAATAACTTGCCAGCGAAAAGTAAGAAGAAAAAATCCCCACATCCCAATGAAATCTCCCCATGTAACAGCTGCCTGTCAGATTTAAATTTGGCATTATTGCTGTGTGTGTGTGTGTGCGTGCTTCTGTGTCTGTGTTGGGTTCGCGTGCGATGCGTGTTGCAAGGGGGAGGGCGAAGGGGAGACGCTTCTTAATTATAATTCGGTTAGTCTGCCGATTCAGCCAAAATGGCGGGCCAGATTCAATATTTAGATTCGGCGGCATAAGCCAATTTTTAATTGGCGTCGCAAGTGTGAAACCAATTGAGTGAGACAGAGAGAGAGAGAAAGGGATAGAGAGGCGAGCAGAGCTGAACGATAATTGCCAGAATTAATATGTCTATACAAAAGCGATTATTAATGTCAATGCCATATGAAAAATCACCCAAACACTTGATTAACTCATCAATCACTCAATGTAAAATAAATGTGATCGCATTACTGAAAATGCAGAAGCAATCTTAACGATCATATAACTTTAATTATATGTTTGGCGGGAATACTTTTCGATTGATAAAGAATTTTTTTTTAAAAGTTTTTTGTAATGTTTTCTTTTAAAAATAATTTAGTTAAGTAATTGTTTAATTCCAAGTGATTCTGCTTTTGTTTAATCACACTTAACTACGCGTTACTCTCGTATTTATTTACTTTCGAATGATTTGCTTTTTCTTACTTGATTACTTAGATTCTAATCATTCCAGAGCACGTGTATGGTTTGCCAACAGCACAACCGAACACTACAACGAACTGTCCGTGAAGGATAATAAAAGTGAAATGATTTGTGCCCCGTGTAATTGATTTGAAGTGACCACACGGAAGGCACGAAAAGCTTATTAATCACAATGCACAACTGTACTCGGGGAGAGTGACAGCGGCAGCAGCAGCCGCAGCAGCAGCAGCAGCAGCAACCTGTTTGTCCAGCTGCAGCTGTTATTGGTGCAGCTGCAGGTTGCCATGGCATTATCCGGGGATATTCCCAGGACTCTCGAGATCCTGCGCACTAAGTCGGTGTGTTCTATATATATGCAAAACGCATATGTAATTGGAGCTGATGCTATATTTAAGTCGTGACCGATGGCTGCATCAAATGTGCAATGTCTGTCAGGCCGTCAGTGTTGCAAACCGACACAGATTCCAGCAACTGCAAACTGGCCGTTTCGAGCGGCCGTTTTGACTTTCGGTCGGCTTGTCACGGTTTGTTCAAGTGCCGGAAAATGGGTGAAGGTCAGCTTGGTTAGCGATGGCCCTGTCGCGGCTACCCAGTCGCGACTGCAGTGCGACGACTGGCACAAAGGGCGGGAGCGGGTGTATAATGCGAGTTGAGAGCGTAGGCCATTAACAGAGCGCAGTTAAAGCGGGGCAGCCGCAGCAAATGCACTGACTGCAGTCAAGGTGGGTAAACAAAAATGGCGCAAATACACGCACATGCACACACACACACACTCTCTCACTCTCTGCAGTAACGGGCACCCACTTGTGTGTAGCATACAATCGGGCGCTACACTTTGGCGAGCCTGGCTGCAGTCTATTTATAATGCAACAACAACAACAACAAAAGCTCGTGTTATATGTATGTATTGCACTGACTAATACATATGTAAGTACGCATGATAGGATAACAAAACAATCAACCCTCCCCATTCCACGCTCGCCGCACTTGTATTTACTCAAACTCGAATGCTTTCATAATACATCGCACGCAATACTCACACACACACACACACATCGACAGCTTCAGCTGGCGCCACGCTTAGTTCTCTTGCCATCCCATAAAACGAAGTAAGCGTCGCAGTAGCAGCGCAGCAGCAGCACAACAGCAGCGACAGCGACAGCGGCAGCGGCAGCCAGTCGTTGTTGTTGTTGTTTGCTCTCTATTCGAAGCATCCCCTTTGTAGCATCGGCTCCCTCCAGCCCCGCTTGGACCCACTCCTCCGCGCTGCTGCTCTCCAATTACTCACACATTCAACGAGCACTCATTTAAACGAAGCACCCCCTGCTTACGCTTACAGCACAACGGTAAAGTTAACTCTCGCTGAATCGTGTCGATGCTAAACCGTTCGTCGTTCGTGTGTCGTGAGAGTTCGTGCCGCTGCGTTCGTGCAAGCTTCGGCAAGTGTGTTTATCCTTTTCGGCTCCAAATCTACATCTGGATGAGGCTGGAAAGCTGCCTGCACAGTGGTGTAAACTTGGTATGAATATGGTTAAAAAAAAATCTACAAATGATCGCATTAATCAGTCTCGTGTTTCGGCTTACACAACCTAAGGCAATTGCCTTATAATTTACTTAGGAAAACTATATGATCGGAACTGTCTAATTATAATAAAGACTGTTATATAAATAGTTATATCTTATGCATGAATAAACATA
Organism: Zaprionus inermis; assembly: GCA_018151445.1. Classification (NCBI taxonomy): domain Eukaryota; kingdom Metazoa; phylum Arthropoda; class Insecta; order Diptera; family Drosophilidae; genus Zaprionus; species Zaprionus inermis. The sequence goes on along the minus strand of JAECXD010001328.1, from coordinate 1,716,340 downwards.
AATTATTTTATTTTATATTTGCTCTATATAAATATAAATATTTACAATAATCCCTTTATTGCACTCTTGTTAAGTCTTTCTTGCAATTTTAGCAAAACTTCCTGCCTCCACAGCTAAAAAAATAACTATATATTTTCAATAATATTTACTTCTATTTTTTTTTCAATAACCCTTTCCACTTCAAAAAGATAAAAAAAAAACATTAACACAAACATAAACATAAAGAAAATTGCCTTACAATACCCGCCTGCTTTGACCCAGTGTGCAGGCAGCTTGCCAAGTCGAGTTTCAGTGTATGTAATATATACATACATACATATGTCCTTTGGTTTATTACTTTAGCGCAATTGTATGTGTATCTATGTTTCGAATGTCAGTGAATGCGTGTGTGTGTATGTGGGCTACTAAGTTAAAAGTTTGTTTCTCCCAACAGTGGGGCCAAAACTGCTCTCTCCCACTCCCAGTGGGACAAAAGCGACAAGTTGTTTGTGTAGTTCGCATATGACTGCGAATGCGAGTGTGCATGCGTACGAGCTTGTTTGTGTGTGTATACGATGTGTGTTTGAGCGTGTGTATGTGTGTGTGTGTGTCGGACTGTTTGGCTTGATAAAGTTTTGGGCTACTTTTTTGTTATTTAATTGTTTTTCATGTTGTTGCCATTCGCGTGTGACTGCTGAACTACTCTCTACGCTCGACACTCTCCGCTCTACTCTTTCTCTCGCTCTGTCAATCCTGCGAGATGCTGCCAGTTTCGCTCTGTTTTTATTGTTGTTGTTGCTGCCGAGCCTATTGTCATCGACTTTCGACGAGACTTCGCTCTTGTTGTGTGTCGTGTACCTAACAACTTTCGGTTTAACTGTCAATGAAGCCAATTGAAAGTTGCCAGATTGTTGCGAACACACACGCATCTCTCAAAAGATGGGCGTTACGCAGAGCTAAGTTAATGAATCTACCCAGGCCTGAATGACTTTACACAAAAAGTGCAACTTTAAGTCTTGAATTGTAAATGAAAATTAAATTCTTAAACCTGTGCTTGCAGGAAATGTATGTACAGCGAAGCTGTAGTAGGAACTTTCAGACACACACGCACACACACACATCGGGTTCCCGATGTATTGAACTATTATGTCGCTGGATGGGACAACCTTCTTTCCCCCGAGCCGTCATCGGCTCTAAGTATGTTGTAATGTACATATGCACACATATATGTACACACATACATACATACACCCTGTCTAAATACATTCTTAGGTATGCGAAATGCGTGTTGTCACATAATCCCTATTCACACACAGGCACCCACAGTAGGGCAGAGTAGAGAGCTACAATGAGGAAAACATTTGTTTTTTCTGCAAATTATGTTTTTGTTTTTTTTTCTCTATGGACACATTCGCATATCTATACCTGTACGTAATGTATACAAATGCTTGGCTATTAAGAGTATACATATATATTGTTACATCTCGCTACATGTAATGCTTTGCCATTTATACAGTTATACACACACATAATCGCACGCAGGGAAGAAACTTTTAACAATTCGTCGCATCGAATATTTTGTCAACGTTTTCAGGTCCAATAACAAGGTTTTCCAAAAATAATTTTCATTGAATAGAAAAGATTCTTATATTTTGTACACGCACTTTTTCACTTGTTTTTTTTTTTTTGTTACCTTTTGTTTAAATTATTATTTGAAAATTATTGAAATTTCGTTTGTTATGTACACGCGTTTATTTAGTTATATATGTATGTATATATATAAATATATGTATATGTTTGTATGTATACATATTTATAGGTATTTACGATATCGAAAACAACAATATAATAAGGCTAAAAGTTTTGTCAGCTTTCTTTTTATATATTTTTTTATATTATTTCTCGATTATTTTCCTTAGTTTCAATCGGTTTTCTTTCAATGTAAGTATGCTTTTAGTGTAGTAGAAAAAATTAAAAACGCGCCGTTGGTATATAAAAATGTTTCTAGCTTATGCGATTTTGACGTTTTGCATGCAAACCAACAACTATTTTGACCAAATGCGCGCTGTCAGGCCAGAAGCTCTCTAAACGAAGATGCTTCTTGGCGCGGCAGCAGCACAAGATAACGGATGCTGTGCAAGAGAGTGTTTCTCTTAAAGAGAGTGGCCCAAAGAGAGTCACCACAACGAAAGTGAGAGCATGAGTATGGGGAAACAGCCATGGCATGCAGGCAGACATTGCGATAGTCAAGCGCCATCAAGCTTTCTGTTTTGTTTTGCTTTCAACGCCTGCGCAATTGCCATTGGCTCTTGTCTAGTTGCGTTGCGTTGCCAGCAGCAACGTTTTGCCATTCGCACAGAACGTTGCGCGCCTCTTTGAAATGCCGCGCAATGTTGCCATATTGTGCAATGATATGTTTCAGTTATTTATCGTTAGTTCCGGTGGGAATCACATATTAAATACAATATTTATTGTTTTTATGTTACGCCCGACTTGTAGCTGTTATTATCTCATTAATTCGAATAAGAACTTGAACAGTGCAACTAGTAGGGTTTTCTTGAGGGTAAGATTCAAGCCAAAATGTATTTCATATAGAGCTGTACAGGATGTTGCAAACTGGTCAAGCACAAATCCGGAAAGTACAGATAAACCTTAATACTGTGTTTCTATGGCGCTATTTTTCACTGTAAATAGTTCGGCCTCGACCCGCCTCATAGATGCTGTAGTCTCTTTATGACTACCCGAAACATGTGTTTATGTATGTATGTATTTGGATTTTATGACTTAAACGGAACGCGGATTCAACGATCACGTGAACAGCCACTCGCGTGTTACAGATGTGCTTAGGGCCGGGGATGATCCGCTGCCCGTCGACAGGCAGGCAGACGAGCTGGGTGGGACGGACGATGTTGTCGACGGCACGGATATTGATAACGCATATTGAAAAATACGAAAGTGTTTTCGAAATACCAAAAAGAAAACAAACACAAAACGTGCGCCGCGGACATCGATCGATCGCTACAGATTCTATATACTGTATGTACACACCGACCTACCTACTTATGTGTTCGCGTACATATGTACATAGATTTTGGTTTATCAGTCGTTATGCCGGGGCAGCGTTGTTGTTGTTGTCGTCGCCGCCGCTGCTGCCGCCGCCACCGCGATCGGCGTTATGAAACTGAGCGGTGCTATAAATAACGCTAGTCTCGTGCACGTCATTATCAGTCTCTCGGAGAACGTTCACAGCAGCAAGGTACAGCAGGCATCCTAGAAGCGCAACACATCCATGATGATCTTGCAACTATTCGCTGTAAGCGGGCTAATTGCGCTGGTCAGCGGCCATGGTAAGTCGACAACATCATGGCACAACTGTACCAACTTTATTCCGACTCCCAATCCCAATATTAACTCTACATTTTACTCCCACTGTAGTTCTGCCCATTCATGATGCGGAGCGACGCATGCATCCGGTTTACCCTACGGGCGACCAGTCGGAGAGGCGCACTAAGCGCGCTATGCCTCTGATCAGCTTTGATGCCCTCAAACCGGAGGAACAGTACGCCGACTACTGGCAGGGTATGGCACAAACCATTCTGGAACAGCAGCTGGAGAGCAAGATGCGTTTGAACACACAGCTGGCTAAGAACATAATGCTCTTCTTGGGTGACGGCATGTCCATTCCGACTATCACAGCGGGGCGTGTCTATTTGGGCGGCGAGGAGAAGCAGTTCGCCTTCGAGCAGTTCCCCTTCGTAGGTCTGAGCAAGACTTACTGCGCCAACATGCAGGTTGCGGACTCGGCGTGCACAGCCACCGCCTACCTGGGCGGCGTCAAGGCCAACTACGGCACTGTGGGTGTAACCGCAGCAGTGCGCATGAAGGATTGCCTGGCCCAGGCCCAGCCCGTGAATCATGTGGCCTCCATTGCAGCATGGGCCCAGAAACAAGGTATGGCCACTGGCCTGATCACGACGACATCGGTGACACACGCTTCCCCTGCCGGGGTCTACGCACACATCGCGAATCGCAACTGGGAGAACGATGGCGAGGTGATGCGAGATAATGCCGATCCAAACATCTGTGAGGACATTGCCTCCCAGCTGATCACAGGTCAAGTGGGTCAGAACCTGAACGTCATTATGGGCGGCGGTCGTGAGAACTTTCTGCCCGCTGGTGTGCAAGATTCTACGGGTGCACCCGGCCGACGACAGGACGGACGCAATCTTATCGAGGAATGGAAGCGTCAGCATACGAACAGCGCGAAATTCGTGCAAAACCGTCGCGAGCTGCTCGAGTTATCCAACCAGACATCGCGTGTGCTCGGTCTGTTTGCACCCTATCACATGCCCTACCACCTGGATGCTAATCCCGCGGAGCAGCCGACCCTCGAGGAGATGGTGCAGGCGGCTATGGTCATACTCGAGCGACAGAGCGCCGGCCGAGGTTACTTTCTGTTCGTCGAGGGTGGTCGCATCGATCACGGACACCACGATACCCTGGCCCTGCGTGCCATCGACGAGACGGCTGAGTTCGACAAGTCGGTTCGCTGGGCACGCACCCATAGCAGCGTAGACGATACACTGATTGTAGTCACTTCGGATCACTCGCACACCATGTCGCTGGCGGGTTATTCCAGTCGCAAGAACGACATCTTCGGAATCAATGACGGACAACTTGCGTCCGATGATTTGCCCTACGCTACGCTGAGCTACGCCAATGGACCGGGCTACAATACCAACTATCTGCGTGAGGATGGCGCCGTGAAACGTAAAAATCTACGCGCCATCAATATGAAAAACAAAGACTTTATGTTCCCAACCGCTGTGCCGCTGGAGTCGGAAACCCATGGTGGCGACGATGTCGCCGTCTTCGCCAGCGGACCGTATGCGCAGCTCTTCTCGGGCGTTTACGAGCAGAACTTCATCCCACACGCCATGGCATACGCTTCCTGCGTCAGTGATAAGCGCAGCATGTGCCTGGATGGGGGCTTCGGGCGACGACCCATTTGAGGCCCAGTTCGGTACCTTAGATTAATGCAAAGTCAACAGTAATTATTGTATGTACTTAACTTATGAATCGCTAAATAGTATGTAATAAGTAGTTTTTAAAGTAAATGGCTTGATTATTGAATTATCAGTGCCCGAAGAGTTCCAATCATTTGGGTTTCGGGATTTGTTTGGATAGAAAGCCCTGGAAAGAAAGGCCCAGAGAATACGCACTTCCATGGTATCTGCAAACTAAAATGTATACAATAAAGTAATCTCATAATTAACATCACTTAACATCAATTAACTTTAAAAATATTAATGGATAAATAATAATTAAATGGTACGCTGAATAAGCTTTGAATATAAGCAACTTCAATGCGACTCTTCACGTGAACCCAAATATTTTTAAAGTCACAGCTATCGAAGACACGATACATCGATACTAACTGGTCTACACGACTGTTTGTCATATCGAACTCTAATGCGCACCACTAACAAAAAAAGTGAGCAAAGTAAACGAAAGAAAAGCAAGCAGCAGCTAGAGAGGCACGTTGTGGGCGAATAGTTTATTAAAGTGAGTAACATTTAAGTTGAGGCTGATGTCAACAATAATAGTAATAATCACAATATGAAACTCTTATGCCCTGTACGTCGAACAGAGTGTGTGTGAATGTGAACACTGTTAAGCTAACCCGTTTTGACTTCAAACTTGCTTCTGAAACGAAGAAGTTGAACTTTGTGTATGTAATAAAAACAAAAAACAAAATTTATTGCGTCGTCGCCGTGAATATACAGACACACACGCACCGCATATATAAGGCTCTCCGTTATTATAAATTTGCAAAACATTGAGCAGCTGTAATAGCTGTGCGAATACAGGTTTCAGTTTTGCATGCCCATCCATAATATTGCCTCCTCTCTTGTCCACGTCCACCACATACACCTCCGTCCAAGCACATAGCGTCATTGCAAACCTCTCCGAATGATTTAATAAAAAAAATGGTATTGTTAATACCTATACCTGTGTACGTGTATGTAGGAGTGATGGGCAGTCAATTTGTTCGACTGATTTCAATTGTTATTGCTTTAGCCTCTTTTCCTCTTTGGTAACGTCATTCACCTTGACTCCAAGAGTGCAAAAGTCATCGAAGCGCTAAGGCGGTGTAGCTTTGTTTATACATACACACAACTTACCTATATAAGTACATGTACTATTCATGTGTATGTACATATAAAAATATATGCATTCGAAATTGTTGTTCTATAGGTTCCTATAAGAATTACTTCGTTTTCCATATCAAGCATGTGCTTTGTCTTCGCTGAGTTTTTGTTTCTCAACTCAATACTCGCTTATCAGCTACAGGCAGTGCTAGCAGTAGTAGCCCGATTAGCACAATTTTTTTAAGAACAGTAGGTTCGAACAAGCGGAGAGATACATAATAGTACATATTTATTTCATTGAAGCTACTTGCTCAACAGTCTCTTCGGCACAATCACTAATGCAGAAAAAATTCCACTTGCAATTAATGCATCGCATGTATTTTCTTCAAAAGGAAGATCTGTGACTAGACCTCAAAACTCGAAAGAAACGTCTATTTATATACTAGATATTTATAAAAACTTTATGCTCTTTAATGTAATTCGTAAACCAGTGCATTCGATCTTTCAGCTAATTAATCGTCAATTTATATATGCGCTCCCTATTTATAATTTCTATTATTAATTTTGCTCTCTTAAGCACTTGGCTGCCTTGTATCTTTCTCTTTTTTTTTTACTGTGTATTGCGATTTTTATTCTTTTCCGTCGTGCATTGTTTCGATCCGCAGTGGAATGAAAAGAAAGTTGATGTTTATTTTACAATTGGAATTCTTTAAGAGCGAGTAAAGTAAGCAAACGTATGTCCTAGTCAGATTTAATTATATTTAGCCTGCCAATTAGTATACCCTGCAACAGGATGATTTGCCACAACAAATACGTCGATTTGTTTAAATAGAAGAGTTTAACGTGTATTTCAATGTTCTTAAATAAACACTAATGGGTCTTTGTGTACTCGCAGCTGCCTATTGTTAACTATGCAATTGTCAATCTTTCTGCCTTCTGCTCTACTAAGTTCGTGTCTCCAACATGGGCAAATACAATGGCAGAGTTTCCAAGGTGTCGCCGGCTGAGCGATCGAAGCCCAGTGCATGCCGGGGTGAGGTCATCAGCTGCCGCACACCAAATGCCACATCTTCGAAACCAATACGCTCACTCGGCTCAAGCTGCCAGCAGTTAAGCAAAAGTTGGTAAAGATCTCCGTATACATAGGCGGGTTGTGCTGGACGCACACCTGCACGTAATGCCTCAAGCAGCTGCTGGCTGCTGGCTACATTGGCATAAGGTGTTCCGCCCAGTGCACAGCACTCCCAGGCGACGCAGGCAAATGACCAGACATCCGACTTTGCTGTGGCATGATTCTGGTGCTGGTGACGCAACACCTCAGGAGCCAGCCAACGGCTTAAATCCAACTGCTGCCGATTGCTGTTCGCATAATGCAAAGGGCCAAAGGCAGACACCTTAATTCTGGAATCTGCACTTACGTAAACGCTGTAACTGGACAACTGCCGATGCTGTACCTGGCAACTGACCAGGTATGACATGGCACTGGAGAGTTCGTACATCCATTGCAGCACCAGCTGCTCTGTGAGCGTGGTTATGCGCGGAGCTGGTGCTGCCAGGCGGCTCTCAATCAGCCGTCGCTTTAGGCTTACACGTTGCAGCTCGAAAACCAAATAGGAGCACTCTGCGCTCATCGAAATCCCATAGAATTCCACAAGCAGATCATGTCGTTGCAATTTTCTCAGCTTTCCCAGTTCTCGCAGCAGCATCACCTGTGATGGTCCACTCAGCTCTTCCAGCGAGAGTACATGAAGCGCACACTCTTTGCTAACTTCACTCGTATTGAGTCTTCCTGTGATGATCTTCCCATAATGACCATCGCCAATGACATCGTCGGTGTTTGGACGCAATGCACCACGTGGCAGTTGATTAAGTGCATTCATCATTGTCTGCATCTGTTGCCTGAAACTCTCTAGCGAGGGTGGCAATTCCTCCTCCATAAGATAACCATTGTTTTCCCTCTCAATAATCGGTGTTTGCTGCGTCATTTCGTGCGCATTTCGTCCACGTCCACCGCGATTATGATAGGTTTTGAAGCGTAAGTAAAAGTATGAGATGAGGCTGAGTAGCAGGCAGCTACCAAAAATCACGCAGGTGACAGCCAGTGCAACCACCGAGGACTGACCCTTCCCAAAGGTAGCATAGCTGAAGTCATCCAAGGAGCTTGCATGTTGCTCGTGAGTGCTGCGTGTGTAGGTCGTCTTTGTGATGTTCCGCAATGTGCTTACCTAGACGACAAATGTGTTGATTAATCCCATTCGAATACTCTTATTGGTAATACTCACCACACCCAAACTAATATGCACATGTACCTCCTGATTGTCGTCACCCTCGGGTGATTCCAGCGGCACATTGCGATATCGTCCGTAGCGTTTGTCATCGCCAACGACAAAGTGCCTTGTGCGATTGTCCTCAGGCCTATCATAGTCTAGTTCAGCGGCAATATAGTATGGTACACCGTTTTGTTGTGACTGCTGAAAGCTGCCCAGCAGCTGTTCATCGAATGGCTGGCTCAGGGAATTGTCCACTTTCTCCACAATGATGAGTAGCTGACTCACTGGCCCATTGTTGTTATGAACAGGAGCCACTTCGATGGTTATGGTCTGCTTGGTCCGTGTTAGTATTTTGGGTTGTCCAGGAGCTGGACTGGGCAAGCCGATTTCGGTGCTGTCCATGATGTGGGCATGCCCACAATCGTTCTGCTCCTCCTGTTGTTGCTGTTCCGTAACACAAAATGCGCGTACGCTGATATTGTAGAGCGTCGCTGGCTGAAGATCGGTGAGCTCAAAACTCGTCTGTGTGCCTTGGACTATGAATTCGGGTTGCTGAAACGTTGGCAGCGTGGAATATGTTTTTATCACTTGACACTTTATGAGGAAGCTTCTAATTTGCTGTGTTTGTGGACTAGGTACCCCACCCGCTAGCAACAGCTTGCTCGTTTCATAGGCATCCCAGACTAGGTTGAGACTGTTTGCGGTTTTGTTTGCCACACGCAGATGATGCGGTCCCGGCTGTCGAAGCAGCGTTGTGGAGTAGTACGAGTGTACCCCTACACCGCCACAATACTGCGCCTTATTTGCGATGCATCGCGTGTGACAGAGTATCTCGTCCTGCCTCTGATGCTCCTCCAGCTCATTGGCGCAGAAACATTTTTCGGACGCCAGCACAGCGTACCTGTGTTCCAGATGCTCACAGATCTCAATGCAAGTCTGTGGGGTCTTGGCATAAACCGATTCCTTGAGCAAGTCTGTGCGAGCTGTAAAACAGCCCACGTAATAATAGACAGGCTCCTCCTCCGGTATTGATTGCTGCATGGTCGCAGAGAAGCAGCTTAATAGTAATCCCATGGCCACGAGGCAGTAAACAGATGCAAGGCGCTGTTGCTGCTGGCGCTGCTGGCAACTCTGCCAGTTGGCACTTGGGCGGTGTCCACACTGCTGCATGCTGCTATGGCTGCGTCCGACTGAGTGATGAGTTTGAATCTGGCTTTTCCGTGGATCTACTTGTTGCTTTGATTAAGCTAATTAAACACGTTTTGCTGTCTAATTTAGGTAAATTAAGAGTCTTTTTCGCCTATAATGTGCTCCCTTTTGCGCGCTTCGTGTGTTTTTTCTGCATTTTTAAGCGCCTCGTTTTGCTGTGGTCATTCCCACCCGTTGTTGTTGTTCAGCCGTTACTACTGACTGTGGTTGCTCTCAGCAACCATTTGAGTTGACTAATCGCGCTGCTAGCGTCGACGCAAACGTCGCTCTCACAACTGTTGCTGTTACGTTTTGTTCTCGTTGTTTACATCCTATACTGTATAAATGTCTGCTAAGGCAAAATAAGACAACTAGACATTGCAGCTTTGTTTCATGATCAACTCTAAACCTATAGTTGTCTCATTCTGACACCTGTACAACGTTCTGAGCACAGCTTTGGTATTCGTACGGCATTGCCAACATAGTAAATACAATTGGATTATAAACCGAAATAATTTCAAGAAGTAAAGTTTTATAAAAAAAAAGGAATAGCGTTTCCGTGCCACAGTTAAAAATGTGTTAATTAACCAGCGAAACATTTAAACAGCTGCACATACGATTAGTTTCTCTGGTCTTCATGCCAGAGTCGCTATTCAAAAGAGAGGAGCCACAAAGAGAGAGCGAGCGGAGATTCAGCATACCAAGAGAGCATACGGAGAGCTCAGTGAAAGATGGTTCGCTCATTTTATTTTGTTATTCATTGAGTCGCGGGGTGACTTGCGTGCTGTGCAGTTCAATTTGGTTGACAGTCGTCGCGACTGTGACGAACAGCGCTGCTTTTACCTTTAGATTCAATTCGATAAATAACAAAACAACAAGCGAAAGCATTGGAAACCTAAAATGTAATTATTGTTTTGCTACCGATCGTTTCGGGTCTGAAATAAGCTGGACTTGCGGCGTAATTAAGATATGTTTTTAGTGTAGAGTGTTCCCAATTAGAATCGACGCCGTCGCATTCGATCGTCGACTCGCAGCGACACAAAACTTGTCAACGTCATCACAAACTGCGACTGCGTAAGACTGTCCGAAGCATTTTAATTTGATTTCCATATACAATATGGTATTTTATATACAAATGTGTGCCTTTTCTATGTGAATTACATAGGGAGTCAAGTGGATTACGTGCACGCACCTGGCCGAATAATAAACGGGCATAGAGATGTGCCTGCTGTCTCAGCTGAATTTATTTTTGGCCACCTCTCATAATTGCAGGCCGCCTGGCACATTATGTCTATGTCGTGCACATGCCAAAAGAACAGTCACGCTCACACACACGCGCGCACACAGTTGAATAGAACTTGCGCAATTAACCGTTAGTTTAGTTGGCGCCTGCATACGATCAGGGCGACATCACATCCCTATGTACATAGTTCCAGCTTATAAAGTAACATTTATAAAATATTTCATATTCTTTTTGCAGTTGCTTAAAACAACAAAATCAAATACAATTTTTTAATTGTTATCTAAGGAAAACTAGTGGAGTTATATACATACAAACAATATACACATGGAGGGCAGCACATCAATTGGCGGCTCGGCAGTGCAGGTGATTAATGCATCCGAGGAGCACACATTTGTGCTGAACGAAGATGCCCTCAGTGAGGTGTTAATGCGGGACGAGGTCAAGGACCGGTATGTGTGTGTCGTTTCCGTTGCGGGTGCCTTCCGCAAGGGCAAGAGCTTTCTGCTCGACTTCTTTCTACGCTACATGTACTCAAAGGTAAACCTGAACTGAACCTTTGTCTGTCAGTTGTATTTATTTATTTGCATTACGATCGTATTTAATAGTATGTGCGACACGACGTCACAGATTGGCTTGGAGACGAGTCGGAGCCGTTGTCAGGTTTCTCATGGCGCGGCGGATCGGAGCGTGACACAACCGGTATACTTATGTGGTCCGACATATTCCTGCACGATTATCCCAATGGCGATAAGATTGCTATCATACTGCTAGACACGCAAGGTGCCTTCGACAGCCAGAGCACTGTGCGCGATTGTGCAACTGTGTTCGCCCTGAGTACAATGTTGTCCTCGGTGCAGATTTACAATCTCTCACAGAACATACAGGAGGATGATTTGCAGCATTTGCAGCTGTTCACTGAATACGGTAGGCTAGCGCTTGCGGATACCGGCAAGAAGCCATTCCAGCGCCTGCAATTTCTAGTTCGTGATTGGAGTTTTCCATATGAGGCTGAATACGGCGCGCTGGGTGGAGATAAGATACTAAAGCGCAGACTGGAAGTCTCGGACAAACAACATCCAGAATTACAATCGCTCCGCCGTCACATTTCATCTTGCTTCACGGAGGTAGCATGCTTTTTGATGCCACATCCCGGCCTGAATGTCGCAACAAATCCTCAGTTCGATGGAAGCCTCAAGGATATTACGCCCGAGTTTAAGAACAGCCTGCGAACACTTGTGCCCATGTTGCTGGCCCCAGACAATCTGGTCTACAAAGAGATCAGTGGACAACGCGTTCGAGCGCGCGATCTCATCCAGTACTTCCAGTCATACATGAGCATCTACAAGGGTAACGAGCTGCCCGAACCGAAGAGCATGCTTGTAGCAACTGCTGAAGCTAACCATTTGACTGCCGTAGCGGCCGCCAAGGAGCTGTATAACCAACTCATGGAGGAGGTATGCGGTGGTACGCGGCCGTACCTGAGCACTGCACATTTGGAGACAGAGCACTTGCGTGTCAAGGATAAGGCACTGTTTCAGTTTGCCACAAAGCGTAAGATGGGTGGAGAGGAGTTCACCGAAAAGTTCAGACAGCAACTTGATACCGATCTAGAAGACAGCTTTGTCAACTATCGCGCTCACAACGAAAGCAAAAATATCTTTAAGGCGGCTCGTACCCCGGCCGTTTACTTTGCCTGCGCCGTCATCATGTACATAGTAAGCGGTATCTTTGGCCTTGTAGGTCTTTACACATTTGCCAATTTCTGCAATCTGATTATGGGTGTGGCCCTGCTGACGCTAGCTCTTTGGGCTTATATTAGGTATGCAAGTAATCCGATATATCTAATCAATATTTTTAACTAAATCCTAATACAATCCTACAGATACAGCGGCGAGCTGAGCGACTTTGGCGGCAAGCTGGATGATTTCGCCACGGTCATGTGGGAAAATGTAAGTGATGAAGCGAGGAAATATTCGGAAATATATTGTTTATATCATACCAAATTGTTGCTTGCAGTTTATGAGACCCATCTATCAGGGTTGCATGGAGAAGGGCATACAGCATGTGGCAACGCATGCAGCCGAGGCCGCAATTGGCGGCGGTTCATCGGCTTCTGCGGTCAATGGCAAGGTGAAACGCTCATGAGAATACGCCCAAGCAGCAGCAAAACACAAAACGCAATCGCAACCATCTCCCGCTACTCAACAGCAACAACAAACGACTAACAACAATAATAACAACAACAACAATATTTCCTGCAAATCAAACAAAAATAGTAATAGCAATGGCAACAACAACGCCCACCGCGGTGGCGCACCTGGTTTCTTCAACAGCATTTGGGGCAAGTTTGGTGGTGGCAACATTGCAACGACATTGCCCCAGAACGCGACAGCCAGCTGCTCAGCCTCAGCCTCTTTTCCATTTAAGTCGTCAACCACAACAGCAACAACAACAACAGCCGCTTCAAACAGTCGCAAAAAGCGCAAATCTAAGCGCAATTAAATTAAGTCGAAAAGGTCAAGTTTTTAATTTTCGATTGATTTGTATGTAATATGGTAATGTAGGCCCTAAGTCGAGGATAGAAACAAATATTTAGCTATTAATTGCCCTTAAAGGAATATTGTGTTTTTAATATTACGTACACTAAATTAAAAGCTCAGCGTAGCGCGAAGTAATATATAAATATACTATATAAAATAACAAAAATATTAAGTAAGTGTCTCGTATTTGTTGAAAATCTAATTGAGAATTGTTTTTATATGCATATATATTTACATACATACAAAAAGAGATCTTGAAGAAATCGAACTTTTTACGCTGTAATATAAAGAAACTGCTTACGAATTTAAAATTTGTTTAATTTCCGACACCTGTCTTAACATGTACTCTTCGTTAATTTTTACCAAAATTCTTGCCCCACGCCTTTTAATATGTATAAAAAATAAATTAATTTTGTTGTTGGTTCGTTTGTAAAGCGTGCGCATCATATTTTTCATTTGTTTAATCGAAATTGTTCACTAAACAAAACCAGAAAAAAGGAAATAACTCATTGCCATCGACGCAGTCACAATGTTGGTAAAGGTCTTTAGTTTATAAATTTAGTAAAAATAAAATACGTTTTGATTAAAACTAACGAAATATATGTGTATCAATTATTCGATTGTATTAGTTATATCTCTACACAGATGCCGGTCGCTATGCAGGCAATACATGGTTCTTTAGATTGAGTTCTTATTTATTCTTACAGCAGCCTTTGGGTGCTTTGTCATCTGAGGCTCCAGCTTTCTTGTGACAACAGTCGGTGCCACTTGAGGCTTCTTTAGGTTGATTACATCCGCATTTACCAGGTGAGTTGCACTTGCAGTCATCAGCACATTTATCTGCGGTGCATTTGCATTCTGTATAAAGAACTTGAATTTAGTTTCATTTTAATATGCTTTAAGTCGTGACTTGCCCTTCTCGCAACCAACACAAGGCATTTTAAATTGCTTCTCTAAAATTCTTTTGTACGGAAAAAATGATTTCGTTATTACGATTAGACTAGCGCATGCGCGTGAGATATATGTATCAAATGTATTTCAGTCTAAGGGGTTGATTAAAACAGCTGAACCTAAGTAGGTTTAAATTAGTACGCTGGTCTAGCTAAGGCATTTACAACAGTGTATAAGCTCAGTACACAGTTGTCAAATTACACTGTCGGTCAAACTATTTGTTCTAAATGAAGCATAACCATATGTGTAAGCCATATAAGTATTAAGCTCAACTGTGGTATTATTGTATTCAATTTTCGAACTTTTTTTTCAAACCATACCCAAAACAAATAATTACTCTCTTGAGGAAAGTACACATCGATTAACCTTATATGCTGCATTATTTTTATTGTTAGTTTCTCATGATTCTGTTTTTCAACATTATACATATTATAGCTTTCGATCATTTGCCGTGTTTCTTACTAACTAACATTTTTTGCGCCCCTTCAGAGGGATGAGTTTTTTAAACTTTGTCCCTTTATGTTTCACATGGACAACTTACTAGACTTATGTGCGTAATTACAATTTATTCTCACATGAACTAAAGAACGTAAAATGTATGATGCATGTATAATTCGTATTTGTTCAGCAATTTACAATGAACATTTTTACATCCACCTGTTTCTGAAAAGTTGTTAATTATATAATATGTTTATTTTGAGTTAAACATAGAGTCAATGTGCATATAGGATGGAAGAAGGGTAGAAAACAAAGAGAGAAAGAGAAAAGTAAAATCAGTAAGTAGCAAACTAAATCAAACGTATATTAGCAGCATAAAACGTACCTAAAAGTTCTACTACAACATATATAGATATTAGCGTCTCGTAAGCCGTGTTCTCAACTCATTATTTTCCATTATTAATTTCAGTATTCCTCACTTTGTTTTTCCTTTCTTTTCTTTTCATTTCTTTTTGTTTTACCTAACGCATGTGTTTTTGGCATTTCGTAGCGCACAAGGATCTTGCATTGAATGTGTAAACTTTATACTTAATTATCCCTTTTAAATTGGAATTTGTTTACATTTTTTTTCACAATTTACGGTCTGGAAGTCTTATATAGTAACATTAATGATTATTGCTAACAGTATTTATTTATGTATTGATGTATGAATGTTCTGTGTTTATATTTATATATGTTATGTTTTGTATGCTGGGGTGAGTGCGTGAATATGTGTGTTGGTTTGGGTGGGTGTCAGTGTGCGTGTGTGAGTTATATATATATCTATTTAATCGTGTATGGTTAGCTTTTTGTTACCGTTGCAATAAGTTGCTAGAATATTTCATTTAATTTAGTATAATTTTGATGCTCGATCACTAATGTGAGGAGCGGGGGGAGGCCTGCCTTAAGCAAGCAGCACCAACCTTGGGTCTTCTCTAATTTATTTATTAAACTTTCGACCTTTGGTCAAAAATTCATAGTAGCTAAGAGAGCTTAAGCATTCTTTCCGCATGATCCGCATGGCTCGTCGCATGATCCGCATGCCGCAAGTCATTATCAGTCCAACGGCTTGCCAAAAAACAAAATGCTGAGCAAATCATTGAATGACAACTAAATTTGTGTTGGACTCGCGGCCTGTGATGTGGATGCAACGTCAGTGACTGAGCTGCTGCTGCTACTGGTAGCAGCTGCAGGTACAACGTTGTTAACAACAGTTGTGGCATGCGGTGACGGCTCTCTGAACCGATCCTGTGCTTCCAAATCTTGTCCATTCGATTTGGACTTGCTTATCAGCGACGACTGCAAACTCATTTCGGTTGCCAATTCTATGTTATATTTTTCCTGCAGCATATCGCAAACTTCGGGTTCCGGTGGCGTTGATGCACCCTTGGGCCGTGTCTTGATTGCTGCCGCAGCAGATGTTGATGCCTCCGTGACCAACTCTTCACTGGGAAGGTCTTTAATTTGTGCTGCGCTGGACGTATTTGCGTCCCGTTTAATAATGCTTAAAATGCTATGTATGTACGACTCCATGGTGATCAGAGTGCTAAGGCGTCTCTTTCTGTCTTCGTTGGCACGATCCTGTGCGGTTTTCTTGTTACCAGTTTTCTTATTGCGCTTAGGAGTTGGCTCCAGCTCATCTTCCAACTCTGTTTCATCATCCGACGAGGCAACCGACGTTTTCTCAAGCTTATCAGAGGCAGGACTCTGCATTTGTTCATCCACAGATTCAGCTGCAGTGACTGCTTCACTGGTTTCCACAGTCTCTGCAGCTTTATCACCAGTGACACTGGGTACCTCCATAGACACATCATCAGCGCTGGATTTATTAACAGAATCGTTATTCTCCTTGCTATCAGTAGATTTTTCTACAACAGCCTCTGCCTCTGACTGGCTAGGTGATTGTATTTCCTCCTTTTCTTTGCAGGAATCGCGCTTTTGTTTCTTGTTAGGAAATTGATCTAAAAATAAAAAGCTATTTAAATGCTACAAAAAATAAAGAAATCCATGAATATGACCACCTCGCTCAATTTCTTTTTTGAAGCGTTCGCTCTTGTTCTGCAATGCTTTTAGGGATCCGCGCAACTCCTTGCGGACGGATGTGGGAACACCAGTTGCTTGGGCAATGATACGTATGGCAAAGAGATCACCACACAGCTCATCTATGTCATCCTTAGAGTGCATGCCATAGTTAATGGTGTAAATCATCCGGGCTACCGGCAGTTGCGCAGCTACCTTGTTGTAGTATATTTCCAAAAACTCCCGAACAAAGCCATCCTTTAGCATACTTCGTTCATCCCTGAGCACATTGTGTAAATATTCTATCAACAGCTGATTCTTCACAAGCAATTCCGAGTATCTGTGGATAATAAATATACAAATAATTCATTTTGTACATTATCTGTGCACATCTGTGTCTAGCTAACTTACTTGTGTGTCAGACCGTTGTTGTGTATGCCCACCCAGAACTTAGGGAAATAGTTGAAATGTAGCGGCGTCGACTCGATGGCTACTAGACAGTGCAACTTAACCAGAGTGTCGTTGAGAGTTCCGGTGTTAACGCACATTCGCAGCATGACGTCGATAAAGTCATGATAAGGCCTGTAGAAGGCATCAACCTGTGCATCATAATCGGTGTCCAAGCCCCGTGGTGTCAACTCTGACAACGCAATACACATCTGAACCATGGGTCTGGGCGGGCGGGGTGAGTTCTTGGCACCCTGTGGCCATGGCGTCTGCTTTGCACCTCGTCGAGGAAAATACGGTCCAAGCGGACCAATTGCATTTGGCGCATTGGCCACCGACAAATGGCAATTGATCAAAATTGGAGCCAATATACTGTTTGCCTCCAGACTAATATTACGCACAAGCTCCTTAAGCACTTCTAGGGCCATGCGACTTATTTCCGGAGAGTTGAATGTGTTAAGTAACGTTGCCAGGCGTTTAATAGCATCAGGCAGAGCCTTAGCTAGGGCTGAATGCTGATGCTGTTGGCGAAGAAAGTGTTGCTGCTGCAGCTGCATTTGCTGCAACTGCAGATGCTGTTGCATTTGCTGCTGCAGCTGTTTCTCTTTTTGCTGCGGCGTCTGTGGGGCTTGTGTGCATTGCGTTTGCTGTTGTTTTTGTAGCAATTGTTGCTGCTGTAATTGCAATTGTTGTTCCAGCTGCTGTTGCTGCTTCTTCTGTGCCGGATTATCAGTGCGCAGACGCAGAGTGGCTAACAGGAGCACCATTTCCCCAAGCAGATCCAACAGATCCCCGGCAACATGGCAGGCGGTAGCCTCGTGGTGCATGGAATGTAGAGTGTGCAGCGCCTCAAAGCACATCTCAATGCCACCATTGAAGATGACAAGCATTCGATCATCGTCGTTGTCCACTATAATTAGATGAAAATTCTAAATTAATAAGGATTCGAGTTAATGGAACAATGAATTACCCAGTATCTTGAGCGCACTGATAAGAGTGGACCAGGACACTCGTGCATCAAGGCTACTTGTATAGGACACAATAACGGAACGCCTAAAGGCAATAACGTCCAATTTCTCCTGTTCACTGGCATCCACATGGCGAGTGGCAAAAAGTGCCATTAGCTTGAACAGCTCGTCGACAGCAGCCGCATATTGTGTTGGGTGTGGAGTGATATTTTTGAATGCCCACTGTAGATTCTGATGCTGTGCTAATTGGCGGGTTAGCGCTCGGCTTTGCTCGCAGCACAATCGAAGTAATCCGTAGTAGGCAGGCAGCATAGAGCGATTGTAGGTAACAATCTCAGCGTCATCATGATCGGCACTGAATGAACCAAAATTCATGAGTTATCGTTACTGATTATAAACCATTGTAAGATCTTACAGTATGTAGTTAAATGCAATGTTGCGCGTTATCTCTGAGCAGTTGGCCACCAGGGCCGCATTCTCGGGGCAATCGACAAGAGAGTGATGCCAAAAGGTGAGAAGTGCATGCTTGTTGTGATGAGCCGGCACGCTGGGCTCGGAAAGACGCGGATGGAACAGCTCCCATAGGGAGCGCATATATGAACCTATCTGTAAGTATTAAAAACAAGATAATGTTAACAATGAACAATGGCACTATGTGCATATTGCTGCCAAACTTGCCATTAGTTTTTCAGTCTTTGAAACCATACAATAGCTGAGAAGATTAAAGTAGGCTGTCAGCTTGGTTGTACCATGTGCTCCGATATCTGCGTAGACACGCGCTGGACGAAGCAGACGAAGTAGCAATGTGATCACTTGATGCAGCACCACCTGTGCATCGCTGTTGATGTCCCTGCAAGTCGATAGACGAAAGAGAAGTATTTAGTATGCTGCTACATATTTGTCAATATTCAACTGAGGCACTTACCGGTAGCTGTGAGGATTGAGAGCCAGCAGTTTATGTTGTGAGTGAGCACGGAAATTGGCACGGAACGGTTGCGAGGGCACTAATGCGACCAACAGGCAGGCAGCAGCTGCATTGCGAATTAAGAAATAACAATAATTTAATATCAGATTTTATACCGAAAATGTCTAGTCGGTCGCCTACCATTTCTCACGCGGGTGTTATCATGAGCGAGCAGAAATTGCTCTAACCATTGCTCGGCGGATTGCAAAATCCAAGCATGTGCGATTTTATTTTTGGTAGCTTGCAACGACAGCCAGTCGAGCACAGACTGTGGGCAATACTCTGCAGCATCCCACATGCGCGGCAGTACAAGCTGTGTGAAACAAGGCAGCCCAACCGGACCTCCTTGTGTCTCGGTCAGCAGTGTGAGCAGCTTGAAGAACGGCGCACAGAGTTCCGTGTGCTTTGTTACAGATGCGAAGAGCATGCTGATGATTTGTGTCGCCAAACGTTCATCGCAGCGGCAAAGCGCATGGATTAAATGTTTTGTCTGGTGCGGATTAATGCCGTCCTTAATTTGTTGATACAAAAATGGAAAGCCCTACAAATTATGTGAAGTCTTGACATTAGTTACATAAAACAGATTTATACATTAGCTGATTATAATTATATCTTAACTACTGAAAACTTAGAATAGACGTAGCTAGGAATAATGTAAGTAGTATAAAAACAAATTAATTTGTTATGTTAATATATATACATTAATTAATTGTAAATAAAATGGGAAATAATAATTTTATTTCAGAATATAGGGTATTTTATTAGTTAATACAGAATCACAATTTGTAAATGGAAGGAATGATAAAAAAAATGGTCAAATAAATATCACACCTTGGCCCCATACAATAGAAACATGGAAAATAAAAAACAAAAACTATGCAGTTAGGTCAGCAAATAAACAAATGACATTCAACTAATGATTCTGTGAATATAACAACTCATATAACGTTTAATATTAACAACTCAAAATAATACCTAATAACACATATGATAAATATATTCTAGAAAGTGCAATGTGCTTGAATTGCATGCGCTGAGATAGTAATACAAACACAAAAAAGGAATAAACAAATCAAAGAACTATTCAATGGATTGTTTAGTGGATGGATGAAATGATGATTTAATGAAATAAAAAAACGCTTTCGAGTTTTCAAGTCACCTTTCCACCAGCAATGGCATTAAAGTCTTTAGGCGACAAACGTAACCGGAAATCTGTGCCCCTAGATCGTTCGACGAGACTGGCACACAGTGCAATCATTTTGTCCAGCGAAGCAGGTCTCATTTTCTCCATCGAAAGCGCTTCATCCGATGAATTGTCTTCGTTGTCTGAACTGATGTCGATCTGCTTTAAAAAATAATCGATTATATATTAAGAATATGAGTCTTTTTGAGGATAACATACACTATCTGTTTGCTTGTTGCCTAGATAGAAATCTACCAAACTCTTGAGCACACCAATACGTAGCAAAAACATGGCTTCTTCGTCACCCATTCTAGAGAACTCGCACATAAGACTAAAATACTCAGACAGATGTCGTAGATGCGAGCGCGCTCCATGCTCCAACAGCGAGATAAGAGAACTGATAAAGCGCGTCACACACGATGCCTGGCCAATGAGCTCTCGACCATCTTCGTCTGTTTCGACACCCAAATAGAGATCGGCATGTGAGGCTCTAAAGAAGGAAATGATAATGAAAATAACCGATGTACTTAAAGAAGGAACTCTTGCATCTAGACCCATTAACTTACCGCAACCTCTGTATGACATGAATCACAAGACGCTGGAACATTTGACGCACCATTTGATTCGGACATTGGATTAACACCTGGACGGGCCAAAATGGTTCGACCGACATATGCGATAGAAACCATTCGCAAGCTTCTTCACTGGCATTAAATTGCTTGGTGAGCAGCTCCACCCATGGAACCATGGTTGGCTGTTAAATACATTCGATAAATTTTTGATTATTTGGATATCTTATGTAATTCTTACCTTCTCCTTGGCATGAATGAATGTTTCAATGAAAAATGACACTGACAACTGAGCGGCCATGCAGGTGACATCCGTTTCCGAGATTAACGTCTGTGGTATATGTCCGCAAATCTGCCACATGAAGCTGCACAGATAATAAAGTATGTTGTTAAGTTAACTAGACTGTAAGTCGTTTGATCTACTTACTTAAAATAGGTATGCTCAAAGATATTGCGATCTTGCAGAAACTGTCGATTGTCCTGCCATATCCAATCTTCCAGTTCCTTGCTTAACAATGGACGAATCTGTTGTAGTTTACTGTCTCCGTTCTCCTCCGCAAGTAAGCCTGCCTTCGAGGTAGACGTCTGCGGTTTCTTGTTATTATTCGACTTCAAATTATCACAATTGGCTGTTTTTTGTTCTTCACTCTTCTCGAGCCTTTTAGTAGACTCTTCCTTTTCGATGTGTTTCTCCTCGTTTTGTTTCTTCTCCTCCTGTTCGACTTCCTCACTTACCAACGGCATGGCATTCTTTTCGGGTTCTTCAACTGTATTAATCTCATCTACTGCCATGTTGCTTACTTCCTCCATCTTCACCGATTCCTCTGTGTCTGTTTTATCCTCATTTGTTGGACTTGGCGTTGGCGTTGCCAGCAGTTCCGAGTGACGCCGCTGCAAGTGTTCCGGCAATCGGCGCTCATAGAACAGCATGTAAGCCGAGTTTGTCTTTTCGAAGCTGAAGTCCAAATACTTTTCAGTCACAGAGTCGTATGTTTTACTCTGAAAGACCAATCAAAATTTATAAGAATGCATACATATATGCAGCAACTACTAAATACTTACGGTCATCTCACCGCCAAAACACTCGGCTGCTATTTGAGAGGGATCAAATGGCTTGACCTCTGCATCATTAAAGAGGAACCAACGCTCGTGCGGATGGTAGTTGCTCTTCGTGCGTTCCTTTATAAAGCTGTAATAATGTCCACCATCCGCAGTACCAGTGTGCACAGTTACGCCAACCAATTCGTATCTGAAATTAGAAATATTAAATGAACTATATTAAAAAGCGAAACAGATTAACGCTTTTAATTTCCTTACTCGTAGCACTCTTCGATGTCAGCGTCCAGTGTAGCTTCAGCCTTCTCATTCTCAGCTCCCAAGTTCTCTTGCTGTTCACGCTCGCGTTCCCGCTTTTCGCGTTCCTCTTTATACTGCTGCGGCATCAACGTCTTCTCTACATAGTGACACATGTTGAGCCGCAAAGGGAACGAAAAGTGTGTGTTGACCTTCTCCTTTAGCATCGTAACCATATTAAAGGTATACCGCATGGTATTGAAGCAAAGAATCTGTGGTAGCTTCTTAAAGCAGGCGCGCTTCTCTGCACGCACCTTTTTGCCACACTGCGAGCAGGTGTACATGTTATCACCCTCGAGGGTATCCTTTACAGTTACCTCATCCAAAGACTCCTGCAGATTACGCATATCGGCAACTTGACAGCGAACCGTATAAAACTCCTCAGCAGTTCGTGACACGTGACCGCAGTCCAGGGAGACGACATTGTTACTCAGAGTGCCACAAAACAAACGTTTTACCAGATGCTTCAAATCGGGAGTCATTTCCTCAAGCTTTGAAACCAGATCTATAAAAAATTCTGCCATATCCTTTTGCTCGCCCGTGTTTAGCGGCTGATGATCCATTTGATAGACACGACAAAAGCTACGCGGATTATATGCCTTGCGTTCCGATTCTAGCAGATAAGCGAACATTCGTTGCAGTTCCAAGAGTGTTGGTGCATGCTTCTGGGCACCGGCAGGTGGAAGACGCAGAAT
Source organism: Zaprionus inermis (assembly GCA_018151445.1). NCBI lineage: Eukaryota > Metazoa > Arthropoda > Insecta > Diptera > Drosophilidae > Zaprionus > Zaprionus inermis. The sequence goes on along the minus strand of JAECXD010001328.1, from coordinate 1,693,342 downwards.
AGCAGCACGCGCCTGCGGCATCATGTATAAATGCTGAATGCAGGACGCCATGTAGCACGTGGCACCTAAATTTGTCAAACCAACATAGCCGCACTCGGCACGTCCCTCATCGCGTGGCCAATAGTCCCATGGATATGGTTGCTTTGGACCAGACTTGTGTTGCGCAAGCAGACGCCCATGCAGATAGCTATAATTTGTGGCACAACCACGGCAAAGCTCCACTAGTAAATCGTACGCAGCGGCACGCGATGTAGCCGATTTACATTTCGGTTTTTGGCGATTGGATGGCGAGGGCATCTCGAACAGAAACTCAATTAGCTGCTCAATAAAACTCAGTGCCTTGGGTCTGTACTTGTAGCTGGTATCGTACTTAATTAGATTGGACATAAGATTAAGCAGTCCGACCAAACCATCATCCTGATATCCGTGACGTAGCTCATGATAGTCGCGATTAAGAATGCTTTCCGAAATGTTCTCACACAGTAGTTCTATGTCGATGCGTTCTTCGGCTACCATTTCTGTGGTAAGAGTGTCTACGAGGCGGGCGAGCAGCCAGAAGTAATCACGACAAGCAGGCCCGTATGGCTCTTTTCCTTCTTCGGAGAGAAGAAACTGTGTGTGCTGCACCGACGAGCTCATTTGCTCGGCACGAGGAAGCAGTGCGATCAGTTTGTGTAGCAACGGCGCTAACAGCAGACGATAGCTCTGTGCATTTCCCAAACAGATGCGATATAGACCGGCACAGATTTCACGGCGAACCGCAGGCTCCGGATCTTCTAATATGAACTTTTGCAGCCATGTGCACTGCTCTGGCTGAGACCAAAGCAGACGCCGAGCTTCAGATGAGGCGTGCACAAAACTCACCAGAATGTTCATTGTGAACTGAACCAGTTGAGCGCGTCCCCAGAAACCAGTGCGCAGTTGATGAAACTGATACGGAAACAGTAGTGATGTTGTGCCCGAGGACAAATGTTGATGAACCTCATCGTTGAGTATACTAGACAAACGCTTCAAACACTGCGGCACCTCCATTAGCTGAAGCATAAATGCATGCGGCCGTGACATTAGCACGTGGACATCTTGAGTCTGCAGCTCCTCGAAACCCAACAACCATAGGATACGCAAGAGACTGGCCAGACAGTCGTGACGCCACTCGTTTAATGCCAGCTCCTTTGGATGGGCACTTTGCTGCAGTTGGCCACCACTAAAGATCTCGTACAAATGTTGCAGACCACCACATTTAATAAACGCTTCGCTCCACTTGTTGCTCTCTCCCAGTAATGCACTGCGCAATGGCGCCGCCGTCGGCAATGTGGTTGCAACGGGCGCTGGCAGGGGTGGTGTAGCACAGCCCAAGGGTCGCTCCTGATCCGGGCCTTCAGTCTTTTTGTGCCGCTTACTATTCTGCTTCGGTTGATTTTCCTTATCGCCACCACTGGACATTTCACTGATTTCCACATCGCTACCCGAGCGTGGCGTTGATGTTAGCGTTGTCTCCATCTCACCGGACAATTCCTTGCTACAGTCACTGCTACTGCTACTTCGTTTTGGCTCCGCCGGTTGTTCATTACTGTTATGTCGTCTGTTAGTGCTTTTCTTGATTCGTGTCTGTTCGCTTATAACTAGGTTTCCATTGGAAGCAGCACTTACAGGACCAGATATGGTGCCAATTAAAACGCGCGGAGAACTGCTTAAAGCCAGACTCTCCACAATGTGCAAGGAGTACATGAATTTCTGAAGATTACTTGGATCAAGCAGTTCGTTAAACTTTTGCTTGATTTGCTTGCGCTTGTTGGCCGATTGGTCCTGATCACCGCCTGCGTCTAATTGCTGCAATTCATTGAGGTCGCTTACTAGATTCTTGAATGCATCCAATATGTGCGGATTGGTGGGCAGCATAGCAAGAATGTCCCATACACGGCGCGATAACAGCTGTGCTTTTGTGTGATGTTGTAAATGAACTGTCGGCGACTGCGGCTTCATGTCACCCAGGGTTTGCATGAGACAAAAGAGTTTCTCAAAGTACTTGGGCTGCAGGAGCAACACTGTGGGCAGACATTCCTTAGGCGGAGGTGGCAACATGGATGGATGCTCCATATTTGTTTCCTTTCTTCGTGCACCGCGGCCTCCCAGCGAAACGTACACTATTTGATTGTCCTTGAATCCAGCATCACCCAAAGTACGCTCATCATAATCCGATGTCAACTCCTGACCTTGTGTGATTATTCGCAAGGGTCCATCACTTAAAAGCAATCCCAGTACTGGTGCAGCCATCCCCGATTGTAGACTCTCCCACCACTTGGATACTTCAGCCTTGAGATCTGCAATCAGATCGCAGGCATGCATATGCAGCAAACTCTTTTCGGAGAGTCCCGCCTGCTGCAGCACAATCCGTAGAGGTGGCCCGGAGCCCTCGTTTTTTAAATTGCTATGCGAACCGATTCCCTTACCCTCTATTGCCCAGCGGCGCAAGTGAAATGCATAGCGGCGTCTAAACGTATCCAAATGGGTGTTCAACAGCAGCAAACCACGCTGTACTCGCATCAAAGCGTTCTCATCCTCAATGCTGAAGTTGAAAGAAATGTGTTAGTTTTTCTCTATATACCCATTATATAGTAGAACTCACCTTTCCAGCGCTGCTGCCGCCTGCACCAGGTTATCCATGCACTGGGAAACGAACTCCTTCTCAAGGCGCAACTGCTGGCCCATATAGTACATATTGATGTATTGAATCGCTGCCAGCGAGACTTCGTTGCTCTGGGCGCGCAATGCAATTTTCCATAAATGATACATGCCCACAGCACTGGAGTTGGCAGCAATTGCGTCACTGTGTTTTTCATACTCGGCCATAGCGATGCGTGCGAAGCTGCAGAGCTGCTGAAACAACCCAAGTGCTACCATGGAAAATTCTTCGGGACGCAACTCGGGCAACTTTTTTAGATACAAGTGCTGCAGAGCTTCAATGCCAAGCGCATGCTGATCGCCGCCTTTTGTTTGTGCTTGCAGCCACGAGAAATAGCAGTCCGAGCATTCGGGATCGTGTGCCAACCAATCCCATAACGCATCCAATTGTTCGAGCGTCAAGCGAAAACTTTTGGGTGAACCCACAGAGGAGAAGATTGATGATAGAAACTGCAATCTCACTGAGACTTGTGTCTTATGCGAGTAAAGCTGCAATCCCAGATGCTGCTGCTGTTGCTCGCCGTTTTGATTGATCAAGAGCTCTGCATGACGCCTGGCATAGTGACGAATGTTGTTAAAGAAACACTGCATCATGCGATGATTACGTTCAGCCCACAATGTCATTGAATGTGTGTCCGATGGCCGAAACTGTTGAAACGATGCAAACAACTTTGGTAGCAACCGCAAACTGACAATAACACTACGATTGTTGGCCACATTCTGTAAGCAACCTTCAATGAATTTCGTTCTCAGTTGTCGATCCATGCTGAAACACAGCAGAGTTGCCAGTGCCTTCTCAGCCTCTAGAGCCAGAGATTCACCCAGTTGACCCTAAAAGAATATACATAACACATTAGTTTAAATCAGGTGATGGACAAACTGTGAAATACATCTGATAACATGAAGAATATATCTTATTTAGCTGCTCAGAAAGCACTTACAATTTTATCATCCTGAAGCAAATCCCAGAGTAACGTATTTCCCGGCTGGCAGACATCACTAAGCTTGAAGGATGGCTGATTATTACTTGATGATGTGCTGGTGGACTTGGGTGAGTTCTGCTGTTTGTTGCTCACTTCTAATAGATCACCATCTGAATCGGATTTGGCTTTGGCTGCGGCTGCAGCAGCAACGGCAGCAGCTGCATTAGCCTGCTGGCGCATAGCCACCAGCGATTGTTGCGCATTGCCTGTCGCCACAGCGGCAGCAGCAACTGCCGCTGCAGCTGCAGCTACATTTGTCTCACCAGACTTTTGCATAGCCATTGCCGATTGGGCAGCCATTAATGCAGCAGCGGCTGCTGCAAATGCCGGTGCAACGTCTCGACAATTGGGTGCAGGCACGCGTCCGGCATGCGAATTGACAAGTTGCGCCAATTCCTCCTCGCAGGGCGATACATCCTCGTCGTCAAAGTCAGCGAGATTTTTTTCTGATTTGTTGCTCATGGGCGATGAGTAGCTGCCATCATTCTCGGCGCCACTAAGTAGCTCACTAATATTCGTTTCGGCAATGGCGCGGATATACGGTCCTTCGCCGTGCAAATGCTTTAGCACCGCGGCGGGAACCAATTGATGGCCTGCGCCATCGCTACATTCGTCGCTATCCGCCAAAAGTTCACCATCACCGTCAGCATCGCCATCCTCGCTACTTGGCACATCTTCAGCACCGTCCCATATTTCAACCAACTCGTGTGGTAGCAATTGTTGCTGCTGCTTGTTACTTGCTTTAGACCGACGTCGTTTGTTACTAGTTTTCTTGCGGTGCAGCTGCAGTTCCAAGGCAGCACGCGATTGTAGCTCCTCTTCGCTGCTGGTATTGTCTATGATGTTGACAATGCGATGGTTTCTATAAGAATTAAATACTTTAGTCAAATATTGTGAATATGGTTTGAAAAAATTCATACTTGATGTCCACTTTGGTCATGTCATCACTACTCAATTGCTTTACTTTCTCAGTTGTAGGATCGCAGATATGTCTTCTGTGTCTTGCCTGTTTACACGGAGTCACCCCATCGACGGGACTCTTCTGACCTCCGCCGCCACTGGCTATGCTGCTATCATCGGCACCGACATGATCATCCTCAGTATTGCTGCCTTCAATGCTGCCGCTGTCTGAGCTGGACGCGGTCACATTAGAGCCCAGCAAATGATCTTGCATCAAATTCATTTGATTGCGCGAACAATCGCGAGTCCAAATCAGTTTTGTAAGAGCCGATGCAATGTAAATACTTTGCTCGGTGTGCTCCTTTGGGTCCATGCGGCAGAGTAGCGAATACAAGTGCATAGCTGGCCGCGGAGCAAGATTTTTTACCAACGCTGGCAAAATATCAAATATGGTTTTCGAGCAGTGTTTTAGCTGGGTTGCCTGCCAAATAAGCTTAATATCCTCCTCGGAAATTTGATTCTCCACAGCCAAGAAATTGAGCAGCACGTGAGCTTGCTTAACAATCTCAACGTGAAGATTGGGACCGAACAGGTGCTGAACAATCTGATTTTCGGTTAACCAGTTGGCAATGCGTTGTCCAAAGAGCTCCACCTCGTTTACCGTTTCGGTAGTGCAGATTTCATTGAAAAGATTGATGTGAGCATTTATTTGGGCCATCCCTAAAAAAATGGGAAAGAGTAAAGGAAATACAGTAAATACCATCGTTATTGATACACTAACCCGAGACATAAAAAACATCTTTTATAAATACAAAATTCATTTGTAATTAGTGAAATAAATGTAATAAATTTGTATTGCTTACCCGCCAGCCGCATTGTCAGAGTGGTTGATGTGAAATACTTAAAGGCCAACGCTAGACCTTCGGTATCGAAGTTAACAGCCACATCGAGAGGATCCCGCATGGAGGACCACACAAAATCGGCCATGGCCCGGGTCGCTGCTGAGCGAAGGTTTTGATCGGAGAGCTTGCACATGTATTGTAGAATACGGCTACGCAGCGGTACAAAGAGCTGCGTATTGCAATGATAATTGAGCCAAAGCTTGACATTGGAAACAGTGGCAGTCATGGAGTGCGCTGTAGAGACGGGCAAATCAGGATGTTCGAAGCACAGTGACATGGCGCCAAAGCCTCCAGAGTTGCAGAAAAGGCTAACGTTGCGTAGCAGGTAAATGGGAAGGTCGTTGTCGTGCAGATCACAGATTAGAGCCAAATGGTGGGCTTCTTCCGCTTGCAAATCGTCTAAGCGCGAGTGCATGCCGTGCTTATGGGCAATGTAGAGTGGAAAATTGAGAAGAAATACCTTGGAGACGAGCACCAGAAGTTTCTCAACCTCGGGCAGTATCCATGGCTCTTCAGTGTATTGTGGATGCGTCTTGTTGCTGCTTATGGGTGGGGTTGGGGGTGGTGGTGGCGAGCACGGCTGTTTCTTAGCCGGTCCAGAACCATCACCAGAAGCGTTTTTCTCAACGTCGCCACTGGCTTCTGTAGGATTTGTGGTTTTATTCTCGTCACAAGCACGGGATGATGTCGGTGAGAAGGGCGTCGTTGGCACCTTGTTTTTATTCTCGGCTTCTTCTTCATTTTCGTTGTGCTGTTCTTTGTCGAGCTTATCGTGTACTGGTTTTCGTTGCGCCTGGGCGACAACCTGTGCAGCACTGGCGGTCAGACGCTTGTAGCTGTCGATCAGATGATCAATATGTTTCAAATGCTGAACCGTTAGGCAAATAAGTGACTGCACCACCAGGTTGAAGCGATCATAGTTCTTATTGTCTCGATACAAGCACATACACTGACGCTGTGGCCAAGATTGAATGTAATTGAATGTCGTCTCAATTTCACTTTTTAGCAGCAGCTGAAATTTAAGTTCTGAACTGGCCACGCGCACCTCATCTATAAAAGTAAAGTCAAGTGTATGTATATGTGGGTGACGGTGGATGGGTGGTGGTGGTGTAGTGTGGGCGCACGTTTAGACAGTTATCAGAGTTGTAAATGCCGACACATAAATATGCAAAAACTTATAATTTAACTGGTACTTACAGAGCTCCAGTAGGTTTTGAAAATCGGCGCAAACCTCGCACATTGTTCTAATGTTGTGCGAATCCACTAAAAGCCTTGGCTACTACCGCTTCTACTTATTAAGATCTGTTTGCTTTGCCGTTGCCTCCTCCACCTCCGTCAGCATTTGCTGTTGTCACCAAGTGGAATTTGTTTGGTGGGCTTTTATTTGATATTTTCTGTCGTTCGTGCAATTCCATTTATATTGCGCACTAAGTGCCACTCACTATTATACACACAACACGCACACCTCAAACATTGCATCCAAGAGTACTCTTAAATTCTAATAAATTTTTATGAATTGATATATTTTCTAGATATATTTTCTGTCGATAAGAAAAATTGCTACTAAGACTGCCTACGATAGACTGCAAATAGTTGTGGTGGCAGGCCGATAAATTGCAATACATCCATGCATAAATTATAATGTCATTCGATTTCTGTACGTACTCGATTGTCGATAATAAATTAAGTAGTTTGATACGATATTTGTCGCGACCGCTTTTAGCAACTCATCGTAGACGAATTTATTTGTTTACATGTTTTGTGAATAAAAAAACATATAAAGTCTGATTATTTATTATGGACGAGTGTGTTATGGAAACTAGTTCACCTACCGAGGCCAGTTCTGATCTCAATTTTAACATCGACGACGAAAAAGTGCAATCGCAAGAGCAGCGCAGCTCGACCGCAGCGGTTGGCGGAAGCACTTTAGCTGCCGACAGCGGTGGCGACAGCCAAAATGCAGCCGGCGTTTGTTATTGGTATGCACACATGCAACGAGAAGTTTTATTCGATACATGCAGCACATTGAAATATCTTCATTCTATGCATTTTTAGCGGCAAAGACCGGAACCTGAACGCAATTGAGCTACTATGTGCCACCTGCTCGCGCTGGATCCACGAGTCTTGTATAACGTATCAATTGGGGAAGGGAAAAATACTGCCTTTTGTTACAAATTATGTTTTTGTGTGCAAAAATTGTTCTGCAACCGGAACGGAAAACTTTCGGAAGAGCCAAGCGAGTAAGTACAAGTGATTTCCATATGAAAATAAAACCTGGCTTTTAATACAAATTTTGGTTTTAATAGCAATATCTCAGATGTGTCAGTGCGCTATTGCTAACATGCAGCAGGCGGCATCACGTGAGACTAAGCAACAAACACAGTTTAGCAAGGATCGAGAAATTATTCCATATATCGAACAATATTGGGAGGCGATGACAACGATGCCGCGGCGTCTGACGCAGTCCTGGTATTCTACTGTACAGAGATCCCTTGTAAAAGATGTCAACACGCTGTTTACTTATGAAGAACATCCTGAACATGGTTCGATGTATGGATTATTTAATCAAGATCTGCGTCAGATCAAGCCCAACTATGAGATCATGAGTAAGACTGGAGCTTTGCGCCTTACCGAGGATGGTTATACGCAAGGTAAGCTCTATATATACAATGCACATTGATCAGAAAAAATGATTCGCGACAACCGGTTTTCTAAATGCGACTTCCATGTCCGAAAATTTTAGATTTGACACATATAAAGGGTATCTCTTGGCAGTAATTGTTCTTGGTTTGGTTATTCTGCTTTTCTTCAAAATCGCACTTCTCTCTGCTAGTTTAGCCCTCAATTTGTTTTGTCTACTATCCGCTTTACAGCTGACCCATCCACAGTGGAGCAAATACTACGCAATTTGTGTATTTATCGCGTTCTGTTTTGCATACACAGGCTGCCAAACAAAATAAATAACGCCGCATGTTAGCATGGTAGTGTGTATGTGTATGTGTTTGCTCTCTATTTCCTCTCTGTTTCGTTTTCTTTCGCTCACGTTTATTGTACTCTACACTCTCGTCGTTTTTCGCAATTCAAACAATCGCAACGAAAGCTGATCGTCATCATTAGGTTTCGCGGTAGTTTCTTTCGTATCGTCACATACACACACTCGGTCTCACAGATGTACAAATACACACACACATGCAAACAAAAATACCAAAACACAACTAACACCCACAAAGAGTAGCTGAAACGGGCGGGTGGAGCTCGTTAGCGGTTACGCGCTGAACTCATTCACTATAATAAATAATAAATAGTTGTGTTCCAATTGGTTACTTTAAATTGTTATTGTGTACCAGGCCATGCGTGTTTGAATTTGTGTGTATGCGTATTAAACATAATTGATTAAATACCCGTCGCAATTTTGCTTTTTTCTGTACTGTCCTTGCGATGACGTCAATGCTAAGCGGAGCGTCGATTGCCAACAACAACGAAGAAGACTGTAAGTGAACGACAGACAGACTGTTGGACATAAGGCGGCACACATCCATACTGCACCCAGTAAACTCAGTACAGGTTGTTTGTCACGTACCAATGTTTACTTATAGATTTTTTTTTTGCATTCCACATTGCAGCCACGCTCGCTAAAAACAATAGACAGAAGCGGAAATTTCCAGGCACCGATGCTGGGCCAACGGGCAAAAAGGGTCGTCCAAGCTCAGACATCACGGCTAATGTAAAACTGCCTGCACATGGTTATCCACTGGAACATCCGTTCAATAAGGATGGATATCGTTACATACTGGCAGAACCCGATCCACATGCCCCATTCCGCCAAGAGTTCGACGAAAGCTCTGACTGGGCAGGCAAGCCTATACCGGGTTGGCTGTACCGTACGCTAGTACCGCATGCAGTTTTATTGGCGTTACACGATCGAGCTCCGCAGCTAAAAATCAGTGAAGATCGGCTGGCGGTCACCGGTGAACGTGGATATTCTCAAGTTCGAGCCACACATTGTAAGTGTAAAATCCAAATGGAAATTATGTAGATCATAAGTAAATGTATTTCCATTTTCATACAGCTGTAAACCGCGGTCGTTGGTATTTTGAGTTGACCATCGAGGAGATGCCAGAAGGTGCCGCCACTCGCATTGGTTGGGGTCGAGAATATGGAAATCTTCAAGCGCCACTTGGATACGACAAGTTCGGATATTCCTGGCGTTCTCGTAAGGGTACGAAATTCACCGAAAGTCAGGGAAAACATTATAGTGATGCTTACGGCGAAGGTGACACGCTTGGCTTGCTCATTGATCTACCCGAATTTCCCACAATGGATTACTTGCCCAACACATTTAAAGATCGCGTGAGTAGGAGTGCTATAAATTCAGCAACATTTGTACTCGAATGTATGTTTTCTTTTTCAGCCACTTGTTAAATTCAAATCACATTTGTACTACGAGGACAAGGATAAAATAAACGAGACTTTAAAGAACCTGCACATATTGCAAGGCAGTCGAATAGAGTTCTTTAAGAATGGTCTGTCACAGGGCGTGGCTTTTGAGGACATTTATGCTGGCAGCTATTTCCCTGCCATATCAATACACAAGAGTGCGACTGTCAGTGTTAACTTTGGACCTGCCTTCAAGTATCCCACGCTATTGAGTGAGCGCAAAGCTAAAGGGGTTAGTAAAACCAATATATGTATAAGTCTGAACAACAATTGATCGGTTCCTTCTTCTTCTCTCTCTATCTCTACAGATGAATGAGCGAGTGGAGGAACTAATTACTGAGCAGTGCCTGGCCGATACGCTTTACCTAACGGAGAACGACGGTCGGCTGCGTCTTGATAATATGAGTCTGTAAAGAACCAAGCTAAAGACGGCTTCATATTTCTAAGCTTTTTCTTATTGCGTTTTTTGTATAGTTCAGATAATGTAACTAATTCAATGTATATCAAGATTTCACCAAATAATTATCTTTGTATCCATACATTGTATATATTTCTCTTGACCTGTGAAGGCAACAGTTTGTTGTTTATCCCTGCAATGACCAGGCGTATATATCAAACTTTATTGCTGGCTTTTTGTTGTATACAAAACGAGTTTTGGCTACTTAAAGGCTTTGAATTTTGAGGCACTGTACGGTATGTAGAAGGCACTGCTTGTGGCAAACTCCGAGTGGCGTGGATGATGGATGGCCGCCGATATGGATCGGCCACCACCCGTCGAGGGTGTATTTGAATTGGTCGTGATGTGGCCCAGCTCCATGGCATATGATGTTTGCTGTGGTTTGTAGCTCGTTCGCTGCAGTGACGACGAGCCCAATGAGGAACTATTGCTGTTAGCCGCCCCGCCACCACTTGATATGCTCTGAGTGGATGTTGTTGTAATGGTAGTGGTCGCTGTCGTCGTGGAAAAATTCCTGTGATAATTCAGCGAAGGCAACACAATGGCATGTTTGTTGTGCAGGAAACGATTCGCGGCCATAGGCATGTTCCAGGCTGAACGAATGCCCGCCTGTTGCCGTCGCCCGGCGTTGTCCCTTGCATACGTCAACGCTGCCGATTTGGGTTGCTGCTGAACTTGTGTCAACTGCACAAAGCTTCGATTGTTAAGCAGTCCACGAAAACGTCGATTTGAATCCAAGACGTTAAGAATTGGTGGCATTCTCAGGCGCGAGCGGGTGACTGTTGCAGATTGTGGTGTGGTCGGAGCAGGGGCCTGAGACTGAGTGCGTTGCTGCTGTTGCGAGCGTTTGCGCAGGTTAACGGCCACCGATGTGATCCGTAAATCTCTATCAAGCATAGCCACCAGATTCTGCGTGGGCCGCATATAATTGCGAGATACTGAGGGTATTTCATCCTTATCCTGATGCTGCCGCTCGGCGGTCGGCGTTAGAAAGCCAGCATCGTCCTCCTCATCATCATCATAATCGTTGAGAGAGTTAAGACTAAGATCTGATATAGAATCTATTTCACCACAATCATCTGGCACAGTTTGGCCTCGGCCACCATTGTCAAAACTCTGCTGCTTGAGGGGCTTTGCTTTGCGAGCCAGTAGACTGGGAAATTTGCGCTGCCAATCGGCAATTTCGTGCCGCAGTTCGGGCTCTTGCTCTGGCAGCGCCTCTTCTCCGCTTAACATGCGGTCAACGCGCTCCCAATCTAATTTGTTCTTCTTGATGGCATCATCTGCCCAGGGTATGGAACCAATCGAGCTACGATCGATGCTACTCGAGGAGTATGGTACATCCTGCAAGAACTCTAGGTCGTCGTCCTTCTCGGCATCCGGCTCTGTCTCATTGTTCGTTGCCGCAGCGTTATTGTTGCCGCTTCTGTTGTTATTGTTGTTTCCGTCGCAAGGATACAATGGATCATCATCATCATCGTCACAGTCCTTTTTGGTATTGTATCGTTGCTCCTCTGCGAAATAGTAACGTCTTGCAGACATTAGACAAACTATAAACTGGATTTAGCAAACTGGTTGTGCTAGTTCCAGCTTTTCACTACTTAAGGATATAGCGGCAGCGGCGTGTTGTGTTGTGGCTCATTCCAGTTTTGCCAGTTATTTATTATCCTCTTTATTTCCGTTTCCACCCCAACCCCATGGTCGGCCAGCGCATGCGTATCCGCAAACGTCATCCGACGACGGTTTGCAATAACCGGCTGGAAAAATTAAAAATTAATTAAATTTCCTGCTTGATGTATGCTTGTGATCCGCACGATTCCTTTCTTAAATAACCCAAATTGTGGCTCGAGTCGTTTGGCTGCATTCAAATTGCCAGTTAAGCACGGAACCAGAACAAGTTCCACACACGTTCTGGGCGTCACTTTTAAGTGTTTACCAACACTACACATCTGCCTCTACTGTCACAGAGACGCAATCGAAACGAGTCGCTGGAAGAAAAAAAAATAGAAGAAATTTGCCGGCCGACAGCGCAGCGTGTGTGTGTGAAGCGTTCGTGAAAAATTCTCGTCTATTTGTAATATTAGAGAATTTAATGGAAAATAATGTGGCACGAGGCTCGCAAACAGGAGCGTCGCATACGCGGCCTCATTGTCGACTATCGGAAACGTGCTGAACGAAGACAATATTTCTACGATAAAATTCAAGCGGATCCCACACAATTTTTACAGTTGCACGGCAGGCGGAGCAAAATTTATCTAGATCCTGCCGTAGCGGCCGCCGGGGATGGCGACGCAATCATGCAAGTCATATTGAATCCATTTTAACCCTATTTCAAACCATCAATTGTTTTGTCAGTAAGTTTACTAATTTTTATTTTTTTTTTTTGGTTTTTCTTTGTTTAGTGTTCCTTGGCAGGGGCAGCAGGACAATCTTATCGATCGGTTCGATGTGCGCGCACATCTTGATTATATTGCACCCGTGACGAAGGGAAGCACGGATGCTGCTGGCGACGGCGACGCGGAATTGTCAGTAGAAGAGCGTCAATTGAACTATGAACGATATCGCATTTTGGCACAAAATGATTTCCTCAATGTAAGCGAAGATAAATTTTTGCATCAACTCTATCTGGAAGAGCAATTCGGGGCCAATGCACAGCTGGAAGCTGAACGCAATTTGGGAAAGAAGAAGCAAAAAAGTACGGGTGGGGCCACGATTGGTTATTCCTATGAAGACTCGGGAGAGACGGCGACAGCTATTGCCATTGGACCCCAACCATTCGGTACAGGGAGCTCCGCAACGAGCAGTGGTGCGCCGGCTGCAAGCAGCGATAAGCAGGCTGAAAATTCAGATGAGTCCGATTCGGACATGGACATGGATGTTTCCATAGACATTGGCAAACTAGACACGGCTCAGGCACATGAGCTGAACGCTTGTGGGCGCAATTATGGCATGAAGAGCAATGATTTCTTTTCGCATCTGACCAAGGATGCAGATGAGGCGGACGCATTGCGCATAGCGCGTGAGGAGGAGCAGGAGAAAATGCTGCTCAGTGGTCGCAAGTCGCGTCGAGAGCGGCGGGCACAAAAGGAGCGTCGAATTGCAAATCGACCGTTCAGTCCGCCCAGCTATGCGGCTAAAGAGGATCAGGGTAAAAATAAGGACAAAGACGAGGAATCTGAATCACGCTCGCCCTCGCCAGCAGAAGGTGGTGGCGAAAAGATCACGTACATTACATCATTTGGCGGTGAGGATGAGATGCAGCCGCACTCAAAAATCACCATTAATTTGACCAAGCCCGGTCAAACGCTGGGGGAATCCTGCATAAATGCCAGCAGCGGCGCCGCAAGTGCTTCTGCGTCTTCTGTGTCCTATGCACAACAGGTCAAGGACAATTTAGACAAATTGAAACTCATGAACGAGACGGCGAAACGTAGCGGACGACGACGCTCGCGCTCGGCTTCTCGAAGTCCTAGTCGAAGACACAGCCGGCGGCGCAGCTATCATCGTCGTAGTCGCAGTCGTAGTCGCTCACGTAGCCGGCGAAGGCGCAGATACTATCCGAGATCACGTTCTCGTTCTCATTCTCGCTCTCGTTCGCGCTCACGTTCAAGTTCCTGGCAGCGCTATACATCCCGCAGTCCGAGCTACAAACGGTCCCGCAAACGTTATTCCTACTCATCAGGCAGTTCAAGTACCAGCTCTTATGCAATGTCCCGCAGACGACGCTCACGCTCCCGTTCACGTGGTAAATCACGATCGAGCTCTAGAGGACGCAGTCAACCGCGTTTGAATGCTAAGAAGACCACAACTCCGCCTATTACCCAGAAAACCATATGCCTTAGCACAACAACTACTACGAGCACAATATTATCAACTGCCACAACGGCTCATGTGCCCGTCAAGCAAATTCAACACCAGCAGATTCAGCAAAAGTCTACATCACAAGCAGCATCATCAGTGCCAATGATCAGCTATCCGCTTTCCTCGCGGGTACTTGGCATGACCAGTGCAGCAACAACAACGGCACCAGTAGCTAGCACTTCCACGTCGGCTCTGCCACAAGTTACGGAGCCACCGCCGCCACCACTTAAGCGATATTATGGACGCAAGCGTGGCGACGACTCATCTTCAACGTCGGCCGAGAGCAGCGATTCAAGCGATGCGGACGAGGATGCCAGCAAACAGGCAGGAAAATCTCTGCGCAGCAGAGATCGTGACGACTCAGATGAATTGGACGCGGATACTGCGTAAGTGATGGCAGTCGAGTGGTAAAGTAGACCTACCAACCAATGAAATTTGAAGTTCTTCCATTTTTTATTTGAGATTCCATCTATCATCTTGTTTCTCATTTCCCTTGCAGCTCGGAGCGCTCACAGCCATTGTCATCCAGCACGGGTAATCAAACAGGCAAATATAGTTCTGCTACCGAAACCAAAGTCAGTAAGCAAAACCAAAGTGTCTCATTGCCTCAAAAAACTGGAGTAAACCACAAAATTTCACGCCATTACCTAACAATCCAAATCATTTTGAATCCAATTCAGTTACAAACCAAAATATGCATACGACTTAACTAAAAAAAAAATAAGCACTGGGCCACCCTACGTCGAAGACGTATTATTTTAATGTCGCAAACAGCAATAGAAATATATGTGGATTCTATTTTCGTGACCTTGACGTACTATAAGGCAGTTGAGCCATCATATCTATTTATATATCTGTGATAGGCAGACTGATTTGAATTTGAAAATTCCGCAAAATCAGATACATATACATGTACATGTGTTACCCAGTTTATGTGCCTAGTTTATGATAGATATTCTAAATTTCGATCCTTATCGTTTACAAGTCTTAATTACGCGACGACACTTTCGACAGTTACCAGAACTGACTCCAACTTTTTCAGCAAGGTTTCAATAATATCTGTAAATAATTCTGGAATAACTTTTACAGGGCTCTGGTCAGTTTTCTGGCAGCGGACGACCCAATCTGCGAGAGCGGCTTAAGCGAAAGATGCAAAACCTGCTAAACAGGCAATGTAAGCCAAACAAAAGTGTAGTGTGAAGTTCGATACAAACGCAAGCTTAAAATACTTTTAAACATGGATTAAGTATTGTATTTCCATTTCAGATAAGGCTGATAAGCGTGCCGAAATTGAGAAAACCGAGCGGGAGCGACAACTGCAGCAGGAGCGCGAGGATGAGATGCGTGAGCTGGCATTGAAGTTGCGCCGTAGGTGAGTAATCGGTTGTGGGTGGCTTTTTCTTGAAAGTCCTCTCACATCTCTTTATTCACAGGCGACGCGAGTTGCGGCACAAATACGGAACGCCCTCGAGTGGCAAACTCTCTGACAGCGACGTTGAATCTGTTGACTCGGAGGCACGCAGTCGCTTGCCGAAATCATGTGATCGTCGCAGCAGATCGCGCAGTCGTAGTGCAAGTCCCAGGAAACGTAAGCAACGTACACGCTCACGTAGTCGACGCAGCGCGAGTCGTGTGCAGCGCAAGCAGCGACGCTCGCGAAGTCCCAGCCGAACGCGTAGACAGCGATCGCGTTCTCGCAGCAACAGACGCAGTCCCAGTCGCATAGAACGCAAGCGTAGATCACACAGTCGTCGTCGCACCGGTAGTCGTGATCGCAGACGTTCTCGCAGTCGACGCAGCCAGTCGCAATCACGACGACGTCGGCAACGAGAGCGCAGTATGGAGAGAAATCGTGAGCGCGAGCGATATCGCCAGCAACAGTATGAACGCTCTCACGAATCGAGACCGCATGAGGAGCATGCACATACAAGCAGCTCGGGGGGTGGCGGTAGCGGTAGCCGGGGGCGAGTAGTAATCTCTGCGCCGCCTAAGCTTAAGAAGCTTGTCGACTATTAATCGAAATGCTGAACTAGAAAATGAAAGAAAGAAGCGGTATCCATGGTTAAGCCTGTTGAATCGTTTAATTGTTTAGACATATTTTTGTATTACGCAACGTTAACTCTGTTTTTTTCACAACTTTTTCTTAAAAACGTTTCAATAAAAGAACTCATGAGAAATCGTGATACAACATGAACATAAAACACACTCTAAACATGAGCAAAGTTATGAGTCTATTTAAGAGATCGGTGTAAGAGTTTATGTATTTACTTTGACTATGCATTTTTAAACTTATTATATTTTGTTTCTGTATTTATTGAAATATTCTCCTTAATTATGTATTTCGACGGCCTAACTGTATTGAAATTTTAAGGCCACCGCGCATGGAAATTTCCCAAACCAATTCCAATTCTCAAGCTCTTATCAAGTCACTCATCTGTTCTCTCTCATTCCACACACAAGTGGAAATTTTCAGAAAAATACAATGGAATCGCATTTGGTTTTATAATTCTATGTATTTTATTTATCAGATAGATTCCGTACTGCAGTTGCTTTCCAATCAAGTTGACAAATCATTATAAAATAATATAAATATATACGTGTATATAGAGAGAGAAGACCAATATTTATAAATATCGTCTCGACGTCGGATTAATCATCTTGGTTTAGAAGAAACCATCGAAGCCATCGCCATGCTGCTGAAAGCTGGGCGGCAGCTGTGGTCGGCGATGCTGCTGTGGTGGTCGCGGTACAATGATATCGTTGATCTCGTGCAGAATTCCATTTGTGGCCACAACGTCACACTTGGTGACTCCAGCATTCTCAATCTTGGGACGACGATCGCGAGTAATGCGCAAATGTTGACCCGAAATGGATTCAATGGAGCGCACGAACGGCCAATTGGTCGGAATGATGCCAGCACAGCAGACAACATCGTTGACAATGTGTGTCTTAACCTGTGCCTCCAGCTCAGCCTGGGTCTGTGTGCTCGTTTTCGATTCGCTCGACTCACTGAACTCTTCGAACACATCGTTCTTGGGCACCAGCAGCGTAAAACTATCCGATTCGTTCGCCAGCAGATGGGTCAAGTTAGCCTTGCGCACCAGCTCCAGGAATTTGCTATAGTTGGGATTGGTCTCCAGCGATGTGAGCAGGTTCTGAAAAACAGCAACACAAATATTAAATGGGTAACCTAACAGTTAAAGTAACCCTCTTACGCTCTTGGGCGGTGTCAGTGGACGATCCAGCTGGTGCAGCACCGAGCCACAGCTCTCGTCATCGAAGTGCACCAGGCGGGCGCAGTTAACGGTGGCACGATTCATGACATCCGAGAAGAGCGCGTGAGTGGAGTACAGATTGAGACGGACATTCGAACCCTCCACGGTGGGCAGAGAACTCTCGGAGAGATCGCAAGTCTTGATCATTGGCTTGATCACGTGGTAGTTGAGGAAAGCCAACAAATCCTTGTTGCTCTTCAGCGCCTCCGGTTGTTCCGCGAGCTTACGTGCCCATTCCGAGTTCTGCAGTGCCTTGTTAGTGGGCGCAAAGATCGTTACATTGTCCAAGTCGTCGAATTGATCATCGAAGCCGGCGGCTTCCAGTAAACCCTTGAAAATGGTTAGATTCTTCTGGTTCATCAACGTGGTCATGGGCAGCGCCGATTCAGTGGGCAGAATGGTATCGATAACATGAACAACACCGTTGGTGCCCATGATATCAGCTTCAATGATCTTGGCAGCATTATTAATAAAGATGCCCGACTCCTCCGTCTGATTCTCTGCTTTCTTGGTACGGTTCAGCAGCAGTGGCTCGCCCAGCAAATTGTAGGCCGTCGTCTTGGCACCCGGCAGCGTGGCCAGCGAGCAGAATGTCAGATCGAGCATGTGGTTTTTCAGGATGTCTGCGGAAGGGGGAGGTAAGGTGAAAGTCTTTCACTGGACACTAGACCAAGCTGGTATTGATCACTTACTCGTCGCACAGCCGCGACCCTCTTTCAGGCTGCGGCGTAGATGTGGTTCCAGCTTATCGAAGGCTACGTCGGTGGGTACAAAGATGGTGACGGGCTTGTCACCTTCCAGCACGGCACTGATGTTGGTCTTCTCCAGCACGGCACGCATAATGGACATGTCGGGTCGATCGCGTATGATATCCATCACATTTTTGGTCAGAGGCTTCAGCACACCACGCAGCGTATGGACGAGCGCCTGCTCTGCAAGCTTGTCGTGCTGCTCGATGGGCACACAGTTGGCGGCATAACGATATGGCTCGAAACCCAAAGCCGGCGGCAACTGGTAGCTATTGATGCGAATCGTCTGGCCAGGCAGCTCAGTTTGCAGCAGTTTCTCGTTGGGCACATCCTCCAGTTGCACTTCGCCCATCACAGAGTGCAGTTTGTAGATCGACGACGAGGTGTTCGAGCCATCTGCCTTGATATTCTCCACGTTCTGTGTGATAAGTTGTTGCTTAGTAATCAATGCGATAGAAAGAGAGAGAGAGAGATGACTCTACTCACGTTCTCCTGCTGATGCTGGCCGCGATACTCCAGGTAGGCGGCATCGTTGGGCACAAATAGGGTCACATGTTTGCCACTTCCGCTGGCCAGCATGGCACCCAGTTCGCCAGCACTTTTGGCACTCTCGATAAACTGTTTGGCTCCCATGTCCGCGGCGGTCGCTTCGATATCTTTGATCTCGATCTTTTCGCAGGGCGTGTTGAAATCGGCATTTCGTGGTCGTCCATAGCCGTGGCAGCACTGGCGTGTCAGTGTAAGCGTTTTCTTTTTGCCATTTTGATTTACGCTGCGAGAGAAGGAGATGGAAGGCGAGGTGAGCGAGAGAACGAGAAATGAATAAAACATGCACATAACGTATACGCAACGTTGACGCTTATGCAAATCCGTTTTTGCCGTTTCTGCATGCGTTTATCGTGTTGGCAGCTGGCCCACTTACATCTTGGTGCAGACGTGCTTGTTGGGTTTCTCGGCGCAGGAGTTCACACTGAAGTGGAACTGACCGAAGAGCGGTGAACGGACAACGCTACCGCCAGCGGCACCATCACGTTCCTGGCCAAAGGTGTCCACGCTTTCATCACCATCGGTTTCCGTGGTTGCGCCCTCGTGCTCCTCCTTCTCGGTGCACACGTTGGGACTGCAAAGTTAATGAAGCAAGGATGAGCAAATGTTCAATAATCAAAACACAAACTTTCAAAAGATTCATTGTTGTAATCAAACATCGAGAGTTAGCTTGGGCAATTTTACTAAATTCTAGAAAAGCTGTTTTTCCTAAGAAACTTATATGATTTCATTCATAATTCATTGAATATTTTACGTATTTATTTAGTATTTATAGCTTAGTTTTTAGCACGATTCTTAGCATTCCTGGCTTCCTGACTTGCTAATACCTTCGTCAAATTGTAGACTTGCAAATCAAAAGTCAATGTACTCGCTCTAACTATGCACACACATATCTGTACATATAGGCCAGAATATACCATGCATATATGTGTGATTACATATGTGTACACTACACTATAAGTTCCAGCTTGTTAGTCCGACGCCCAATAAACGCACCCCATGAGAGTTCCCGCTTATCTGGCACGCTGATTAATGTTTGCGTTACGAATTCGCACAGCAGAAGGGTACGCAGTAATCTCAGAGTGTGTGTATCATATCGCATATGCATACTATATGGGGGGATACTATATACATGTCCAATAGAAGCAAGAGCCTAACAGCTTTGCCTGCCTTCAATTCAATTATTTGAATGTGGATGCACAATACAAAGCGGCTCATTGTGTGAGTGGATATAGTTTTGGAAATTTCTCGACTCGCAAACATACTCTACAGTATGTGTATTTTATGTATACTATGGTATAGTACCCATGCACCTATGTATCTCTTCACTCTCGCTGTTTGTTTGTGCATGTCGCTAATTTTTCAATTGCTGCGTCTGACTTTCGTTCTCAGTTCTGGAAAACAAACGAAATGCAATGAGCAGCGAGTTGATTTCACAATTCTGCTTTAATAACAATTTAGAAAAGTGCAAACGAATCTTTTTAAAGCTACTTATACAGATTGTTCTATAATTCGTATAGTATCTGGTATTAAGATCGATTCGCTATTCTGCTGACTGATCAATTAACCGAGACTCGCGCATATCGACATAAATCGCCAGTTCAGCTTGAATTGTGGGAAATATCGAGAGATGAGAATTATTGTATACTATATTTATGTACATATTTCTATTCACGTTGGGGTTTGCTCAGCTGACCAACGATTGCCGATAAGTCGGTAGACATTACAACATCATATTTAATAACTCGAACGCACTTGACATTGTGCTCGGTTAATTGCCAAATGCCAAGAACATCGAAATCAGTCGTGTGCGGCGATTAGGAAAGTGAACCGAACCAAGTGACCATAACATCTGAATGGAAGACTCTGTGATTGGCCCACGAATAATGAATGAAAGAGCTTTGTCTTAATTGGGTGTGAATCTTTGTTTGTATACTAAGTGGATTACATTGCAAAACTTCCATTGAAATTCTATTTTTGAATATGATAGGGAAATATACTATATGATTATAAGTACATATATGTATAAGCCGATACACGATTTCGATGATACAATCATTTGTTCGTTGGCATGATTTGCAATTAGATAATCACATTAGAATCACACCTGTATTGAGTTTTAATTTTATCGACTTTTATTCGTCTGCCTTTAGTATTCCGTTCTCATTTTCTGTTTAATTGATTTGTTTGTAGATTGCTTGAAGATCCTTTTTATAATAAAGAAGTATATTGTCAGATCATCATTATCTTTGCTTCTCAATAGTTTTATTATTTTTCTGACCTCGTAATCAGTGAAAAGTTGGGATTAAAAAAAAGCTAAGAGCGCAAATAATGTTGCTCTATAAAGCCTACTGATATGAGCTCACTATCGTTGAGATTTCATGTAAATATAGAACCAGAATACAAGTTTAAATTTATTATTTACATTTATTAAGAGACTAAAGATATTTTAAAGAACTGATTTAACTTTAAAGTATATGTATTTAAAGAAAATAATTAACAAAATTCTTTTTTAATATTACTTGACTTTGTACTCACCCCTTCCACCAAGGCTCCTGTGTGTTGCCGAAGCCAAATCCGCCAAAGGTATTGAAGAACTCGTTGCCGAAGAATGGGAAAGATTGTTGGAAGAACAAAGCCGGATTGGGTGAGTTCACGTCCGAGGTAATAGTGTCGACATCTGAGCAAGATATGAAGCAATTATCATAGGGATATCCAAATTATAATTATATACTATGCAACTTACTGAACGGCCGGTTCTCAAGAGTCGTTGCAGTCTGTGCTGCGTCCTGACGTCCATGAAGCTGTGTCCGCTTCTGCTGCTGCTGCTGCTGCTCCAGGGGCACAAATTCGGTGTCGGTGAGGCTGTCGCTGCCGAAGCTGCTGCTATAGATTGGCAACAGGGGATCATTTAGTGACTGCGGCTGCTGTGCTGCCAGCGGTGCCGGCGGCGATGCAGCCCAAACGCTCGGGACACGCTGCGAGGGCAGAGCACGTAGCGGTTCTAGCGGTGCGAGTGGTGCAAATGACATGGGCGCAAAGAGCGTGCGATGCAGCGGCAATGGGCGTGTTAAATGTTGCATAAAGCTGTCGAGGAGGAGGAGGCGGTTTTGGGAGTGAAGTGTTTGGTTAGTGTTAGTGTGTGTGTCGTAGTTGTTGTGTTTGTAGTAGTGTGTGGTGAGTTTTGTGTTCTTTCATGCAAATTCCACACCACAAGCTAACCCAAGAGCATATTCCCGCTCACCATAATTCATATGCCTTCCATTGTTTCGCACATAAAAGAAGCTACGACTCGACATTCTATCTATATGTATATATTTACCTATAGGTATTATATATAGTAGTATACGACCGAGCTGATCGTGCCCATTGTTTAGCAGTTGTTTTGCGCAGCATTTCTGTGAGTCGCATACTAATTAAGCCCCGCCCCACCCCTGACTCTCTGTACATCAGTGTCTGCCTTCATTATTTCGGGAAGCTATTACTATAAAAACCAAAGCAAAATCCAAATGAAACACACATTTTGGAACTTGCAAAAGTTCCCAGAATAAAGATGCGTTGCACCTCGACAGTCATTTATCAACTGGGAATTTATGTATTTCAGTTTCGGTCTGAGGCTCAGTTGAGTATTCCAGCTGAAATACAAAATATCTACAGTATCTCAAGCACCCGCTATGAGTCAAGCTAAAGTTTTGTGCAAATAAATCTCGCTGCCGCTTTCTATTGACAGACGCGACTTTTCCTCTATTTCTTTCAACACAACCGCCTATATATAGTGTATCTACCTACATATATTTATATATATATATATATATATATATATATACACAATCGTGTAGCAGTATTTTTGTAGCATTTTCGGGACCTTTTTTGTTGATGGACCTCATTATGAATGCGCACCACGGAAGTTAATTAAAACAATAAGACATTATAAAAACTGAACAAATAAAAAATGTACATGCATATGTATGTGTATATATCATTTGTATATATGTACGATTAGTTTGCTGGAAATGGCAAGCATTACAAATTTTTATAGCGGCTGATTTCTGTTAATGTTTTTTGGCTTTGTTTTTCTTGCTTTTTTATGACGCCTTCATCATCCTCTGACTCGGTCTACGCTGCTCTCACGAGTGACTCATTACACTGGCGAATTCTACAAGGGCTCCCAGTGCGATTTATGCGATTCTACAGTAAGTTAGGTGCTAGTAGTAAGAGAAGGGGGAAGGTTGTGCCAGACTTGCTTGTCACGATTCATGTTGGATGTGCAAAACTTAGAAAAGATACGGCTAACTGGCAGTAACTACGGCCTGGACTGAACTCAAGCCGAGTTCAGACCCATAAACGTCTGGAGAAACCTGAGGCAACATTTTGTAATTGAAAAACATTTATGTGTTTACGTGATTAAAAACTAGTTGAGTTTTTTGAACCAGCTAACCGAGTGAAAACGATAAATACTGATATAATTGAACGTGTTAAGCTCGAACTATGGAGATTTCTCGAAAAGGTGTTAGGTACTCGATTAAATATGAACATGTATCATATCATATTATATTGTTTCACTTAGATAAGAGTAAATAAATAAAAACTTTAGAAAACTTTTCAATGGAACTCTGATATTCTTCATATTATTGTTATTATAGAATATTAACTAGTCTTCTCGGCATAAATTTTAAAATTTATTTAGAAAAACCAGACTGAAAAACTTCTTGAACCGAATCTGATAAGGCTTCTGCAGCGAATGTGTTTGGCCATGGTCAATCAAAGATCGTGATTCGATTATTTTTACCTATTCGTCAGTTCGCTTCGCGCGCGAAGTGCAAAACGCAGAACCAAACAAGTTACTCTCTAGATTGACCCATTTATTTTAGGTGGCAACATTGTGCTGAATTGGGACACTACCTGGTCGAAAATTGCATCTAATGAGGTGTCAAAAGCTAATGAGCTTGGTACGAGGCAATTTCTGGTGATTACTCCTACCAAGGAAATGGTGTCAAGCCCGAATTGGTTGTACGAGTCGACTGGTGTCGTACTCAGCTCGTGCCCGAGTTGGCCCACTGTAATCAGCCAGGTGTGAAAGGCGGTGACGTGCCGACAATCTGTCGGATCGTCTCTGACTACATCTGCATCTGCATCTGCATGCGGATGCCCTTAAGTCGATGACCCACTTTGGTTGGGTATTGTTCTCAGTGCTCGAGTTGTTGTCGTTGTTGTTGTTGTTGCTATTATTGCAATGCCTTTCGCAAAAAATTGAACTGCAGGGTTAACTGATCTCTGCAGCGCTGTGCTGTGCCCGTTTTCGATCAAGATTCTCAGAGTTTTACATACTCTGGGTATAACAGACTGCAGATAATCTGGCTGTGAAGTGCACAGTATACCCGGTAAGTTGGCAGTCTATAACACCCCGATGTTTTGACTCTCTGAACCAGTTCAGGTTTAGGTTTGTAAATTGAGGTCGCCACAATTTGGCTTTCTTTTCGTAATTTCGGGGGATTTTTTTTTTGCAGTTTGTTTTGTGTTCTTTTCGAAGTAGACCCAACTACCATAAATGTATTTACAATATCGCTTAGCGACGTTGTAAATGTGAAATTTCTTCAAGTAAATACAAATCTGTTGAGTTTTATGACCTGTCAATTGGCACAAAGCCATAAAGAGGCGGACTTAGCTGGCAAATATTTGCACTGAACGGGATCTTTGTGTGAGTTAGGGGTATTTGTTTTGGAAATAGGTTGCAAAATGAATGGGAATGTTTGCTGGGCACACACATATGCAAACTACTAAGGTATCCACTATATCACCTGTCCTGGGCAGCCGACAGATCTGAACCACTCACGCTAAAAATTATATCGTCACGATACTCGATATCTTCACTGTAAGAAAGACATGCATTATATTCGATCCGAACGGAGAAAGCGATCTAAAACGCGATTAATGTAAACTACCAAATGTTAGAAACTAACAACTCTACAAAGTGTGGGAGGAAGGGTTATTAGTTCTGCTTGCATGATTAGCATTATGACCGAATTAGTTGTTAATTTATGCTACCGGAGTGATAATTTTCCAAATTGCAGCTAACCTAAATCTGAAAAACTAATTAAGCAATGGTTAAAGGTGAATTTTTTATGGGTGCAGTCCCCCCTTCACATTTTAATGTTGAGTTTCGAGAAACTACTAAACAACATGAAATATGCATGAACTTTTCAAATTCAAAACGATCAACACAAAAACCTCACAAAAACATCGTTAAGCGATCAAGCGCCAGTTTCAACTTACTCGGTGTAGAAGGGTTCCGCTCGGGCCAGACAGACCACGAGCAGACATGCCCAGAGTCGTAGCATCTTGAGGTTCGTCTATAAATCACAATGTCCCCAAATGGAAATACGCACTTAATATTTTAGCTGGAAAAACAAACAGAAAGTTCGAAAATGATCATACACGAAATTTCACTCTTTTGCCATCCGAAACAGCTGTGTAACAGCGAAAGAACTGGTTTTCCCTGCTTCTACTGCTGCTGCTGCTGGTCGGGTGATTGCAATCAGTAGGTAGCTTGGTAAATGCAAGAAGAAATTTTCCACAGTCTTTCAGGCATTAATTGCAACGTCAATAGTTTTATATAATTACGCGCATCTGATTTAATTGTCTTGCAAAATTAACACACATAACATTTTCATCGAAGCTTGACAAACTCTCTTCGAATCCTGCTAACTCATGCACATAGTCTAGTGCGTATTCACACACGCACACTCACGAGTACTAACAATTATGTTAGGTTGCTGTTAGGTAGGTTGGTTGGCAACGCCGACGCTATTAACGTTTCGGGTGACTGTTGAAAACAAACTGACTTAGAACGCGCTCGGGTCTCGTATTTATAAGCTGCGATCGCTGTCGCTGCACAGTGCGTCGAGCAGCTGAGAGAGCAGAGAGAGAGAGAGAGCACTAGCTGAGAGAGCGACTCCCGGTTAAGCTGCGGCTCGTTGTTTTACGCGCTCTCGCTCTCGCTTTTTCTTTTGCGGCTTGCGGGAGAACTTTTCGTTTCGAACGCAGAGACAAATGCGAAATTCGTGTACTATTTTTGTGAAAGTGGCGCGGCAATGATAAATAATAATTGTACACTACGCATCACACGATTGAAATGTAACAAGTCAAGTAGAGAAGTGCGATGCATAGTGAATCGATTCATTTTTCAATTAACGTTGCCCTTGAATGCAGTGGCAGCAGCAGCCACAGGTGCAGGCAGCTGCTGTGCATCTTCTACCTGCCTCTCTATTGAAATACTACGTATTGTTGCTTTATCATACTTCTGCACACATCTTGGCTGACTCGCATTGTTTAATTCTTCTTTTAAAACGGTTAAAACTGTATTCTTTTTCATGAAAGTGTGTGTATGTGTCGGTGTTGTGAGGTAAATACACTTCACTATATATGTTGGCGATTTGTTATTTATTACTTATATTTTTATTACCTATTCTTGAAAAGGCAGGTGCTTTAGCTGTAAAAAGAGCCCGAATATAACAGATTTAGCCCAGTTTAACAACTAATGATTTGAGGAATCGCTCCTTATAATTTTTGAATCACTACACGCCTAACTGAACCTTCAAACTTCTGGAATCTTCGAGCTCTTGTATTGTATATATAATATAATACTTTTGACATGCAGTATTATTGTTTTCGACCCACAGCTGATAACGTCAATTACGTATGTTTTCTTTAAGAAGAACAGTATTTTTCTTGTTTTATTTCCAATGAACATGTTGTCTCTTCAAGAAAACAAATTCGACGTCGATAAAAAATGTTGCAGATAATAGTTGTTATTTATATATATTTATTTACCATACAATATTTACAATAATTTATTAGACATTTGTGCTATATAAGTTTGTATGTATATAATATATGTATGTATAATATAGATTTGTAATCAAGTGTAGATAGTGTTGCTTTAATTAACCGTTGTATTAAATCGATTGCAAATAAATAAACATTTCCTTCGTCTCGTTTGTGTGTTGGCGCATGGAAATAGATTTACATGTATTAGGTACATTCAGTATGCACTTATTATGGTTAAATTTTGATTAATTTTTCACAAATAGATATGCAAATAGTTCAATTTCAAAAATTCTCTTGAAGCCAGGCCCCGAATGCGATTTCACGTCGATTTTAATTTACAGTACATACGTAGTAACTTATAGTCTCGATTACGCTACACCAAACTGCGTTACGCAACAGAACGAGAGAGAGATAGAATAAATGCTATGTATGTGTGCGTGTGTGTGTGTACGTTTAACTGTGTGCTTAGATGTGTTTGTCCTGTGTAGTTCACGTTTTAAATAATCTCCAGCCCAGCGATTATTTGAAACATTATCTCCGACTAGTTTAAGAGGAACTTCCTTCCGACTGTCATTCGTCAATTCGTGTATATGAGGAAAGCGCTCGCCATGCAAATCTCGTCCAACATCAGTTCCGTTTACTCCATCAGCGCTGTAACGGTACAACAAAAGCAATGTATAGAAATATTATCTTATCTGATGCCGACCTTCCGTTTACCTGGACGTTTGCCCCGCATGCCAACAAATCCGTTTGGCGCACGCTTGCCTTCGACCAGATAAACCCATGGTTGCACGGAATTCTCCTCCAGATCACTGTCCTCTTGATCCAGGCCATTCTTCTTGCCACGAACGGCGACGAATTTGTTATTGAAGTCCACGTACCGTTGCTTCTTACCCCGCACATCGTATGCCTTTTTAAAGAGTTTGCGCCACAACTGGCCAGGGTTAGTTCCAAAAATGTTTTACGAGTAATGCAATTGGTTGAGATGAGTGTATGACAGATGATGGTAATCATACATTAGTTGAATCATACAGGAAATATCTCGATAGTAAGTTAGAATGTTGATTAGGTGCATGGATAGAATTTAATTTTTGAAATTAATAAAAAACTATCTTTAATATTTATCTTATGTATGAATAAAAAAATGTATTTTAATTACATAGAAAATCAATGTCATGCAGAACTATGGCGTATTTAATGTTGCCAACTACCAAACATATCGGAATGCTGGACTATCGATTGCTCAAACACATTTAAGTAATTGCAATGTTAAGTGCAAAAGGATCGCAGTGTCTGTCACGTACTCATCTCTAGCTTCTGGCGACTTGCTTACCTCTGACAGAGCCGCACGCTTGTAATTCTGATGTGATACATCCTTTTTGCCACGTACACCCACAAAGGAGTTGGCCAGAGCACGCTTTTGCATCAATTCCAATGCATCGTCTTCGTCCTCGGAGGAGGGTCGTTTGCCTCGCATTCCCGTAAATCCGGTTGGCGCCCGCTTGGCCAAATCACTGTCGTACCCAATGATTTGATTGAATATCTCCCGCAGCACACTATCGCGCTTACGTTCCTCCTCCATTTGCTCTATTAGGCTACGCAGGCGACTGTCGGCATGTGAATACTTCTTGCCGCGCATACCAACAAACGACATGGGGGCCTTCTTCAGACGACGCCCGTTCTCGTTGTAATAGTCATCCGAATCGTCTTCGGCGTATTCCACAGGATCAGGACCAGACCAATGATCGTCGGTCGGCGCCTCCTGTGCCTTTTTACCACGCATGCCAATAAAACTGGAGGTAGGTGCACGTTTGACCAGATTTCTTGACTGTTGTGCTCCCGGCGCCGACGGGCTAATGCTGGTGGAAGCTGCATCTACGTCGTCCGCTTCCACATCGACGGAATCGCTGCTAACAGCTACGGCGACTGTTAATAACAGCAGCAGTAACAGTTTATGATTATGCATGGCTCAAACTTTTTGTTGCGTGCTTTTAGGCTGTCGCTGCGTTATGTTAATTAACGACCGAAAGATGGCGCTTAGGTTTGTCAAAAACACTAGATAAACGAAAATGAATATAAAGTGCTGTATTATTAACGTTTGTGTGTTTATTTTTTAAATTTCCATGTTTAACAGATCAGGACAATCAGAAAAGAAATTGTAACTTTATTCTAGACATTTCTCCATGTAATTTGTGTGATTGTTCGCGAAGTTCTGATAGCATGCAGTGCAATTGCAAGAGCTCAAAGCCAATGGCTGTGACTGCAATTTATAGTCACATAAGCAAATATTTGTTCACCACAGCGAGCCACGCAGGGAGTAAGCTGGGAGCCAGCTTCGCGTACCGTGTTGCAGCCTTGATTATGCTGCGAAGTTGTCATCACACCCTTCGCCTCGTTAAGTGAAATTGCCATGCAAATGCTCGGCAATGCCTGCGAGGCAGCAACGATAAGACAGCGCGATGCATACTCGTGTAGATGCATATCCAGGCATCTGGAAAATGGTGTCAAAACAACAGCAACAGCATGGGCGAATGTATAAGCTAAGTTCCCAACGGACTGTACGCAGTTTGACTTACACATACCCTGTTTTAAAATAATAATCGAATGAATTAAAAAAAAAACAGCAAGTTTTTTGATTGAATTCATTTATTTATTGCAATCGTATATCCCATTATTTTGCAACTCCTTCGTCTTTCTCTCATTTTTGCTTGGCCGAGTTGCCAACTTTTTTGACTTTCACATATCGATATTTTGTGGTGGCTGCCCAATAACTTTGACCCGCAAACGCCACTTCCATCCCTAATTGATCATACATTTGACTTTTACTTTAAGCTTATCCTGCATTCTTAGGTTTTAGCTAAAACTTGAATGCAATACCACAACTGCGCTCTAGTTACAGGGTATAATAGCACTAACGATGCGCGCACAGGAAAGGAAGCTGGAAACATGTAATTCAATTGATTGCCACAGCCGCCAGCCACGATGTCAGCGGGCTGGAGTTACCGACTGCGGCAAGGCGAGCGCAGGAAGCGCCAAGTGGCAATTGAATTGAACACAAAAATGCATTTGAATTGTATTGATGTTGAATTTGAGGTAATCAACAGGTCGCAAGGGGACAAGGGGAGGCGAAGAAAAAGAGGGAGAGAGAGAGAAGGTTGCATTCAATTAGGCAGACGTGCATACGCTGTGTGTTTTGCTACACTTGGCTCTAAGCTTAAGTGCTGCTCCTGGTGCCTGGCCAAAGCAAACATCGAGACCAGGCAGTGGAAAATGTCAAAGTATTAAACAGGCAATCAGATTCTGCTCTCGTGCAATTCAACACGTTGCCCCAAAAGTCTCATCCAATGGTTAAATTAGCAGGCAGCAAAGTGTGAAGCTTCCTGTTTTTAAGCCGCCTACTCGAACTTGCTTGGCACGACATGAAAGTGACAGTCGGTAGTCGAACAATGGCTTGCAGATAGTAGCAGCAGAGCCGACCCCCCTTGACAGTCCTTAAATGGGCCTATGCCCGCGTTGCGTATGCGTAATATGCACGGCCTTAAGCTAAGCTGTTAGCTTGTCAGAGCGTGAGAGCGAAAGAGAAAGGGAAAGCGTGTGGCGTGTGTGGACTGTCTAATTGTCTAAGCCCTGCTGTGTGTGTGTGTGAATGTGCTGCTTTGTGTTTGCTTTGTGCATTCCCAACGGACACTTTAAACTGCCAACGGGCGTGCGAGCATTAAAGCTCGGCAAGAAGCTCGCCCGAGCGAGATTTACATTTCTGGGGCACAGGCTCCGTACAGAACGTGCTGCCCTGGTGAGTCGCTGTGTCTGTGCCTGTGTGTGTGGCCAATAAAAGCCCATTAGCTCAGCTGGCGACCCGAGAAGAACAACAACAACAATAACAAACGTACGAAATTAATAATAAAACAACACACGCAGAACATAGAAAATTCACTTTTTGGCCAATTGTACAAAAAGGCAAAGCAACTTGTCGCTTGCCGCTTGCCGCTTGCCAGTTGCGCCTGCGGCTGCAGCTCGTCAGCTCAGCCTGTTTTGCATAGTCCAATTCTCGAACGGATGCGGAACGGAGCGTACCCAGCACAACATGGCTCGACAAAGCAATGTAAAGTGTATGTATGTGTGTGTGTGTGTGCGTGCGGCGCGTATGAGTTTAAACAACAGTTAATACATAGAATATGAAGCGTTACTGCTTCTCCCACCTCCGCCGACTGCCTGCAGCTGTAGTCCAATTCAAATGTTTGTCTGGCATGACAATCACGTTGATAAGACCTTTTCGTATTTACTCTTTGACATTCCCTATTGATATTGTGGGAAGTTTGACTTTTCCGTAATGGACAAATAGCTTTTGGGGCCATAAGCCGTGTTTCGGTTTCTAATAAATTTATAATTTATTTATAATGATTCCTCATCTACACTTATGATTTTCTAAGATCTGGGTTTCATTTTTCCATTTTATTTTCTTGTTTGCTCAACAAAACTCAAGATTGCAAGCAATCAACGACTCCGCATGTATCGAACAATTCACAAGCTCTTATCGTACCCTTAGCTTATTGTTAAAATTTCATTAAAATACGATAAACATAAATGGTTTATCAAGCCGCCATATGCCATAATTTTCTATATACAGCTTGAATATTTATACATTTGGAAAATCACTCAAAACTCACAGTGTTTCATAAAATTGTTGATTTCTAGACACTGAAACGCGAAACCGAATTATATTATATTCAAGTCGCCAGAAACTGCAAGGTATACAAACCTTAGCAAAGTAAAGGTAGGCTCCTGTTAATTGTTAACCACAATTGTTTAGAATAAAATTCGGTAAAACAGATGTGTAGGTTACTTTACATTTCAATCTGAGCCGCTTAACCAACTACAACTTTAAATCACTTGAACTTCAGGTTTCGCATTAGTTGCTAAATTTGTTTTTCCCACTCCCATGAATGATTCAAGAATCGTTCTCGTCTTGCGTGCCTGGCGCGAGTGTGTCGACTGCACTTATCAGCGGATTCGCAGTCAACCGATCGTTCAGTTCTAGCTTAGCTTTGAGGCGGTGCAGACGTACTAGCTCGCGACGCGTATGTGTGAGTAGTGCGACGTGCCGTGCGCTTTCACCAGTAAATCTTGCAATCTACATATATATATACATATACACGCTGTACGTAGAACTGTAACTGGAAAGAGTCTTGGTCTGTTCGGATTTCGTTGCGGTAAGCAATCACACACACACAGCCCACAGCTGATTAATAGGCGAATCAGTTGTTCTTGTTGTTGTTGTTGTTGGCAAGCCCGTTGACCTGCAGCAGGAAGATATAGCGCGAGCTGTTTACCTGCCACCCGGCACAGCTGATCTTCGCCAGCAATAACAATGTGAACAAAAGTTATGGGACAATTGTCAACGGGCAACTTTCACGCCGCTTGCCAGTGGGAGGTGGGAGTGTGTGCGCCCCATGTGGGGGGCGGGGAGGTGCATGCGTACCCCCGATCTGGGCCTGTTCTGTGACTCGTCTTGGGGCATACAAAATACGAGTAATTGAATTGGGTCAATCGCTTTATATGCTTGTTCCAAGCTGTGCCCGAGAATCGCTGCGCTGCACGAGTTGATATATGTACATATTTATAGAGTATATATATATTCGTGCTCGATTTGCACACTGTGCATATAGGGCAAATTGTTTTCGAGATGGCTTCAATTTCGGTTAGGCCGCGGCACAAGTTCAGGGCCGCCAGTTGGCAAATGCCGCTTCACCGATCATTTAGTTTACCCATTCGTCTAAGCCATCGGTTACAGTGTATTAGGTCGGCCACGTTTCAGTAGCAGCTGCCTCATCAACGTGGTAATCTGCGTATTTAATTATCGACCATAGATCGATGCATTGCCGCGCTTGGGATTTACATAGCGTTATCAGATACAGTGGATGGTAAACAACATTTGAAGATGGGGATGTACAGTTCGTCGAGCTGTTTGTGGAGAATTGATTTGGTATGGGGAAGATTCGAGTTTTTCTTATTTGAGTGCATTATTTATTCAAGATTATACGTAATTTGTTTTAGCATTGCTTAGGCTTTAGGTGCATTACATAAAGTCATTAGTAATCCGGAATCTCGTGTACTTTTCTGGCTGTTCTGGTTTGAAATATTTGTTGAAATATTGATAAAGCTTGCGTGTAGATGATTAATCTACACAATGCGAGTAATCTTCACACTACGATTGAAACAAGTCAAAGAACTATCTGCGCTCAAAGTTGTTTTGAAATTCAACATCGAACTTATCAGAAATTCAACTGCATAATCTCGCAGATTCTTGACCTTTTTTATAGCTTACTTTTCTGGCTGTTCAGGTTTGGGATTGTTGTTTTTTTCTTTTGTTAATTGATAAGTGCATAAGTTGAACATCATGTCGAGTTATCTTCACAATTCGACAAAACAAACAAAAACATTAGCGGAGCTTGCGAACCCGAGCAGACCCGAAAAACCCCACGTAGCATGTATAATATTTATTTATGGTATACTCGTATAATCGCGTTTCAAATTGTCCGAGCGAAATCAAAGCGTCCCAAACAGTCTGAGGAATCATTGAGAATTCGGAGTATTCTAAGAAATGTGAGAGCACATGAAATTCATGCTGATGGAGACATTCTCGGATTTAATGTTCGAGCTAAGTTGCGGGCCAAAGTTGTTAACCAAACAGTAGCCGCATTAATTTGTAGCTGGTTTGTCGTTGCTCGATTCGCTGCATGAAATTACTCGATTTAATAAGCCAAACAAACAGTCGTCCCACCCCAACGGATCCCCGGACTGTTATCACAAGCTAAATGTCGTTTAACTAATTGAACCATGAACTTGAATTGCGGCATAAGCCAATCACAACTTGATTCCATCTCGACCGAGATTGGCGCTCGCTCACGCTATATAGGAAACTGGACTAGACGTTTGCTTACGGATATAACCGGAAGATAGCGTGCAATGGCACTTTAATAAAAATCCATTTGCCTACAGGGAAGTGCATTTCTTTCGAGTGCCATAATGTGCATAATCTAAATCTAAGCGATGAAAAAAAGATTTCGACTTAAAACCTTATAGATTTTACTGAAGAACATTTTTAGTTAAGGATTGTTGCAGATAGTTTTCAGATAATTACAGAAACTAATCTTTTTTGTGCTGGACAGACATATATACCTTATAGCGAAGCAAATCGTAGACTTCATTAAATTCGGGTTTGGAACTAATTATATTTATTTGCAGTTGTTCTTGTTCAGTCACTCGGGGATTGCAATGCAGCTGGAACTGAGGCTCGTGTGCCTTCTGTTGGTGATCTCGGTGTTCGCTGGTATCGCTTCTGGGCAACGTACATTTCAGGTCGACTACGACCACAATCGTTTTCTTAAGGATGGCGAGCCGTTTCGCTTTATCTCCGGCTCCTTTCACTATTTCCGTGCACACCCCGACACCTGGGCACGGCATCTGCGCACAATGCGCGCCGCCGGACTCAATGCGGTGACAACGTAGGTGACCTTAGACCTTGAGCCAGTTGCACTTAAAATTCATATTGAATTTGAATCTGAATCCTCCTCAAAAAGGTACGTCGAGTGGTCATTGCATAATCCGCGTGATGGTGTCTATCGTTGGACTGGTATTGCGGATCTGGAACGCTTTTTACGCTTGGCCGTCGATGCAGATCTGCTGGTCATATTGCGTCCGGGTCCGTACATATGCGCCGAACGTGACATGGGCGGATTTCCCTATTGGCTGCTCAGCAAATTCCCGAATATTCAGCTGCGCACGGCAGACATAAGTAAGATGCGCCAGGGATTACCCAACTGAAGAAGAACTAACTTTTTACTTTTGCTTCCGGACAGATTATCTAAGCGAGGTGCGCATCTGGTATAATCAACTGAAAGCTCGCATCATTCCCTATCTGTATGGTAACGGGGGACCCATCATTATGGTGCAGGTGGAGAACGAGTACGGATCGTACTTTGCGTGCGATTTGAATTACCGCAATTGGCTACGCGATGAAACCGATAGTTTTGTTAAGAACAATGCCGTGCTCTTCACCAACGATGGACCCTTCGTGTTGCGCTGTGGTAAAATACAGGGTGTTCTGGCTACCATGGACTTTGGTGCCACAAAAGATTTAAAATCAACTTGGGCCATGTTACGACGCTACGAGCCAAAGGGTCCGCTTGTCAATGCTGAATATTATCCCGGCTGGTTGACTCACTGGACGGAACCAAAGATGGCCAATGTCAGCACGGAATCCATAACGGGAACTTTTATGTAAGTGTGAAGAAAGAGGGGGGGCAGACAGGAAAACAAATCTATTGATTTATAGACGATCTTACACGACTTCGAACCGATTAATTTTCGATTAAAATCGAATTTCTCTTCTACTTTTCTTACAGCGACATGTTGGAATACGGTGCCAGTGTAAACTTCTACATGTTCTATGGCGGCACAAATTTCGGCTTTACGGCGGGCGCCAATGATATTGGCCCAGGAAATTACTTAGCGGATGTTACCAGCTATGACTACGATGCGCCCATGACGGAAGCGGGCGATCCTACGACCAAGTATATAGCACTGCGTCGCATCATTTCCAGATATTTGCCGCTGCCCGATATTCCAGTCCCGGTATCAACGCCAAAGGCTGCCTATGGAACTGTACGCATGCTCGGCTGTAGCTCGCTGCTCTCGCCGGAGGGTCGTGAGATACTAGGCGCAGGCGTAGTTTCCTCCATAAAACCGTTGACGTTTGAGGCACTGGATCAGAATGCCGGTCTGGTGCTGTATGAGACCATGTTGCCACATTTTAAACGCGATCCCAGCATACTGTATGCGCCTGGGTTGGCGGATCGCGGTTATGTTTTTGTGGACAACGAATTCGTGGGCATACTGGCACGAGAGACGCCCGTCTATGAGCTGCCATTGAGTCCGAGTATGGGCAGACGCCTTCAGATCCTGGTCGAGAACCAGGGGCGTCTCAATTATGGGCGGCAGCTCAACGACTTCAAGGGACTGACCAAGGAGGTGCGCGTGGACAAGCAATCACTAATGAGTTGGAACATGACCAAGTTTCCGCTGGATTCGTATGCCAATCTGGAGACGCTTGTCGCTCAGTCAACGGCGACGCCACGTAGCGACTTCCATGAACTAAAGAAACCGCAGATGATCCTGCGCTCGGGGCCGACCGTCTATTCGGGTAATTTTTCGATTGATTCTGCGAATCTGGTGCTGGACACCTATTTGGATATGAGTGGTTGGGGCAAGGGTATAGTGTTTATAAATGGAGAAAATTTGGGACGCTATTGGCCACTGGTCGGACCACAGATAACCCTATACGTGCCAGCTCCGTTCCTCAAGGTGGGCAACAACCACATCGTTGTGGTGGAATATCAACAGGTGCCCACCTCGATGGAGCTCAAGTTTCGCGACATGCCCATTCTAAACATCAAATCTTAGCAAGACCAATCGACTTTGGTTAAGACTAGCAAGTAAATTCCGTCTATCTTGTTAATTTGTTTATGGATTAAGTGTGTTTGTGAGGCATTAAAGCGCTGCTCCCTGCCACCTTTTCGCCCTTTTGTATGCCTGACGCTGAAAGACTCATTACACCATGCCAGGCTGGATGAGACGCAGACGGAGACGGAGTCGAAGGAGGCATATGTGACCTTTTGTGTGCGTGTTGCGTCGTTTTTTCCAAATTAATCCCAAATGATTGAAGTTCACCATGGCAGGCGCGAACCCGCTGATGAGCAGAAAAATCACCGAAAGCGTCTTGGCTCGTTGCCTTCTCGGAGCACCCGACTTGAATCCATGTGGGTGTGTGTGTGTGAGTCACTACGTGTGCATAAGTAAGTAGTAGTGATGTGTAAAGACTTTTAAACAGTTTTGGATTCAAGATTGAATAAGTAATATGAACTCATTAAACACAGAATCGAATGGAATATAGAATAATCAGAAAGCGTTGGAGAAAGGGAGCAGAAAAGAAGAAAAGGCCGATTTAGAAATAAAGTAATTAAAACAAAAATGATTAAATGAAACCCAACTGGAACTTGAACCTAGTACGGCATGATCTGCGTTTTTTGTCCGATCGGAACTTATAGAATATGTTCATCTACGTGTATGTCGAAGCAAAAAGTGGAGACTTTAATAAGTTGCTTAATAAACGCAGATTAAATTCAATTACTGATGCTATATCCATAGCTTTTTTATAGCTTCAGAAAGATAGACTACTTTATGGCGTCGCAGGAGCATTCATAAATCACAGTTATCATAAACTTAACTCGCATTTGATGATTATGGTTAGCTAGGTTCCCCATACGTGCAGACATTCAAGCACCTCTGTATTAGCTTATCTCCCCTATTCACTTAATGCAGTTGCACTTGAGTTAATTTTGAGTAAACTCATGCCGAAAACGGTTCCCCACTTGACCATTCCATGAGTTTTAATGAGTTTGCTCTCTGCAGTTATTGTTGTTGTCGGGGCTAATTAAAGGAGGCTCGGAATCGCAGTTAACTATTGGACTGTCTTGTCTTTTTTAAAGCCTCTTTTCGGTACAGCTGCAACTCGAGTGCCTTGACATCATGTAGAGAATGTGCGAATGTGTGTGTGTGGGTGTGCACACACTTGAGTACCTTGCTCTCGCTACACGTGTATTTATGTACTAATTGCGACTGTTTGTTATCCCTGTCTCTGCTCTTGTTGTTCTTGTTGTTGCCGCTGCCCAAGTTGACACAAAACAAGCTGGCTGCGGCCCAGGGGCAGTTTTAAAGCGTCACCTCATGTCGCCCATGTCGCTTTTAGTTTCTGCAGAGATTTTCTCTGTGTGTCTGCTGTGTAACTAGTTATTTTTGTTTTATTTTTTTGGTCATGTTCCGGGACTCCCATAATAGAGTCCGTGCTCTGCGTGCGTCGCATCGCAGCACCGGATGCGAGTGGCTTTCAGTCCGTGGAGTCGGTCTCTGTGTATGCTCTCTTCGCGTGGTCTCAATGTTGGCTTTTATTAGCTTTTGCCGCCGGCTTGCAGCTCGCGGCTTAGTTGTCAAATGAGCAAAAATGTAAAAAATGTGTTCCTCCCCGGATGGAATCTATATTAATATGTCTATAACTAAAACAATAAAAATCAGAAATTTATTGAATTATTATTTCCCCGAGGACCTTTTATATACGTGAATAACAAGACGAGACGATGTTAAGATAATTTCAAATGAATGCTCAATAATTAAAGTGTCTGTTTAAACATATTCTTTAAATAAATTTAAATTTTCAAAGCGTATTCAACAAAACCTCACATTTCTTAAATTTAATACTCAGCAATTATATTCGAATTATAGAAAACTCGTTGTGAAACACAGTCTGCCCAGTACGCATTAGTAGAGATCTCTATCAAATGAAATGTACGAGCATATAGTCAATAGTTCTTAAAGATCTGAACATTCCAAATTTCTGGAGTTTCCTTCCCTAACATTATCAGGATGAATATACAAATTGAATATTTTTCCACTTACACAATTTAATTATTTCGTTTGGTTTTTTCTGTTCACAATTTGCTGCTATATTTCAAAACTGTGAATGTTTGCTCACTGGACTTTGATTTTGTGATGCGCGTCTAACGAACACGCCGAGAAGTATGCAACAACTGAGCGACAGATCAAAGCGGCAACGGGACTTTATAAACGCTCGACAAAGAATACGAACTGAAGCAGCACTAGCACACACACACACGCACATTCGCACAACACGTATCCGATGCGCATCGTCACACTCACGCACAGGCGGACACGCACACACATACATTGCGTAACAGGAAACGAGGCAGCTCGGCTGCCGCTCGGCTCGTCTGCGGCTTCGTGCATATCAACAATTGGTCGAATAGAAATGCGGTTATGTGTGTGTAAATGTGTATATGCGATTGTGTGGGCCGAGTGTGTGTAGGTGAGCCTGGCTGAGGTTGATGGTGTTGGTGTTGGTGTTGGCGGGCTGTTTCATGTGGCCGCCACTTTGTTGCAGAAGCGAGAAAAAAAAGGGCGATGCGAATAACCGATGCATACTTTCAGGAGCGCCGCGAAATTGAATTGAACGGAAATGCTGTTTGCATATGTGAATAAAACATTAAAGAAACAAGAATAAAACAAAAAACAAAGAAAGATATTGCGAAAATTGCGGCCTGCTTCTGCCGTGTTCCAGGCAAAACAATATGCAATGAGTCCAGACTTTTTATGGCTTTTCATTTTATTTAATTTATTCCCTCTTACAAGGTCGAAGCAATTTTTAAAACATAACCAATTTTTAGTAACCAGGTTAAAACGGAAAAACGCTCGAGTCCCCGCCTACGCTTGAATTTATTTATTAATTAATTTACAATATTTACATGGGCAATTCTTTCCGGGAAATTGTACGTGTGGCAGATAATTATTATAATTTCGCCACGCCCACGCGTAGCTACGTCACAGGGCGATGACGTAGAAAAAATAAAGTGTGCATCTTTTAGGCGCACACTGCACTCGAGCCGCACTTGAGCTGAGGCCAAGAGCAGCATGCAATAAAAACAAACCACGCGCCACTCGTAAAGGCCAAGTGGATGGTAAACACGCCCCCATTCGCCCACCTACCCTTGCCCACAACCTGTACACATTGCCAAAAGGCATGCAGTTATTACAGGATTTTACAGTAGAGCTCTTCGTGGAGCATCCTTGCTGTGCAGACCTCTCCCCCGGTCTAGCGTGTTCATAATCTCAGCGGGAGTTTTGTGTGAAGTGTTCTTCCAGCTTCCAACTTCAACTTCTGGCATTTCCCATTTAGCCTGTCCAAAATATCTTCTTGTCTTCTGGCTACTGAATTTAAGGCAGGGCACGGCTTGGACACGCTGCTGCCGCTGGCCACTTTGGTTGATTCTGCCTTGTCCGTTCGACATTTTGGCTATAAAAAGCGATTGCTGCAGCAGAGCGCGCTGCAATTTGCATCTGCATTTGCATTTAAATTACCAAATACTCCTTGCCCGCGTGCATAGATTGTATTAAGCGCTCCGCCGCAGCAATTAACAAGTTACAACTTTTATGCCACACCCCGCTCGCTTCGCGTTGGCAATCCCTTTCGGCAGGCTATCAAATATTTACGCGTTGGTAATGACAAACATAATTAGCATTTAATTAAAATAAAATTGCGCAACGATTTCGCTGAATTGATTATCGAAATCAAATAGAGGCCCAATGCAGACTTTGTAAATATAGTCCATACTGAAACAGAAACAGACGCAGATAACAACATTGGGCATGTTCGCTTGGGACTATTACGGTTTGATGGCTCACCTCGCCTCGATCTCGGTACGTTGCGATTGATAAGCGGACAGCTGCCTCGTCGGCATAGGCGTTTGTGTTGTATGGAAACATTTATCGACAATATAAATGGTAAATTGCACTATTAATTACATTATGCTTGCGGCAAATGCCATTTTCCGCTTCATTCAGATAAGCCGCTGGCGTAGGAGTCATCAAATATGTAGAGGCTGTGGCGCCACCTGTTGTTCGTTAGCATCGACAACGAAGCAGTAGGTGGTGCACAAAATTCAATTTGAAAACGCATTACAAGAGAACACGAATGGCACAACAATGGACAAATGCAACGGGCGAGGGTTGCTGAAAGTGTTGTAGTTTGAGAGGCGATAGTCCTCGATATATAATCTTATGGTACAAGCTGCTTAGTTCATTAACCAGTTGCTTAATTGCATAAATTATACAATTTTCATACATTTCCCTAACTAACGCTAGACAGATGTGCCGCAGGTAGGCAACTCATGGATTGACTCTCTTATCCAACTGTTTGCGAATTTCCCTTATTTGTTGTGCAAACAGAGCGCATTTGTCGCACATATGGAGCACAGAAATTGATTTATACAATACACGTACGTGCATACATCATATATAACATATATAAAGCACCCGGCAACACCAAGTGTACCACTCTTTTTGTTTGTATTGAATTTCATTGCTGTATTACAGGTTACACACGCTTACAGTTACGAATTATGAGTATTGTAGGACGAAAAGGAAAGGAGTGGGATTTGGGCTACAAGCTAACAGAAATTTACAATTGGAATGATATATACTGATAGATTATACTCCTAACAATTTCGAAAGGACTCAAACAATTTTAAAATTACAGCTGTGACCAAAGACCACTAAAGCTTGGCTACATACTACACAAAGATACGTATGCGTATGTATGTATGTGTATGTATAAGACTAAATAATGTAATTGCATAAATTAACTATACGACTAACTAGAAGAAAGAGTGTGGGAACAGATTATTTGGCTAGGCTGGCTGGCAAGCTTTTACTCGATGCGTATAACGCCCGCACCGACGCCTCCGCTGTGCGCACACATCGGCGGCATGAACGTCCACTTGTCTGTCTCGGGATCATAGACTTCAACTGTTGACAGATTCGATTCGCCATCGTAGCCGCCAATTGCCCACAATTTGCCCATGTTGGCGGCCAATGCGACACGCGATCGTTTGCAGTTCATTGGAGTAACCAGTTTCCAGCTATCGGTTAGCGGATCGTAGCACTCCACGGAACGTAGAAACGAATTGCCGCAATATCCACCGCACACGTAGATCTTGCCATTGAGCGTTGCGACGCCCAAGCGACAGCGTCGATTCAACATGGGTGCCATTTTCACCCACACATCCTCGTTGTGATCGTATCGTTCGACCGAATCAAAGATTGACAACCCATCGTGACCGCCGAGCGCATAAACGTATCCATTCAATTGCGTGACACCACCCGCCGAGCGATATTTCATCATTTGTGCAACCTGTGGAAGATCGAATTATGGATTAATCAGGAGATCAATTAAATATCCATTTGCACTACTCACCGTCTTCCATGTGTTCGTCTTAGGATAGTAAACTTCTACCGTGTTAAGTGATGTGACGCCGTCGTATCCACCACAAACATAAATGCAATCGTCCAAAGCAGCCACACCAACGGCGCTGCGTTTGCACAACATGGCACAGCCCTGCGACCATTTGTTCTTGCGCGGATCATAGACTTCGACCGTGGACAGACGCTCGGTACCATTGAAGCCGCCAAATGCGTACAATTTGCCCTCCAGCACTGCTACGCCTACTCGTGATCTGTGCAAAAATCGTTTAATTTGATAAATAAAATGAAGTCTAGTTAAATTCCATACTTACCGCATCATGGACATTTGTTCGCCCATTTTCCACTTTCTTGTGAGCGGATCATAGATTTCTACAGTGCTGACGGACTCGCCTGTGCTGGCCAGACCACCGACTGCATAAATTTGGCCCGTAAAGAATTCACCACAACGTTGACGCGTCCGGAAACTTTGCAGCAAGCCGCGACGCTCGGGCATCAAGTGAAAATCCTTTGCTTCGTCGAGTAAATCTCGGCATTGGTGAGACGAACGTATCAGTTCCTCACGGGC
Source organism: Zaprionus inermis (assembly GCA_018151445.1). Classification (NCBI taxonomy): domain Eukaryota; kingdom Metazoa; phylum Arthropoda; class Insecta; order Diptera; family Drosophilidae; genus Zaprionus; species Zaprionus inermis. The sequence continues at coordinate 1,651,269 of JAECXD010001328.1, read as the reverse complement.
AACACGATCGGCCAGAAACTGTGGTGACAACAATGGCAGACGCACCGCAGCCAGCACTTGCGGAAAGAGCTCGGTGCGCTTCTCCTCAGCGTATTTGACCCAGCGCATGCAAGCCTCGAAGATGACCTCCTCGTTCCGTACGTTGAGCTCATCGCGACGCATCAACTCAAGCATCTGATTGCAGTCTAACGTGAGGAACTCTTCGGATTGCGAAACCTTTCCAAAATTTTGGTCAATATATTTATCGGCAGCTTCGATTAGTTGGCGGCAAATCATCGAGTCGGCGAAAGTACGTATGCCCAGCACATTATGCGGATGAAAACGCGATATAAGGAACGAGGCGCAGGCATCGCGCACATTCGATAGCTGCAGGAACGATGCTCCTACCATGAGGCTCTGAACATTCTGGTTATCAATCCTAACTTGGCCGCTGTAAACATAATTAATCAGACTTTCTAGAGCACTAGGCTCAATTTCCTTCATTGTAATCTCCTTGATGCGACTTTCGGCCATATTGTTCGTGAACATTGCATAGAAATATGGAACAGTGGCAGCCAATACAACACGATGGGCGGAGAATGTTTGGTCTTCCACCTGTTCGAAGCAAGCGACAGAAGAAAATTAATCATTTATTTATGTTTAACAATGACACGGCAGATAACGCAATACTGCGATGATATGATTACCGACCTTCAGTGTGACATCACAGAGTTTGCCCAGTCTTCGTATCTCCTTAAACAATGGAAAACTCGCGCTAAATAGCTGCTCATGCTTGTATACGAAGCATTGTTCCTCCAGTTGATCATCGCTCAAGTCCATGCCTGTGATCGTAGGGTCCCAACCTCCAGTACCACCAGCAACAACCAAAAACAGCTCCACTAAACAAAATCTAATATAGATATTGGAAAAATTGCTAAAAATACCAAAACAAATTTGCTAGGGATGGACACAACAGCGATTACACAGTGACTGTGAATAACAGTGAAGTAGAACAGTTTAATAATAACAACAACGAATTAAACAAATATTCGCATTGTTACAAATATATTTATTTATAAATCATTTTTAAAACAGTTTACTGTTTTAAAAAAATATTTCTGATATTTATAGTTCAAAGCTATATATTTTGTTCTTATAATAAAATATTCACGGCCTTATCCAAACAGAAATCTTATAAAATTGTATTATCTACTTAAAATTATTCACAGCAATACAAAGGTTTTTTTGTAATATGGTAGGTGTAATAAATAATTTGTGTTAGTTAAAAACAGCTCAGCTGATATACTTCCATTTCGTGGCGGTAATATCGATAAATACTTTCGGTAATCGCCTATCGATAAGTTACCCATCTGACAAGTTGTTCAGATTTTATTTGGCTCAACTTCTTAGGAGAATAATAATAACCGAAAACGGCCTATGTGGACACATGAAAGAATTAATGACACTTTGAAACAGACAAAAAATATCATAGAAGATGGACACATCAGCTAGAGACACGCAGGTACGTAAACTCTGCAAATACTACGGTGACCGAGCAAATCGGGCAACGAAAGCAAAACAATGACGTCTCAACTACATTGCGTTTGTGTGTACGTGTATGCATGTGTTTGTGTGTGTTTTGCAGAAGAATCCAATCGAGGCATTGAGCAAAGATGAAATCATTAGCAAATACAAAGGTTTGCTTGGTATTGCTAAGAAAGCGAAGCAGGCAAAAGATGGTAAGAAATGAAATACAAATTGAAACAGATATCTTATCTTTCCATGTATGTTTGTCTTTTATACGCAGAGCTCACTGAGGAGAACCGACAGTTGAAGGAAGCACTGGCAAAAGCAACTTCCAATCATAACAGTCTGCCAGCTATGCAGGAGATGCTGCAGGATTTCACCGATAAGAATCTAAAACTAACCGAGCAAGTGAACAGCCTGCAGCGGAAGACCAAAGAGGATAACGAACGTTTAAGCCAGTTCGAAATTGAAAACGAAAGCTTAAGACGCCAACTAGGACGCCTGAGCGATGAAAATGATGATCTGCTCGCAGATGTTGAACGTATGGAGCGAGCTATGCAGCAGGTGAACAGTTTGGGTAATGAACAACGCAAGAATCTCGAGCTGCTCGAGAATGACATAGCCAAAATCAGAGATGCAGAGATTCAAAACGATGATCTTCGAAAACAGGTGGAAAGTGCAACCGAAGAAACAAAACTGCGCGTAGCTGAGCTCGCCGAGCTGCAGCAAAAGTATGAAAATGTTAAGCAAATCAATTCAGAACAACGTAAAAAGTTCAATGCGCTTAAGGACCGCTTCATCGATGTGCATCGCAAGCTTAAGAACCTCAAGGAATGCAAGTGTGTGCTGCTCGAAACGCAACATGAATACGCAGCCTCTGTCTCCAAATGGCAGAAGGAAATCATCAAAGCATCGCAGCTGCTCTGTGCTAAAATGACAACGTTGCAGCAAGAAAATTCGCGTTTAAAGGAACAGTTGGAAGCGGCTAAACAACTTACTGACCAAACGTCATATCCGAATAAAAGACTGCTGCAGAAAGTATACGAATTGGAGGCACTAGCCAAACTTGTAAAGGAGCAACAAAAACAGCAGCAACATTCGCAGCCGCAAGTAGAACAAGAAAAACAAAAACATGAAGAGCAACAGCAACAACCAAAAGTCGAACTCAATGTTAATGGATTACTTGACAAATTGAACAGAGTCGAGCACCTAGTCAATATCGTAAAGGAGCAGCAGCATTCGCTACCTGAAATCATACTTGACGTAGGCCACTTCACTACAAAAATCAATCAGATGCAACAGTTGACACAGTTGTTACAACAGGAACAAAGTGAGCAGCAAAATGCCCAACAATTATTGGAGGAAAAATACAAGAGAGAGACTGCTGAACTGGAGGCAACCTGTGTTGAGTTGCGACAACATAAGGAGGATTTGCAGACACGCTATCAACTAAAGGAACACGAGCATGCCGACCTAATAGCCGAGATGCGAGAGCTGAATGAGGCGCTGAAGGCGCGTGGCGATGTCATTTCACGCATGCAAGAACATCACGACAAAAGTCACAAGGAACTAAAGGATCTGACAGAAAGCTTGAATGAAAGGACCAAGCAAATGGAACAATTGCAGGTCAGAGTTAATGAGTTGGAACAGCATGAGCAGATGAATGGTGATGCGCAGAGCGATGTTCTCTCTACTTCGACAATTTCAAGAGCCGAGGAATTGAGTCGCCTACGTGAACTGGACGATGGTTATGAAGAAAAATATAATAAGCTGCGTGCGCTGGCCGCCAAACTAAAGAAGAAACTGCACGAACAGACGCAGCAGATCAAGACCATGGAGCAAGCAGATGCAACTAAACTGGAAGCCGAACTGGAATCCATTAAACTGGCGCAGACCCAGCTACAACAAGATCTGAATGCAGCCCGTGCCGAAAACCAAAAGCTGAAATCCAAAGACAAATCAAAAAGCTCTAATGTTTTGAACTTGGAAATCGAAGCAGCGGAAAAATCGCTGAACGAAGTTAGTGCCAAACTGCTGGCAAAGTCATCCGAGTTGGAGACGCTGAAAGAAACCCTTGTTAGCAAGGAGAATACCATAACCCAGCTAAGACAGGAGATCAGCATATTGGAGGAGGGACAGCGTGGCGAGGCAGCGCATAGCAAACAACTGAAGCAGCAAATTGATCTAATGCAGACGCAGATAAAGGACGCGGTGCACGCTAAGCAGCAGGCGCTTACCGAAAATAAGGAACTGGAACAAAATGTAGAGCAGCAAAAGTTGCAAGTGGAACAGATGCGTTTGCAATTGGCCGACAACACACAGCAATACGAAGTAAAGATTAAGAACTCTGAGCAGCTAGTGTCAAACAGCGCAAAAGAACTGGAAATGAGAGTAGAGAAGCTTGCGCAAGTGGAAACAGAGCTGCGACACGCTCAGCGTGTTAAGGAGGAACTACAAGCCGAGTTCATCGAGTACAAGGTCAAGGCACAGTCTGTGCTGCGTAAGCAACAAAACCGTGACACGGATAAGGAGCGAGAGCTTGAAACCGAATTGATCACATCGCGTGCCACAGAGCAGCAGTTGCGCGCGGCCAATGATGACCGTGCCCAGCAGATTGTCAAACTGGAGGCACACGTAGTGGAACTGCAAAGAGACAATACCCAACTTATGCGACGCAGCCAGGAATTGACATCACTCATCGATGAGTTGCATGATCAAGTTGACGCATTGACGCAGGACAATCAGCGCCAACTGCAACAGCATCAGCAGCAGCTGCAACAGCATCGACATCAGATAGAGCAACTGGACAGTGTCAATCAAATGCAGACAATGCAATTACAGCAAAAGATCGATCAGTTGGAAAAGACTGCTGCTGCTGCGAGTGCCAATTCAGTAGTGAACTCGACTCCAAAGGTGGCGACAACAGGAGGTCAAAAAACTGATGTGACCAGCCCAGAGCAGACTAAAATAGATTATTTACTGGATCATGATGGGAATGCTGGTGAAACACTTGCACAGCTGGCAGCACAGCGAAAAATCTCTACTGCTTCGCGACGCTCACACGATTTTATGCCGCTGGACGAGCTCTTAAATACATCACTAAATGCCATCAATAGCGACTCTGTTACCATGATTTCTAATTTCGGGCGCAGCGTCAGCATGCAGGATGACAACATCTCAGAGCTGGATGCACGTGCAGAAACTCAGGCTGCGCTGGCTGCCACCAAAGAGCGGCTGACCATACAGGAGAGTCGTATTCGTCACTTGACTACACTGCTGGCCGAGAATGAACAGGACTTGGCTAAGCTCACGCAAATGAATGATATGCTCAAAGAGGAATTGCGTCGTCAGGAACGATCCGAGGAGCGAGAGCAACACATGCACAATTCCGAATATCTTAAGAACGTGTTCCTGAAGGTAAATATCTTTGTGTGTTGTAATTTATTCGTATTCGTATTAATTCCGATCTTTTCCACATAGTTCATTACACTGAGTAACACGGATGAGCGACAGCGTCTGGTGCCGGTGCTTAATACGATTCTACGGCTGAGTCGAAGTGAAATGGAAATGCTCAATTGTGTGGCGAAGGGGCAGAAAGGTAAGTCACTTGAACTGTTGCCATTTATCTACGAAGTATGCTACAAAATCTCTTTCCCCTCTCCAGTTTCTAATGAAGGGAACAATCGAAGTTGGACTGGTTTCCTGAGCGCATGGAGTGGTGGTGGTGGCGGCAGCAACACGGCAAACAACAACACTAATTGATGTTCTCTGTACATTTGTTTATATTGGTATTATGCATGTGTGTACTTGAAAGGGGAAACTGTAGCTGCTATTGCGAGAACATCCCAGGCCAGTTACTAATCTGTATATTTGTATGGTGTAAATCAAGTCGTTTTATGTATGTATGTGGTTATTATTCCCAAAATTGTATTTATGTATTTTTAAAAACTATCTATTGTTTATTATATATCGTATTTTGCTGCCCTAACGTGGTATCAATATGTAGAGCGCCCTATACAGCACTCTATGAGCAATATAGTAATGCATACATAAAGAGATTGTTGTTTTTTTAATTGGGAACTTTGGAGCAGCTAAAATAAAAGACATGACAATACCCTTTATAATTGTATCATGCAATTCAGCATTAGTAGTAGATACACATGTACTTTAATTTCAAATTCTACTTCCACAAAGATCAGACTATAAGTCAATGCATGTGTTTGTTTCGTTTTACATATAAACTTACGAATTAATTATTTGTATTGTATATGTATGTTTATATAATCTTTGTTTTATAAATACGAGATGTAATTGGCTAATAATAATGCGAAATTAATGCATACATTTACACATCTTATAATTGTAAACCATGCACAGAAATTGTAAAGTTTCTATATAATTAATCAAAGTCAGAAATTATTAGCAAATCAGAAATTAAAAATCACATGTCGCATACAGGCTAACAACAAAATACTATTGCCTTATTTCTAGTTACTCGTACTAATCAGTTTTGTGGTATTATATAGAAACTATTGCCAAACGCCCGCATAGTTGCCCACTAGTGTTGCAGGAAGTGGCCCGCCCGCCGCAAATAGGCGCATTCTTGTGCTGTCGTAACAATGCGTGTATATTGCTGGCACATATTTCACCTGCTGAAATCCATCCATCTCATCCTCAGGATACTGCAAAATAAAAGTATTAGTTTACTTGTTCATTAGTTTCTTTTATATTCTCAGTAACATACCACGATGCCTTTGCTGCATTTGAGTGCAACTGTCCGTGATGCATTCACACTGCTCTCCAAATACTTGCCAGCACGTATATCATAGAACAGCAGCATGCCAAGCCCGGTGCCAACGGTTAGTAGATTGCCTTCAAAAGATGTTGCTCTTATTCCACATCCACTGTATCGTGAGGTTATCTTCTTGATCGTCTGAAGCGTACGCGCATCCAATAAAATAGTGTAAGAACGACAGCCAACAGCGTAGAGCCCATCGCTGTGGTACGCTATGCTTACGTTGTCTTGGCAGTTGGGAAGCTTACGGGATAGGGTTTGTTTAAAAGTCTCAGCGTTGAAGATGTGTATGTAGCCATTTAAGGAGAGCGCTGCAATCTCCTTAAACTCCTTGTTGAAACATAGAGAACGTATCTGTAAAAGAGAGTGTGATGTTATCAATTTCCATCCTTGGTGAAACTTTCTCCGCAATTCTTACTCTCTGAGCAGTGCGAACTTCCTTAACGCTAAGTGGATGTATTGTTGCAAATGTGGGGCAGGACTCCTCGCCACCATCCGGAAAGTCCATATGATCTTCATTAATCCGCCACAGTGCCATGCGTGAATCCTTGGACCCAGAGACAAGAAATTGATCATCTAACCAACACATGCCCATTATCAGATCTCGATGTCCGTTCTCGCCCACACAGACCGGGTCCAATGTAGGCAACCGGTACACGGCTATGTCAGACGAATTACGAGCACCGGTGGCAAGGAATGAACGGCTGGGCGATAGCTCTATGGCGTGAAGGCCGCCCTGAATCTCTGGATGATTAGCACGATTATTAGATAAAGTAGGAATGGCGTCCACTCGCCGCATATTCACGTCATATACGAGTAACTTATTGCACTTTGTTCCGAACACCACCTGGCGATTGCTTAGCCATTTGGAGCAGAATACTTTGTTAATGTAGCCTAAACTGATTTGTGTTTCTCTCAGCATATCGTGGGTGAGTACATAACGACTGGTATACTCGGCATTTACGCTGCGACGCTATTGGATTCAAAAAGACGATTCATTGAGCAGAGACAAAGAAATTTGGATACAATTCAACTCACGTCACGCAATGAATTCTCTCTACTCCGCAAGTAATCGCATAGATTATATGATGTGCTGAGTACCTCGTCCTGCTGCTGGATGGTCTCCTCATCGCTGCCAGAATCCTCGTAGGTAACAAAGTCATCCGGCTTGTCCGGTTTTCGCCTTCGTTCCTGCCGCATTGCCCTTTGCTTGGCGCGACGCTCTTCCAGACGTGAATTTACGTGACAGGATGGATACGTTCCCACAATGCTGTCGCGTATGGTCTTCACCATACCATTGAACATATTTGCGGCGGTGTTCCGTTTTTTTTATATTAAATCTACTGGTACAAATAATTGTTAGTTATCATTCTCCATTGAAGAGTTGTATTATTTGGAGATGGGCGATGTCTACTTTGTTACAAGTATGGAATATCGAAAGTAGCAGTTATCAGAGTAACGGGAACAACCCTTAAGTGTTGCAAATACGTACATATACAAATTATTTTTATTTTTATATATTATAAAAAATTAATATTAAACTAATTAACTTAATTGTATTAAAATTTTAACAATTAATGAGTTCCTAATGACAGTTGCTATTAAAAAAACATGTTTGCATTCTACTATCGGTTCACCGCTAATAGTTCATTGCAGTGCATCGATAACTGGTTCCGTGAACTTTGGTCTCGGCATTCCTTTTGATAACTTTATTCGAATATGTTTATTTGTTGGGAGACTAAGATTGCTTGTTCTGAAAATAAATTTGGATTTTTTGCCTCAGAATGTATTACCCGGCAAAGCGCGTAATGCGCCAAAGCTCTGTGTCTATTGCGGCAAGTGACATACCCGTTGTGGCTTCACCCATTATGGCAACCACATCATCCGCGCCCAGCACGCCGCAGTTGCAAAATCTGGATGACAACAAGCCGCCTGTGCAAGTCCATCGGCAAGTGATTGTAGTACAAGGCGGAACTCTACCGCAACACCAGCAGCAGCTGCAGGCAGTGGCAGCCACAGTGCCGAACCAAAATGCGAATATGCCTGGCGCTATTCAAATTTCTGACGATGCACCCGTCTCACTGCTGACTGAGATTGCCGACATAATGCGGAGTTTCGGAGATAGCGACCAACCACGCACAGCCAGCGTAAAGTTAGTCGAACAAATTTTGCAACAGCAGCTCCGTGGCATATTCAATGAGGCATCTCTCGTTGCGATGCATCGCAAACAGAATCCGTGTCCATCGCAGGCGGACTTCGAGTTTCTTATGCGAAATCATCCTGTGAAGATTGCACGTATGCGAAAGCACTTGAAGGACATGCGCATCCTAAAGCGATTCCTTAGCATACGCACTGGGCGACCACAGGACTTCATGGACGATCTGGAGCAGCAGGAAGAGGACGAAGAGCTTGCCATTGAGGTGCATGAGCTACACGACGAGGATCGCATGCGTCGTCTCTTTCGGGCAGATCGCATATCACAGATTCTCACAGGGCAACAATATCTGGAATTCAATGAAGCGCGCAAGACTTCCTTCTATTGTCGTCACGGCGAGAAAATTAAGAACAAGTTCAGACGTTTCCTGGACCTGCCTGCAGATTTGCGTATACCAACACCAACTATGAATATTCTGGCTTATTTGGCGCACGAGACAATTGCTGCCATTGTAGACTACTCGATATTGACCCGCCTAAATTCTGAGAATCGTGCCACTGAACCATACAGTCGTGTCACCTCGGCCGGAGGAAGTCCCGCTATGATGCACGTCTGCCCTGAGGTAACACAGGGACGCGGCATGGAAGTGGTGAAACCCATAAGCGTGCAGGAGATACATGAGGCAATGCGTCGATTCCGTCAGATGAGCAATCGTAAGATCGGACGTTACCGCAATTCTTGCGACATTGACTTTCGTCGTAGTTTTCTGGCTATTTAAAAATATGTATGTCTTATATACATAGAGATAAGTCAGATATGGAATATGATAATGGGATGATACATTCATTGGGATAATCTTAACGTTTAAAATAAACTACCAGATAAGGCCGCTATAACATTTTCCAACGATCATTTCCGTTTTCGTGCGATAAAATGAAACGAATTTCACGAAGCAACAACATATAGCATAAGCAAGAAGAACCTGGTTAAACATTGTTTACGTTGCTTTGCTTGTTTGTGCGCTCTTGGTGATCTGGAAGCTTGTTTAGATTAAAGATAGAGTAAAAGCGCAAAAGCTCTCTTTCAATTATTTACTTTGGGAACTACTTAATTGTTTAATTCGTGTATGTTTGATAATACAAACAACAAAACAAATACTCAGCCACTCTTTACAATAATAAACGTTAAGAAGTTTTGTATTTCGTATAACTCTTCGATCTCGTGCAACAACAAACCTTGAACCTGTTTCAATATTGTTTACTTTTGAGTTTTCTGAGAGCGTACGAAAGCTTTCTCTGATTAGATTGGGAGAGCGCATTCGCGCAAGCTTGCGAGAATTAAAAATATAATAAAATGATCACAGCAAACAGTTCGAACTGAGAGACGTCCAGGAGAGGTCGCGTTAGGTTAAAATAAAAAATGTTGAAAGTGCGCAATTTTCTAACCATTATAGAGTGCCAAAGAGCGGGCACAGCTCTCTTTACGCAGCTGGTGAGTATTTTACACACATTTTTGCAAACTAATCTAGAATTTTTTCTTTCAGCGTCATCAAACGAATGCAGCTGCTGGCAAAGATTCGACCAAAACCACCCGCGATGACCCAGAATGGTTGCAGGCACGCCCTTTCGAAGAGATTCCATACACTGGAGTGTTATCTTTGGCCTATCACATGTCGTTTCCCGGTGGCAAATATAGAAATATGGATCTCTCCCAGTTGGTCATGGCCTTTTGCGATGACTACGGCGATATTCTACGTATGCCAACGATATTCGGCAGTACCGCCATGGTAGCCACATATAATCCCAAAGATTTTGCGACCGTCTATAGGAACGAGGGTATTTGGCCTCATCGACCTGGCAGTTATACGATGCGCTATCATCGGGAGGAATATCGAAAGGATTTCTTCCAGGGCGTCGAGGGTCTTATACCCAGTCAAGGAAAATCCTGGGGTGAGTTTCGCAGCATTGTGAACCCCGTGCTGATGCAGCCCAAGAACGTGCGGCTGTACTATAAGAAAATGTCACAGGTCAACTCCGAGTTTGTCGAACTGTAAGTGAATAATTTCCAGAAATTTAGCTTGTGATTAACTCACTATCATTTCGTTTAGTATTCGATCGATACGAGACCAAAACACCCTTGAGACACCGCATGATTTTATAAATCACATCAATCGATGGACCTTGGAGTCGGTCTCGGTAGTTGCTCTGGACAAACAGCTTGGCTTGCTCAAGGACGAAAGACACGAAAGCGATAATACCATGTTACTTTTCAAGAGTTTGGACGAATTCTTCACTTACACTGCCGTCCTAGAAGTAAAGCCCTCGCTGTGGCGCTACTTCCAAACTCCGATGCTGAAGAAGCTTATGAATGCTTACGACAACATTCAAAAAGTTACCTTGGATTACGTGAACGAGGCCAAGGAGCGGATCGATTCCGAAGCCAAGAGAGGCATTGTGAAGGCTGAAAGCGAGCAGAGTGTCCTGGAGAAATTGTTAAAGATTGACAAGAAGGTGGCCACAATCATGGCCATGGATATGCTGATGGCTGGCGTCGATACCGTAAGCAAGAGTCAGACACTTAACCAGAACGAGCCCTAATTAAATTTAAATTTGTATTATGCCAGACTTCAAGCACCTTTACCGCTGCAATGTTGTGCATTGCCCTCAACCCCGAGAAACAGGAGAAATTGCGGGAAGAAGTGCGTCGTGTGCTACCCGAAAAGGATTCGGAATTCACGGAGGCCTCGATGAGTAATGTGCCCTACTTAAGAGCCTGTATCAAGGAATCCCAGCGAATGTATCCTCTTGTTGTTGGACAAGGTCGCACAATAACTCGGGACTGTGTTATCAGCGGATACCAGGTGCCAGCCGGCACTGCGGTGTCTATGATGCCGCTGAAGCTATTGAAGAGTGACCAATACTTTCCACGTGCAGCAGAGTTTCTACCCGAACGCTGGCTGCGAAACGATGCTGGCCCAGGCAAGTGTCCTGCCAATCCACTGAAGAGCACGAATCCATTTGTATTTCTGCCCTTCGGATTCGGTCCTCGGATGTGTGTGGGCAAGCGTATTGTCGATATGGAGCTGGAGCTGGGTATTGCAAGAATTATACGTAATTTCCGGGTTGAGTTTAACCATCCTACAGAGAATGCATTCCGCTCGGTAATGATCAACAAGCCTGATATACCACTTAAATTTAAGTTTATCGATCTGGAGAATTAATGTGTTACTACATATCATATATAGACATCTATAAGATCAAAAAACAATGTATTATTCAACTTTTATGCTGCGCAATGGTGTCTTAGCTTTTATTGTACAAACTATCTGGTCATATGAGATGCGATTTACTAAATTTAAATTTTATCCCCATGCGTCCCAAAAATTTTTAGCTTCTTTGTTTATTGTATCTTACTTATACCTCTAAGGCATATACACACCTACAATTTGTATGTATAGTATAAGAATCGATAATTTTGTAGATTGCTTCAAGGAGAAAACGCAATTAAATTTGTTCTATATATAAACTAAGCTAATGGAATAATAATAATAATATAATTAATGTACATTGTCAAACGGTTTATAAAAAGCTTTACGATTTAAGATTAGATAAACAGCTTGAAAATTATAATCAATGCTATATTCTATCACAGCATTGCATTACTTAGATATTTTTCAATGCTCTTCGTACTCACTTCTTCAAATCGCAAGAGAGCAACAACAGACAGAACAACAAATGAACCTGCTTCAACTTGGTTAGTGTTGTCTCTGAGAACGTTAGATTACTAGTTTAGATTAGATAGAACGATCGCAAGGGGAAGAGAGAGAGAGAGAGTACACTCACACAAGCCAGACAGCTTTCGCGAATAAAGCACGCAAAATACTGAACGCAGCAAACAATTTGAGTTTAGTGACGGTCGAGTAAGGTCGTATTTGGTCCCAAAATAATGTTGAAAGTACGAAGTTGTCTGGCCATAATTGGAGGGAGGGAGAGAGCGGTGCCGGCTCTCTCCATGCAGTCGGTGAGTAAATTTTTAAATTTCGCAGCACTTATTAATAATTGGTGTTAGCGTTATCAAACGAATACAGCAACAGCGACTGCCCCGTGCGATGGCGTCGAATGGGAACAGGCGCGTCCATTTGATGAGATTCCATATACCGGAAAGCTTTCGCTTATCTACAACATGTCCTGCCCAGGCGGCCGATATAAGAATATGGATCTTACTCAACTGATGCTGGCTGTACGTGACGATTATGGAGATCTTTTCCGAATGCCAACTATACTGGGTAGTAATCCCGTTGTGATGTCATACAATCCCAAGGATTTCGAGACCGTATATAGGAACGAGGGTATCTGGCCCGATCGACCGGGCAATGATACGTTGCGCTATCATCGGGAAGAATATCGAAAGGATTTCTTTCAAGGTGTCGGCGGTCTCATACCTAGTAAAGGCAAAACATGGGGTGAATTTCGCAGCATTGTCAATCCGGTACTGATGCAGCCCAGGAACGTAAGACTCTACTATAAGAAAATGTCACAAGTCAATAGCGAATTTATCGATCGGTAAGTCAAAAATTTGTAGATTGGTAAATCATACTACAGAATGTTGATTTCCATTAGTATACGGGCAATACGAGACCCGAACACACTTGAGACACCGGATGATTTCATAGATCAAATCAATAGATGGACGTTGGAGTCAGTATCGGTGGTGGCTTTGGACAAACAATTAGGCTTACTGAAGGACTCCAGCGAGAACTGTGATAACGTTATGTTGCTCTTTAAGAGTTTGGATGAGTTCTTCACCTATGCGGCGGTGCTGGAGGTGCAGCCTTCGATGTGGCGTTACTTTCACACTCCGATGATGAAGAAACTTTTGAATGCATTCGATAACATGAAGAAGATTACCCTAGAGTACGTGGAAGAGGCCATAGAGCGGATTGATTCCGAAGCCAAGAGAGGCATCGTGAAGCCCGAAAGCGAGCAGAGTGTCCTGGAGAAGCTGGTTAAGATTGACAAGAAGGTCGCCACAGTCATGGCCATGGATATGCTGATGGCTGGCGTCGATACCGTAAGCAAACCAAAAGTATTTCCCAGAAACATTCGATTGCAAGTGTATTCGCCTTCCAGACTTCAACTACTTTTACTGCGGCAATGTTGGCTATTGCGCTCAACCCAGAGAAACAGGAGAAATTGCGTGAGGAAGTGCGTCGCATGCTGCCCGAAAAGGATTCAGAATTCACGGAGGACTCGATGAAAAATGTACCCTATCTGAGGGCGTGCATTAAGGAATCCCAGCGACTGTATCCCCTTGTGGTGGCTCATGCGCGCACCGTAAGTCGTGATTGTGTGCTCAGCGGTTACCAGGTACCAGCCGGGACATTTGTTTCCATGATTCCCCTGAACTGCTTCAAGAACGATGAATACTTTCCACAAGCTGCCAAATTTTTACCCGAGCGCTGGATTCGAAACGACGGTGGAGCGGGCAAGTGTCCTGCCAATCCACTAAAGATCACGAATCCATTTGTATTTCTGCCCTTCGGATTCGGTCCTCGGATGTGTGTGGGCAAGCGTATTGTCGATATGGAGCTGGAGTTGGGTATTGCGAGAATAATACGTCATTTCCGGGTTGAGTTTAACCATCCTACAGAGAATGCATTCCGCTCGGTGCTGATTAACAAACCAAATATCCCACTTAAGTTTAAATTTATCGATCTGCAGGATTGAAATCTATCTTAAATAAATCTGGATCATCTGTGCATTATATATTTTTGTACTCTCTGCTCAATTATATTATAGAAAGGAAAATTTCAGTTTGATTTTAGATTCCCCAATGAAAATACCCAAATGAATTTCAAACATTTAAAGCTATATTTCCTTCAGTTAAATACACACTTAAACAGTATATATGTATGTGTATAGATGTTGTACTATATGCTATATATACGCATATGTATTCATATTCACATAGAGTTGGTTCTAGACATAGACTTGGTATATATAATATGTAGAGTAGTAATAATAATAATAATGTACATTTCCAAACAGTTTACAACAGTTTTACAATTTTCGATTAGATAAACAGCTCAGGATATAAGTCGAGTTTGTCAATAAGTTGTTCAATTTTAGTTTTTCTCTTTTAAGTTTCCTTCTTTAATTAGTTTTTGGCCAATTTCAACAATTATAGATTGTTTCTATAGATTATTTTTGCGATTTTGATTTAGTTATTCGATTAACATGTTTTTTTAGAAATTGAGTAAATAACTCCAATACATATGTAAATGTATTAATGTGTATATATTTATATTATGTTCTTAAGATGCTATAAATATTGTAGATACCTATGCACAATGTACATATGCAGATAAATGTTTTCGTATGTATGTATTGAATGTAAAATCCCATTTGATATATGTATAAGTTCAAGATCTATATATTGGTTTCTCTGATTGGTTGTTTTGGTCCGATTGCCCAGAATATTGAAACGTTTGTGAATTGGTTCGTTTTACTTTTCGTTTTCTTTGGATAATTTTTGGGGATGAATACATATATTTGTTTACTTTAGTATTCTTCTAGAATTTGATATTAAGTTTAAAGAGTTCATTTATAAAATACATTTTCTTTCGCTTTTTTCTGTTAAACATGGAATTTTATCTAGTTACATATTTATTACATTTAACTAGGTTTTATTTCAATATATAGTTTTCTTCTTCCATTAATCCGTCAATGAGATTACAGAGCTATGACTTTCCTTTATAGAAAATACAATTCAGTCCTAAAAACGGATATGAAAAGTTTTGTCGTAGTTCAAAAAAAAAACACACACTAAATATCATAACAATAAAAAACAAACATAATCAACGATGCGCTCGCCGGCAGCTCCTTGAAAAAGTTTTCGCTCCTATAAATTCTGATACATCTTTCCATATGCTATAAAAATATGCGAAATGCGTAATCGATAAAAAAAAAAACTCGACGCATACAGACGGTCAATGTTCTTGTTGTTGGAGGCGTGGCATAAAAGACGAAGAACGCAGCAAAACCTTCTGGCTGCCCATAAGTAACTGTGTGTGTGTGCTTGCAATAAAAAGACAGAAGTACACAAAGGCTTTTTGAGCAGTATAGACGTGCAGATACCCCTTGAAATTGAAACTCGCCATATTAATTAGAACATTCAATTGATTATTTAGCTTTTAGGAACTTCTAACACTCCGAAAGGAAAAATAATTCAGTTATATTATTCAAAATAAATGTTAATTAGTCTCTAATAAATTGAAACAGAATTTCAAAACTACCTCAAAGTCGAAAGAAATTATTTTAAAGTTAACATCATCAGTTCTGTATTATCTCGACGATCTGAGGAGCTTGATTCTTATAGGGCACACTGCGTATATCTCTTGAGACTTCAACGGGGTCTCTCCTCGCACACACGTACACAATTTGACGTACGTGTGAGCGCAATAAAATCTAATTTGATGCATGCAAACACACACACACACACACGCACAAGCAGAGAAGTTGTTAAATATAACGCCTCAGTTGCCCCCGAAAAAAAAACATAGCCTACTTTGGGGCTGAAACAAAAACCAAAAATGCGGCCGGAAATCGCGTCGGCTTTTCGGGCCTTAGGTCCGCACACGCTGCACACCACAGAGTGAGAGAGGGAAAGATTGCAAGAGAAACAATGAGAGAGCGTGGGTTAAGGTGTGTAGATTAGGCACCCAAAGCCGTAGATAAAAAAGACGGCGGCAACATAACATGCAATAAACATGGCCAAAAAACGACAGCACACTCCCCTTCAGTGTGCAGCGCTCCTACCCTCCCCCCTCATTCCCGCACCCTGTCACTACAAGTCAGTCCCAGTTTGCCGTTGTCTGCGCCGCTTCCTGGCCGCGTTGAGTATTCAGCCGTAATATCCCACTGCCTTTTGGGACGAGGCTGACGCGGGCTGCGTTAATTAGTTTTCCTTTTGCTCGCTTGTTTCCCGTCTTCTTTTGGCCAATTAAATTTTAATTTGCCACTGGCAGCTGCCTCGTCTCTACGTTCACACAAAAAACTGACCTTTAGACGCGCCACTTGACCCGCTTGAGCCCTTGCGCAGACAAGCGTCAAGGTATTATGTGGTGCACTACGTTGCCGCTATAAATTTCATTCACAGCCAAGGACATTAGGTGCGCCTCATTGTGGGGGGAGGGGAGGGGTTGACACTGCCTGTTGTTGTAGCTGCAGTTGTAGTTTTAGTTGTTGCAATTGTTGCCGTTGTAGTTGTTGCTATGCACTATGCTTGTAAATCAATTGCCGCATCGCCTGGCAGCGACAGCCCCGCCAGGGCCAAGCAGCGTATTGCAATTTCACCAAGCGATGCGGGGGAGGAGGTAGGAGGAGACAAGAGGTCGAAGTGGGATGAGTGCTCTAGTGGCTGACACGTGCGCCAGTCCATTTCCACCTCTCAGAACAGATTATTGATGATTCCAGCGTACCACACGCTGCGTATACTTGATGCGAAACATAAAACGCAACAAACATTAAGAACAATAAACGTGTAGGTGACATCATTTTTCACATAGACTGTTACAGCGGGAGAGAGCGGGTAAGGGAGACAGCCATTAACAACAAACAAAACAGAGACAACAATAAAGTGACAACAGCAACAAAACGAACGTCATCAATTACCACCGTAGGGGTGTGACCCCAAAAACGGCTGGCATATTAAACATAAATGGATATAGATAGATAGATAGATAGATAAAGCTAAATGTTCTGGCATATGCAAATCGCCTCCTGGCCACCTTAGTACTTGCGGGCAAAGCTTGGCGTGCCCGGTTGAAGCACGCGACAATAATGCGAACTGGTCACGCAATAGTCCGCATCATCGTTGCTGTCCTCGTGCAGCAGCTGATGTTGCTGGTGGTGCTGCTGCTGTTGCTGTTGCTGCTGTTGTTGTAGCTGCTGCTGCTGTTGCTGCTGCCGGCGGCGCATGGACATGGGTCATTGGCGCTGCTCAGCGCTGGCAATGAAATCGCTGTGTTTTTGTACCTGTCAAAGAGAGAGAGAGGGAGAGGGATTGAGAGAAAGATTAAATTGCTGCTGCACTTGCGGCTTGCTCGCTCCCACACTCACCACATCGGCCACAATGGGCTCCTCAATCTCCAGGCCCTGCAGCGCGTGTTCGCGACTCAGATGCAACTCATAGGAATCCGTTGGAGTGACAAAGACAACGCGATGTTTGCGTGTCTGCAGCACGTTGGCAATCACCAGCTAAGCGGAGGAAGAAAGTCATAAGCGTGTAAAAGCTGCGGCCGGACAGAGCCCCGAGTCTCGCCTACTCACCTTGTGCTTGTATTTGTTGAGACTGTCACGCGCCTTTACAATCAGCAGATTCTCATCGGTTTCCAGCTTAAACGAGACCACATAGGCATGTGGCACCCAGAGACTTGCCAGCGGTGCCAGCATTTTTGGCACCAATTGCAGCGAGATTGTCGGTGCACCGTCGCCCGATTGCATTTTGTGGGTGGGCTGTAGAGAAAGAGATAGGGAGAGAGAGAGAGGAGAAGAACATGGTTTAATAACAGAGCAAGCGATGCGTGCAGTGTCCTTGGCACGCCCACACAACCACACGCCCTCAGGCCACCGCAGGCCACATGTATTGCAACTAATTGAAAGCATAACTCAGACGTAATGAGCTCGAGGCGCCTGGCCTGGCTCCCTGGCTGCCTGGCTGCCTGCCTTTAAATATCACACATACGCCGCGTGGGCTAGCTTGCTCGCTAGCTGACTACTTGTTGAACATCGTCGTACAATGCTGATTATACGCGCCACCGCTCTTCCTCTTCTGTCCACGCCTGCTAAACTGCTGACCAGATTCATTTGTTCTGCACACACAAAAGAGAAGGAAAAAGCGGAATAGAAGAGCGGGAGGGGAGTAGGCGACTAGATGGACAGCCTGACAGTGGAACAGTTGGACAATCCGATTGGGAGCAGGCAGAAGGACGACCGACTGGCCTAAGTAGCCATCATATTGTGAGAGAGTGTGCGAGACAGAGAAATGAGAAACGAATCCTGCAGGCATTAAGCTGACAACGAAGACAAGCCCAAAACGACATTGACAATTGCGCAACGTCGCAGTCAGCGTCGCAGTCGCTGTTGTCGTCCACGTTTTTGCTAATTCAAACTTAAAGCTTTTGAGGCAATAAGTTGGGCTACTCTGTAGGATTAGCCAGCTGCCTATGGGGTATATACGTGGGAGGAAAAAGGTACATTTCAAGTAAATAAACTGCCTATACGGTTTGGATATTGATGTTGTTGCTTGTTGATAGATAGATTAGAAAAAAAGATACTTAAGACTCTACATGACTTTTTTTTTAGTATTTCCAAGAAATTTTGATATTTTCGACTTTGAAGACTTCTTTCTTAATTTTCTTCCTTTCTATAATATCGATAAAAATCGGTACTATATAATGAACTTATAGTCGCATAGCATTATCTAATAAAGTGTGCAAATCATTATGCTATAACTGCAGATAAGTACAGGGTATGTGCGAGTCATGCGAACACCCAGTTCTCTTTTGTACTTGTTGTGCTTTGCGCTTACGAACTGCCAACAGCTGTTGACATTGAATTTGGCTTCTTATGCCCCTCCCTATCTAACACCCTCTCTCTCTCTCCCTCTGTCTCTTTCGCTCCCAGGCCGTGTCATTGTACTCGAACTATATGTAAGCATGTCTGTGCGTGTTTGGGCAAGTGCTAGTGCCCCCGAATTACTGTAAAAGTTTCATGTTCTCTCTGTCTCTGTGCCTCGATGCGTGCGTCTTGTGAAAATCTTTTGATTTCACTTGCGCATTTCGGCACGTTGCCTCTGTTTACATTTTCTCTTCTCTTCGCGTTTCCTCTTCTCTCATTCCGGTTGCCTTTTCAGTCTCTTCTTTAACATTTATAATTCCTTGTTGATTTTAGCTTATAAGAATTGACTTTAGTCGCCAAAATGTCAAGTTGTCTGGTTGCGCCTGCTAAATTTATTCAAAGTCTCAAATTGAATTTTCTTCGCGCTGTCCTTGAGTGCGCTACACGGTTCCCTACACTACAGTAGGATACACCACACTGCAGTACCCTAATGATACAGTAGAATAGACTACAGTACTACTATATATTGCTCTCCACAAACCTAGACAATTATCCTATTGGATTCAACGCTATTCCACTTTAATTTAGAATACCTTACCCTATTTTTACTACTCTGTACTACTGTACGGTGCAGTAACCTACCCTAAGCTACCCTACTCTACAGTGCAGTAACCTACTATCCCACACTACCCTATACCACTTCACACTAGAGAATAATACCCTACAGAGCAGTACCCTATTCTAGAACACTTTATACATCTTTGTGCTGATCTATTCTACCATAAACTAGACAAGACGAAAGTTTCTCGCATTACAAAGTCCTATACAACCCTACACTACCCTGCGCTACCCAACATCGTGCAGCTAAACTGTGGTAGATTGCAGCCTGAGGAAGTTCCTTTGCGGTTTGTAAATAAAAATGTAATGCTTTCCTATGAGCTGGCGAGTATGAAGAATGAAAATTTAGCTTAAGTTTAAGGTCACACTACGCTGCTTTGAAGTATACTGACCTTATGATGGAATAGGAAACTCAACTCAACTTACTTAAACGATTTTCTGACCTTTAAAATATAACGAAAATATAAGGCGCTTTAGTGATTAGCAACAATTTAAGATGATATAACTAAGTCGTATTTTCCATAAATTTCAAATCCTTTGGAATAAACTACCTTTATAAGCCTGAAAAGTTTTACCTGCCACACAAGACGCTCGTGATGAATTTGCGTATTATGCAAACCAGCTGAATTTGTGGATAAATCGACGGGGACGTTGCCAGGGGTTGGTTGAACGGGAAAAATCGTGTCGAAAATGCGCATAAATTGAAATGTACACACACATACATATACCTAGGCATACACACTCATCAACAGGCAATTTTCATCATTGCACCATGAAGAGGCTGCCAAGGCAGCTGGGAAAGCATCCAACAATTCAATCAAGCGGACGATTTGCGGCTAACGCCATTTCTCCACTACCCCCTAACCAGTTACCTGCCTCCACCTCCATTCCCTTCGTGGCAACCACGACCACAAAACACTGACTGACACTCGGGGAACGCCTTAAGCAGGAGGCCGAGCGGAAATGCACGAGCTGCAGGGAAACAGACCGTTGAAAATGCCAGCACAATGTGAGAGAGAGTGGAGAGTGGAGGGGAAGACTGGAGAACGGAGAGAGCCAGAAATGTAGGCGACAAGTGGAAAACTTTCTGTTTACCTGCTGTGCAGTTTTTCAGGTTCGTGTGTGTGTAGTTGTAGTTGTAGTTGTGCACAGTGGTACAATTTACATAGCATCAGCTGCCAAACATAAATTAAATGCCAACTCTATTACTATACATCTAACCGTTTTATATTGTTTTAAAATTTAAATTTGTGACAATTTGTTTTGATTTGGATTCAAACTAATATTTAAGAACATCTAGCTAACAATCTACCATATAAAAATGAGTCATTTTAATAAATGTAATCTAATTAATAGTAAATGAAATTTAACTTTATTTTCTATAATGATAAAATTGCTTACATTAGTTATTTTGATATTTAAAACATCTGAAGTCTAAATAACCTTAGAGAAGTAACTAAACTAACATAAAATGCCAAACAAATGAACATCGAACCACTGTGCCGAGTATAAACTAAAAGCTGCTAACGACGCGACGATGAAGCCTGCCGGCAATGAACGTTTGATGTACTTGAAAAGCCTTTCCCCGACAACGCTGACTGCGCTGCCGACTGCGAGTAAGTCAGCTGACAGGCAGCAGGCGACAAAGGGGGGAGGGAGGTGCAGATTGCAGGTTTGACAAGCTGAGGATGCATGCAGAGCAGAGCAGAGCAGCGCAGACTGGCAGGAACATGTAAATGAGTGTAAGAGTGAAGTAAAAACGAAATGCGCTAACGAATGAGGGAGGCAGCGGCGTGGGAAGGGCGCAGGTAGAGGCGAGGATGGGTGGAGGGAAAGGAACATGGACATGGCACATGGGTAAAACAAGTAAAATTATGCAAATCGAATTAAAGGCACGATGACAATGTTACGGCTGAAGCCTCGACCGGCCTGGCAAGGATTCTGTCAGCTGGAAGCACAGAGCGAAAGAGTGAGAGAGAGAGAGACATGGAGAGAGAAAGAGATGTATGCATATTTTTTTCTGTTACAAGCGATGACAAGCAACCGAGATTGAAAAGCTGATCGGGAAAACGGAGGGCGGGGGTGGCACAGGCGAGTCGGGACTTCAGTTCCAGCTGCTTCCGCAGGAACTGGAAGTGAAACTGGGTCTGGGGCAGGGCCTGGAGCCGCTGCCTCACGCGAAACCGACGTCAATTTTATGAAGAGCAACTGCGCCCAGAGACAGCGAACTGCGGGCTGAGCTGGAACCGAAGGTGTAGGTGGAGGAGGCCAATCAACATTGCAAATCGATAAAAAGCAATTTCCAGGCAACTCTTGACTCTGGCGACGAAGCCACTCCAACGAGTGCAATCAATTACGAGATTTCCCACATGACATGGCGAGAAACAGAGATAGAGAGAGTGGAGGGGGTACGGGTGCGGGTGCGGGAGCGGGGAAGCTAGACTTACCATCATGTCCTCGGGTATATAGAAATCGGAGACTGCAGCTGCCAGATACAACACGGCACGCGCCTCGAACGCAGCCAGGCACTCGCAGGCGGCACGCAGTAGCCACATGTAGTCGACGACGCTGGTAAAGTTCACATAGAGTATCATCTGCGTCTCGCGGGCAATCTTATACTTGGCCAAGACGGGAGCAAACACATCCACCGAGTCCGGTTTGATGGCTATCGTTGAGCTGAGACTGTTATCGGCAATGTCCAGCATGTCGAAGAACTGCTGGCCAGTAAAATGACGGGTGAAGGGCTCCAGCGATTTGTGGCGATGCATAAAGATGACGGCATAGTCGTGATCTAGAAAATACTCTGCGCTGGCTGAGCCACGTGTGCCGGCACTAAAGTTGTCCACAAAACGCACCGTATTGTGCTCCAATGGCACTGTGGTACCGCCAGACTAAGAGAGAGAAAGAGAGAGAGAGAAAGAAGGAGACCGAGAGGTTATTGGGAGTTGATGGTGAGCTCATTAGCGGTAAATTAGTATAATACAGTTAAGAACTTCTGCTTACCGTTACGAGCACAATGCGATTCTGCAGCTTGTTGTGTCGCTCGCAGAACTCCTTAAGCAGCGAGCGATTATCCTCAAAGTCTGCGGGCGGCAGATGAGTGTTGTAAAAGTCCTCCCAGTGGGTCATGTTGTCTGCCTGTTTATGCTCGATTCGATTCAATGCGATTCGTTTGCAAATGTGTGTGTGTGTGTGTATGTATGCGTGTGAGTATGGTATGGTGGACTAGGAAGCACACAAGGAAGCACGAAAACAATGGCGCCGGAAACGAAGCTTTACTTTTACCGTTAATTGATATGACAAACACAAACACGCAGGGCCACAGGCACACGCACACGCACACAGCGAGGGGCGGGCGCACAGCTAAAAGCGAGCAACTTGGAATCAAAGCGACAACAGTGGCAACAAAATGAAGCCTGGCAACGGGCAAACGGGCAACTACATAAATTAATTAAAGCACAACTGCGCCGTGTGCTGCATGGCGTCTGCAACAAACTCACACGCACTCACACACCCACGCACGCACAGAGAGCGAATAGAATACGATGATAGAATTCGCAAAAATATTTCTCAATTCAATACGATTCGGATTGCACTCGCGGCGCAACGCTGTCTGCGGCGACGGCAACAATTGTGTACTGACAGCTGAATTCGTTGGGTCGCGTCGCCTCGCCTTTCGTTTCGTGTTGCCTTGTTCGTGTCTCGCAGCGGTCGAGACTTTCACTTGTTTTCTTATCAATGAAAATGAGTTTGACAAGAGTGCGCGCATTTCGCGCATATTGAATGTACCCTTAGAACTCAAGTCCAAGTTCTCGAACATGTTCGATGCAAGTAGAGAGAGCAGAGGACAGGTTAGCAGCTGGCTGCATAGCGACAGTGCGAGTGAATCAGTAGATGTCACTTGTTCGCTAACAGTCATAGTAACAGTCAAACTGCAGCATAAGGACTTTACTCAGCACACGCAATGTTAACTACTCTACGGCATGTTTGTTGTTGCCTCTGTTGTCGTTCGCGTCACACAATTGCAGCCTGCTCTTTGATTACTTACTCTTTTGTGATGCGGAAGAGCGTGCGCGCACCTTTTTTCTTGCAGTGAGATTCTTGAGAGAATCTCGTTGCTAATCTGAATGAAAGAACTGGGGCAAACACCACCGAGATAAATGCGGAACACGCGCACTCACCAAGTTCGACACAGTTTAACGAAATAAGTACAAGTTCAAAGTGCAAATTGGCTGGCAAAAACAGCTGATTCTACGAGTTGTTCAATTGTGGAGCAAATTCTGTCACTGTGGAGTAACTCTGTTAAAATGCGTGGGAGGGCTTTGTTGCTTATGTTACATATATTTATAAATGAGAATTCGTTTGTTTCAAAATAAGTTTAGCCTAAGTATGATTGGAAATCTAAATAAATAAATATAAATGTATACGCTGCCAACTATTTGATACTTAAGTTCTTTGAGCATGTGTAGTAATATAAATAATGTTAAGCTTTCAGCTACGATCCAAACAATGTGGCAACGCTTCTATCATTTATATCGATAAAAAAAAAGCTGCCAACGTGAGTTCAAACTATGTTACGATCAATTTAATTAATTAAAACGTAAATTCCAAATTGTATTAGAACAATTAATTATTGCTTTCAGTTTTTCACCCAAGTCAAATAATAGCTCATAATCCAGCAGAAAAAATTAGGTATACTTATCTTCGATTCCTTCTTAATACATGTCAAGCCCCTAATGGGTAATGCACTTATTAAAAAAACTTGATTGTCGACTCTAGGTAGTACATACATACATACATATGTGGTTAGAATGTTCGGTTTCTAGAACAATATCACAGTAGCTTAAAACTAATTGGCATGTCCACAGCGTGTATAGAAAAATTTCCAGTCAGGAAACTTTCCAGCACATGGCTGATTCTACTCTAAAATGACCTTAAGTATTGTTGTCAGTGGAGAATGTGGTTAATTGACACTCGGCATCCGTTACCCAGTTGCACCCGGTTCAGGTGAGACAGAGCGAGTGCAAATTTATGGCATCTCATCAACATCCCTAGCTCAATTAACGGTTCTATCAAGTGCAATTTAAAGTAAACTTAAGTCTAATTGAATCTCGGCCCACACAAAGAATACTGATGCCAGACAGACTACGATCTCGTTGTAGTCGACGCTGGCGCTGCTGTCGTTGTCGTCGGTGCATAGGGGCTAAGCGTGTGAGGATATATCACATGATAGTCCGTATCATCTACCCCCTCTTCGTCCACATCTCGATTGACCAGTCGCTCGCGCATGCCATAGCGCTGCCTGCAGAGCGGAGAAAAAAAAACAAGATTGCAATTAGCACATTTCAAATAAAGCTCTCACAACCGATCAAGAACTCACTCCAAGTGTGATCTCCAGATGACCAATCCCGCATAGAGGCAAACCGAAATCAATGCCACCACGACAAGCACAATGCTGAGCAGCATGTGGCTTTCGCTGATGGAACTTGCCTCTACATCGACGGGCTGCATTTCGATATTTTCCGCAATGAAAGTTGCTCCGTCTGTGTTGGGATTGTAGATGCCATGACCCTTGAAGTGCTCCTCAAGCTCCTCGCTGGAAGACTCCTCTTCGGAATCTTCGTTGTCGCCTGATTCGAGTATCTCCACATCGTATTTGTAATTCTCGGCCAGCACTTGATTTGTGGCGGTGTTTAGCTAAAAAGGGTTTACCGTTAGAATAGAAACTACAATAAAATATATATATAGAGGAACCACATTTGTATGAGTTGTACGGTTCGGTTTTCGTTGGTATCGTAATTCAATTGCAGCACGTGATAACGTCATTTATAGATAGTGCGTCATCGTACTGACAAAACTTTTGGAAATCCCATCAGAAAATTGTTTGGGAATTTTTATTTTTTTTTATTCGCTGTTTGTTATATTTTTATAATTTTCACCTAGGCAAATATGAGAAATAGAAATAGAAGCTTAGCTTTAAATTCTGCCATGACAAATGCAAACAAAATTTCTATCGGAGATCGTACTTGGAAATTCAAATTTACTGAATTAACTTATATTACCAGTTTAGTTTGCTTACATAAGTTAGGCTCTTTATATGGCTAATAACTACTTGGAGAGATATTGTCTAATCTGCATGTTAATTTACAGTTATGTTAGATAACACTATTTCGAAATGATATTGAAATTGCGTTGCAATTATATGCGAAGCTTTGCTCCGATTCAAGGCTTTCCGTTGACCCAAAGGTCGTCAGCTCAAGTAACTACACAATACGATCAGTACGGTCTCTCATCTGTCATTCAGAGTCTGCTACGTGACTTGCCAGCTATCTGATCCCTTTCTCGCTCTCTCCCTCGGTATTTTTTAACAGGTGCATGATATATTTTGCGACAATTACAGTGCAATTAATGTAGTTAAAGTGCAAAGGTGTACAAGGCACTAGAAGAAACTGGAGAAAATTGTACTCGGTCTGGAAAATCGCGTGCGAAATGATAAATTATTTGGAAGTGCAAAACGTGTGAGTAACTTTCTGAAGCTGACATTGAAACGTCACAGAGCTAAGCCAGAACTCCGCTTGAAAGTGATTTGATTGGGGTTTTCGGAAGGGGCTCGAGCTGAGTCATCGCGTAGAACGTCAGATGAATGCGGAATACGAGGAATTCTCTACGCAATCGATGTCTCTGTCTCACTGACTGTTTAGCTCCCTGTCTGTCTGTCAGTTTTAAATTTTAAGCGCATTTTTATGGAATTTCGTGACTAAGCCCCTAAAACCTTCGAAGCATTTAGGTTTCTTCTGCTGCGGTTACTTGAATTTTATGCAAATCGATCGACGCCGGCCACCGTGGTTACGATTGCCTTATAAAGCACATGGAAATGGTCGACGACGTGCGTACTAAGCGCGTGTCTTTCTTACGCTTTTGCATTTAATCAAAGTGAAAATAAATAAAAAAAAAAAAAAACGTTTCTTATAGCGTAAATTTCCGGTTCTGTTTATAAATAAACCCATCGTCCGTCTCATATTTCATTTTGGGGGCCGTTTTCACAAGCCTGTCCCGTTGCGTCAGTCAAGTCGGGATTTCTTTTGGTCGTTGACCTAATTACCAAACTCCTTAACCAGGCAGCTTTACTCGTCTACCTGGACAACTTACCAGACCCCTTTACACGCCCTCTTACCTCCTTATCCGCACTGACAGCAGTTTTATTTTTGGATCTCTCCTCGAACGAGTCACTTAGCTCTTCCAATTGCATTGTCTTCCGCAATTCCTCCAAGGGTTTGCCAACGGCTGTAAAAATTCGAAAAAAAATAAACAAAAACAATTAAGTATCGTAAAGATCTGTGATCTTAAGTTAAGCAAATATTCGCTGCTTGTATAAGAGGATTTCCCTTGAAGGCAGCGAAACTTCTGTTCCACAGATCTGCAAATATTTGTCAAGATTTTGCGATTTCGAGACATATCGCGCCTTTGTTTAGTGGGCCAATCAAAATATTTGTGTTCCCAGTAACATGGAAACGTAGGTATATTAGCATATCCATGTTTGTGTGTCTTGTCTCTGTCCGAGACTTATCAGAAGAGGTTTGCGAACAGACACACAGTAAACCGGCCGGCCTGATATACTATACCTAGCACAACAAACCAGTCCACGGCGAGACACACACACTCATACTGTATAGTTGCATATATATGTATGTATTTATCTGGTATACTCTATGCTATATGGCACAAGCAATAAATACATTTCTAATGCCAAAGGCACCTTCTCAACAGGCTATTTATCATGCAGGTCGCATAAAACTCGCATAAAACGCGCCAAAAACGAGCAGAAATTTAGGTTTTGCGAAAAATTCCATAGACAACGTTTTAAGGCTGCCCCAAAAACGTCGATTTTCGAAGTAAATTATATACGGAATACTCGGCAGACCATTGACTGACCGAGGGGTTTATAAATGATCGGTAATCTGATTAATACTTCGGTCAGCATTCTGAATTTAATGTGTTTCGATTGTATCTACTACCATTAGTCAGTATTTTATATTTTCTAAAGAATGTGACTTGGTGTCTTCAGGCATTAAGCTTACTTAGTCATGGGACTTTTGTGTTTTTATCACATTTCAAATTTACACATTTTTCTTTGGCATTATCAAAAAGAAAGCGTGAATTCCAATTCGTATAAGCTGTCTTAACTACGGTTTCGATGCCTTATCAGTGATAATCGTAAGCACAGGCATAACCTTATCGGGTAAAAAACAGAACAGGCTGAGGAAACGTTTAAAGGAAGCGCATAGCGAACGTATCTGTTCTGCATACATATGTATTTAGATAAACATATGTACATACACACATCTGTAATGTAGACACCCCCCGTAGATACGACAACCTTGATATGCATTTATTGGCGAATATTTATGCGCTATGAAGTTGGATCGCAGCCGGACCTAGACCTGGACACGGACACGGTGAATGGTCACTTAACGATAACAGTTAAAAAGCAGAAGGTAAGTCGCAGTGTCCCACTGTGTTGCGCCTGTCCGCAAGCGCAGCCTTCCAGCTGCAGTGGAAACTAGTTCCAACTCGAAGAAGAACGCGTAGATGAATAAATATTGAGACGCTGCGTGGTTTTTTATTTGCGGCATGGCAATCGGACTCCGTGTGTGTGTGTGCCTGTGCCCGCTTGGCATTGTTTGTTGTGTGGAGAACTCTTTGCGTGTGTGTGTCTGTGTGTACTTACAGAAACCCGTCAGCAGAAGCAGCAGCCCGCAGATAGATAAATTGTTGCTCACACGCATATTTGATTATATTTTTAACTGAAACTGGCTTTTATCGGTTATTAGTTTAGGCGCTTATCACTCGCACGTAATTGAGGGGCTCTTGCTGGCCGTGGTAGTGCGTCAGCTGATAATTTGGCCAGGTGAGTAATCGCGTATTTCAAAATTTGTTCACAATTCACTTTTCAATACGAACAAGTTCGACGAGCGAGCCGTCTGCGCGTTCGTCTCCGACAAGTTCTTCTATAAAACTGAGCGCTTACTTTGCACGCATACTAAATAAAAGCTTTGAGAGTGTTAGTTACTGCCGAGAGAGAGAAAGAGCTTGCTGAAGCTTGAATCAAGTTCAAAGTTAACTGCTTTAAAACCAGTTCGATATTCCCTGCACAAGTTCGTTGCGTGAACTAATAGTTCGTGACACTCTCCACTGAATTTGTTGCGAGAACCAATTCCGTTTTCAAAATAAATTGCTCAAAACTGTAAAATTCAAATTCCATGTTTTTAATTCACAGGCTTTCGTTGCTTTTTTTTTTCATTCGTTACTGGGTTTACAAAGTGAAGTGTAGCTGCTTGTCTAGTGACTTTGGCTTTGTTTATATTTTTCTTTACTTTCTGTGTAGTATTTACAAACAAATTTTGGGTTATAGGTCTTAAAATACGTAACGAATCTCCTATATTGAAAAATTTCAACTTAAAATTACTATTTATGAATGCACTTTTAGTTTTAACGTTCGAATTTGGGGCCATACACACACACTCGCGGTCGAAGATGAGCGCCATCAGCCACACTGCACTCTAAGCCTCCAAGCAAACAGGGTCATATATATATATATAGCTTACAAGATAATTTAAAATATATAACAAATATATAAAGCCCGGTCAGGGCGGTCAGGGCGGAGCGTGGCTAACGAAGACCAAAATTAACGACCGCCAATGTTCCGCGCGCCATGTATAACATTCAAAACACCGAACATTCCGGTATCTGCTGGATCACAGATGGGCTAAGTAAACCGACCAGCAGCTACGAATGCGGTGTATGATGTTTACATTGTGGATGGGAGGCGCACGCTGTTAAGGCGCTGCTGACAAAACTTTCGTAATTAGTTTAAAGTCGAAACTTTTGTACAAATCTAAAACCTAGTGCTACGTGGCTTCGTAGAAAAGTAATAGTAAAGTTTATCCGTTTGTCTATATAGTGTCTGGGGATTGGATGAGAGAACTTAAACTGCTTACAGATAAGGCTGAGAGCAGCATATTCTTATACAAATTGCTCCTGACTATTCGCCGAAAGTTCCATCAGTCGCCATGCGGCTTTCGGATTCAACTCGTTACGATCTCGGCACAGCACCCAGACGTAATGAACCCGCATCACTTTATCGGGATTACCCTCGACTACCTGGGCCTTCTGGTCTCGTACGCACATTATCTGCTGCGCCTGAAACGTTATGATAAGGACCGGACCTTGTTCCATTACTTTTCCCATGGCTAGCTCAATGTTCTCAATGTCCAGAATCTTTGAATCCAGATACAGGCCAGCCTTTTTCGCTTGATTAATCGGTGTCGCAATAATGTTGTAGGTACTCTCGAAACACCAGTCCTTTAAGATTTCCAGATCACCACGTACTATGGCTTCTAAAACATTAGGTATAATATCTTTTTCGCAGTCAAGCAAAAATCGTTTCTGATCAAAGTTAGGATCGATTTTGACTAGTTCAGTCATAGTTTCAGATAGCTCCGTTTTCGAAAATAGACCACCCATAACGTCGGATACCTTATCGGTAAGTAGACGAGATGCTCGTATAACGGGATTCTCTGATTCATCATATTTCACTTTCCAGTCAAAAACCTTATTCACATATGTGTTGTTGTTCTTGAAGTTTTCCCATGACTGATAAAATTTAGAGTCCTTATGAAGTTCAACCCCTACAAATATTTAAGTAATTAATTACGAAATTTTGTTTAATTTATTTCACAATCGCGTACTTACCTGTTGCTTCCGTATTTGCTTCGACTACACGTGAGTTATCTGTCATTTCAACCTCAACGCGCTTGCGCAGTTTGGCAGGTGAGCAGTACACGCGACTTTCTATACTCGACTCATTCATCTCCTTCTTGATCATTTTCGTCGTATCGGATATGGCTTGAAAGGCTCCTGACTGACCAAGCTTTCCGCTCGTATCTGATATCGTTTCGCTGACACCTTTTGCAGTTTTCGACAGCTCTTCTGATACTTTCTTGGCCAGATCAGACTTTGACGCATCCTCAATAACATCACCGACCTTTTCCTTAATGGCACCAAGCTGTTCCTTCAATATACTCGATGACTTTTGGGCCTCCGATTCGACAATGTTGAATTTTTGCCGCGCCGACTTTAATGCATCAGATTGCTCAAGTTTTTGCGCTTCCTCACGAAACTTTTTAATGCTATCCTTCATCTCTTTATTCTTGTCCATTTCACTGCGCACATTGTCAATGAATTGTGAAAAAAAACCAGGTCTGCGTCCGGGCGATGAATAGAGGCGGGTCTGACAATAAGAAATATGTATGTGTATAAACAAATATAAGACTAAACAAATTTAACTTACTGGCTGTTGTTGCAGGTTGTATGTGGCCAAATGATACGTTAAGTAACAGGCGCGCTCGCGCGCTACGGCAGCTAATTTATACTGCAACGAGAATCGGTAATAATAAATAACCATTTTGGGTTCAACCATGTTTAACCTCGAAACGGTCACATGTGAAATGCAGCTTATGCATGTTTTTGTTGCATGCCAAACGGCTGGAATGTATCAACCTACCATGGTTAGTGCTTTTGCGGGTACGTAGACTTTTCGCCGGGTTTTCACTCTGTGAAGAATGCTTGTAAAACAGACGTCAATCCTACAAAATTTATGTAATTCGCACCCTGAAACACGCACGTATAAGAATCTAAGCATCAGCTGTTTATCGGCCCAACAGTATTGGTAAACGCGGTATGAAAATACGAGAAGTGCTGTGCAGCGAATTCGGCCGAAGGCGCAAATCGAATTGCGCTACGATGATTTGTGTGTATGGTGCAGAATGTAAAAATTTCTACAAATGGCGGATGATAAATCGCTACAAGTGTCGACGAAAGTATTATTATATGTACTGATGTTTTAGTTTTGATTGCTTTGTTTTTGTTTGTCTATTTCAAAGTAGACAGTGTGACCATGTGGCAACGCCAAGAAGAGCATGCTGCGCAGCAGACACAAACCGTTACTTGTGCAAGCTAGGCGCCGACATCCACGAATTATCTCGTATATAAGAAACAGTATGTAATTTCATTTCAATCATTTGCTTTTGTATCTGCTGCCTATTGCCGGTCGTTGGGTTTTGACTAAATTTCCAATAATTCCGCGCAAGCTTTGCACAGTGAATTTAATTTGTATTCAGAAATTAAAAAAAAATAATAAAAACAAAACTATTGAATTCAAAGAAGTAGCGCATATAAATACTTCAAATAAACAGTTTTAATTTAATTTTATGAGTGCGAAAATTAGTGCAAAGCAAAGAACAAACAGCGCAATAACGGTACTAGCTGGCAGCATACCTTGCAGTCCAAATATATTGCACAAAGTTTATATCGGCAACTATCATGTTTCGCAGCAGCAGTGGCAGCCTGGAAGGCAATACTACACCAATTGTAAGCGACGCCATTTAAATGTTGTGCTTAACCTATCATGTCTATGTGTGCATTTTTTCTTCTCGTGCAGGACAATATTTCCAGCTTTCATGGCCTGAACAACGGTCTGAACATGTTCCTGGACACACACAATCTATCGCCACCAGTCTCGTCGGCTACCCTGAGCCCACCTACCACACCGTTGACAGCTGAACCAACGGCGATGTCATCGACTCAGTTCCCCCTGCTGGCGGACAATAACAATATAAATGCCGCAGCCGCAGCCACTGCTGCTTCGAATGCTGCCAGTACGCTGCTTCTTCAGCGGCAATATCAATATCATCTTCTGCTGCAGCAGCAGCAACAACAACTAGCACTGGCGCAACATCAGTTGGCATTGGCAGCATCAGCGGCTGCTGCGAATCATCAGCAAAAGGACGAGATAGCGCATTCTTTAAAAATGTTTGCGCTTCTAACGGCCTGCGGTACTGCGGGTGAGTGTGAGCAGGATAGATAGAGGATAGAACTTAAAACGGTAGTCTCTTCGGTTGAACTTTGACCACGGTCAATGAACTTCTTTCCTCTTCAATCAGCTCATTCGTAATGCGAAATATGCATTTTAAATGTTGCCTAATTTATTCGTAAAATTTGTGAACAGATAATGCAAGTGGATCTACACAGGATGCGATGCAGGAGTTTGCAACCAATGGATATGTAAGCGATGATTTCAATCGCCTGCAGTATAGTAGTAATTCAGCCAGTTCCACATCATCACCGCCATCACCGCAGTTGCCACGTTGCCAGTTTCCCGGCATTACCGGTGGAACCCCCATGGCGGCGGCAAACACTGTGCCACCTGCGGCTTCATTGGCTGCTGCCCATTGGATAAATCTGAATCAGTATCGGGAGCAGCTGAACTATATGTGGCGCAGTATGTCAGCGCTGCCTTACATGCCAAATGTGATCAATAATACAGGTGGACTTGGCATGACATCTGGTAGCAGCCAAAACAATCTCAATACACTGGGATTGGCTATGCAGCCAGAGCAGCAAGTTCGCAGTCCCAGCAATGCCAACATTATCAATTCAAGTAATAATATTAATACTAAACTTTCCAAACGCTACGTAAATGGAAAGTCTGGCAAGGAAATGGTAAGTTTCTGGAGTTGGCTTAAGTGTTGACACTTTTTGCACCACCGAATTTTATGTGGCAACTCTTTTAAATTACAGGTCCCTCGCCATTGTGTTTTCTGTGAAAATAACAATGAACCCGAAGCCCTCGTCAATAGTCATTCGGTGCGTGACTCGTATGGTCGTGTTCTATGTCCCAAGCTGCGCACCTATGTATGCCCTATTTGTGGAGCTTCAGGGGACTCGGCGCATACCATTAAGTACTGCCCCAAGAAACCTATCGTTACAATGGAGGATGCCATTAAGGCTGAATCGTTTCGACTGGCCAAAAGCAACTATTACAAACAGCAAATGAAAGTCTAACGAAAGAAATAGAAAAGTAGAAAAAACTCAGGTAGTTTTTCAAAGCGTTAATATAACAGTAATATATATATGCTCAGTTCATCTTTAGAACTATTCACTATTAACTACATACTATTGCGCCTGGCGCGTTCGATTTTATGATTTATATTTCAGATATATTTTTTAGCATATATATTTTTCGGTCCTTATCTCAATCGTTCAAATTTCAAATGTCAATGTTTTTATTCAAAAAAAGTCGAGAATATACTCACAATATCGCAGTAATTGTTCAATCGTAGCGGCCGATAAAAATGCCTCAAACCTGGTTTTTCGACTTTAGCCAGCATTACGCTAACTTTAGCAAATCTTTCTGAGCAAGTAATCCGCAATATTTGGGCAGATAAATGATTTGTAGTAGTATATTTAGAAGCTCTGAAAACGTAAACTGTGAATTTCGAAGTGCTAATAGTTTATTTTGAACATATGCTGAAGAAAATATGTATGAATATTTTGTTGGCAGCCTTCTCACAGTACAAGTTTATTTATTTAAATTTTAAATTCTGACATAAGAAGTTGATCAAAAACGCAATTTTTATTACATGTTCTATTTTTTTTTATCAATGTATCATCGCTCATTATCAAATGATATTTATCTTATTTTTATTCAATCATTGAAAACGTATAAAAATCATCTCATTATATATTTATATATATAATTTTTTTTTTAATAATGCAAAGAATATATAAAATTTCGAAAATGTAATATCCCTTATAAGCTACAGTTGAAATTACTGGCGTAAAAACAAAATCGAATAAAGAAAAAAAGTTAACCTACACTAAGTTGTGTAGGATGGATCATTTAATTCTACTGTTTTTCATCGTGACGTTTTTCGAACATGGCCAAGAATATGCCATCGGTGAGATCATGATCCGGTAAACAGTACAGACAGTTCTTGCCGATCTGTGCATAGTCCGTGTCTCCCACGTTCTGCCACTTGTTGCGCAGTGCCTTCTTTCCGCTCAGCAGTTTGAATGAGGGATTCAGCTGCAGACAACGCTGGACCACTTGCTCGTTCTCCTCCTTGTAGAGCGAGCACGTGCAGTACACAATGCGTTTCACCTTTGGAAATGCCGTCATGGCATGGCTTAGAATCTTGATTTGTAGTCCGGCAAGTTTGTAGAGTCTGTGGTCGTCCTTTGCTTCGTCACAGACGCTTATGCGGTTCTGCATGCCGCTGCCCGAGCAGCTGGGATCCACGAGAATGTACTCGACATCAGGGCATTTCGAATCATCTAAGTTGGGCAAGGCAACGCATTATTTGTATTGAAACAACTGTGGATCATCTATAAGACTCACCCATTGTTAGAGCATCTCCCAAGATGGGGGTGACTATCTGACAGCCTGCTTCATCAGTAATGCTACAAAGTGACCTGTATCGCTCTTTGGACTGTTCCACGGCATAGATGCGACCCTTGTTCTGCATGAAGTTGCATATGTGCAAAGTCTTCATGCCTGGAGCGGCGCACAAATCGAGGACTGTGGCTCCAGGTGGTGGAGCAAGCAGCTCTGCTGCCAGGCAGGTGGCCTTGTTTTGTAATATAAACTTTTTGGTGTGAATAAAATCATGAGAAGCCCAATAGTTTCGCCACTTGTGATGGAATATCAGCACTCCCGTAACATTCAGATCCATGAGAAATTCATCTTCTTCGAGGCTGCGTACGGCAGCTATGAAATCACTGTATGACGCGTCCGCGTCGAGCTCTTTGCGTCGCCACTCCTCGCTAGCCAAATACTCCAGCGCCTCGGCAATGCTGAACAGATTGGTATTGATCCGTACATAGCGTGGATGGGGTTCTGTGGTCAAATTAAATATCATCATTTAAAAGTGTGTTTATTGTTTTTATTAGTTTTGTTAAAAAAAAAGAATTAAACTACAGTTCTTTTTTAGACTCCTCCACCTGCTCTTCATCGTCGTTATTGGCATTTGAGAGTGGAGGTGGATCCTTTTCGCGCATTGCCTTCAATACATACATGGCTACAATGGCATTGACCACTAGTACAGCTGTTAACACGGAGTAACAATTGACTTGGAACTTAGTCAACTCGGGAAATGACTCATCCAACCAACTGCGTACACCATAGAAACCCAAAAAGGGCAATGAAAACATAAGCACACTGTAGGCCAGTAGCCACAAAAATACTTCCAGGCTTCGGTCCACTGAGTCAAACTCTCCGGACGAGGAGACATCATCTGACGACTCAGGTTCTTGTTTGATTTGCGTCTGAACCGGCTGAGCAACCAGTGTAGATTGTTTTTTCGACTTTTTGTTGGCCATGCTCTAGGCTGCTACTAATACTGGTACGGCTATAGCTATGTCTATGATGTTAGAACACCTGCCTTTCTTCTTCACTACTCCAACAGCACCGACGTCGCCGCCAATTGCCTTCTGCAGTCGCTCCTTGTACTCGCGCACTGTCTGCACCGGTCTGCTTTCGCCGTTCAGTTGTCCGCGTCCGTAAATCAGTTCGGTGACAAGCACTTTCGCTAATGCTGCATCCAATTTGGGATTCTCCTTAAGTAGGCCTGTCTCCTCGATGGCGTTGTCAATGGCTCCGCGATTGTCGCTGTAATGTCTCAGTACAGCATGCAGACTGCTTACACGCTGTGAATGCCAATGTTTTTATAATTTTTTGTTTTTTGGTGTATATCCAATTAACTTACAGCATGCTTCTCTTCAAATATAAGGGATTTTATTGACTTTTGTTTTTCAATTGCTTGTTTCAATATTTTAGCTGTTGCTTTATATTGGGTTGGCACTTTTATTGAATGTGCTAATTTACTCATGATGATGTTGTGTCACGTGTGGATATTGTATCGAAACTAGGGTTGTTGATTTTTAAACGATATATCGATACAAATTGACAGATTAAATTCGAGTTATTTTGCTCATGATGATTGTATCGAAGCTAGGGTAAGTTGATTTTGAACCGATATATCGATTCAAATTGACAGATTAAATTCGAGTAATTATTCTAATGATGATGATGTATCGAATGGGAGAATTGTATCGAAAGTAACCATTACGATATATCGATATAAACGAATTGTGAAGCCTGCAAATGCAAAGTATCGATATAAACGATGTGTTAGCGGCAAAACTTGACTGGAATATTGTTCTGTAAATTAAAAATATGAACCCACTTTTAATTCAATTTGCTGAAAAATAATTTTTTGAATTACTTAGTTTTTCTTTGATTATATTAATGAAAGGATACCAATAATAAGTTGTATATTTGTATGATTTATTGCATAGACAACGACTAAAATGCATTTTAAACATAGACTTTAGCTTAGCTAATTGCGTATGTGAACATAATTGCGTTTGATTAATATTAAGAGCGTCATATTCATTTGTTTAAACACACAACGAAATGTGCCTACAGCTAATACGGGATTAAGTATTATTAATGTTATGCGTGTAAGGGTATGTGGTATGTTTATGGTAATGGTAATAAATGCTTATCTAATCGATGAATTAAACTATTGCACACCTCTCTCTCTCTCTCTCTTTCTGCTGTCGCCGATTCTCTACGCGCTGCTGCTGCTTCTTTCGCTGAGGTCGGGCTTGAGCGGGTGCAGCTTGGTTGAAATGGGTCGCAGTGACGATGTGATTGATGATGGAGATGACTGGGAATAGAGTGTGCTGCCGGTGCCCGGAGATGTTGCCTGGCTTGTGCTGCTTTGGCTACCGAAGGCAATCGAACTGGGATAATCTGTTGCCTCCGGCAATGGCGTTGAGATGAATTCCTCAGGCAGTTCGCCACGATAGACACCGAATTGCGGCGTGGTGCGTATCAGTTTCTCCAACGGCGACAGCCCGTAGTGCGTGTGGCGTGCTCCTCCACTGTCACGTGCATCTAACTTTGGCGGCAGCACCAGCGTACTGTCTACAACGGACTTGCCATCGAAGGTGTAAACGGCGCCGCTGGGAATGCTGGCGTGTGGAATCTTTCGATTATCTGGTGGCAAGTAATACGTATCCACACGTTCAGCTGCTTGAGCCACCTTATCATCCGATTCCATTTCTAGATCGTCAGCTAAAGTATCTGCCTGCTTCTGCTGCACTTCGTCCTCCTCCTCCGTATAAAATAGATTGGCCAAATCATCGTAATATGGATCTTCCTCGTGTCCAATCATCGTTTCGGCCGAGCTAGGCTCCTTTACAGCTTCCAATGGAGGATTTGTAGCAGCTATCCTTTCCTCTACCTCCAGTTCTTCGGTATCGTGCTGTGCTTCGTCGTCCACACCGTCATCGAACAATTCCTCCAGGGAAGGCTTGCGTAATTGGGCTGCCGCTGGCAACGAATGCTTCAGTGCCGCCGATGGCAATTTTAAGGCTGAAGCTGATACAACTGGGGCAGCAACTGCAGGAACTGGAGCTGCGACTGCCGGGGATACCTTCGATGCCAGCCTTGTTGCATTGGTGCTATCCAGGGGCGACGGTATGAACATGGGCTCGAAGCTCTGCGTCTCGCTGCCGCCTTGCTGCGCAGTTAGAAAGAGTGTATCCGTCTCCATGACCTCATCGATTTCTGTGCCAGGATCCTCGCGTCTGTGGGCCACCTGTTCGATCAGCTCCGGCGGCAGCTGTACCCCATTGCCATCGCTGCGTACGATGGGACGAAAACCGCTCTCAACGACAACGGTGTCTGGCTTGAATCCTTGATTGATAGCCGGACGCATGCTGGCGATTTGCTGTGGCGACGGTTCATCTGCAACTGGACGCTTTATCAGTGGTATACCCGTTGTGGTTGTGGAGCTGAGCACAGGTTTCTGTTCGAGCTTGACGTTGCTATTGAAGTAGGAGCTGCTCTTGAGCGACGACTGCGGTTCAAGATCTACATAGGGTACCGGAACTGGAGCAATCGGCTTGGCCTTCACTTTTGTTCGCTCTCCGGGATCGGCCTTTCTCTGGCCCATGCCACTCAGTTCTGTCGGCTGACCCAGCAGCAAAACCGAAGCAGCTATGGGTTGGATGGGGAAATGCTTCTCCTTGAGGAAGGGCTTCAATAGACTGGGCACCGGTTTGCGATAATGATTGACAATCAGCGATGATTGCGGCACTATTGCACCAGGCGGAGGATGCTGCTGAGGTAGCACGGGACGCGAGGCGGGCACCTTCTTGATGGGACCCGGATATGGGCGACGTCCGGGCAGCTTGACGGGATGAAAGAGTGGTGCATTCTGCGGGGGACGTAGATACTCGGACAGGCTAATGGTTTTCTGCGCCAGCGCTGGAATATTACTGGTTAAATTGTGATGATGCAGTGCAACGTGAGCAACGTGATGATGAAGATGATGCGGGACTGAGACTGGCAGGGGCAATGGGTAGTGTGGTGATGGTAATGGTGCGTGGTGCAAATGCGGCAATTGTAAACGTTGATGCAGATGAGAGTTAACAATGACAGGCGGTGATTGTGGTGCGGCGAAAATGGGCAGTTTCGAGTGAACCGATGAGTGAGCGGAGGATGGGGAGGGGGAGGAGTTGGGTGATTTCAATGCATGAGTTTCGCCGTGTAAAATCTCTGGTCTGGCCTGGGCCAGCATGGGTTTCGATGGTATTCTAGAGCCGATATCGTTGTTGCCGTTGTTGTTATCGATGTTCGAGCGAATCGGTTGCGTTGCGACATGTACTCCATGCGATTGGTTCCTTAGTAGGCTCTCCTCGAGAGCCTCAGCAGCGCGGATCCCATCTGAAATCAGTTTGGTTATTTCCGAAGATTTTGTTATTTCAAAGCTCAGTTTAGGCGGTGTTCCGTTCATATTGTGATTCTTAATCAAATCGGTTTGGTGCTTCAATAAAAAATTATCGTTGGGGCTGACCTTGGTTTCGTGGCGTATCGATGATTCGGCGGCATAGTCCTCCCGGACGGGTGCCGGTTCGCGTATCTCATGTCGTTCTGATGCAGCTGCACCGATACCATCGCCACCGACTCCACCATCGCACGAGTCGTGCACGTGTATCTTCCAGCCCAGATAGCGATGGGTGAAGCAATGATAGTATACCGTATCCGGTGTATTTCTATCCGGCGTCCAGCTGATCACACCCGGTTCGCCGGCATCGCACTTCAGTGTCAGGGTACGTTGGTAGGCTCCAAACGATTGATAATCATCCGCCGGTGGTCCGTCCACATCGGGCGTCCAGTTACACAAGCGACCCACCCCAGTGGGAGTTACCTGACCGGAACGGGACCGATGTACGCCAGCAAAAATGCGAACGGCCTAAGGGAACGGGAGGAATTGATAATGAGTTGCATGCGGCAATCTCTCTGCTGCTCACCTTCTTCTCCTCCTCGCGCTTGTGCTCGTAGCCGCCGACGGGATCATCGCTAATGTAGAAGGGATGATACTTGGCGGGTATGTCCGGATTGTTGCCACCTTCTACGACAAACGTGTAGGTCTTGCCCCTCACCACATGAATCTCAGGAATGAGCAAGCCATTGATGAACCACGAGATGCCCCAGCCCACGTGACCTGCCAAAAGAAAGAAATGTATGAAATCACAGGGTTAGTAGAAGCTAACGAGTTTGGAGCGCGGGTACCCACCGGTTATGGCAGGATAGCCATGTTTACCGCCCGTCGGACCCATTTGAGCATAGAAGACTCCATCCTCGGGCTCGTGACATTGTATGGCGGGTATATCCCAAGCGCCATTACTGTTCACCGGCTTGGGAGTGGGTACTGGGCGTCGCTGTGTCAGTGCAGACTCCTGTCGTCGCTGTGGAGCCTGAGCGGGCGTGGTACGCTGCAGAGCCTGGGCGCGATTATCGTAGAACTCTTCGTCGGGTTCGATGTTGGGACGACTTGCCGGCGGATAACCAGCTCCGCCCGTCGAACTAACCTGTTGCTCTTGTTGGTCCTCCACTTCCGGTTCCTGTTCGGCTGAGCTGCTGCCCACGCCCGATTTGGCACCCTCCGGCAGTGGACAATTCCATTTGGGCTGACGACCGAATTCGATCTGATGCAGATGCTTGTTGTAATACGTGTGGAACGAGACCTCACGATAATCATTCAGCGGTCCAATGGCCCAAACCACCGACTCAGCCTCGCTGATGGAAATGGGTAGATCAAGACTGTCGGTGGAGGAGAGTGATCGTTGATAGGTCACAATGGAGTAGCCATTGACCATGGCGGCATTGAGCAGACGTATCGAGTTGGTGTTGGGAACAATTTTGACATCGGGACAGGCACCACGACCGCCTGAGCACTGTGCCTTACCCTCCAGATAGTAATCCTGTGCAAAGCCGTTGCCCGTTTCCGGATCCACCCAGGCTACAGCGGCATCGGCACCAATCATTTGGCTGATGTTCTTGTTGGGCGAGATGCCGAAGGACATGTAATGGTTTGGTTCTGCGGAGGAGAAGCGCGTGTAAGAGGAAAAGAAGAGACAGAAAGAGAGAGACAGAGAAGGGAAATCGGTAATCTTGGTAGGAACTCGCAGTGTAATCAACGAAAGTTGCTAGCCCCATTTCTGGGGGCCGGATAACCGGTTACCCTCGATTCAGATGGACAATTCCTGCTGACATTCTTAGCGGTTCCCCAAGACCAGTAGCGGGTAACGCGTGCCGCTAGTTAAAAATCGCTGCTGCTACTCACAGATGGTCATGATGCTTCAAGATGGTCATATCATGCAAAGAATGTGCAAGCAACAGCATCGACATCTCGGCATCACCATGACCATTAATTGCCCCCGCCCGTGCGACTTGGTTGCGCAATAAACCAGTCGCTCATCATATTTTGCAACTTGTTTTATTCTACTAACGATCGGTTCATTTGGCTGCTAACTGGATTTTTTGCCATCTTCAACGAGTGCGCAAGGGGTGGTGAGCTGGAGATGATGACTCCTTTATTAACTGTACTCGCTAAAATGTCAAAGCGTCATAAATCGATCGCACGAGCTCGCGTCTTTCCCGCGCGAAACCGGGAAACGGTGTTTCAATGCCTTTTATTAGGGATTAATCGTATCGTTTTAAATAATCCCCGAACCGGGACAGAAATTACAGTAATTACTGTACTTAAACTACGAGAAAAAAATGGGAAGTGAATCCACTTTGAAACCTTGCGAAAGTCGTTTGATGACATTAACTCTGAATCGATTTTCATAAACCATTTAAGATATCAATCATAAATAAATGAGTTTAGAAAGGTTTAAAACACAATTTTGCGGTCTTTTAATTGTCTATTGGAACTTAAGAACCTGTTTATGATAA
Organism: Zaprionus inermis; assembly: GCA_018151445.1. Lineage (NCBI taxonomy): Eukaryota > Metazoa > Arthropoda > Insecta > Diptera > Drosophilidae > Zaprionus > Zaprionus inermis. The sequence continues at coordinate 1,609,423 of JAECXD010001328.1, read as the reverse complement.
TTTGAACTTGAATATTCGAAAGGATTTCAAGACACATAAATACCGATAATGATGATACTTCAGTAACACAAGAATAGTGTGCGAGCTAGAAAGCAACACAAAAAACTATATATTACGCAGCCGCCTATTCAAAAGATTATCTAACATTCACAAGAAAAGAATTCCAAGCGAAACAAACATGTTGACTATGAAAAAAACTTAACAATTGTTTAGGTTATTATAGTTAAATCTCATCTTTAGTTAATTTGAACTGGTCACCCCATGTTCTACGTCTTCGTTCGCTTCATACTTACACACTCCCAAACAATAACAAAAAGTGGACAACGATGAAAATGAATGTTGAGTTGATTAGCATAGTGAGTTGAAAAAATTAACAACTTCTACGATCCGTCTAGAGCCTCTCACCAACTCAACGTTCCGACTTGCCAATCAATCTCAATTTAGTCGTCACTTTGTTTAATGCTGTCATTCGATTCGACTTGATTTGATTTGATTCGAGCAGTTTGAGGCAATTAAATAATGCCAACTGATTGGTCAATGCGTTGATTGAATCGATGTTGTCTTTGCCGTCACACGAGTGTCAAGTTCGAGGCAATCATTTCCGTAGAATTTTGGAGGATTACTACTTACCCAGTTTGGCAACCAATTGCACCACAATGCTCTCGCCGGCAACGGCCCAGCGCACCTCGAAGGCCAGATCGTCGTAGAGCACCTCACAGTTGAGCTTGGACTGCAAGAGATTATTATTTGGGCTAGTGAATTGACGAGGCTAGGAGCACAGGAGCTGGAGTGGGAGATGGGGATGGAGATGGAGCTGATGAAATGAGTGTGCAGTTGTGCATGGTGTAGGGGGGGGAGGGGAGGTAGAGAGGAATGGCCTAGGGTATTACGAGATGCGATGGTATGAAAATCATGCGCGCTTGCCAAAGTCAAATTTTGTGTATTTTGTTTGTTTTCTTGTTCTTTTTGTTATTCTGTATTGGAAAAATTTTGCTTTTTATTGAGTTCGAGAATGTCTTGAATTTGGTTTTTAATTATTCCGAATAGATCGATCGATTGAATATTTATGAAGCATATACAAAATGAAAATGGCTTTAGGATTGGCGCTTGTTTTGTAACGTCGATATAGTATATATGTTTATAGCATGTGTATAGTTGTGTGTCTGTGTGTGTGTTTGCGTGTGTATAACTGTAATTGTGTGTGAGTCTGTGTGTGTGGGTTGGGGCCTTGGGAGCTGGGAGGATGGTTTTCGTGGAAAGGTACAGCCTGAGGACCGGGAAGTCTTGGGCTAGCCCAGCGGAAAATTCTTGCACACATTTCATTTTGTATAGACGCAAAAGCAAAAGTTTTTCAGATTAACAAAATACAGAAGACATGTACGTGGATTATTGTATATAAAAATGTGCTGCACATATATTTTATATGTATATATATATATAGTATATAAATAGTAAAAACAGATTCGTAAATCAATCAAGCGATAAAGAAAATAATGCACACTTAGGATCTAGTAATTTCAAGAGCAACTCGGAAGAATACATATCTGATATGATGATAAATAACTGTTGCATGCATACATGCTGAGTACAAAAATAAATACGAATATAACGAATAGAGTACAGTTACAGAGTATATGGTATATATGGATATTCCTCGTACACGTAAATGCTTGGCAAGCGCCTATGGCAATCAGGTGGTCTGCAGCTCACTTAGGATTAGATTTAACGGCTTCTTTACCTGTGGACTGATGCCCAGCATTTTCAGCGAGGGCGGCACATTGAGACCCTCGGGCAGGCGCACGTGACCAAAGTCAACGGTGAAGGCCTCGCACCACACACCAAAGTGTCCAATATCGAAGATGGTCAAATCTTCGGGCAGTGTTAGCACAATCGTTTTGCGATCGTAACGACGCAGCGGATTCTCTTTGCCATTCTCGTCCGGAATGCGCAGACCTTCGGGCGTTGGCCGCTGACCACGTCCTACCCAGAACTTGGCATCTGCATCGAATCGCATCGATTATTGAGATTAGAGTGATAGAGAGAGAGAGGGAGAGAGAGAGGTAGAGATTCCACCATGTCACTTACCTGGCGCTTCGCCATCGTAGCTGAAATTGGGCACCAGCAACGTTTGTGCATCCACAATCACAATATTATCGGATGAGACACCGTGCACGCCGCGCAGTGCATTGATCTTTTGCGGACGTGGAAAGTCCAGTGTGCTGGGTATGGCCACATCGCCGAAATTGACCGCATACTCATCGCACCACACCGAAAACCATTTGACATCGCGCAGAGTCTTACCCTCGGGCAACGAGAGTGTGATGTCCTTGTTGCGATAGCGACGCGTCAGTGCAGCCGTTCCGCCACGCTCATCCCGCAGCCGTGCGGCACCCTCGTTGCTGGGTCTGGCCGTGTTGCCCACATAGAAGTAGGCGGCCGGGGCAATGCCGTCGTAGTTGAATTTCTTGATGAAAATCGTACGGGAATCGACGGCGTATACATCACCGGAGACGTCGTGATGCAGGCGGGTCAGGGAACCGATTTTGGTGCCATAGTAGGGATAGGCAGCGTCGCAGCTGTGCAGCAGGGCTGTAAATAGCAACAAAACCAGTGGCAACCGAGCGTTAAACAAAAGACTTAGGCAACGAACTTGAAAGCAGCTTAGGCGATTGAAGTTTAAAGAGAAGAATACAGTAATAAATAAACAATTCTCCCCCCACTTAATTATGCACAAACCCATTTACATATTAACAACACGCCGATCACGTCATATTCTTTGACGACCCGAAACACATTTCAGACCCCGCGCTAATCTCTTGTTTGTTTTTAGTTTACCCCACTCCCTCCACGAACGTGTTAGTCATAAACTCGACGTTGGGGTGTACAGGAAGTTTCGGCTTCATGCCAAATAAACTTTTCACAACAACCGAGCGAGTAGGAAGAAGAGCCAAAACAATAGCGTGTTGTCGGAATAGATTTTGTGATGCGTGTAACACAGTTCTCGATTGGTCGATACAAGCTGTCAGATAGTCTGGCGAGTATTATGGTTCTGTCTTTCAGTTAAAGGTCGCTGCGCACGGCTCTTGTCCGGTCTAGTAGTGTTGCTATCGTTTTACGTATGTTTTTGTATCCAAATCATTGATAGTATCGATTAGGTCGGATTTGTAATTAAAACTTAATATAAAATTCTTATGACTGTTGCTTAGCCCAACTGTTACCGTCCAAGTGTTTCACTGCTTAAAAATCTTGAACATTCCTAAGCAAACGATGAATCGTGTAAATTATTAAACTATCGATATTATCGATTATGCTACGTCTATGGTGTTGTCGAAACTCACGCCAAATTGCGCGAATTTCAACTTTACCTTCGCAGTTCTTTTGACAAAGTGGGTAAGGTGTGTTTGTGTGTTGTTGTTAAAATTCAATTAAATTTGTTTTATTATTATTATTGTTGTGGCTATAAACACGTTTCTTTCCCCTCTCTCCCTCCCTCTCTCTCTCTCTCGGGCTAACTACAACTATGGGCGGCCTCCATGGCCTGCAGTTTCAGCGACGCGACGCGACTCGACTCGATTTGGTTATGGGGTTTTGCTCTGGCATTAGTTTTGCACTTGTTGCTGTTGTTGTTGTCGTTCTTGTTGCTGTTGTGCCCACACGATTGATTCGTGGCCGTGACAGTTGCTGCTCCAAATTCATCGAAAGCCACCGCCGCCGACAACGACGACAAGTCTTTCCTGTCTCAAGAATCTCGATATGCGAAAGTGCCGGTGCCGGGCAGTACACGAATCTATACTATATATATTCGTACGTATAGCTGACTCTAGCTCGAAATGCTCCAAAATAAATGGGGCACTCTGTCGGCTCACCTGACAGCGCATTAATCAAACGGTTCGCATCGAATCAGTTTGGGTTGTGTTTCGGGTTGAATCTTTCTTGGGATAAGTCCAGTACCGAAAGCAAATACAGGCCCACAAACAGCAATGCTGGCAATTACAAGTGTACACTACAGCGCGCGGTGAGGGAGACTGGGGGCACTCACACACTCATACTGGCGCACTCATGCAAATGCCAAAGGTGTAATTAAAAGTTAAATAAAAGCAAACGACTTCGAGTGGTTTTTGTGTTTGGTTTTTTGTGGTGATATTAATGATGCCCGGAGTTGGGCACAGCCATTAGGCAGGCAGAGGCATTAGGGGTCTAACGCGCCGCCGACATCCAACTACCAACTACCAACTATCAACTCCATCTCCGTCTCCGACTGCGACTGCGACGCAACTGGAACTGGTTGGCGGCAATTGCCAATCATTTTCAGGCCCCGGCCAATCAATAGATCTATCGTATGTACATATATACATAGGTCCATCGATGTGTGCACATACGTATTCGCGAAACCTAACCTAGAGACCTACTTTCACGCTGCAGCAGAGGCAGCAGCGGCAGCGGCAGCGGCATAAGCAGAGCAGCACAAGAAGTGAAGCAGTTGGAGACATCATTTCCATTGTGGCCCGATCGCCCGATGGAGGTCTCCGAATTGTGTATCAAGGAAACGCATACACCGCTTGCCATCAATTTATGTTAATCTCTGTCTCTCTCCCTCTCTCTCTCTATCTCTCTCGCCGTGCGGACAATGCTAATGCAGTCAGAGTCGTCAATCAGCCAGGCCAAGCCAAGCCAAGCCAAGCCAGGGCAGGCCACATCTCAGTTGAAGTGTTGGCGCTGCGGCCAGTTCAACGGTCAGCGCCAATCATAAAACATGAGACAGACACAGAGAGAGAGAGAGACAGACGAACAGACGAGCAGGCAGTCATACAGACAGTCGGCCGAGTGAGTGTTGAATATTCATTTGGCTTACTTTGCACTCACATACAAAAGATGATATATTTGCGCTGTGTCAAACTACTGACTGTCTCTCGAACTGTTTGTCTGTCTCTCGGACTGTTTGTCTGTCTCTCGGACTGTTGGTCTCTCTTTCGGACTGTTTGACTGACTCTCGGACAGTCTGTCTGCCTCTCGGACTGTTGGTCTGCCTGCCTCTCGGACTGTCGGTCTGTCTGGCTCTTTGACTCTCTCTATATTTCTGTCCCTGTCTGTCTGTATCTCGGTTTGTTTGTCTGTCTGTCTCCCCATCTGATTCTGTGACTGTCTCTGGGCATGTTTGTCTCTCTGACTGTCTGTCTGTCTCTATGTCTCATATGTCTCACTGACTGTCTGGGGGTCTGTTCCTCTGTCTGTCGTGCATTCCGCCTGTTTGTCTCTCTATCTCTCCCCGTCCTTGTCTCTGTCTCTCTGTCTGTCGCTGTGACTGTCTGCCTCTGGCCCCATCTGTCTCTGTCTGGCCGCCCTCGAGCCGTTAGCACACACACACTCACACACACTCACACCCATTCACACACCTGCATGCACATTCGTCGTGCATTTGCACATTAATCTAGTTTTTTTTTTGTTTGTTTGTTGTTTCTGTTTTTGGCCAGTTTTGGCCTATTCACCCCCCTTCTACTCCCTCCAACCATTTGCATCACAATGCGCCTCTCTTTGTCGGTCATAAATCAACGCGTTAATCTACTTACAGCTCAATGCGGCCAATAGGCCAACGAGCAGCAGCGGCAGCGACAGCGGCTTATCCTTCACTGCAGACGACATGGCTGGCAATCCGGAACGTGAACTGGGCACGGGTACGGGAAATGGGCAATTGGAGCAATGGGAGCGATTGGAACTGGGCACTACGCCCGGCTGCGGCTGCGTTGGCAATACGCTTGGCTTTGCTTTATGCCTTTTCTTTGGTTTATCGTTGATCCTGGCACACTGGCACACTGAATGATATTAGACACACTCACTCACTCACTCACACACAGTCACTCACGACTTGCTTGCTCGTTCGATCTGTTGCGATGCTGCGCGATCACGACCAGACGCTGCGAACTCCAAAACCGCACTGAGCCAAGTTGCGTCTGCGCTTTGCTAGTGAAGCCGCCTTTGGGACTTTGGGACGACGCAGTGTCGAAGTCGCGAAGCCAGCAGCGCGGGCTGGTTTCAGCCTCTGTTGGCGCTGCTGCTGCTTACGAAGTGCTCAGTTGTTGCGCTGGCAACAGTTGTTATTGTTGTTGTTGCTAGCATTGTTATTGTTGCCATTGTGCTCCCGTCCCTGTCGCATCGCAGTCGTCCAAGCTCAATAATTATCGCAGTCCAAAAAACTTCAATTTTTGCACATTTGTTTTTTTGTTTTTGGTTTTCGGTTTCGGTTTTATTTTGCCAATTTTATGTGCATATTCAAATATAATCTTTGACGTCTCAACCCCTTTATGTTGCGGCAACCATAGCAAAAAAAATTAAAACAACTAATGATATATCTGGTCGAGTAGGGTCGACTGTTGTATACCCTGTCTGTAAATCTGGAAAATTGTTATTTTGCATTTCATTGTGATATTGTAACTATTGAATAGTCTATCCATAGTTAAATTAGAATATGTTGATTCAGTTATTCAAAGGTAAAATAAATTGAACTTTTATAAATTCTGAATTGTTTTTCTATAGAGTCTGAGGATCATGCCAAGAAAGGAAGAGATTCCAGCCCAAATTTAATGATTTTTAACATAGTTATTCGTGTTAAAAACTAAACTATATCTTTCTCATATAAATACATATGCTGCATATACCCTTTTCTTTCATTTTCGACACATGCAGGGTATACACAAAATAAACTGAACAATATAAAATCAGCACAGGCAGCTCCTCTGCCCGAAATCCCGTGTCATTGGCTTAAATATGCAAAAATCGAAACAATAAACAAATCAATTTGGTCATCGATTTTCGCCTAAGCCAGCCCGTGCATTGTCAGGGTCTGCTCCAGTTTGAAGTCGTAGAGTCGCGTTCATTGTTCCCTCATCGTGGGGGGATTAGATAATGCAGCGACTCGATTAACTGTCTATAATAGATGGAGTGAAATTACCCGACTCCCAGCGTGGGCCAGTTCGTGAGCTTGTGTTTCCGTCTCCAAGTTCATCATCATCATCTAGCTGGTGGTGGTCGCTTCGTCGGTTGCCGCTTGGTCAAGCCCGGGGGGGCTACTTTGCACAACGATTTCGTGCAAAGGGTTCGCGAGAGGTCAGTCATCATTTCGGATCGGATCATTCGCTGGCAACCCGTTCGCTGGGTTGGCTTAGTCGCCGGATTGCATAATTCAATTAACATGAAAGTTATCGTTACTGCGATTCGTTCCACAAGAGATTACTGGATACATTCATCCAGCAGTTCCAACAGCAAGCCATTCGCCTGATTGTCGATCTGTCATCCGTCGGTTCTGCGGCTATCAATGCCCTTTCCTTTTCCGACATCTTCGAGTGAATGCGAATACTGCATGTGGTATATAATATCATCATATATACATCACATTCCGCATATTATGATCTTTGTTTGTATTGCGCATTGGATGGCGACACCTGTTGCGCATTTCAATAATTGTTCCCCAAAACGAAGATGAGAAGATATTGGAGAAACTCTACGACGCATCGTCTTTTGTTCAAAAGAGAGATCCAGAAGTATATCTATATGCGATTGAGTAAGACTTTACTTAATATATATCACGACAGTGCCGCTTTAATTGCATTTTCATTGATGAAGAGTCATAAATAGAAATTTTGCGGTTTTGGATTTCTAGTCTCATTAACATATCTAAACTTGACTAAGAGGGGATTTTTCATATACCCTGTAAGACAAAGCCAGACTGGTCTCCACAGAAAACCAAAGAAAATATGAAAAAATGTGACAAATACTATTATATCATTGTCAAATACAATTTAAAGCTAGGGCATGAAGATTCGATCAGTTCTTTAATTATAGCAGTATAAAAAGATGTTAAAATCAGACATGTTCTTTGGCATAGTTGATAATCTTTTCGTAAACTTATTTACAAACAGGTCTAGGGTAAATCTTAAGTCTAGTAATTTGCATTTGTATCTTTATTTGTATTCTGCTAACTCGCGATTCTATTTCTGTAATTATGCATTACTTAAGAGTTCGGCGAATTCAATTATAATGAAGTGGAGAATCTCCGGGTTTTTGCTAGGTCTCTCAGCACTTTGTAGATTCATTGAACTCGACAACCGCCAGTTACTTAATAGTACATACACTACAGAGATGAAACTGAATGATCATCATAGTTAGTGTAGCTTTTAAAGGAGTACAAAGAAATACTAATTACATAGTTTCACTTTTATCGGCCATTCCCTTGTTATTATATAGTTTACATATTTCAATTAATAGGCTTGTACCTTGTAAGATTGAAATTAGAAAGCTGTAACACCCACTGAAATTTAAAAACAGGCCTACAACGCGCGTAAAACCGTAATATCATATGAATTCCAGAAAGTCATCGTAATTCAACAACTTTCTGGTATTTCATCTTTCACTTTGCAGACATCACAAACGGCAATGTTTCCTTTATGAGATCTATTCATAATCGACATGCGCTGAGGCTAACGGACTGCAGACATCGTAGTGATTTGCTCAGATTGCCAGTTGGAGTCTCTCGACGATCCAAAATACTATCCAAGTGCGATGTGAATCGTCACAAATTTGTTTTGAGTTCGAGTTTCCTAACTGACATTGAAGATCGGCCAGGCGATGACCAACTAAGAGCGGCAACAACAACAATCTACATTCATAATTCAGGCGTGAAGCCAAGCACATTGGCAACTCTGGTCTGACGGGGTCTCGTCTGGCCTGGTTGGGGTACTTTCGCAGATACACAAACACACACGTATGCATACTATATATCTCCGAAGACGTGCATTAGATTTATTGGTTAAGTATCTTCGCATGTAAATGCGTTTCTTCGCTCGGCGCGTGGATCGAAATCAGCTTGGGAGCCTCGATCTGCGTAATTAACCTTTGTTGTTCCGATTCCCATTCGTGTTGCGATTTCGTTTCTATAATGATCGTAATTATACCCTATACTTAAAGCTTGTCTCCCTCTGAACTACTAATCCATTGCTTACAGTATAAGTAGAGAAATATGTATATGGTATAATAGCTGGCTAATTCGATGCCCGTAAAGCGCTTTCCGTTATCTTCGACGCGTTAAAGGCAACATTAAGAAAACACGTGTGCAACCAGTTAAAAAATAGGTAAACTTTACGATAGTCAAATTTAATGATACTCAAGCTCGAGGTGAATCGGCTTGATATAATTCAGGGGATTAACGAGTCAGTTATCATCATTTTATGAGCTGCGAGAACTGAAACGATCGTGTTCAAGTTATAGCAAAAAATAAACATAATAAATGTCAATATGTTATTGTTGCGTGCTTATTTCCTTTTTCCCGTCTGCTAGCACGACATCTATTACATACATCTATTACAACTTCGTACTACTTTCTGACTTCCCTCTATGCCATTCGCCTTTCGCGCAAGTACGTATGCACATCAGGTCCAAATCGCGTGGGACACGGTTGCAGTTAAAATGGAAACTTTCGAAACAGTTTTTGATGTTGGCAAACAACTCAAACACACACACTCACACTCACACGGGAGTACTGAGAAACAGATATAGCGGGCTAAGGTCAAGTAAATTGCACAAATCCGGGGGGCGCGTCTAAAGTATCGCTAATCAAAATCGCAAAAACACGAAACGAAGATAAGTTTGACACGTCAAACTGCTGGAATTGGGGGTTGTTCGACTAAAGTACACCTAGGCTGGCAAGTCGTGGTATTCTCTTTGTGTAATAATGTTCTTCGTTAACTTTGCAGAGTATAACAGTTTCTATATAACAGTTTATGTATAACAGTTTATATATAACAGTTTTAATGTATAACAGTTTTCTGGTATAACAGTTATTCTAAATTCTACACTACACTACCACACTCAGCACCCATATACCCCGTGATACTCCCTGGCTACAGGGTGTACAAATTGGAAAGGCCGCCGTATTATATTTATGACTGCAATGACTCGCGTAATCTTCTAATCAGTCTATGGAGCCAGAGTGCCATCAGCAAGCGACAGCAAAATAATGTTCCCATTTTGCCCGAAAACAAACAACACTTGAAAATATTATCAGGCTGCTGTTGCTGCTGATTTCGGGGCAAATCGCGTGCCTTAAATTTATAATTAACTTAATTAGCCGCACAAAAGAGGCCCAGCTCGGTGCACAAACGGCAACGTCAAGCGGCAGCAGCAGCAGCAGCAACAGTTCCCGCAGACAAGAAGCGTCGAGTCGCAGCGCACCGATGACCTTGGCTAGTCAGCTTATTGTTTTTGCCACTGCTTTGTAGCTGCTGCTGCTGTTGTTGTTGTTGTTGTTGCATTTGCAAGCGCGTCGGTGGGGCGTCTATTGGCCTCTTGGGACCTTTTGGCTGCACATTGTTTACGACTTGATTGTTCAGCTGCTGCCACGTCTGCTACTACTGCTACTACTGCTTCTTCGACGTCGTCTTCGTCTTCTACAATTCAAGGGCACGACAGCTAACACGGTCAGCTTATGGCTGCCTGCTGGCCCGTTTGATCAAATTGTATGGTCTATACGCTGTGACTGGGGCTGGGGTGCTGCTGCCCGTTGGCCGCAATGATTTCTAATTTGAATTTTTACTGCCAGCATTTGCAAATAATGCTGCAGCCGCTTGGCAGCCCTCTCGGTGACTGTTTTATGTTGTGTGTTGCTTGTTCGCCTTATTTATGGCCAGCGCCCGTGTAATTAATCTTCTCTAAAGTTGTAACCACTAAACACTAATGCACACACAAACACACACTCACAAAGGCATGGCCAAGACAAGCCGTGCCAGATTATTAGCCAGCGGCCATTAGTTTTGCATTTCTAATGCGACTCTTTATGACATTTGCCAGTTTCCACTGTGCAACCGTGCAACTGTGCATATTGCCTGCCCGCCTGCCTGCCTGCCTGCATCGCCATCGCCTTCGCCATCGACAGCGCCCTCGTCTTTTCGGATGACTGCAGCCACTCTCGAGCTACTCGTGTTGCTAAGGTCGAGAGCATGTTAAACATTGGCATTCTACAGCTTGGATCAAGAGATCACACAGCAAGCCAGTCTGTCGCTCGACATGAATAAATATGGTTGTAAGCACAGATCGATTAAAGAACATATATGAACATATATAAAATATGTGCATTTATAAATATTTATGTTTTTCTGTACAAATCCGACTGCGTTGCTTGATTAATTGACATAAACAGCTGAATATTTATTATTAACCACAACTAGGTATAATATCTAATATAATAATTACAATAATTAATATATTATAATTAAGCAATATTTTAAATATATTTATTTTAATTTTCTCTCTAATATAAGCAGCATAAAAAATAGCTAAATAATATATTTTTTTTTTTTTTTTCGCTGTTTAAAGAGAATAAGGGTTTTATATTTTTGGGCAAACCGAAAATGTTTGTAACAGGCAGAAGGAGACATCCAAATAATAAAAAACGAATGATATAGCCATGTCCGTCTGTCCGTCTGTCCGTCTGTCCGTCTGTCCGTCTGTCCGTCTGTCCGTCTGTCTGTCCGTATGAAAACCTAGATCTCAGCTATTATAAGAGCTAGAGCTACCAAATTTGGAGACAATATGTGTTAATTATGCCCGCAGATCAAGTTTATTTTGGATTTTTGCCACGCCTCCATCCGCCCCCAAAAATCGATAATAAATCGATAATAGCTGCAAATATAGCTCTACAGCATCATTTTTTATCCATGTGATAAAAACCACCATCCGGGCGTGTTGCGAAAGTTTCAATAAGATCGGCCGATAAATAAGGAAGATATTCAAGAAATAGTATTGCCTTGTGGCCAATGTGCCTGTGTACGCGTTTTTCCTAATGTTAGTACCCGAGTTCAACACCAGCAGCAGACAACTTTTTTTAATTATGTGGCAACTTTTTTTTTTTATTTTTAAATTATGTGGCAACTTTTTTTTTTAATTATGTGCACCGATAAATATTCATGGTGCAATTTTATCGGTTATTGCGAAAGAAGTGCAGTGGTCAGTGGTGATGGTAGTTGACATGTTCAGCGAGACGTCCGGAGTTCAACTCCTGGGTGTGCCTGGGCGACTTAAATTTATTTTTTGTATCTTATATTTTTTTTATTTTATAGTGTGTTGCAAAATTCAAAATAAATTTTTAGTATATTTAAAGCCACTTAAAATCGAAAGAGACATTGAGCAGCAACACAAAATACAAACGACAAACTAATTAGATATGTTAATGTATTGTGAGGCAGCATATTTATGTATGTATAGCTCTCTATCACACATTAATTTATAACTGCAAGTAATAAAAGCAAAGGGCAACATCCAATAAAGAATCGAGTAACTTGCATACAAAACAAATTAGAACGGAAAGAAATAAAACAAGAACCATTGTTCACATTTGGCACGTGTTTTCCGAAGAATTGTAGCGGGTATATCACAGTCGAGTCAGCTCGCTGTAGCCTTTCACTTGTTTAATTATTCTGAATGAACATATATTTCGAGGCGCCACCAAAAGCCTTGTCCCACTGTGCTGAACTTGAACGTACCAAAGGGTCTGCCGAAAAGGGCGCAAAACAACAAAGACGCGTGCCGAAATGAAAACGAAACGAGTTGGCAAGCACGCAAAGCAAACAGGTGCCGTGTGTACAATGTGTACCGTGTGTACAAGCGTGTGTACCGCAACTTAATAACAATCATTTTCGCATAAACAACAAAAACAAAATTGGGATGAGGAAATCGGTGGGGGCATTGCGACAGCGAATGTTTCTCGCCGGGCGACGCACGCGTAGACAGTGGGAGTAATTAACTGCAATGTGACGAAACAGACAGCAAAAGACACCGCGAACTACAGAGACACAATAAACATGTGTGTGTGTGTGTGTGCACTTATGCTTTAATTTATCTTCATAAAGGAAGCCTTCCCATGCACTCACAACGCACGTGAACACTCAATTGTGCGTGATTTGTGGAATTCCCGGCATCGGCTGGAGAAATGCACAGAAATTCGGCAATTGGGAATGTCAAACTAATGTAATAAATTAAATAATCGCTGTGCATCGTTTACAGCGAATTGATGGCGAAGAGCAGCCTGGAAAGTGCGCGAGAGAGAGAGAGAGAGTAAGCAATGCCTTAACAGCGGTCCGTTCTGTACAGCTACAAAAGCTGTTAGGCTGCCGTTTCGCTGATTGCCGATAGGTGCGATATGCCTTATTTACTCTGTTAAAATAAACAAATATTTAGTATTTTCAACATGCGAATGGTATAAATATTAAACTAAAGCTAAAAAAAACAGCTAAACAGCTGAATTGCCATCACTGTTAACGAGCGACGTAGACAGCAGGCAACAGCGGGAGAGCGCCGAATGGCGATCGAGAGCACACATGCTCAACAGCAGCACATACATATGTGTGTGCGTGTGCTGTGACGCGTCGGTTGGAAGCGTCGGCGTTGGCGTCGTCGCCGCGAGGTGCTCTGCCTGCTGTTGAAAGACAGACAGCGCACGGCGTTTCAGAGAACTTTTCGAACAGAAACAGAACAGTTTTGAAACGTACGCGAAACAGGGCAAAACGTAGTGCTCGCTGCTGTGTTTGATAGATCGCTAACAACGCGTGGAACTAGACGGTTCGATAAGTGGAAAAGGAAAGCATAGGGAGAACGAAACGAAAGCAATAGTAAAAGTGAACTGAACTGATTGATCAGAAGCAAAGCAAAACAAAGCGAACAAAAAATGCCCAGCAATATTATCGACGAGGTAAGTTTTATTCTTCAATGTTTGCCGGCTTCTCCTTACGTTGTGCCATTAGAATATTCGCGTTGTCTTTCCACTGTACTTAGTCATGCGCCTCGAAACGGGATGTCATCACGGGTTTTATTTGCATGAAAACTCAGCATCATATATGTACTACACTCACACACACTCAAACACTGGCAGCCAATGCGTCGCCAACTGCGGAAAAGCATTCCTTGGCTGGAAACAAAGGCAAAAGAAAATTGCCAGTTTGCTTCAAATTGAGGAAATGTTTTCGGGGGGGTTAATTTTAATAAATACACCATTCCATACAGGCAGACGTAGTATCTCCACATATAGCATATGCAAATCTCTCAGAAGCGTGTCTCCTAGACAAATTCTACACGATTATTCCGAAACGATACGTTGAAATGAGCGTAAATTATAGAGCATTACGTCTAACTGGTTTGCCTGCTTCGGCTGCCCTCTCTCTCTTTGTCTCTCTTTCTCTTTCTCTCTCTAGGATTATCGCATAAAGCCCCCTATCAAGGTTAGTCGGGTATTACTTAAGTAATTCTGTAGTTGTTGCTGGAACTTATGCAAGTTCGTTATGCGACTTATGCAAGCTCAGCACACGAGCCGAGCAACGACTCAACCCCTCCCTCCCCCCCTCCACACGACGCTACTGCAGTCGCCTGTTATCATTACAGCAGCAGCAACAGCTGTACTACTGTTATACTCTTCAATTTGATAAGTAGTTTTCCAACACGGGCTGCTGGTGTACACTAGACCCACAAAATAGCGGAAGGCAGATGATGATTATGAAGATGATGATGCAGTCGTCCCAGTCGTCCCCCGCCGCGATTGTCTGCCCTGTTGCTTCTTTGTCTGCATCGCACTTTACCTTACCCTTTCCCTACTCATACACCCCTATCCCCTATCCCCATCCCGCTTTCTCGCTTTCTTTCTGTTTCGATTACACGGCGATTTATTTTCGTAATTTCTTTTAAAAGTTGTGCGAGAAGAGAGCAGAGGAAGATAGAGAGAGAGAGAGAGGGAGGGAATGGGGTGATCGGGGGTTCGCTTAGCTGACCCGCTGCAGGTGTGTTGGTGCCTTCTTTGAATCACTGCGACTATTTTTACTCTCGATTTTCATGCCGTTACTCAGTCAAATTTGAAATAAACTTTTTGATTTCACGAAAAAGAAAAACTCGCGAAAACGCAATGCGCGCCCACAACAAAAGGAATGGAACGCTGCGCGTCAAGCACGTCGACTATTTAATACACTTTCGTGCTACACTACACCAACTGCACGAGTTAGCGCAGCGACTCGCCTCTGCGAAATTCTCTTCAATTTCACATTGAGTGATTTCGTTGAATAAGCACGAAATTTCAGTTTCAGGTATGTCAAGTCGCATGATCATTCGACATGTAGAGCAGCACGGGAACGGGAAATTAGCATAGACAAAGGAACGCAAAGCGGGTACCGAGTCAGGGTTGGCTGCGGGGGTGGGGTGGCTGGCCGAGTGCACGCGTGTGCCCGTAACACAATTCTAGTCCAAAGGGGCGCGACGATAATGCTTCGAGTGTGCCAGACATCGCGGCGATAATGGCGTCGTAAAGAGCTCAATTAATCAATATTATGAGACCTTCACACACTCGCAAGAGATGAGCAATCATACGCAAATGTTAATATAAATAAATATCATAATGGAAAATAGTAGATCGTTTAAGCAGAAACAATTCCTGAATTTTTGAGTGTTGAAAAACGTCTTTAACTAGACTATCGCATTGCCCTAACGATATATTATCGATTTCCCTCGAAATGAATCCATTTCACATACAATATTTCTGCTTGCAGTTCAATGAGAATGGCTACCTGGTCATCGAGGACTTTCTGACGGCGGAGGAGGTGGAGTCTCTTTATCAGGCCGGACGCACACTCTGCATGGATGCGCCACAGTCGAACCGCAAGCTTTTCAGCACGCTGAAGGCGGAGGATGCACAAAGCAAGGAACTGTATTTTATGGAGTCGGGCGACAAGGTGCGCTATTTCTTCGAGCAGGGCGCACTCGATGAGGAGGGTCAATTGATTGTGGATCCCATGATTGCGCTGAACAAAGTGGGTCATGCACTGCATGTGGAGCATCCGACATTCAAGGCTTTGACATTTAGCAATCGGGTGCGTGAGATTTGCTGGCAGTTGAACTACAATCGTCCGGCGGTCTGTCAGAGCATGTACATCTTCAAGAATTCGGGCATTGGCGGCGAGGTGACACCGCATCAGGACTCGTGGTTCCTGCACACAGAGCCCAATTCGGCCGTTGGTTTCTGGTTTGCTCTCGAGGATTGCACGCTCCAGAACGGTTGTCTGCAGTTCATCAAGGGATCGCACAAGGGCGGCGTGCATCGTCGCTATCTGCGCAATCCCGACAAGCAGGCCAGCGAGCTGATGGTCTACGATCGTGCTGCGCCCATCTATCCCAAGTCCAGCTTCACGCCGCTGCAAGTCAGCAAAGGTGAGTGTGGGAATTTCGCTTGATCGAAAATAGTATTCTCTAACCAACACATTTCAACTCTCTGTAGGCACGTGCATCGTTATTCACGGCAATGTGGTACACAAGAGCGAACCGAATCGGTCGCAGAAGAGTCGACACGCCTACACGTTCCATGTGATCGAGACTGAGAACAAGGTGAAGTATTCGGAGGATAATTGGCTGCAGGCGCCGCAGGACAAACCGTTCCCGGTGCTCTTTGAGCGCAAGGACTAGTCGAGTCATGGGATCGTCGTCGTGATCTGCACACTGCTGCTTCCGGTATTTTTGCTTATAAGAAATGATGATAATGAGACGAGTTTAGATGAGAGAGCGTCGTTATAGTTTAAGTTGCTGTAAATGTCGAATTTTTATGAAGTTACAAATAAACAAAGACTAATATTTGTTAGAGAAAATGATAATGCATATGTATAACTTCAAAGAAATTATTGAATTCATCGTTACGAATTAATAATTAATTTTTTTCTCAGCCGCAATTTGTAACTTGTCTTTTTTAAATTTTGTTGCCTACTTATTGGTGCTTGCGTGCCCTTTGTCGAAAGTGGTCAGTTTTGCAGGTAATGCAGTGCATACACACGTATAGAACTGTATAAAGCAGTGTGCCTGGGGCTAGTCAAGTGCACAACCAGACTGGTTGGCAACGCCACGCAGCACCTATTTAGCCAAGACACAATTGAGCGCTGCGCAAAACTAGCCGAGTCGTCAACCTTTTGGCAGTTTTTGTGGCTGCCCGAAAGTATGCAGCAGTACTTTGATTTCAATCTGAACTGAGAACTAAGCATTATTGAAAAATAAATAGAGTTTTTTAAAGTAAATTAGCAATGTATTTGTTTATGGCTTTTGGCTGATCAATTTGATAAGCTTTTAACTAGCTATTTAAGTCAACTGTAGTAAATTTTATATAATTAATATGCTTAAACCAAACAAAGCGATTTAGATGCACTCGAAATTCTTGAGATTTGATAAATTAAGATTTTAAGCTTAAGTTTAAGCTGGCATTTGGCTAATGCAGTCTTAACTCAACCCCCTGATTTGAGTTAATGCAGATATCCCTTTTTCCCAAGTGACTTCTTGTATTGGGGCCGCCCTTCAGATGGAATCAGCGCAGGAACCTTCTTCGCTTATAATTAATGTGACTAATTTGTGATAATCGACATGGGAATCTTGTTTATTAAACGTTTTGGCAACAACAAACAGCAGAACAAAAACAAAAAAGGAAGGCAGAGCCTGCAGAGCGCCCAAGCCAAGCTGCACGCGGACAAGTTGCGAGGAGACACTCACGCAACACACACACACACAGCGAGTGGACATTTTTTGCGAATTTGTTCCTTAGTTCTTTTGTTGTCGCTGTCGCTTGTTGTTGTTGTTGTTGTTGCTGCTGCTGCTTCTTATATGTGTGTAATGTTCTTTCATGTTGCAAAACGATTTGTTGGGCGCAAGATTTATGAACTTGTTTTCCCTGACAGCCGACAGTGGTTAAGGTAACACACACACACACGCAGACAGGCTCACCAACACGAACGCCGCGTGTGTGTGTGTGTGCGTGAACATGCCGCTAATTAGAAGATTTTAATTATCTGTTTTCAATCAGCTTCCACTCGCATAATGATAACGCTGCCTTGTTCTCGTTTTTTGTTTTTGCCGAGTTGCTGCCGCTGCTGCTGCTGTTCTGCGTCGATTTAAGCCAAAATGCTGTTGACATTTTTGGCTTGGGTCAACCGCAGTGTCGCTTAGCAATTTGAGAAGGTGTTTTTAGTTATCGCGGCCACGCGAATGCTGCCAATAAACGCTGTCAAAATGTCCCAAATCGATTAGAATTGATTTTGAGAAGTTCGCTGACAGGGCAGCCCCTCTATCGCTAGCCCTTCCCCCCACTCGAATCCCCTACCACCCTGAGCCTGGCCCGATCCTGTGCCCGTGCACACAATCACAATAGCGGATTACAGTTGTCTGTCGTGTTCTGCGGCCAGGCCTGACTTCATTGTCGGCCTTTTTGCGCAGCCTTCACTGCCCTTGCAGCTCTCACTGCCCTCCCCCCACCCCCTTCGCCACACCCCATCCCCGTTGAGCTCCCTCGTTGCGTGTTTTCAGGCCCAAAAGGAGGCGATGTCGCTGTCATTGACGATTTATGTCAACTGCCGCCGCGGCACAATATTCAAATTCTTTGCATTCACTCATCACTTGTCGCCAGCTCTGCCCCCTCTCCCGCTCTGCCTTGATCCTGCCCGTTGAGAGGACTGGGGACGGCATCAGCTTTTGAAGCGCTGAACTGCAAAATTATGTGTCCGGCAAGGCATACCTGACGAGGGTTGCGCGACGGCTTTGCTTGAGCTACGATTGATATGCAAACTATGATGCGTGGAAGGAAGTTGGCTAAGAAATAACCGTGAACTCAAGTTGAGAGCTGATTTGTTTGCTGCGAAAATTGGTAAGATTGTAAGCTATAAAATATGTATTATTTTATTATATGCTGTTTTTATTTTATACCATAAAAGTAACCTTACATATTTCTGCAGTCTTTATTTAAATTAATTTGCAGCAGCATTAAAAAATCTGTTTGCCACATTTTCGTAATATTTAATAAATAATTTACAATTATATGTAAAAATTTGTACTTCTCATATATTCTTAAGACTTATAGCATGCGCAGTACGCTTAAGCTCAACTACCTCTATAAAAATCCCAAGAACATCATAAATGTTATTTAATGATGCATTACAGAGTTAAGTATCTTAGCTGAACTCGTTTTATTACAGTTCTTTTAAATGCTGAAATATTCTTGTGGGTTTTTTTTTGCTTACCTTCGCTCCCAGCAACTTTTGTAGCTACCCTCGCGTAACTTACGCTTCTGCCTAGTTAACTCGCCACTCAGTTTGCTGTTCGCAAACACAAATTGAAATCGAAACAAGAAGAAACACAAAATTTATTTAACTCTAATGGATTTGGGCATCCCGATGGGTTGGCCTCAGCCCCCCTCTCACACTTCTCCCACTCCGGTCTGCCTATGCGAGCAATAGGGTGTCGTCCGAAGGGAGCAGCGCGCGGCAAGTTGAGCGCATTGCGTTACTTTGATTTGACAGGATTCATTGTCTCCGCCACTTGAGCGACTTCAAGCTTACGCGCGCCGTCTCCTGCCACATCTGCTTCACCTTTACCCTTACCTTCGCCTTGTCCATTGGCATCTTCTCAAGCTGGGCAGCGTCTTTGTGTCGGAGGCGCAGGCATCGCAGGCACATTGTTTGCAAGGCTGAGGATGAGCTTGAGCATGAGGCTGAGACTGAGGTTGAGGCTGAGGCTGAGGCTGAGGATGAGACTAAGACTGAGACAGAGGCTGAGATTGAGGCTGAGACTGAGGACGAGGCTGTTGCGGAGACTGAGCCCGATGCGTATTGACATTTTAAATGCGTCCATCACGTTCGGGTTGGCTTTCGCTGACGGAATTGATTTAAATATATTTCTGCGCCCCCAGGGAGGTAGCCCGGGAGTGGGAGGAGGCAGGTGGCGCTGCGACGGGGTATGCAAGCGCACATGTTCATGTGGCAGGGCAGTAAATTGATCGGGAATTTATAAGCGAACGCGCCGCGCAGCGCTTTGATTGACTTGTGTCACTTTGTCTCATTTGTCAGGCGAACGAGCTGGGAAGCTGGAGTAGCTGGAGGAGCACGAGCAGTAGCCGGCCCGAATCTCGAGTGTGTCAGGTGTCTCATTGGCCGCACTGCTGGCGTGAATTGATATGTTATACTCGCGTGTGCGGCAAGGCTATCAAGGCTTTTGTCCTCATCCGCGTCCTCGTCCGCGTCGGGCTTGACAAGCAACCACATTCAAATGCCCATCAAATGATTACACAGCTGAGCGGCTACTGCATCCTTTTGGCAATATCCTGGCGCAAATCCTCCGCGCAGACCGGCGGCATACACATGCGATTTATGACAGCCCGCACAGAGCCACACACACACACCCACACACACACACAGGAAATGTCCTGCCTACCAACCGGAGATACGTTTCATATCCTGCAACACGTTGCCCAAGCTGCGTATTCATTTCACAATTGAATGACGCTACTCAGGCGCCGTGACAGCCAAGATTTGTTTGCACGCCTTCTGTCCCGTTCATCCCTCTGGCACCGCGCTCGCCCTCTCGGCGAAAAGGGTTTCATATCTCTCGATTCGGTTTGAGAGCAATTCGAATTTGCAAGGTGCTAAGTCCGTCCCTGTTCCTCGGGCCTGAGTTGGACTGACAGCCGTGCTTAGCGGCTCCAATGGGATTACATTCAAGCTGTCATTAGTTACACTTGTCTGGCCGGAAGTAACGGTATGTATGCATGTTTATTGTCATTATGCTTCCCTTATGAACTGAGCGAACACAGCGGAACTTGCTACAAGTTTGATTAAGTCTATTTAGACTTATTGAAAAGAATGTAGGCTTGACTAGATTTCAAATAAACTTTTCCAGCCTTATTTGCACAATTTGAATACATACTTTTCGTCTCATATGCGTTGTTTTTTTACTCTGTTCTTTAATTGCTGAGTTTTTGGTCTAACCAGTCTTCACTTTCAGATTCCATATATTTTTGCTGTGCAAGCCCAATACCAAAGGAATATAAACCGCATGCGTAGTTGACTTAAAGTAACGGGTAAAAAACAACCGCATCGCTTCTTGCTGCATCGTTTTTTTACTCGGTTTGCATATGAAATAAGTAAAAATACGGTGCGCTATTGCTGTGCATATTCGTAGCTATTCTCTGCTATATCCTTTGGTAAATCATATCATAATCTATGCATTTATACAACTTATTCCTATTTTCAGCCGAAGTTTGTCTGCTTCGCTAGCCGAAAACCAGCTGAAACCCAAAAAACTTAAACTGTTTCATTTCGATTGGCTCGCAGGCGTCTTCGTTCGACCGGCAGCCTCGAGAACTGCTTGTGGTAATTATGATTTGCGCCGGCTGCCTCTGCCGGTCAGCTGGCTGGCACCGGTGCAACGCCCAGGGGTGTAGCCGATGTAGTCGATTGCAAATTGAAAGCCAAAATGCGCGAACTGCAGACGCCCCCGAGCGGCAAGAGACGCCCATGTGCGGGCCGGCGAGCGGATGAGGAGTCGGTGGAGTCGAGTGGGGTGAAGCTGCCCGATGTGGCCAGGCACAATTGCCTGGCACTTTGTAACTGTCGACGGCTATTAAGAGGCTCATTTTTAGCCGTTTCTCATGTGCCCCCGCGTTGCTGTTGCCGTTGCAGTTGCAGTTGCAGTTGCAGTTGCATTTGCTACCGGCAACATTTGGCGGCAGCTGCAGCCTTGCGCCTTGTAACAATGTGGCCAAAAACAAGAGCTGATCTCTGTCTTGGCCAGTTGCGTAATTTGCAAAAAGCAGCCAGGCCAGCAGCAGCAGCAACAACAAAAACAGCAACAGCAGCAACAGCAGCAGCAACAACAACAACAACAACAAAAGGAGCTACGTGTAGGATCGCATTGGCGGCTGAAGTTTTTGATTTCTTTCAAATTGGCAACCGCCGCGCAATCAACTCGACCAATCCCCCCACTTCACTTCGCTCTGCCCCTCTCCCCCACGCCTCGCCATGGCCTTTTGAATTGAATTCAAATTTCAATGCAATTTTGCATATCCAAGCGCATTATAGCCGCTTGCCAACTTACTCGCAGCCGGAGCCGACACAAAGCCTATTGAACTGTGCCTTTTTGATCTGCCGCCCAGCATTGCCTGCCCCATCAGCCCCACCTGCCTCAGCTGCCCCAGCTGCTGCCCCTGCTGCTGCCCCTGCTGCTTGCGGATTGAAGATTGAGAGTCGCCATTTTGCTTCAGTTGCGCGCTGCAACTGAATTACGCAGGATCTGGCAGCGCTTCTCGCCTGGAGATGGACTGCGAATGTCGCAGTGAGTTGCGACTTGGCTCACACACACACACACACAGAGAAACACACACACACAGTCGCGGTTTTCGCGGAATCAGAATATTGACATTTTTGTAGAACAACAACAACAACAAGAGGCAGTAGAGCAGAAACAATGGACCAGAAGCTGCTCCCGCGCAGCCCAAGTGGGCAGCAGGCATCATGCAAAGACAAAGCTTCAGTTCGAGCAGCTCAAGCTTAACAGGGCAGCTCCGTCCAGATCGTTTGCGGTCTCGTCTCGTCGTTAATGCCGCCAATTGAACGAAGCTTAAGCATCGCCCGCAAGTCAAATGAGACGAGAAGCCGCTGCTGCGCTACTCTGTCGTTGTGGATTGGGCTAAGCAGACTGCAGGAGGCAGCTACAAGTGCGGAAAACTGTGCTAACATATTAGTTTAGTTTACAGTAGTTTACAGTTCTAACTTTAATCCTAAATAAATAAATTCGCTGTAAGAATTTCTAATAATAACTGTTTAAAGAACAAGCTCTCGTGTTTTGGGTATTATTTTTATGGATTTCCTCTATAAGTGCTAGACCGATTTCCATGAAATTTTTTATGGCTATTGGTTAAGTCTGCGTATCTTCTAACAACTGTTTTTTATGGCCCTAAGCTTGCTAGCGCCTTAAAAGATGTGCTCACTATTAACCAGCAATAGGTTGTTTTCTTTATAACGGAAACGACCTATTTAGCTTGGTTTATTTAATTCAGAAACTATAACCGTATCAATTAGCCCTATTTCTTGCTTAAGCATGGCTCTGCCCCAGTTGTTGCAAAGCTTTGCCTGCTGCCCATATGCCCCTCTCGTAGCGCCTCGAAACAATTGCTCCGCACTGCGCAGTTGCTGCTGCGAGTACCGACTTTATGCTCCTTTGGTTGGTTGGTTGAACCCTTCTGTTTTGGCCCGGCCTGGTGATTTCAACTTGTTGTTAGTCAATGGAGTCATGTCCATGTTATAAGCACTTAATCTGATCGGTTCGGCCTTTGTTTGCCGACTTGCCATGGCTTTTTTCGGGGCTGCTGTGCTGGCCAAATCATTTGGCGACTCTCTGGGGGCGACTAATTTGTTGTGCGCATCAATTAAAAAAAAAGCGAAAACAGTTGACTGAAAGCTTTCCAGACCCTACTCAAGATATCTATCTATCGATGGGGGAGCGAGAGAGCGGCAGTCGGCAATCAGTGCAGGATGCGCTGAGGAAGTCGTAAATCGCCTAACAGTTTGCGGCAGCCTTCAGTTTTATTACTATTAATTTGTGTACATAACTGTGTGTGTGTGTGTGTGTGAGTGAGTGTATTTCTGCCTTGGTTTACACTAACTGCGGTAGGTTAATGGTGCGCTCAAGTGGCCGCAATGCTTTCACTCGCCCGGGACCACACATGGTCGTCATCTCGCTCTCTCCTCCTGGAGGCACTCGTGTTATATGTCACACATAAACACAGCCAGCCCAGAGTGCATCGCCGGGCTATCAAAATATTTAGAGAAAGGCAGAGGGAGAGTGATGAGCGGCGAGGGGGGAAGTGAAAGCAGTAGTCAACTTTTCCGAGCGGCACAGCAGGAGCTGTCTAATCCCTGCTCGGGCAGCAGGCAGCAGGCAGGAGGCTGCAGGCGGCACAATTGACTTTGCGGCCTGAGCACAAAGACAAATCCGCTGCGACAACTGCGACGAGGACAGCGGGCGAGCGGGTACCCGGCATAGAACGGACAGTGGCTGCACTATATTTGCATATCGAAGCTGGGCCGGCCTAGTGCGTCTTGAATGGCCCAAAAGGCAAAAAGCCGAAACCGAAAGCCGTAAACCGATTGCCATTTCGTCATGCCTGCCTGGTGTCCGCTTTTGTGAGGCAAATTCGTAGAAAACCGCCGCATCGCAGCGTGCACTGTGCACAGTGATTCGAAATGTCGCAATGGCAGCAGGGCTAAACCGGCAACGAATGAGACGATGAAGCAGATGCAAATGAGTCCAGATTAAAACAGTTTCTAGCATGGTTTTATATCTGTATTGATTCTACATTTAAACTTAAAGGAATCTGTCTTTCAGGCACCTTCAATTCTTAGGGGTTTTCAAAAACTGCATATAACCCTTTAAATGATCAATTAAAGCAAATCTGTATATAAGCATAAGTTGTTACTCTTGTAACGCATTGCATCGCATCGTAAAGGCAGGTTTAGCCACCGCCAAAAACTCATCATGAAAAGGAACGGGTAAAAAAGCACCGCATGCTTTCTTGCTGTATCGCTCTTTTACTCGGTATGAATTTGAGACGAACATCTATCTAGCTCTCTATCTAATTATGTATCCATCTATCTATCCATCTGTCTATCTATGTATTTATCTTTCTATCTACATATCAATCTGTCTAACTATCTATCTGTCTATCTAGCTATCTATCTAATTATCAGTCTATCTATATGTCCATCTATCTATCTATGTATTTATCTTTCTATCTACATATCTATCTGTCTAACTATCTATCTGTCTATCTAGCTATCTATCTAATTATCAGTCTATCTATATGTCCATCTATCTATCTATGTATTTATCTTTCTATCTACATATCTATCTGTCTAACTATCTATCTGTCTATCTAGCTATCTATCTAATATCTCTATCTGATCTTCATCTATCTATCTATCTATTTATCTTTCTACCTACAATCTATCTATATATCTTCTATCTACCTATTTAGCTTATATCTATATATGTCTATCTATCTATCTATATATCCTATTTATATATCTATCTATCTATCTATCTATCTATCTATATATCTATCTATCTATCTATCTGTCTATCTATCTACTATCTGTATATCTATATATCTATCTATCCATCTTACTATTCATCTACCCATATATTCATCTATCTGGCAATTTTTCTATTTGTCTACCATATATTTGTCTATCTATCCAACTTTTCCATATCCTCATTTCTTGCTTTCCAGAGGTCGCCTCGCCAAGCTGCAACCTGAGGCAACCTGCAACCACTGTGGTCACTGATCAAGCGATTTCAGTCCGCCTGCCTGGCCTCCCTGCCCCATCGCCATCTCCAGGCAATTGCCCAAATAAGGTGCAACAATTGCAGCGGCGGCAACTGCAACTGCAACAGTTGCCACAGCCATTGCTGCTGCTGCTGCTGTTCTGCGGCGAATCCTTTGTTTGCTCGCTTGACGAACGATTGCAATTTATTTGTATTGTTGCATTGCGGCATTTGGCAATGCATTTTTGATGATGTGCACTTATTTCCGTGGTGCCTCCTTGCCCCGCCGTGGCATATCAAACAGCTTTGCCGACGCCGCAGCCCGGACAGGGCACAGCTTCTGCTCCATTCGCAGCAATTGCTAGGAAATTGTTGCCCCAATTTGTTGCCATCGCCAGCGTCGTCGTCTCCCTGCTTTTGTTTATTTATTTACGCATACGAAAAAGTCCGGCAAGCTTCTGCCTCTTCTGCCTGTGCCTCTTACCCCCCCTCCCCCACTTAATCGTCTTTTTCGCTCCGCTCCTGCTGTTGTTTTTAAGTGGTGGCGCCAATGGCCACAGCGCCTCAGCGCCAGCCGAGGGTGCCAGAGCTTCCTTCTCCAGCCTCTTGCCACTGCTTTGTCCTCTCTCTTCCCCTCTCCCTGGCTGCACTTTTGTTTAAACATAAATTTTTCATTTTTTTAAATCAATAAAGTGAAAATCGAAAGCGCCAAAGCCAAACAACGCCACGAGACCAAAGCCACAACAAAAATTGTGTATATTTATAACACACACGCACACACACACATGCCTGAGTGTGGGTGTGCGTGTGTGTGCGTGCTTGTTTCTAATTGAGCTTGACTGGAATTATATAAATAAACAAATCAGTCGCAGTTCGCTTTGCCTGCCTGCCTGCATTGTTGCCATCGTTCCTGCCCCTCTCTCTCTCTCAGTCCCGTTCTCTGCACCTCCCCCGCTCATCTCCCTGCCCAGATTGGCTCTTCTCATTGTAGCAAACATAAACAACGCCATCCTGACTTCGACTAGCCAGCCAACACACTCCGATCACAACTGACTCCACACTCCAGCGAATCCACAGTGTGATCGAACCATGATCGATTTGACTAACGATCGCATATTGATGGATCGTCATAGCATAGTCTGGAACACCTTCGTCGAAGGCCATGTGTCTAAAGATTGAAGTGTCTATTTTAAACCGATTTGTTTGGTGTGATCGATTGATAAGTCTGCTGAAAACTCGAGCAGTTTCTGTTAACGTTATAATATATCAATTCATATATTTTCATTTACAACAATAATATTCGTTTGTCCTGAACATTTTACACGAACAATGAAAACCATTGAATTCAACGAGAACTAAGGATTTATCTATCATTTCGCATATGCGATAAGTTTTGCAACTGTATTTTATATTTTAGAGACAATATATCTAAGGCGTTTTTGAATTTTAAAGGTTTATGCAGTCAAATTTTCAAATTTGTAACAACATTTTTTTAAGAATTCCTTTACAATACTCTTGTTTCTTATTTCTTGAAATTTCACTGTGTTTTCCTGTAAGTTAACTAATATATAATTTACAATTTTATAATCTGTGGAAAAAATATTAGTTTTATGAGTTTTTATGTTTTATCCATTAATCAACAAACAAACTGTTGAAATTGAGAATAAGGTCGGAAAGCAAATAATGTGTAAAACTGACAGATGAAGGTGTAACAGACTCTAATGAAGCATAAACCCTAATCTTGTCTGTATGAACGTTGAGATCTCAGCAACTATTTAAGCTAGAGACACCAAATTCAAGAAGAATATTTCTGTAAATCATACGCAGATGAAGGGCATCTCAAATTTAGGATATATGTAACGTACCGCAAATTGATTTTTTGAAATTATTAGCCTTAATATTTAAGTCTTAACCCTGTGCTGCAACGCACACATAGTTGTATTCTTTATAAACTTGTCTTACAAATTTCAAACCTATCCAACAATGTAAACAAAAGTAAATCGAGCTAACGTGTTTTCCATTGCACCGAGCAGTGCGTTGAGTTTTTAGCTTGTTAGCTTGTCTATATTCCAAGTTTCATAATAACTCAATTTCAGATTATGAATCAATGAGTAGAGGATTATTATAATGCAAAGAGATAAGTGTATAGGAATATCGTATAAAGCGAGTAAACCGTAATGAGCTTATGTATCTATCGAGTCTGATTCAATTCGCCTTGACACTTGCAGCTGCGATTGAATGACATTTGAGCAGTATCTATGCACCGGATATACCCCATATAGCATGGGGAATTATGAAATTGAGAGTTGCAAGCATACGGCGAATTCCTTGGCTGGACAACATGGCATAATCATAGCGTAACGTTTATATGCGCAATTTATCAATTTTTCAGCGCCGGCTATTTATCAGGTAATTGCTGTTTACACACACACACACACACACACACACACTGGGAGAGGCAATGAGAAAACCACAAATTCATCGGTCTTGGCTCTTGGGGGCAACTTGAAATTGCAACAGCAACGAGAACACGCCAGTTAATTGGCCCAGAGAGCAGCTAACTGACAGCTAAATTGCAATATCACATTGCGTTTTGTTGCTTACTTAGGTTCGCGTGTGTGTGTGCGTGTGCGAGTGTGTGTGTGCGACCTGTTTGTTGCCGTTGCTTGGTAGCTGGGGTCAATCTGGTTGAACACCCCGGGGAAGGCAGGGATAAGGGAGGGCTAATTCAATGTGAT
Source organism: Zaprionus inermis (assembly GCA_018151445.1). Taxonomy (NCBI): domain Eukaryota; kingdom Metazoa; phylum Arthropoda; class Insecta; order Diptera; family Drosophilidae; genus Zaprionus; species Zaprionus inermis. The sequence continues at coordinate 1,581,542 of JAECXD010001328.1, read as the reverse complement.
GCGTTGTCATTCAAAGCGATTTGATTTTGATTTCAATTGAATACGCGCTCGAATATACAATTCGCGTGCACTTGTTGCTTTCGCTTTTTGCATTCGCATTCATTCGTATTCGCCTTCACATTCAGCCTGCTTATTCGCCGTCGTTTGGCCGCAATTCACATGCGCGCGTCGCCGTGTACACGCCCCACGCGCGCAACGGCAGCCAATCAAAAGCGTCGCCATATTTGAAACGAGAGGGCCACGGCCGTCTGTGTGTGTGTGTGAGCGAGCCGGCGCGAGCGAGGGAGCGAGAGAGCGAGGCAGCGTGCAAGAGAGCAACCACCATGAGGTGAGGCGAAATCGAAATGAATGCAGCGGGGGAGCGTAGCTGCGCTCTTCTTCTTCTTCTTCTTGTTGTTGTTGTTCTCTGCAGGCTGGCCTGCCGCAGCCTAGCTGAGCGTAGTACGTCTACGCGCCGTGCGATGGCGCTGCCGCCGCTGTGTGTGTGGGCAACTACTAATTAGCTCTGGCGCTGGCTGTGCAGCAATTGTTTGTTACAGTGGGCAAATGGGGGGCGTTTGGCAGAAAAAATTAAACTGTCTAATTAAATACTCAAAACGCGGCAAAGCAGCCATAAAACGCGTTGACAAGACAGTTCGACAGCGGCAGCGGGAAAAGTAGGAAACAAAATAAACGGGCAAAAAGGGAAAAACGCTGGGAATGCGGTTTGGAAAAACGCAGCCTGTTACCGAAGCTATTTGGAAATTAACTACTTGCGATGTGTTTGAGCGATAAGCGCGCTTACACGAATGCTTAACAGACCCGATGATTAATTGCGCCGAGGGGGCAACGAGAACGGGAACAGCAACAACAACAAGAGGCAATAAGTAATATGGCTGGCAGCTGTGTTTTTGCTGCCTTCTAAATTAACTTGCAACGCGGCAAGTTGCAACTGCAATGCACAAGGCAAGCAGGTAGGCAGGCAGGCAGGCAGGCAGGCAGGCAGCGCCCTGGCAACATGACGACAACACTGGACTGTGCCCCCTCTGCCCCTGCCCACGCTGCAACTGTCCGTCGCGGGCATGCAAAAAATGTTACGCCATTTACAGGGCTCAACTACCCCGAAAAAAAACGAAGAAAACAAAACAGGGTCAGGCCCATTGTTGCGTGGCGAAGGCTCATTGGCCCAGGCTGTCCTCTCCCCCCCCACCACGTTTTCCCTCTCCCGCTTACACACAAACATAACTCAAAAGAGCGCGCACACCGTTAGCTTGTTGTGGGCTGCAAAATGCGAAAATTGCATTTGCATATGAAGGCAAACAAACGCGCAGCCAGAGCGGCCTAAAACAGCTAAAACAGCAAGAGAAACAGTTGAAAAGAAACACAAAACAGCGAAAAGAAACGAGGAAACAGCAACAAAAAACTGCGCCCACTTCGATGCAGGGGGCGAGCGAGGGGTGCGAGTGCGAGTGGAGAGGGCACTAAATGCAGCAATGGCAAATGGCAAATGGCAAATGGTAATGGTAATGGAATACCCCTAATGGTAATGGAGTAGCATGCATGCATGCATATAGGAAATGCAAAAGATTGCTATCATAGCGAACCGACTTCGACTACGTCTTCGACTGGGACTCGGACTCGGACTGGGGCTGGGTCTGCGTCTCCGCAAACGACGACACAATGGCCGACGGAAGTGATAAATTAAAATTATTTTTCGCAAGATTTTCCGGGACGGGGGCACTGCCCCTGCCCCTGTTTCCCGCAAGCCACCAAAATGCAGCCCATTGCTCGATTGTTTTTGCCAGCAACGCTTTGATTTGATAACAGCAAAATGTGCGAGTACACCCCTTCGTATACGTATTCACACACACACACACTCACTCACACACACTCTCAGACTGTTGTGTGTTGCGTGTCGGTGCATTTTTCAAATATTTTTATGCACTGTCGCACACTACGCTCCGGCTCTGTTCTGCTCTGCTCCGCTGCAAACGTTTTCAGCATTTTCGCATTTTGCATTTTGGGTGCAGCGGAAAACTCTGCCTCGCTTTTCGAATTCTTTTCGAAATTTTCCATCAGAGTATACAAATTTTTCCATGCAGAAAATATTTTTGATGGCTTGAAAAGCTTTTGTCGAAATTTGCAAATGTTTTAACATTTGTTAGGGCATTTTACAGCACTAAAACAAATGAGAACAAGCTAGAATGTATGTTGAATATTAATTTACCAAGTTAGAAGAGGGCGTGTCTAAATTGTAAAACATATTTTTAGATACTGTAATTCACACAACATCTGTCACTTAATTTGGTAACTTTAGCCCTTACAGTCTCTGAGATCTGCAAGGTACAAGGCGGACAGGCAAACGGAGACTGATGATCTGGATCAGAAACTTAAGCTCCGCCTTCCCCCACACCAAAAAACACAATATTTAAATTTCATAAGGAAATCTTTATTTAAGGAGTTCTTTGACTGATTTGTTTTATGTTGCTTTATAGGGCATAATAGTGAATATTATTTTGTACAATTGATCAGACATAAGGAACTTTTCTAGCTTTTTTAAAGTCACTATAAAGTGACTATTTTTGGTTTAAAAAAATGTGGTAGTTCTTTGAAACATTTATATATTGCACCAATTCAGCAAACAGTAAAAACGGATCAAAGCTAAAGAGCAGGCTTATTCTACCTTAACATACCATACATTTTGATAGTTATCTCCCTTATCTATTACACTCTGCTTATATTTTAGGTTTATAGTTGCTTATTATGATATAAGCCCGCTGGAGCTCAGTAAAATCGGGCAAATGTATTTTTATTCAACCCATAAATAAGTTATATTTTAAATTAGACAGTATTTACATGACTTATAGCTTTAAAATTGATATATTTCTAGCTTCTTCTTCAAAACTCTTTAGGAATAAGGTTACTTAGTAACTTTTCAGAGTTGCAGCATGTCTAAGCCAACAAAATACAGATACAGTTCAATATTAAGGTCAATTTAATGATCCTTCATATACGCGGCTCAGGCATCACTCGATTCAATTCGAATTAGCTGCATGCGGCAATCAAAGACATGAGTTGCACTTGATCTGCAGTACCCCAACAGCCTCGGCTCAGCCTCGGGCATTGGGTCAGTGTCAGTGTCAGTGGCCAAGCAGCAGCAGGCTGTCGCCTAATCGCAGTTTATACGCGCTTCCAGCGCACACCTACTGTCGACTTAGCCGGGATACAGAGACGCAGCTCGGTGGCTGCGCAAGCGCAGGCTGTGGCTACATAAATTCGTCGATTTAAGTGCCCAAGCGGCACAGAGATTGCACAGCAGCAGCGGCAGCGGCAGCGGCAGCTTGGAGTAGCAGCTTGGAGCAGGCAGGCAAGCTGGCAGGCAGGCGCGGCTGGGCTTGGTTGGCGCATGAATTTATGGCACAGCGTCACATAACTTTGCCGGGCGCGCGTAACAAATTGCCAAGGAAGTAGCGAGATTTAGTGGAAATTGTTTAATTGTGAATGCAGATGGAGTCGAGGCGAGGACACAAAGAGTGTGAGTGTGAGAGAGAGAGAGAGGAGACTACACTGGTGGCACTACTTGTTGCACTCCGGAGGGACCCTTTGCTGCATAAATTAGGCTTAAGTCTAGCAAATTTATGCCTTATGAGTGTCGCACGAAATGAAGTTGTTAGCCGGGCCAACATTATTCCCTCGCCTCGTGGCTGCAACTGCAGTCCGGCTCGGACTCGGACACGGACTCGGACTCGGACTGCGTCTGCAGGTAATATACGATTTGATTTTTCTTTAATTTTTATCGCAGCGCGTTTGTCACCGCAACGTAGGTGGCTTGTAAATTGAACATGCAGCGACATGTCGCGGGTTTTCTCTCTCTACTCTTTTCTTCGCTCCTATTCGCCTTTATTTTTATTTTTATTTTTATTTTTATTTTTTTATTAATTACTGCAAATTTTCCGTGTGGGCCGGCGCTGGGAGCGCACATTGACATAAATTGCGTGTTGCTTGTCCAATTTTTGCTTGTCGCACACAGCTGCATCGGGTATGGAGCCGGAGCTGGAGCTGAAACTGCTGCGAGTCTTACAAATGTTGGCCAGCTCATTTGCCTCAATTCCATTATCGCCTTAATTTTTTATCGCATCAAAGCGCACAGGGCGAGCGAGCTGGCCGACCGCGGCCTCTGCTCCCCGTCCCCAGCGAGCTGGCTCACATCAAAGGAGGATGCACGGCACAGTTGGCGGCCCGCAGCGGGCAGCAGTCACTCATAAGAGCAGGGACGGACCACGAACGCGGCACGCAACGATTCCCGGCCTGGGTCGTTGCTGTATAAATGGCAATGGAGCAACAGCATGACGTTATTCAGCCTTAAATTATCATATGGCCAAGGCCCCCAACAACAGCAACAACAACAACAACAACAATTGCTCGATCGTCTCTACGTCCGTCCGTCCTGCTGGCATCCCCAGGAATTGAAATTGTAGAGTCCAGCCTGGAGTTAGTGGTCTCCTCCTCTTCCTCCTCCTCCGTCTCCTTCTCCTTTCGAAATCGAGCGTCCTGCTGTGCGCCGCATTTACGTTCGATTTTTAATTTGAATAGTGCGAGCTGATTCCGATCCCCCTGCTGCTGCTGCCCCTATCTCTTCCCCTTCCGCATTGGTTTTGCTTTCTTTTTTTTTTAATTATGAGCAAAAAAAAGCAACTTAAATATTATTTATGCATATACGATTTTCGATTTAAATAAGTTTCTCAAGTCGCATCGATCCCTCCTGCGCTGGCTTTCCTTGAGCTTATTATGGGGCTCATCGAGTTGCTATAAAACAGTTTTCGGCAGAGCTCGAATTTTTATGAATGCATTTTGTATATAATATATTTGCAAGCTATAAAATATTAAAGCATCAAACTTTTATTTGCTATAAAAACCATTGAGCATTTAAACCTTTTCATTGAAATGATATAATATAATGTTTTTATATAAAAAATGTATTATTTGCTTTAAAATAATAATATAATGTATTAATATATACACAATGTATGATTTGCCAGAAAATACTATATTAATTATTCATTAGTTTATATCAAAACACAAACAGTTTCTTTTTTTTTTTAAGTAGAAGATTTTAATAATTATTCATTAAGTATTGCGCAAAGATCCCTTAAAATTATTACAATATAAGCAAACTAAGGTATACCATATAACCATAGTGATGAGCTTAAGATAATTTTAGATATAGATAAATTTAGCTCATTTTAACGTGTCTTTAAAATAGTTCACTGACTTTCTAGTGATCTCATAAATTGTGGTTCAACTTATCGATAGGAAATTTCCCACTCTGCGACTAATCAGTAACAGAACTTTGCCATTATTTAAAACTAAATTTTTTTGGGCAGATCCTCAGACTCTCTCTCCCCCCTCCCCCCTCTCTCTTTCTTTCCGATAGCTGCTCCTTAGTCATCGCCTTATCGCTGCCCTCGTATCGCGTACCCACTTATCATTATCGACAGTTTCAAGCTCTCGACGCGTGATTTAAGCTCAGCTCCGATCTCCAATCTTCAATCTCTCTGCGGCTGCCACGCCTCCCAGCCGACTTGAGGTCTAACGAGATACGAAATGATATGAAATGCGAGTCAAATATGTCAATAAAATGCATAAATGGTATTTATAAAGAGCCACGCCGCCGCCGCCGCCGCTGTCGAACACCGAAGAGCGCCTGCTAACTGCCAACAATGATGATAATTGCCTCCATCGATGACGATGATGAGCTGGCGATCTAACCTCCCCCTGCTGCCTGCCCGCGCTGCTGCCCCACCCCGTGCATTAACATAAATACAAAACGAAAGGAAAAAAATATTTTTTTTTTCTTGTGTTGGGTTTTTTTTTTATCAAATTCGAAAAAATATCAACATAAACATGAAATAAATGTGTCCGTTGATAGTCTTATACACAATTCAGATGCGTATCTCAGTGCCAGTCTGTCCCACTGTCCCGCTGTCCCACTGTCTCTGCCACAGTGCCACACAAAAGGGGTCGACTCGGGGGTCAGTTTGGGGCCACGGCGACGTCAAGTTGGATTTGAATTTCGTTAGTGATCACATTAAAATACTCAATGTGTAAGGTCTTAAATTTAAATTTGAAATCCATAAGCGATTCAATGCAACATTCATAGTTCGTTTCGGGTCGGATCGGCTCGGATTGGATGTGTATAGCTTGCCTCGTCTCGTCTCGCCTCAACTTGTTTGCCGTCTATCAGTAACCAATTTTTCCCGGCATTTTTCCGGGCTCGCTCTTGATTTGATTTGCATCTAAATCAGTTGGTGAAATCACACACACACACACACACACGCGTTCAATCTGTTGCTGAGACCATCCATAACTCTTGCCACTTGCAGTGACTTTTCAACAGGGTCGCGTCAGTTTTTCCCCGTGCTGTACAGAATTTTAATACATGTTTCTTCTACACTCTGCAGCTCGTGCAAGTCTGCTGTGGTTCGGCTGTCTGTCTGCGCGTCTGCTCGTCTGTCTGTCTGCCTGTCTGCTTGTCTGTCCGTTTGTCTGCTCGTCCATCTCCTTATGTCTCTCTCTCTCTCTGCTCGTCTGTCTGTGCTTTGATTTTAAGTGCAATCGATTCATAGATCATTAATATTTTAGGCATAGCACGGGACTGGGAGAGAGATGGGCAGAATGCGGGGAAGAGAGAGATAAGTTATGGGTTCCCTGGCAAAGTCGAGCGTTAACTGCATGCTGAGTGCGTTATGCGATAAATACACACACACACACTCACACACACACATGTGCAGGCAGCTGTTCCCCATTTCAGTTTGGAGTGCAGCCCTGGCAATTTCGGCATGTCGGCATGTTCAAAATGCCACTGGCCGATAACCTGCTGCTGCTGCCCGCAATTGATGCACATGTGTCCGGCAAACAAGAGGCAAAAAGTCGAACAAGAATTGCGCAATGTGACGGAAACGTAGCCGTGTCTCCGCGTCTCGACGCGTCTCATGTTTTCGGCGCACTTGAGAGATTAAAGCGATTAACATTTGTACCGTGTCGGATGTCCACAGTGTCCACACTGCCCACTGTCCCATGTCCGTTGTCCGTTGTCCGTTGTCCGCTGTCCCATTGTCCCTAGTCCCTTGTCCATTGCCCTCTGGCCCTGCAGGTCGCTGCGCATGCGTCGAGTCGTCGTCGTCGTCGTCGTCGTCGTTGCCGCTGCTCGAATTCTCGCTAAGCGCACGCATAAATCACTTCGCGCTTGACACTTGTCCAAAAAGTTGTCAGTTTATGGCTTTGGGTCGCCTCGGCTTGATCCGCAGATCACGCTGCTTGCCAGGTGCCTGCACCTGTGCTACGGTTCCAGCTTGGGTTAGGTTAAAAGTTCATTTGTGTGCCCTCTGCTTTTCGCTTGTCTTACATGCCACATTACGCCGCTTCTTCCGCTTTAAACGAACCCCCAAAAATAGCTCTGATTTTAATTGCTCTTTAAGTTCAGTTTCCGCCGGAAAGTCGACTGTGTGTGTGTGCGTGTGCGTGTGTGTGGCCCCCATACCATTCCATTCCATATGCCGTATCTGAGTCATGATGACACTTATGTGCGTTTTATGGTCTCCGCTTCCAGCGAAAGCTCTCAAATTGGCATTCTAATGGCAGCACTTCTCAAAACAGATACAAATCGTTTGAGTTATGGGGCGATGGCTATAAAGCCAAAGATCTCTGATATGCTCCCCAAAACTCATAAGCATTGTTATTATTATTGTTGCGGTCTTTAACGAGCGTTTAAAGCGTTACAGAGAACACCAAATTCATTTGCCATATTAAACTGATATTTAATTAACGCAGGGGCATCGTAGAGATCGCCTCGGAATTACATCTGGGTAATTGCTATAATACCGAATATTTATTCATTCCGAAATTGCTTGTCGCACACATCAGAGCCTCGTGTCAGTTTGATAAGTTGTTCTACATTCGAGAACTATGGGAGTTTCCATTTAAAGTGACATAATCAGCCGGCTTAACTATATAGAAATTTGCTGATGTAAGGTTTCTACGATGACTTATTTTTTTAAAAATACAATACCTATTCACACAGTTGTTTGATAAATGATCATCGCAATTATTTCAGATCGTTATTTATTTCCAGTATTTTGTTTTGATCTGTTTGCAATCAAACATAGATATCAATCTAGTTAATAGTAGTATATAGTTTGTATGCACTTCTCAATAGTTCCTGAAATAAATTACACTTAGTATGAGTTTTAGTTAAGTTTGTCAATAAACAACCTATTTCTGCTTGTCATAAAACGACCTATTTCTGGTAATTTGTATGCTTATATTCCATGTAGTTTAAAGGGATGAAAAGTCGATAGCTCAAGCTTTATTTACAGATTCATCTTTACATATTCAAATTTCATAAGGAAAACTCAAGCTGCAAATATTGTTGAGGCGTATCTAAAAAAACACTGCGAAAAGATTCCCCCGAAGTGACTATCAAGTCTGTTGAAACATATGTATTTGTAGCATGTGCTCGAGCTTATGATATTAATGTTTGACAAACCCAACAATAACTCAAGATCCACAAGAATCCTCTCCTTAAAACCCTGCGGTGTGTGTGTGTGTGACAACTCCTACGCAGCCGATCGTGGGGGAACATCAATCTGTGTAGATCCCAAATCGATGTTCTCACATTGGTTTGCAGGCACTTTTGGATTTATGCTAATCCATCTAAATACCTGCCAACAGATTTGGGCATATGCATGACTATATTTGCTGCGATACCCGAACGGGTTAATCTTCAGCTGTACCTGTGTACCTGTTGTAGGCACACGCAAATGTATCTGATGGATACGCTTTGTAAACGAGATCAGATGCGTTCTCAGCCCCGTTGAAGCCTTTTGTCTTGCGGCTTTTCTAGAAAACAATTTAAATTGATTTCAATCAAAAAATACCTTTTTGTTTTCGGGACTTTTCAAAATTGTTTCTCTTTTTGTTTCCTCCTCCACGCAGAGCACTCGGCTCGCCGGCGGGATTGAACGGAATTGGATGGGATTGGATTGCTCTTTCAATTTTTTTTTTTTGGTTTTTGGTTTTTGGTTTTTGGTCTTTTAGTTTTTGGGAAAAAGGGACACACGCTTTCGGCGTAAAGATCGCATTTAAACGAAACCAAATTTGACTTTATAATAATGCCAGTGTGCCTGTGCACATGCTGTCGGTCCCACTGTCCCAACTGTCCCGCTGCCTGCATGTCTGTGTCTGTCTTCCATCTCTAAGCCAGCATATCCAGTCAGTCAAAAGTGGAACGAGCGAGGAAGGGAGCGAGGGAGCGAGGGCGAGCGACGATCCGTAAGATACAATACCGGATTATGGGACTTTGTTGTTGTTGTACTATTGTATCTCGTATGTAGATATGGCGGCACGAAGCTCCACATAGCTGCGGCTCTTTGTCGTCGGCTTTGTGGGCATTCTCTTCCCTCTCTCTCTCTCTCTCTCCATCTCCTTCTCCTGCTGGTGTACGTGTTTTGTCTTTTTTTTCGTTTTTTGACTTGATTGAAAATCTAGAAAATCAGGTTAATAGCTTAGGTGACAGCCGGCAATGTATATGCGGTTGAATTGTTTAGAACCACACACACACACACACGCACACACACGTGGACAGAGAGCCGAAATCGATGTTTGCCTGTATTGTCGTCTCGCAGCCTGATAAGATTGATTTGAGCCACAGATACACAGATACAGATACTCAGCTACAGATACCGTTGATACTCAGCCATGCTTTGGGCATGTGTCTATCCATAAAAGCGTCATATGTGCGCACATTAAAGGCGGCCCCGGAGTGCTCTCTAGGGCTCTCATTGTGCTCGCCACTCAATTAGTTGGTTTGATGTAACTTTTGTCAGCCCAAGCTCGAGTACCGGGAAGCAGCACTCTGGAGCGGTCTCGAGGCTGGAGCTGGAGGCAGTCGCCGGCATCGACATCGGCCTCGGCAACGGCGATGGCGACAGACAGCGTGTCAGGCGGCGGTGCTTTTGGAGCCTTTGTGTGCTTGTCTGCAGCATGAATATGCAGATTCGGCATCGACACATGTAGCCCGGCACATGGCTGGGTCTGGCTGGCGATGGCGATGGAGAGGGGTAGGAGTGGAGCGGAGCGATATCGCGCAATACTTCTCGCTCTCTCAGTGCATATTCAATTACCAACATGAGGTTGGGGTCGCCTCACTGGCTCGTTTTGTTATCGGCCAGAGAAATCGCATTGTAATTGATTTTTGATTTTGTTATGCGCGTTTTGTTCGACTCTCTGCGCCGCATTCCCCATTATTATTATGAGATCTCTTTTATGGCACTTCTATCAGCTCTATTTGGCACTTATAGTACTCCCCTGTATGCATGTGTGTGTGTGTCGGCAAAATGTGTTTTGTTGTCGATTTGTTGCGTTAAGCCATAAATGTTTTCGATAATGTCTTTAAAGAAGTCGCTCGGATAATTGCAGGAATGCCGAGTGGAGAGATCTATCGCTTGGCATAGTTTTAATTTCAAATTTACTGTTTCTTATAGGCTGTAGATCTACAAAGAACTAGAGAATGCAGATCTATTCAAGTATAACTTAGGAAACGTTCCAAAGATTCAAGATCTTATCAAAATGTATATGTTTAAAAGTAAGAAAATGTTTTATTGATAAGGAAAATTGCCAAATAAACTGTATACGGGTCATAAAAGTTTTACAAATGAAGATCTTTTGATGTATCGTTTAAAGATATTAAGGAATTCATATAATCTTCTGCTTAATAGTAAGAATACTTTGTAAAGCTTGTAGATTGTTGTCAATCTTTCTACCAATTAAGTGAAAATAACTCAATGATTAGACCGTGATCCTGAGATACAACGATAAGATCAGTCTTATTCTATTAGATTTATAACCAATATAAATGAGTAGAAATAGATAGATGACGTATCTTGCAGACATGTTAGATTTTATTTATACATATAGATATAGCTATAACCTGGTACTTTGTGTATTATCATGAATATCAATCAACATACTATGAAATTTATTATGCAATGACAATATTGATTTATGAGCTGAGATAAATTGCACTTCAGCTCTCAGCACTTGCCTAGAGAATACTAATAGAACCACTAATATAATCCATTAAGTAACTTTCTCAGTCTCTCTCTCTGGCGTACTACAAATATGCTTATAATCCGGACAGACCGGACAATTACAGTTAATTTGCAGAGCTATTAGGCGCAGCATAACAGGTAATTAGCAGCAGCACAACTTTAAGATCCCGGACATGAGTGTTCTGCCCCTCTCGCGCGCTCTTTGTCTCTCGCCTCGCTAGCCCACTCGGTATTTAAACAGATTTCTAATTATTTTTCATTACTTTGGCTTGTCGCGTAGCTGGAGTCGGGTGCATAAAATCGCTTAGTTTATTGGCCCATTCGTCAGCGAGGAGGCAGCACAGGCAGCACTGGCAGCGGCTTTGCGGTCGGGCCGGGCCGTGCCGGGGCCATTACATTGAGTTATGAAATGAATTTCAAATTTCGCACAAGAGCGCTAAAATAATTACTAGCTAAACTGTGCACACACACAGCCAGACAGACACACAGAAAAACAGTAGCACGCTAGTTGTGGTACCCCTTGGCACCCCTTGCCCGACCCAACGAATCTTCCATCTTAAACTACTCCCCGCATTGATACGCGCTCAAATGCATTTGTGATTTATCAGCCACGCGGCTGGGCAGTCGGACAGTCGGACTGGCCACTGGCCACTGGCCACCAGTAGCTCATCTGGCCATGGCCGAAACATGGCCAAACATGGCTAACATGGCCACTTGGTCGTGCTTTCCACTGTGCTGCGCAGCGTGCCTTCCTCGCGTTGCTTGAAATTGAAAAGTTTTCGTATTAAGTTTATTGCGACGAGGCAGAGGCGTGGCTTGGGTCCCACTACCAGCACAGGGGATGAGGGGGGCGCTCGTGCTGCTGTGCATGCGATATGATTGCGCATATGTTTTGTGTGCCAAGTTACAAATCAGTTTTCGCAAGAAAATGCTGTGTTAGCGCTGATATGATCAAATGTCAGACATTCTACACTGCGCTACAGGGTGTATCGTTCTTATAAAAGTGTATTCTTGGGCTGCAAGGTTTTTGATTTGCTTCTAGAGTTAAAGTGGAAAACAAGTAATCCTTTTTATGTTATATTACACTAGCTTACAAAGTTGCAGTTATTTTTAAATTGAGCTGGAAAACACAATCTTAACTTAGTAAAATATTTAGCTAATGTTCCATAAGGCTTGCTGCCTTGTAGCGCAGCGTACTTTGCCTAATACAATTTCAATCTCAAGAAAAACCTGGTAAAATCCATGAAATTATAAGCCAAGTCGGTCTCAAGTTTAACTTGGAGTCTTCCAGCCATCCTAATCTCCTTCTTCTTTCTTTTCACCCAATCCCTTCCCAGCTCAATCTGCTTCATACAGTCTCCTTCCATCCGATCTCCTTCTCGCCTCCAATTCATTCCCATTGCGATTGCGCCCCGTGGTGAACCACGTTACCGAACAGCGACATTATAAAAGGTTTAGCCTCCTCCGGACGGGGCGATCTTCTGCGCTCTTCAGGGATCTCCAAGCGAAATTGTACCCGGTTGCCAGCAATTTTCATGATAATTAAATGCAAAAGAGCGCAGAGAAGAATTCTGAAATTATTATAATTAAATGCACCCGCCCGAGCGAATTTCATGCGAAATTGTTTTATAATTCCCAATAGCAGCAGCTGTCCCGATCGCGATCGCGATCGCAATGCACCTGATCCGGTTACAATAAACTAAATATTTCCGCTCTTAAATTATGCTTTATTTCTGCGTGATATTTGCTTAAGACAGAGAGACAAATGTTTAACAATATTTTGATGGCTGCCCTGTGCGCGGGCATAGCAAATTAGCCCCAAAAGGCTCGGGCCCAGATGCCTTCTCTTGCCGACACGATGACGATCACGATCATCATCTGTAACTGTTGCATAAATGCATGTCATGACAGCTCGTTCGTGGCGTGGCACGAGCACGATCCTATGTAACACCTTACCGCAGAGTTTTGTCCTCTCTTCTCATTCGAAATGAATATGTCAAAATTTACAATTCGTATGAGTCGGAGATCGACGATCGACGATCGAGGATCGCATCACGATGACAGGCACAACATACATTTTGCGTGCATTGCTCGAGTTTCGTTTGAAAAGATCCTCAACAATTACGATTTCTGTTGATTCATAACACTTGTGTGATCGCAGTGCACACACTTCACTGATCTGAGAGAGAGAGAGACTGATCTGAGAGATGGGAAGAGAGACGATAATAAATCAAGGCGCATTAAAAGTGTTTTCAATTTCGTCGTAAACTCAACCTGACGAGCTGTCGCTCGCGCTCTCTCTATCTCTCTCTCTCTCTCTTGCTCGCGCTGATTAAGATGAAGACGGGTTTGGGATGGGGGAGGGAGGAGTGAATGGGGTCTGCGGTCGGGTCTAAATGAATATGATTTGGCTGTTGTCCCACGTCATGTTCTACATGTTTTGTTAGCATCGCATTTGAACGTTGCCGCGCAGCGAAACGGCCAAACATCCAAACAGGCCCATGATTTATGTCCGTCTATGCGAGAGAGTTGGCCAAGTAGCCGCATATGTAGAAATACATACCGATTTTTTGGTAGTTCATTTTTTTTTGATTTTTATTGATTTTGTCATGGCGCTATCCCCTGTCCCCCCCTCTCCGCCTTTCCCTGACCCTGTCCACGCAATTAACTGTCGGCTTCCTGCGGCTTTTCACGCATGCGCGCGATTCGATTTCGAAATTTTTGTTGTGAATTTGACACGCATTCCACTGTGCGCAGACTGACGGGCGGACGGGCGGACGGACTCTTGACGAGCTCAAGATGGATCGTGCACTGGGCAGAGACCTACAGAGTTGTATCTGAAGTAGGCCCGTTAATGGCGCCCCACACCCAACGCCACACGCAGTCGCAGGCTCAAGTCCAAGGCCTCCCCTCGACTTCCCCCTGCCGCTCGCTTGGCTAATTAAACGTTTGACAAATGATTTGACATTTCCATTTGGGCAAATGCTGTGACACGAGCACTTTCATTGCCACTTTCCATTTCCACTTCACTGCAGGATTAGGCACAATTCTTTGCTGACAGCGCATGCGGGTTCAACTCTGCAGCATAAATTGATCTCTCGATTCGAAGTAATCTTGCCCAGCGAATAGATGATGATGGTGCCGATAAGGCACCCTGTTCTGCGATCAGTCTTGATGATGAGCCCAAGATTGACAGTAATTTAAAATAATCCATAGCAATATAACTACTTAAATATGCATTTATTTGTTAGGGATGCTGAATGGGATGTTATTTAATTTATTAAATTTAAATAGACAAGAAGCTGGCGAAGATCTTTATGACAAACTCGAGATCTTAAAGTAAGAGACTTGCACGTAGCATTTTTTATTAATTTCTTTATTTAAAAACTTGCAATCCTAAACCTTTAAACGGACTCTATTAATTACCAGAGCAATACGAGTCCTTGAAACTTAATTAAGTTATATAGAAGATACATATATTCCAAATTAAGAAAATTCCCACTCTACTTCAACATTTAACTCAGCGTTCTTACCAGCCTGAATGATCATCGTAATCGATTGGGAAAGAAACCAGCTGAACGGAACATGTGTGTGTATATCGTTTCACTTGATGAGATCACAGCAATGATCGCGGAGAACTACGAGTACAATTTGGCGAACCATCCGGAACTGAATCAGATGGGAAACGGGTGAGCTGAACAGAGAAGGCGGCGTGTCCCTAATTCAATGTGTCAATTGTAGCATCGTCGTCGTGGTAGTCGGTCCGCATCGTCGTCGTCGTCGTCGTCGTCGTCGTCATCGCCATTTGGTGTCGCTGGTGTCGGGGTACGCTGAAGAAAAAGGGAGTTTGATTAATGTAAAAGCTGCCACTGATATGTCACACGCATGTCAAATTCTGACATTTGACATTTTGCAAGCGAGAGACGCCAACGCCGCTCGCATGGTGGCTGACTGCCTGGTTGGATGAGCACACACACACAGGACGCGGAACAAGAGCAACCACCAGCAGTGGCAGCCGGGAACAAGGAGCTTGAGTGCAAGCGACGACGAGTTCGCTCGTCTGTTTACTTATTTAAAAATACATCGAATAAGCGGGGCGTTAATACATCCGTTAGAGTGCCATTTTGTTTGTCGGAGAGCCCAACCCCAGAGCAGGCGAGGCAGCGAGCTGACAATGAGCTGAAGCGGAGGCTGACCTTCTGCCTGCATCCCTTTTCGCCATGCTCATCCACATCCTGGCAGCATTCCTCGTGTTGTTGTTGCCGCCGCTGCTGCTGCTTGTGGCACTTGACAACGACGACATTTGCGCATAAAAAATGCAGCATTATTTGACTGCGAATTAATGTAAAATTGTTGTAGGACGACTCTGCCTGAACTCGCCGCGTCCCGTCCTGCCTTGCCGTCCCTTGCCACGACATGGCTCGCTCCGTTGATGTGGGAAATGTCACAGAGTGACAGGCGACGCCGACAAGTGTACGCATTGTTGTAACTGTACATTTTTATATAAATATTTAATTATATTTTTGTTTCCATTTTCGGCTGCAGGTCACCCCCCACTCACTCCCAATCCCTCTTGAACCGACTACCCCGCATCTGCTCAGCCCACTTGATTCACTCTTTAAAAAACATTTGATTAATCACACGCGCACTCACGAGCTACACTCACACAGCATACCCCATGATATACAAATTTCCTATCTCACACTCGTTGTGAAAAAGATCAAAGCACTCTTGGGGCCTGAGGCGGGCTACGCATTCCATCAATATGTCCAGGCACGAGAAGGCCTCAGCCTCAGCCTCCGTCAGTGAGTGAAACTATTCGCGCATTATGTCTAAATAAACAAACAAACAAAGATCCGATCGGATCGTATCGTATCGTATCGTATCGGATCAGTTCGAACTGAGATCGAAACGGAAATCTATTCGAAAATCTCGTGCCATCATCCACGGACGATCCCGACAATCGTCGGGCTGCTCAGTAAGATATATGGCGCTGTGTGCGTGGGCTGGGGTAAAATTTATTTGAAAAACAATTTTCATGAAAAGTATGCGCATACAAAACTGACAGCAGCATCGTCTCCGGCCCGCCGCGCCGCGCCGCAAAAATCAACAAGAAATCGGCGTCGGGATTATAAATTGCAATCTACTGACCCAAAACATAATATTGTTTGTAGAGAAACACATGGGCGGGTTCTGTTCGGGATATTCTGTTTTCGTTTTTGCCTCGAAGAGCTGCTTGCTTCGTGGAGTGGCATAAATAAATCTGGCAAAACATTTCGTAGATCCAACAAGGCACATAAATTAGCTAAGGCGCATGCTATAAGTGATATATTAAGGATTAGGTTAGCTAGTTAGTCGACTCTTTGATGCGATAATACCTTCTCATACAGCATATTTTGCATAACACACGATTTTAGAGCTAGAAACAATGTTCCTTATTCTATTTGTTAGATCTGAGAGCTTGCCGTCGGCTAATGCAAGGAAATTGTAGAAAAGTCTTGTTTCTTTATAATAATATTAACAGTTTTTCCGATTTTGGGGCAGAAGAAATTCCCATAGTATCTCTAGTTATCTCGTTGTCTCTTTATTTAACCAAATCATTTGCAAATTCGATTTATTGTATCGTCGCCTTTAAAAAACACTTTATCGCCTGCGCCCGTAGCGCCATGCGAGTTCATATATCATTTCGAGATCTCTTTCGAGTCTCACCTGTGGCCGTGGCATAAATTTACGCCCATTCCCCCCTGTGCCCCGCCAAACTACCAAACAAATCAAAAAGTTCCGCCCCGGCAAGTTAATTTTCATTAGCCAAAATTTTCGGATGCCAAAAAGTGCAGCCAAGTATCAAAAAGGCAAAAAGTATCGAGTATTTACGGCGCATCGTCCATTGTCGACGACGACCGGGATGTCGGATGAGTTACGGTCTGTGCGTGGTAATGTGGCCATCCAACGACATCGCCATCGCCATCGCTGGGCAAATTTATGCGGCTGAGCTGCGCCAGCTAAAATCAAAGTCTTCGCCAGCCTCATAAATAAATATCGGGCGAACATGCTAAATCAAATGCGATTGCATATCGCCAATAAGTTGGGCGGGCAGGAGATGATTGCGTAGGCGGGGAGGGGGAAGCTACCTGCTGCCAGGCAGCGGGTCTGCCATTAGTGATTAGTTATTCCGAAACTTGGATTTGCATCATTTTGTGAACGATTCACACGTGCAGAAGTTGAGGCTGCCACATGGATTCAGTTGGTTTGCATTCGGTTTTTTCGATATTTTGGTTTTTGTTTTCATTTTCTGCTTCGAGAAGAGATTGGACCGGGTTGGAGGGAGGGGGTGGGGGTTACCTTAAATGTGAATGTGTCTCGGCTTATAATTTGCATATTAATTACATTACCGGGCCAAACTGAACTGCGCTGAACTTTAGCTCGGACAGCGTCTAATCGGTAATGCCGAGAAATTAAAAAAAGATTAATTTAAAGCGATCAGTGAACGCCATTTGCTCATTAGGCTGCCCCGCAGACCTCTACAGATCTTCACATCTGCTCCCTCCCCAATCTCTTCTCTCTCTCTCTCCCCCCCCTGAGTGGATCGGCAAACGAGCTTGGCGCATTTTTCGTTCGTTTCGTTGTTTCGTTGGAGGCCAATCAAAAATTTAAATGAAGCTGCAAAGTTCCGAAACTAAGTTGAAATGCTTAATTTTTTCGGTTTTCTCAATATTGTTTTTCTTTCGTATTCTGTTAAATTAATCCCCTGAGAAGCGAAATAACAAATATAATACTATCAGAGTATCGATAAGCAGCAACAACAACAGAGCGATTGACTGAGCTATTTTCGCAAGGTGACGTGCTCGAAGCGATATCAAAGTAGCCGATCCGTTGATTTCGCGATCGATGATACACTTAACACACAGGCCGAGGGTATCCCAGTGTCTGGCTATATCGGCCACATCGATCGCAATGGTGTCATAAATATTCATACTGCAAATGAGGCTATCATCGGCAGTTCTTCTGGTCGAATTCTCTGTGACTTTTTGTTCGATTTGGTTAAGTTTGGATGAGAAGTTGTAGTTGCAAAATGGTATATTCCATAAAGATATTGTAGTTGGCAAAATTTGAAGTGAAAATTTCTAAAACTCACATTATTTTTAAAAATAAATAAATATTCTAAATATTTGACTTGAAATGGCATATGGCATAAAGATATTGAAGTCTGCAGAGTTTGAAGCAAATATTTTAAAAGTTCAGATTGTATTCGAAGAGTCTCTCAATCTTGGGATCAAACATAACGACAGACAGATCGCAATTTAAAATGGAATCAAGATAAGAAAGTTTTCAATTTGCATTGTAAATGCCTTCGATCTTAAGTATTCAAGCGTCTGCAATGGATTAAGCTATGCCCACAATTATAGAGAGCTCAAGGATGCGAATAAATGGAATCACTGGCACTTAGGTGTGTAATCCGTCTATCTGAAATCTCATTGGATTTGCTTTAGGTAAGGAAACCGCAGTGTGATCGCATATGTCACGATTGCGTATGCGGATGCGGATACGGATGCAATGTTGACCCCGCTGCGCAGTCACCGAAAGAAGTCAACAGCTTGATGAATAGCGTGCTAATTGTTGACAGACAGGCAGGCAGACGGGCAGACAGACGGGCAGGCAGACCGGGGGACGGGGAGACAAACAGAGATGAATGTCAAATGCACAACAAATACAAATACTGTACTTATATTGTGTGCGACTTTTGATTGAGATCGTGCAACCACCCGGCAAGGATAACTGAAAGTCGACAGGGCACTCTCTGGTGGTGGTCGTGGTGCTTGGCTCGCTTGGCTTAGCCTGACATTGAGCCGCGTAACTCGTCATCATCATCATCATCATCAGCTGCTCAGACAATTGTGAGGCAAATTTCTGGTTTACTATCCTTAATATTATGCTGCACCCTTTTTAAGGGAAAGGGATTCGACTTTGACTGCCCTGACAATTATTAGCTGAACGCGCCGCTTGAAGCGCGAAATTGTTTGTTGTTTTTCCAGAATAGGGAGATGGCTCGAACTTCCTGCGATTGTTCCACAGTGTTGCCGCTCTTTGCTTCCTGACAGATCTCTGACAGTCAGAAGCAACTCAGCCGGCTCCATGAATGGCAGAGGCAGCATGGCCTGGCCTGGACTGCTTCCTGGGCTGCTGCCGTTGATGGATGCCACTTTGGCCATTGTTTGTAAAGTGTTAATGTGCTGCCTCGCTCGGCGGAAATGTTGCATTTTCTGCTTGGCTTGGCCAAGCATTCAATAACTGAATGTGGTCTATAGAAAATTAATAATTTTTGGCTGAAAAAGAAAAAAACTCACCCTCGTTCGCGTGTATCAATGTGTTTATTTTCCAGGCCCATTTACATATTATCTTTATGGGACAGGACGAAGTGGTGCCCCTGCTACTCACCTCCCCACCCCCCTTTGCAGTCGACATGTGCAATGTGCCCGGCTTGTCGCCGATTGTGTGAAAAGAGCAACAAACTCAAAAGGAAAAGCAAAGAAAATAAAAAAAAAGAAACGAGAAACGAGAAAAAAGGAAAGCAGAAAGCAGAAAGATTTAATGTCGACTTTAGGTGATTTATTACCAACAAAATTGCGTCCAGAGTGCAGCGCGTAGAACAAAATAGAAATGGAAATGTATAGAAAATAGAAATGGAAATGGAAAAGGCAAAGGACACACAGAGAGCGAGCGAGCGAAGAAACAGACAATTTGGTTCACTTCAGATGTCAGGCAATTGGAAGGGAGATGGAGAGGGACAGGGACAGGGACAGGGAGAAGGAGCAGGAGAGAGGGAGAGTCAGAGTGTGTCTGAAGTAGAAAACTAGACGGGGCTGGGATTCTAAGATGGAACTAATAGCATTAAAAACTTGCGTAAATGCACGAAGATAATTTCTATTTTCGAGGGTGTGAAATGTGTGTACACACTAGCACACACACACACACATACGCATACACACACAGAGATAGATACCCTCGCCAGAGCACGGTGAAAGTCATTTCGGGGTCGAGATACAGCCAGATAGCAGGGGCAGCAGCTCGCAGCGTGAGAAATTTGTTGCTGTTTTTAATTTCTTTTGTATCGATGCGACGATTTCGATTTCGATTTTGTTGTCGTCTAAAATTGGATTTGTGTGCGTGCGTGGGAGGGCAGGAAGGGGGCAACCGACCCCTGGGCAATAGATCAAAATCTATGCTTTGTCTACGCATGTCTGTCGTGTAGGAGGAGTAGGTGTATGGTGAGGGGGGGGGGACTAACACAGGGACTAACTCGTATAACCATTTTAATAATTGAACTCTGCAAGCACTTTGCCACATGAAATATGCATTATTTCCTAGTTGCCCACGCCGACGCACTCTCAATTATTTATTTTGCCTAATTAGCGAACTGATTTTCAACTCGAGCTAATTAAATATATATACGGAGTAGAGTGTGCAAAACCAGTATCAAATCGGAAAACGTGAGCTAAGTGCAAGTGACAATTTAGCACACGGTCGGTCGGTCCACTCACTTAGAGACTGATTTATGTGGCAGGGGTACTCGGACCTGCGGCTAATTGAAATGGATTGGCCGGGGCAAGGCTTGATGGAACTGCGAAAAAATTGAGAGAGTTTCTAAAGTGAAATTCAAAAGGTTTTCGACTAAAATAACTTGTAAAAGTGAAAGAAACTATAAAAAACTAAGTTACCGAAAAGAAACCACTGTAACTCTGCAAAAGTCAATGAATTTTTGTGGGAAGTCTCTTTTGTTTCAGTTTTTGTATATTATGATATTTTAGAACTGGAAATGGAACCAAACCAATAGAGAAGCTTGCAATCTCTCTCAAATCGCAAAGATAACTTATAGAAGCTAAGAGATTATTTAGTGATTTAGCTTCAAATCTTTCTCAATGCACTGTCATTCCATTAAGAAATCCATGTCTTTCCCTTCGAACAAATTCCATTGTGAAACTCTGCTATTTGTCTGATATATCTGTCATATGTGTAAACGGAACTGCAAAATCTTGAGCATTCCATAGTGAAATTGACATCAATCTCACATCACTTTAAGATCTATTTCGGCCACTTGCAGGCTTATTGGCCGACTGTACGTACGCATAAGCCAAGTGGCCTTGCTTCACCCACTATTGGATACTGTGTATTGTTGGTGCCCACACAAATATCTGAAGCGGTAGCTCCTACAAAGAGGCTACAATCAATTCCGTTTTACTTAAAGCCAACAAAGTAGATCAGAAGCCGAAAAGGCGTGGGGCATATGAACTGAACTCGGGCCGAGGGTGTAGCAAGAGGGTGAAAGGGAAGCAACTGCTGACCAGCTGCTCAAGCATAGTATGGAACCGAGGCAAAAACCAAATCCCACTAATGTGCTTAAATAAATTTTGCCAGCGTTTAAGCCAATTAGTCCGTCGGACATTTTACTTCTTGTCAACTTTGGTAGCCGCGGTTCGCTTTTGGACCGTACGCGCTGGGGTCGCTCAGATGGACGGACGGACAGACAGACAGGCAGACAGACAGACAGACAGACAGACAGGGTAGGGAGTCGGTTGGACAGTCGGTTCGTTTCGGTCGCGACTTGACTCTCGTGGGTTGGCCCACTTGCTCCATGCTCCATGCTCCATGCTCCATGCGGTGCGTTGGCTGCGTTGTTGGCTCTGCTGATTCTGCTGACAACGTAGCTGTCTCTCTTTCAGTTTTGGTTTCTTTCGGTCTCTGTTTCTGCTTTTATTTGATTTCCCTCTCTCTCGCTCTGCACTCGGCTGCGTGTAGTGCTTATGCAGCAAATATCCGTGGGATTAAAATTGTGTGTGTGTGTGTGTGCCGCGGCAGCCGCTTTTCATGCCCTTTTACGCATTTTTGCCTCGCTTTTTTCAGCCTTTTTTTCGGGATTATTGAAGTGCAATTAAGCTAAAATGTCAACGTGAAAAAAATTAATCGTTATACTACCCTTTTTATGGCTTCCCCCCTGCGGCTGTCCCGCTCTGCCTCTCTCTCTCTCTCTCTCTCTCTTACAAGCCAAACTCATTTTGCGAATACGGAGACAAGTTTTCTCATCTTATTCATGTACATGTCAAAAATTTGCCCGGTTCCACTGTGCCGCCGACAGTTTTGCCATTGCAGTTGCCTGTAATGATTTGTAATTTATGAGTGGCAGACGGAGAGAGAGAGAATCCGAAATCTTATCGGAACGAGACTCTGCAATTGTTTGCCCACTGCATCGGTGGACGCAGTTTGTTCGCTTCTCCAATGTCGGAACACGTCGCTAATCGTCGAGTTAACATTTTATCGCTACTGTGCTGGCACTAGGCAAATATGTGCTCGGAAAAACTGACAGCGGCACCCAAACAGCAGTACCCTCTAACCAGTAAGCGGTAACCGAAACCGTTGCTGAAGCTGAAGCTGAAAAATACTGAAGCAACTCAAATATTTTCGTGTTTACGTTGCGGCTCAGCGCGGTGACAGATTTGCGGCCAGGCAGCGCTGGTACCGGGTACCGTGTATCGGGTACCCTCAGCTAGCTCGTAAATCTCTGCTAGCTTCTACTCACTATTTTGAAAGCATTCCACCATGCACTTCACTCCTGCCCATCTACGGTTTTATCATGATATCTGAACAGCGTGTTTAGCACGCAGTACGCAGTCACTTATTTTTTTTTTGTGTTATCTTGGCTGCGCGCTGTGCCGCTATTTATACAGTTACACACACACAGCTAGAGGAAGAGCGAGTTCTATTTTCTGTTTCGGACACCCTTTCGGTTGGATATTTAAACCATACTCAGTTATCTCTCGGCGACTGCAACGCACTGTGTCGCATTATGTCAGCGTCAGCCTGATGAATGCACTGATTGTTTAGCCGGCAATTATTGGCCGACTTCCCCCGACGCGACAATCGGCGACGTTGTCGACTATATCTCATATATATACTATGTCTGCACTCAGGTGCCAGGCCACTCTAAATTGCCTCTCTGCCTGTGGGAGTGTGTTTCGGGGGGAGGCAGCAAGTGCGCCTTGCGCCAGCTTACACAAATATTTGGCGTGGGAATTTGCGCTGACATGTTTGAATTTCGAGTGTGAGTGGGTGAGTGAGTGAATGAATGGAATTCGCTGTCAAATTTTGAATACATACAGTTTTAGCTGTGTTGTAGGGAATTAGAAGAACTTATACATAAATAGAACCATTAATTTGGGTTAATTTTCATATTGCTTAGACCTATATCATTAAGAGACTTTCGAAAAAAGTAATATGTGAATCAATAATTCTAGAACCTCAGAATGAAAAACAAAAACATCAAATGTTACACTCTAAAATTATATAAAATAAATTTATTGATTCTTTAAGTTGGAGTGTAAATATTTCTTTATAGTTAATTTATTTATTTATTTTCTCAAACCGTTTTCATAAAAGTAAAGAAAATAAATATAGAATAGAAATATCAATAATATAATCTACAATACTTTACGCACAAATCTTTTCAAAGAACCTATGTCATATTAAAGATTTTAAGATACCAACTCCATATATTACTTTATAAGTGAAAAGCGAATAACAATAAAATATTCCTTTAAGAAAAACTTATCGTGTTTTGTACAAATATCAATTGTTTCTATTTCATTTTATTGCCGCTAAAACAATTTAAAAATGCAGATTAAATGTATAACAAATAAAATGTCATATCAAATGAAAGCAAAATAAATTGCGAAAAGAACTTAAGCTCAAAAAAAATATATATTCCCCAAATGTTCCGTTCAATATTTCGAAATACCCAAGGGATGGCTTGTTCAGCAAAATGACAGAAGTGGGACAAAATTCTGAAAGTGTTTTCCTGTTCGTAAGAAAACTCTATAAAGTATTGCTGTAAAAGTTCTCATATCTTTTTTTTGACAGTAACTGCCCATTCCCTTATCCAATTCACTTTCAACTTGCGTAGTCCATTTAATAAAGATCTTTTGCCTCGGTTAGTCACGCCATATTTGCTGGAAAAAAATAGGTGTCACAGCACCCCTCCTCCCGCTCGCTTGTAGATCATAATCAGGCAAACAGATACGAATGTGTAGTTAGTTATGATGTATTTGCGTTGTCCCCCCCGCAGACAGGGGACATAAGTTTTTTGCACCTAACAAATAACCCAAGAAAACTTGGCGCTATATCAGCGCATCGCCATCTGTTTTTTTTTTTTTGATGGCGCCATGCCAGGCCCGCTCTCCACTATAGAGGTGATGATATTGGGTTGACATCAGCCTGGCACTCGGTTTTTTTTAGTTTTGTCTTATGGGCAATAGACACGCATAGCAAGACGAGGGCGAGGGCGAGGGCTACGAAAATCACGTGTCTCAATTGCTTTTTGGCGATTTTAATGGACCCAAACATGGAAATATCTATTTGGCGAGGTGCGTGTAGGCCGCTCTGGGCCGCTCTGGGCCGCTCTCTAGGCACGGTGCGGTTGGCTTGGCTTGGCCTTAAATTAAATTTGAATAAAATACCAATTCATCTTCGTTAGGCAGTGCGTAGCGAGCGAGCGAACCGACCTAGAAAAACAGTTATGACAGAGTTGCCACGAAAAAAAAAAAAATGTAGAGTTGGTCGACTAAGTGACCGCAACGCCCACACTACGATGTGGTGGGAGGGGCAGGCAACTGGCCAAATGTCCAAATGGCCAAATGGCCAAATGGACAAATGAGCAAATGGATAATTGCTTAATTATGAAAATTCCTTTTGTAACGCCTCGCATTCGCGTGCAACAAAGAAGGAGGAGGCGGCGGCGAAGGCGTAGCACGCGGAGGAGGAGTAAGAAGTTGTCCAATTTGGGGCGCAACGCATTTTTACAAGCAATTGGTCAACCATCTGCTGCGGCACTCTAATTAAATTATCAAATATTCATACGAGTGGCAAGAGGCAGCACATGTATATTGAGACGTATGCTCATTAATTTTCATGTAGTTTAGCTCATCCCGCTGGACAGTGTGCCTGCTCGCCCCTCCCGCCTACCGCTCTCTTGACAGGCTACCGGTTGTCGTGTGTGACATTTATTTGCCAGCTAAATATTTTGTGACATTGTTTAATTGCCATGGCGCGATCCAGCGCCGGCTTATCTCCTGATGCGCAGCCCGATGGACATTTGATAAATGAACGCGTGTCGCTCGCTTGGCCGGCACCGTGAGCCGCCTGCATTTTGCATTTCAATTTGTTTACCTGCCTTGTTCCATTGCTTGTCTTGGGTCATCCCAAAAGTGTCATCACTGGCGCGTTGACAGCTGTCAAAAGGCAGCGCGCCCTTGCATGCGCACTCGATGCTCGAGAAATCGATAGGCAGCAGCTTTTGTCTCGCGTACGCAAAAAAAGCTTCCTCAGCTTCCACAGCTTCAGCTGCGCAGTGAGCAGCCAGAGAGAGAGAGAGAGTGGGAGCGAGTTTCTGTGTGAGCGCCGCTCCGCATCCTTTGTTTACACTGACAGCGTGCTGCCAACTCCAGCATCAGCCACAGCTCCGGGCTGCCGCAGGACCCACGTTGCCCACGGGCCCCACCAGCCTGTGCTCTCCAGAGTGACGCGAGAGCGCAACTGTGTCCTGTGTGAGAGCGTGCTGTGCGTGTGTGTGTGTGAGAGCAAGTGTGCCTGTGTGCGAGTGTTGAGCGCAAAGTGTCAACGCGTGCTTTGGCATTTTTTCGCAACGCTTTAGGCAGCCATTGGATGCGGCATATGGGTTAACATAGAGCAGAAGCTTTGCCTGCTTAAAATATTAGTAGTATTTCTAATAATATAGAATTTATATAATGCAAGCTATAAGGAAAGTCTTATATGCGCTAGTATACTCTATTTAAATTTCCTAAGTAATTCGATATTATATTTCAACAAACTTTAAACTCTCAAAAACGATTATTTGTCTATAGAATTATATAAAACAATACAAAAAAATGCAAAATACTGCTACCAGTTTAAACATTTGCGAATCCGCCATAAAGACACAGATAAATCAATGTTTATAAAGAGAAAGAGAGCTGAATATGTTGCCAACAGAAATCTGTTAATGACAGCGATTTGTCTGCCTGCCATGAAAAATGAGCAGCATTAAAATTAGTTTAATTTCCACAAACTACTGAGTTGTAGTTCTGGTCCAGACAAGCGTGTGTCTATAAATAATTTTATAATTAAATTGTTTAGAATTGTATATAACAATGAAATCCCAAGAATTTGATTTATAAAATGGCTTTAGGTCAGAATTTTTACTTTTGCCGTACATATACTAATAATATAAAATTATTTATAGCGAAATGTAGAATATGGAATATAGAATATGATTATAGAACATATGATTATAGAATTAATTTATTTTAAATAAAAATAAAATATTGTTGGTCCTTTAGGTTGTTTAAAAACGACCGATTTATGTTCAGACCGAGACACAAGGATTTTATTACTTATCTCCTTTCCAGTGTAGCGTGCACACGCAAGTCACTGTGGCCGAAGCTTCAGCTGTGAGCTTTTTATTGTTTTCGGCTTTTAGACGCAGCAGCAGCATCAGCAGCAGCAGCAGCCATTGAAGAGCGGCCCAACGCAGTGGGCTATGTATGTTGGTGGGGGAGGGTGTGTGGTGCCAGGAGGGTGCTTGCTGGCCGACTGCGCCGGGCGCCACCGCATCGCATCGCATTGTACATGACACTCAAACGATGCTGCCGGGGACGGGTTGAAAACTATTCTGTCCCGTGTGCGCTTTGATGCTCACTTCACTTTTTTTCCTTCTGTTTTCTGTTGTTTTTTTCCTTCTTATGTCGCAATTGCTTTGTTGGTGTTAGTGTTGCTGGCGTTTTGGTACGTACTCGATGGCGGCAACGTTTGGTCCTGCCTGCGTCCGCCTCTGCCTCTGGCTCCGGCTCTGTGCTCTGTGTGTCTCTGGCCCGGTCTGAGAGTTGCGAGATTTTGGCTTTGGCTTTTGTCGCTCGCTGCTCTGCTCCGCTCTGCTCTGCTCTGCTCTTTGACAAACGCGACGCGACGCGACGCGAGTGAACAGAGTCAGCCAACTTTTTGTTGTGCCACACACGCCACTACGCAACAAAAAAAATACACAAAAAAATATACAAAAATACAAAAAAAAATACTCTCGCATGCAGCTATTTTTCTAAATTTTTCTAATCCAAAACGCGAAAACGTGTAAATAGACAAGACGAGTTTGGGGAGAGGTCCGATTAATTCCCAGCTGCAGTGCAAAAGCCTCTACCCGTGTTGTCGCCTCCTGACAAAATCGAAGCTGTCGCGTTATTAGAAAATTTCGCGTTGGGTGCCAGTGTCGCCAGGGTGCCAGTGTCCGCTCGCAGCCATCGTTCCCATTGTCGGTGCCACGGGCGGTGGGCGACACCGCGACGCGTGCAACTTGCTCGAGTTGCTGTTGTTGTTGTTATTGGCGCTGGTTCATCCGCGTGTCATCCGCGTCATCGACATGTCCAGTCCCTAGTCGAATTCCAGCAGGCGACTGCGGTATTGTTCGCCATCGCTGGAGCACCTGCTCGCGTTCCAACCTGGACATGGCATGGAGCTAAGATTTGCTTCTTGAACCTTGTGCTGGACTTGGGCAGTGCAAAAGAAGCGCGCGCGAGCCCAGAAAAGACGCATAGTCCGTCAGTCTCAACGTCCAACGTCAGTCATCATTCCCTTCGCCCCCGCCCCGCATCCGACACCGACACCCGCATTGGCCCCCGCATCGTAGTCGTAGTACACCGTAGTGTTTTAATGTGAAACTCTCTCGTCCGACCGCCCGCCCGCTCGCTCGCTCGCTCCGCCGCGCTCTCTCTCTGTCACTCTCTACGTAGAGTAAATCCGTGCGTGTGTGTGTGTGTGTCTCTCTCTCGTTGGCTCTCCGGCTCTCTCTCTCTCTCTCAATTTGATGCCGCGTGGCGCGTGTCCGCTCTCGCTTAGCCGCTCTCCCAGTTGACATGTTTATGTTTTGGCAACAAGCGCCGCTCTCTCCGTTGCAAACTTTGACAGCTGCAAATGTCAGCACAGTGGTGCGAATCATAAACATTCCGCTCTAACTCTCAATCTGATGCCATATGATGACTTAGTACTAATGGTTCCTAGCTAAAGCTACACTGAACAAAATATTTATCCACAACGACGAGGATGGAACGCAGCATGGTAAATTGATTGGTAAGTTTCAGATCGAAAATTTAAGGGAAAATGTATGATAATATGTATTATTATGGGGCACATTAATCTATTGCAGCTTGAGCTCAGAGAAGCTTATATATATAAACATACCTTACAATCATTTAAATATTAAATTATTGAGTATTTGTAGACCTTCTAAGTTTCTTTAATTTTTAGAAACCCAACCAAACCAATCAATTCTAAACGGAAACCTATTTTCTACGTTATTTTGACACTATCTCTGCATCTAATTTAACGTCTGTCAAAAATAGTAATTGTTCTTAAATTATAATTCTAACTTTTCGACTTGAAGCGATTGGGCTGGAGATAATTGCCTTAAAGTTATTTAGGTCGTTCAAAAACGACCTATTTCTGGTTAACAGTGAGTAGATCTCTTAAGGAGCTGAACATTTTACAGAAAGTTAAGAGAATTAAAATATATATGTTGGTTGAGAATTTCAAATACTAGAAAATTCTTTAATTGATGATTTCTGTATTAAATTAAAATTAAATAATAATTATTTATTTTTCGGAAACTGCATTCGTATTGAAATAAACACTTGGGGGAAGTAAAATATATATATTGGCTGAGAATTTAATATACTAGAAAATTCTTTAATTGAGGATTTCTGTATTAAATTAAAATTAAATAATAATTATTTATTTTTCGGAAACTGCATTCGTTTCCCAGTGAGATTCGCCAACTCACAATAATTGTCAAGACCATACTCAGAGAAGTTCATTATCTGCTTCGGCAGAGATAATTAAGCCAGGTCTAATGCCTATGCCTTGTCTTATGCAAGTGGATCTGCCACGTCTGTCCACTTTGGCGGCATTTACCCGATTCCCGGGCCATTCAATATTGATAAGCGAACCACACAAAATCTAATTTGCCAGCCACGCAATGCTGACAATTTGAAATCAATTTGCTTATTACAAATGCCCACAGGCAGTGGCCGAGTGCATTTGCCTCTCGCTCTCACTCTGATGGGTCCCAAAACACAAAGTGCAAATATGCAAATATGCGAATATGCAAATTACACACACACAAAATTCAAAATGTCGATTTAAATGCGGGCGAGAATGGGCATTTAATTAAAAGTGCATTATTACGTTTATTATTCGAATATTACTTTATTATGAGCCGAGGCAAGACAACCAGGCAGACAGCAGCTCGCTCTCTCGCTCAGTCTCTCTCCCTCTCTGTCTGTCCTTGTTTGACAGATCTAAAGCGAACACAGAGCGAGAGCTGAGCCGAAGCAGACGACATTCATCAGCGCACAGCTCGTAATATTTGCACGAAAACTCATTATTTTAATTAACTTTCTCTTCACAAAACCATTCGGTGCGGTTGCCACACGGACAACGACATTGCCACCAGCTCTGACAGCGCTGCCACTGACACCGTCAGCTCCCAATGCGGATACGGACACCGATCCGTGGTGATACCGAGACGCGGCGAGGCGAGACAAGGCAAGGAAAATGTTTGCGATTCTGTTGCACTATGCAGCGTGAGCGGGAGGCAGCGGGTAGGGAGTGAGAGTGGGTAGGGGCGAGTGCAGCTGGCTCTGTGTTGCCTGCGGCTGCGTCCTTTATCCTGCTAAATCGCATTACTAAACTGTCATGTGAAATGTCAACCGTAAAGCGCTCACTGATTGTTAATTTCACTTTTATTACCGACCCGCTCCACTGTGCTGCTGCAGCTCCCGTTATTGTTGCTGTTGTTGTTGTTGTTGCTGTTGTTGTTAGCGACGCCATCGTCGCGTTGTCCGCCATTGAAAGCCATTGCCCAATTGCCAATTGGCAATTGCTTTGTCTTTGCCTTTGCCTTTGCCTTTGCCGCTCTGTCAGTTGAAAGCTTGTCCCTCCCGCTCCCTCTCTCTCTCCCTCTCTCTCGCGCGCGCTTAGCTCTAAATGGGCCTAAAGCTGACAGTAGTTAGCCCGCATAGTTGGCTGCGCTTAAGCTGCTTTTAGGCACCGCGATTTGGTTGCTCTCTTTGTTGCACCTGTCACTAAGTATGGAAACTATTCGTGGGTGATCGTTGGAGCAAATAGAATATAATGGAATGTGTCACTTAACCTTAAATATAAGTGCACTTTTGCAGAGGCGAACAGAGAGACGCAGAGACAGACATATGGGGAGAAAGACAGACAGAAAGACAATGAAAATGGCAGACAAGTCGACAGACAGACAGACGGACAGAGAGAGCCGAGGGACAGAACGACAGACGAGCCAGCTGAGACGGACAGACGGAGAGTTTTAAAGGTGGAGAGAGTTCGAGAGGCGAACAGACAAAGCGGCAGACAGACGAACAGACAGAGAGTCAGGAAGAAAGATAAATCCAAAAGACAGAACAGCAGATAGGAAAGTCGAACAGCAGACTGGGCAGACATAGGCCAGAGAGACGGATAGTTAGAGAGGCAAAAACCCCAAAAGAGGCAGTAGAAATAAATGGAAAAGGAGACAGACACATATTAGCATATAGACATACAGAGCAGACAGAGTTATACACAGACCGAGAGGCAAGCATACAGAGAAAGAGAACTCGGTGTTTGAGAAAAGAAAGACAGACAAACAGACAAACGAACAGACCAGCAGACGAGCAACCGACATACATAGACACGAAAAGATGAACAGCTGGACAGTCATAAATATTAATATCGGACAAACATATAAAAGAATCAGGGTAGGCGTGAAAACGAATAAACTAGCTGAAAGACAGGCGAAGAATTAAGCAGACATACAGATAGACGAACTGATAGAGACACAGACAGACGAACAGATCGAGAGGCAGACAGTCAAACAGATCGAGAGACAGACAGGCGAATAGACAGACAGACAGGCGAAAAACAGAGAGACAGTTTGACAGGCAAGAGATGTCTATTTTAATTTATAAAGAATATTTCATTGCCATGCCAGAATCAACAGGAATATTTTAAAAAATTGTGGATATATTTTTTAATGTTTCAATCTGAACTATCGCCTAATATATTACTTAATCTATAGATACACTTAGCATAAGTGGAATTAACTTTGTTCAGCTGTTCTACTCGGCCCTAGTTTCCCATTCAAGTTGCAATCTCACTTAAAAACTTGTACGATTGCTAAATTGTTAGCCGTGTAGGTGGCTGGGGGTTGGGCGGGTTTTGCAGCGTCAGGTGTGGCTGTGGCAACAATCAAGTCACAACACGCGCTGGGCAACATTTGGTCAATTGTCTCGTTAACAAATTGCACAACGCAGTCGCAGTCGCAGTCGCAGCAGCTCATTTTCATAAATGCAGTGCGCGCTGTGTGCGCCCTCTCCACGAGGTTGCACGCTGTAGTATCCTGCCACACCACGAGCCACGTCCCTCAGCCACCCTCCCTCCCCCCTGCTACTAGCCAGCTACTCCGCCTTCAAGTAGTGCCCAGAGCACTCGGGACTCCACTCATGCGACGGCGTCTGTCACTGACTATTCCCAAAGGTGCAAACAAAGTGATTATACTTGCCCATTGTTCCGACTGTGGGAGTGTGCTGCGTGTGCGAAGGTAGCTGCGACGGCGGATGGGGGGGGAGATGGAAGCGGGGAGAGAGGGCGGGTAGGAGAGATACCTCTGCGTGCGGGTGGTTTATTAATTGAAATGTTAGTGCAGTCAGCTCCTAAATAATAGATTTGTATCGAGAATTGTGTGGCAAGCAGCAACGATATTTGATGCTCATTAAGTAAAGTGGTTCGAGTTTTGCCTTCCCCCACTCGCCCCTCTGCTCCTCTGCTCCACTGCCCATTCTGCCCCACGTTTTGCAATTTACGATGAGTCTGGGTGACGTTGACTGCGACGGAGGAGAGCGCAGTCGCTGTCGGCTCGACCAAAAAGGTTTAGAAAGATGAATTGGAGCTCGTTTATTTTAATGCTCTGTCGCCGCAGTGGGTCGTCTTGTCGCTTCTCTCGCCCGTCTCTGCCCTCTGCCCTGTGCCTCTACCCTACACCTATTAGACATTAGCTTGGATCGTGACTTTGTTGTGTGCTGTGTGCGCTTTTGTCTTGCCATTGAGTCGAACCCAGTCCAAGACCAAGTCTGCAGCAAGTCGAACCACGATTCCATGCGATCCGTTCCAACAACCAATCCAAGCTGGAGTCCCCTTTGTGTAAGGTGCACATTAGTAGTAATTTTTAATGGTTTAGTTTTTCGTCCACTTTGTTCGAAACGTTGCCCCGCTGCCGCCTCCCCGCCCCCGCACAAACAGCTATTTAAATAGATATTCTCTTGTTTCTGTAGCGCTTTTAGTGGTTTATTATTCAAATGAGTCTCGCTCGCCCAGTCGACCTATTGTCTCCATTCCATTCTTGCTTGGCTCGTCCCGATACCGCTGGTGATATTTGTTTCGGGCTTGTTCGAAATTTAATCAATTTGATTTATTCTCTCAGCTCATATTGTGTTGAAAATATTGTACGAACGCATTGTGTCCATGCGTATCCATGTCCCGCAAGCATATCGTATGCCTGGAAAAGCTGATTCTTTCGGAATTCGGGTACGCGGAGCAACCGTTAAGAGGGGAGTCGCATTAGCATAAGCAGCTGAGGGCCCCGACTGTGCCTTAGCTCCCTCTCTGACTACATTTCTCTCCCCTTAGATTATTCTTGACTTGAAAGAGCTGAAGTTTCCATTTCCACACACACACACACACACAGATCTACACACATATGCATGCCGTATACATATGTGACATATTTATGACCGCCTGGCAGCTTTGTTGCCACATCCGAGTGGGGGCACTCCTCGGGAAAAACTGCGTTAAATATTACACATATCGAGTATCGTATGTGGGTCAAGCAGCAACCGGGAAGATCTATCTGAACATATATGGTATTTGCGTGTGTATGTGTGTGACATGTGATAATATTGAATTGTTCGAGGCGCTAGAAAATATTTTCACAATTGTTACCCCTTATAGGGAGATTGAATTTCTTTGAAAATCTCAGTATTTGTTTGGGAGTGAGCTATGGCTATAGAGAAGCTAACAATAACCATTTCGCCCCTATAAAACACATATAAAAAGAGATATTTTTATCTAAACTATATATTCATCTTAAAGATAGTATTAATACAGCTATCTTATCTATTCAAATTATGCTCTCTTCTTTTAAATATCTATATATTCTTTTCCAACTCTCTTTTATTTATACTTTAACCTTTCTATCGCATCCTTCCCATCTTTTAAAATACATGACCTGTCTACACAGTTCATACTTTCTCAGTTTTCTTTTTCCAAACCTCATAAAGTAAGTCTAGTTATATTTACCTACTCAATCGGCAACATTCTGGGCCATCATCTCAGTGATTTGCAGCCCGCTTTGCTGGCTTTGCTTTCACTCAAGTATCTGCAATTCCAGCGACAAATCAAACATTGGTAACAAGCCGCGTTCGAGCTACCAGATCCGTGAAGCCAGTGGCAGCGTAGTGGCACCGTAGGCAACAGAAGCAGCCACCCACCGACATTTAAGACTGCAAATTTATCTTGATGGGGCAAATACAATTGGCGAGCAGGAAGAGAAGAGCAAACTATGTCGGAGACAACGAGCAGGAGGAGGCACCACACCCAAGCTCAGCCCACTTTTGTTTATGAGAAATTACATTTGAGCAGCAAGCAGCAGATGCCAATCTTATTAATGTTCCTTGTGCGCTGTGGCTGTGAGTTGCACTGTCTTACAGTCCCGCTGTCTCACAGTTCCACTCTAACTGCGTTTATGCCGTGCGCTACACGTATTCTTCAGTACGTGAAATAAATGCAACCCCAATGCATACTTCTGCGATAGATGAAATCGTAAGGCACAAATAACTAATAAAACTCTGTGTAGAGTAGGATCTGCTTATATCTGTTGATGTATTCCGAATCAGTGGATATTTAGACTTGAAACACATTGCCTAAACGCGTTAAAAACCTTTTAAAAGAGATTTACAGAGTTGTCTCACAATTTCATCAATCAAAGGAAACTCAAATTTAATTTCATGCAAACTAAATTTATAGTCACACATTTTCTTTTTAATAAAATAATTTTTAATAAAATAATTGCATAAAAAGACCGTCATATAAACTTAGCATATAACACAGTTTTACTGTGACTCTATACTTGACTTTATGTAGAGTTTATATAGTCTGTTATATTACTCCAACTTTCTTAGTCAACTTTCGTCTGTAAGCGGAATCCTGAAATACATGAAATGTTCTTCGTATAAACGTAGTTTATATATGTCTCACAGTTGCACTGTCTCACAGTCCTACTATCTATATAGGATGTCTGTCTCTCTGTCGTTCTGTATCTCTGTCTCCCTTCCTGTCTCTTTGCCTGCCCCAGCCTTCCTGCCTGTTGCTTGCTGTTATTGTTGTTGTTAGTGCTGGCAGCCAATGCGCCTTGTCGACTAGCCAACATTTTTGCATACAACAGCAACAACAACCACAAATTGTAACAACAACAGCAACAACATGTTGTTCAGGCCAACCCAGGCCAAAATGTATCAAATTTCAATGCACAATCATCACAATCAAAAATAAAAATTCCGAAATCAACTTTTGTTGCTGCAACAACAGCAACAACAACGTCGAAATGAATGCCAAGTGTGACGCTGTGTTGTTGTTGCAGTTGTTGTTGCTGTTGTTGTTGTTGCTGTTGGTGTTGTTGGTAATATAAGATACGAAATCAAAAATACATCATTGCCAACAAGCGCACAGGCACAGTCAGGCAGGCCAGGCCTCGACTGGCCACATAGCCGGGCATCCTCAGCTTGTTCCCTGCTCCCTGCATCTGCCCTCCCCGCTGCCACCCCCTCCCAATCACCCTGCTCATTTGTCTGGCACCGCTCGCTGATTGTATGCATGTTTCGCTTTTCTTCAGCCGCGCACGCTAAATGAAGTAAGCAAACGTTGATTACATGGCCTCAAGTGTACCGGAGGAGGAGGCAATGAGATCCTCCTGGACTGGACACACCAGTCTTTAAGTTGGAGTCGCAGTTGCAGTCGCCGTCGCCGTCGAGGCCATTGGCTGGCATCTGGGAATCTGCATGTTGTTGGCGCTTTTTAATGATGACTTCAATGATGACTCGCTGCCCCGTTTCAGCTCCCTCTTTCAGCCAATCTGCAGGCCATAATAGACTCGATTTGAGCCTGATTAAGCGAGGATCTGCTCTCGCGCTCTCTCCCTTTCTCTCTCTCTCGCTCTCTCTCTCTCTCGCTCTCTCTCTCTCCGGCTCGATTGTGTTAATTTTTAATTAGACTTGTACTGTTATTTGTCGTAGTTGTCGTTGTTGTTGTTGCTGTTGCCGGGGTCTGGCCGGCATAAGGGTTAAGAATGCAATTGACTTTGTCTCGCCCTCTTGACTGGGTCTGGCTGGGTCCGGGGCCGAGGCACAAATTTGCAAATGCAAAGGAAAGACACGAGACACGGTCAGCCATATAAGGTGGGGCCCCCAATGAGATGCGACAACAAACAGCTACAGCTACAGCTACAGCTACGACTCCTCTTTACAACTTACATGTTCTTAATTACAATAAAATGTTACAAGCTTAAGGTGAGGTGAGGCTACACACACATACACGGAACAACTACGAGAACGACGCCAATTCCAGCCTCAATTGCAGCGTTCTCCTCGCTTCGGTACACTTTGATGTCGGGCAACAACAATGGGCACAGCAGCGAGACAGAGAGAGAGAGAGAGAGAGAGAGAGAGGGGGAGAGAAGGAGTGGGAGAGAGTGTGGGAGTGGGTACAGCGGGCAACCAATTCGAGGCTGGCAATGGCAACGAGTCGTAGCCAGCAACCCACGGTCCATTTTCAATATTGTATTCTTATTATTATGAAATCAAGCTGAAGCAAGCCCGCCCTCCCCGGCCGCCCCCTTTAACCTGCACCTGGGTATGATATGCATATAAATAAATAAAAGGAGAATTGACAAGCTCATAAACTCGCTCGCGCCTAAGAGAAATTCAATCTTGTAGATACAAATGAAACGCAATCATATTTTATGCATGCTCCTGACGAAAATAAGAGAAAAAATGAGCAGCAACTGCGTCATAGAGAGAAGGGTGGGGAGACAGAGAGAGAGGGAGACACTGCGATACTACTTACGATTGTACAGACGTGTATTCATATATATACCACGGCAGATATTGCATGCGTCTCTCACTTGTGGCATTTGGTCAGCTATGCGGAGTCGCCCATTGGGGTGTCTCACTTTCAAATCATCAAATTATCTAATAATTCTATAAAGTATCAGAAAAACCTTTAAGTTGCTTTAAGTAAAGGAATTTAGTACAGAAGTAGTATTTAGTAGTAGTAGTAAGTAGTAGAAGTAGGATATAATACTGTAAAGTACAAGAGTATGTATAAAATAAATTTGTATTGGAATATTTTAATATTTTCTGGAAACTTTGCTATCAAAACATTCTTACTTGTAATTAAATTATATTATCTAACGCTTGTTTATTTCAAATATACAAAATCCATTTATTTAAATGAGCATTTTGGTATTTTTTTAAGTTTCATATATGAAAATTGTTGAAAAAAATAAGAACAAACTTAAAGGTTCTTCATAATTAACTAAAATTACAGACTCAAGCTGAAAAATATGATTATAAAAAAGATTCGTATACAATTAAGAAGTAGACTCTATATAATAGTGTTTTTTATTTATTTTAAAATTCTTATCAGTAAAATAGTAAAAATCTGCATATAATCATTTTTTAAAGTTATTTTCCGAATATTCCTAATAATTTATTGAAAATAATACTCCAGAAATAATTATGTGCCTTGGCACGCGTGTCACCCTACTGCACATACATCTGCACCCACAAATGTCTTGTCTTTTCTGGATTTTTGCATTTTTGGGCCCCGTTGGCGGCTGCGGCTGCGGCTGCGACTGCGACTGCGACTGCAGCGAAGGTGTTAAGTTATGGCGCAGTCTACAGAGCGACACACACTCACTCACACACACTCACTAACTCACTCACACACATACCCAGCTGGGCATCCAATTTGGTGGCCACCGCGTGCGCACTCCTCATGCTCCTCCGGCCTGCGTCCTGCGTCTGCGTGTCCACAAATTAAGCAACAGCATCGCATTTCGCATTGCGCTTGTTCTGCTCCCGCTACTCCTGCTCCGACAGCTGCTGCTGCTCCTCCTATGGGTTTGGTTGCGTTGCTCACTGTCACCAGCGGCAGCGTCACCGTGCGAGCGAGACAGCGAGGAACAGAGTGAACGAGAGAGAGAAGCAAACCACACGCCCCGTTTGATTTATTGCGCATTGTCAAATTATCCTTGATAAGTCATTAATATATTTTTTGGCCAGGCAACGGCGGAGTGTTGCACGTCTCTGCCCCTGCTGCTCCTCCTCCTTCTCGTCGTCATTAATGCCGTCTGTTTGTTTTGTTTTGACGTTGACTTGTTGTTGTTTTAACTGCTGTAGCTACTCGTCTTGTTGTTGCTGCTGTTGCACAGTTGAACTTTAATGCTCAACACTTTCTCGTGGCCATAAAAAAAGGCTAAGTAATCCTGCATGCCAGGCCAGGCGCCCCGAGAGCGAGGTGAGTTGAGGGAGATCTCGGGCATAATTTATGTCTTTACAAGCTCCCAAATGAAGTGGCAAATTCACACTTTTAGCCACGGCCCGTAAATGTGTAATAGTTCCACAAACAACATCATCATAAAACGCAATTCACAAATCATAAATATAAAACGAATTTCACGACGACGGCAATCCAATTCAATCCCAATTCAAGTGGAACTCCCCCACCCCGCCCCTGCCTTTAACCCCCTCGTGATCATCGATCCATTTCGCATACAATAAAGCAATCTGATTTTCGTATCATAAACTTAAAATGCTCTCGCTCTGCTCCGACTTGGCTGGGCTCGGCTCGGCTCGGCTTGCGCTGCAGCCAGCCGTAAATCTTCCTTGGCCCGCACTGGGAACCTATCAGTAACTCTCGTGTACATATGCTGTCCGGCAGATACCCTCTCTCTCTCTCTCCTCCCCCCCTCCTGCTACGCTTCGATCTGTGCCGTGTTTGCGCATGCGCGCACGCGTTGCTCAGGCGCGTTGATAGATTTATGGCGCCAAATAAAATGCCTTAAGACAACAAGCCAAATCAGCACAGAGCAGGCGAGGTAGGCTGTGGAGGGGGGGAGGGACTGCTTGCCCGTTTGGCTAATCAAATAGTCGATGCGCTAAAAAGTCGCACTAAACATGATCATTTGCGATTTTACGATCTGCCAACGCTTATGATCGTCATGTTTTATGAACTATTCGAGAAGCGCGAGATAAACTTAATGTTAATTGCGATATAGTTTAGCTAAGTGTCCTTCCGGTTGTCAATTATATATAGTAATTGAACTGCAATTTACTGCTTGGATTATAAATGTTCACTATTCCAATTCACGTTTTTTTTTATGATGTATCGTAAATATCTACTTGATATTTGCACTGATTATGGACTAATAAAAGACAGCTGCTTTGGGTGGGTAATAAATTATGATTTTAATTTAATAATTAACTTATATGCTTAATAAACGATCATAAACCATCAGATATACTTTGCGTGAGATAATTACTATATCAAGTCTCAAAAATAAAAGTTCTAGTAACGCTTTCAATTCGAATTTCATGGATTTGTGCGTGCATTTGAGGGCGTGGCAAAATTCGAAGGCAAGCTTTAAGACACTACAATATATAAGAGTATTGTCACCGAATTTGGTGGCTCTAGTTCTTATAGTCTCTGAGAGTGAGGCACTTATACTGAGAGACAGACAGACAGACGAGCGGGCAGGCGAATGAGCATACGAGCAGACAGACATATTTATATATGATAATTTAGACTCGGCAAGTGAATGTTGATTAGGAATATTTATTCTTTGCCTATGTCACCTGCTCCTATCATAGATATTTGCCCTAGGAATATACAATTCTAACTTAATTATGTTTTATAATGTTGAATTTACGCACATTAAGCTTAGTAATTGTTGAGATTATTATTACCAGCTCTTACATATCGAGCTTGAGCTGAATTTGGAATGCATACCAACCTGAGAACCTTTCCATATCAATATGTATACGATACTAGACTAAATCTTGTTCTCACGTTTGTAGTGTGGCCACAAATCGGCTTAGGTTGCGCGTCGCCTAGTCGAGGATTGCGGGCACGCAATTTGCATGCAACCGCGTCCATTATAATTCCCAGATACGATAATTAGTCGAAATGCGATTATAAAAGATGGCTCTACTGGCCGCACTTGGAGCTTGGCTTTGCTTGGATCGGCTTGGCTTGGCTTGGCTCGTCTCAGCTTGGCTTGGAGCACACTGCGCATGAGTAACGCGCCGCCAGCAACGACGGGAGAGAAACAGACAGACGGACGGACAGACAGAGAGGGAGAGAGATTTATGGCCACATGGGCCATGGGGGATGGGAGAGACGGAAGGGAAAAGTAGGCGGGGCATGGAATTTGCATTTTGGTCGCTGGCGACAACTCGATCGAGCAGCACGGGCGAGACAGAGAGATCTCTATGCGCGATCTTAGCCTGGCTCCAGCTTGGGTAATTTATGCGCTCGCCCGCTGACATAATTGCGGCATGTTGCAGGGTGCAAGTGGCAGGCAGGCGGCGGAGGGGAAGTGCACAGATACCTGAGGCAGTCGCTTGTCTTGCAAATTGATTGAAAACTTACAACGGCCACGGCACAAATTATGTCCACCGAATTGAGCGACATGCAAGGCAGTTGGCAACGCCGGCTGGAAGGGGCAGGGCAGGGGCAGGGGCTGAGCTGGGCGAGAATTTTTATGAAAAATAATTACACCTTTGTAGTTTGTCAATCAAACCGTAAACGGGGCCGAAAAAGTAAGCCACGAGACGACGCGTTGAAAAATCGACCGACAAGTTGCCACAGCGCAGCGCAGTTGAGTCAACACACACACTCGCACACTCGCACATCGAGAATGGTGGCCAGTTGCGAACCGGGCGTAAATCTCATTTGAGCCTCTACTGACATGTCGCAGGATTAAGTTGTCAATTGGTTCGCCTCGACACGGCTCGACGTTGGGAACGCCGCCGCGGCGGCCAGAGTGCCGCGTCACGAGTCGCTTCTTGTTTTAGCATTGCGAAAATATTGATATAATGTGTGTGTGTGTGTGCCAAGTGTGTGCGACTGTGTGCCATGTGTGTGCGCTGCGTTCAGCTTAGTTGCAATCTCAATACAATGCGCGCATTTTGATGGATTTTCCATTGATTTACGATGCAGTTGCCCCAATAGCTGCCCCTCTCCCCCTCCCCTCTCTTGGCTGCTACAGCAATTAACAAGTCTCATTTTGGGCTGCGGTCTACCCCCCCTCCTCCCTCTGCTCTGCTGTCTCCGAGGTGTGAGCAAACCTCCAGCCAGCCTGATTGAATGACTCGACGAGAGACGACGCGGCCAATAAAGATAATTTATGTATATTCAAAAGTTCTCCAAGCGATCCAAGTCCAAGTCTGGCCAGGACTGCAGCCACTCGTTGCCGTTGCTGTTGCTGCTGCGTCACTTAATGGGCGGCACTGATTACTCACAGTGTTGTTGTTGTTGTTGTTGTTGCTGTTCCTGGAGTCTGTAGCCTGGCTATAAGTCAATTAGTTGTCCAGCTACGTTGCCCGGTTTTGTGGTGCTAGAAAACCGATTTGCGATAAGATTGCCAAGTGATATGCAATTGATTTTATGGCCCCAGGTAGGGCAGCACCTTGTTCGAGCTTCGAGCTGCCTGTTTTGGAGTTGTTGTGTGTCCTTTCAATTACGTCAATTGCGGCTCTTCACTGCGGCTTATCGCAAATGCTTTCGTTGAGTGTTAATAACTGCAATTAACCCGTCAGTGCCATAATCCGTAGTCAAGCTACATCAAGGTACCTTCTCTTCAAGTGGCAGGGGGAGGGGGGTGTAGATCAGTTAGCAAAGAATAATTGTTCGCGATCCTACTAAGATATGTCACACTTTCAATGAACGATTTTCGTTCATTCGGT
This sequence comes from Zaprionus inermis, assembly GCA_018151445.1. Lineage (NCBI taxonomy): Eukaryota > Metazoa > Arthropoda > Insecta > Diptera > Drosophilidae > Zaprionus > Zaprionus inermis. The sequence goes on along the minus strand of JAECXD010001328.1, from coordinate 1,540,288 downwards.
TTTTTCGTTCAAAATTTATTTAGCTTTATAATCGCATTGCTAATCTGACAGCTTAAGTTATTTTTATAGCGCATATTTTTGGCACGATCCGTAGCACACAGGACAGATAATAATAAAGTATTATAAAGATACATAATGAGTTGTGTCAGTCAGAGCTGTCTGATTTCTTGGCTCAATCATTTCTCACTTGTGCGAAACTTGCTGAAGAAACTTCATGAGAGATTATAAATATATATATTCTTGAACGATCTTAAGTATAATCTAAAATTTCTAAATTGTCAAAGATAAACAAATGAAACCAACTTGTTTTCGTTATAGACCTGAAATAGACCTATTTCCATCCCAAAGCTGTATTTAATTTATTCGTATATCGAATGTTCATCATGCATATTAATGTTCATAACAAAAATATGCATACATTAATATTTATATGATATTCCGTTATGAATTAAAGATTAATTATGATTTTTTTGAATTATAATATGGAATTAACTAATTTTATATTGTGTTGGATGATGATGCCATGAGTTTGCTTGAGACCGCTTTGCCGGCCTTAGACCTTAGATCAATCTCTAAGTTCATCAAGTGTAAATTTGATACATTTTAATAGATGTCGAATATATTAAATGTGATCTGCAATCTTGCTTGAATATGGAATAAAGTTTTTAAATCATAAATAAACTATCTTTAGTTGTGGAAAAGGGAAAAAGAAAGAGAAAGGTATTTTAAAGAGATAGACGATATGGTAATTGATTAAGATCTTTGGAATATACAGATAGACTAATAAATAATAAATTAATATTAATAAAAAATTAATACTAATTTTAATTTTTTTGTTTCTTAAGAATCTTAGAAATACTTTAGTATCTTCTTAGGGAAAAAGAAAGAAAAGGGTAGAAGATCTTCCGAAATGATGTAAGATTTTACTCTCTCATAATCAGCCCCTTATCATTATTACTCTATGGTAATTTTCGTCTGTGACAGTTGCGTTTTATAGAAACACAATTCCATCTGTACTTCCCATCTGTAGTTCCCCCCAAATTACCCTGATTAACTCAAACCATTTAGCTATGTCTAGCTGATTGCACTTAATATGTCGGCGGTTTTCAAGCCAAACTTCAAATGCAGCCTCAACGTGCAACACGTGAAAATCAAAATCGACCATAATAATCGAATCAAATTCGACACTCGTGAAAATGTTTTGCCAGCAAATGCATTTGCATGTTGCACGTTGCATGTTGCATGTTGTGCTCGTTTGCCACTCGTTGCTGTTGTTGTTGCGCCGTTTTGGCCGTAAAAATGAATCGTGTTGATGACGACGATGAGGACGACGAGGATGATGATGATGGGCCCGATACCAATGGGCATATCCATAACCATATACATAATTGGGCACGCGATGCAATAAAATTGGCAAGCGAGGCGAGAGAGAGAGAGAGAGGGCGTGTGCGTGGGTTAGGGTAGGGGGCGTGGGAGTAGTTATAGCGCAGGCCAAGAGGAGTGAGCGGGGTGGGGGGAGGCGCTTGGGGGCACATGCATATCATGGCAATGACGCAAGCTGTCAACTTGCCGCGGTGTTCATAAAAGTCTTGTTTTGTTTGATTGTCGCCTGGCGCACAATGAGAGAGTGAGAGGGGGACTGAGAGAGGGAGAGCGAGAGGCAGGCAGCCAGTCAGCGAGACACGCATATGTGCAGAGTCATTGCATTTGCATTGTTATCGCATAGATAGATACGGATGTCCGACCGCCAGACAGGCACATGCTGCTGCCATCGCCGTCGCCGTCGCCACACTCTGAAATTTCTATCAACTGCAAATTCCTGTTGCATTCAGCACGCCGGCTCTGGGATGCTGGCCCGGCTGCTGTGGCACTTATCACTTCATTGCAGTTTTATGGCGCGTCAAAATTGATGCTTAACGGTTTTTCGCGCGCGCTTTTGGCCACATTTAGAACCCGTCGGCAGGCGATGTTTGTTGTCAGCTGAATTTGATTTTGATTTTCATGTTGATGTTGATTTTTTGATGCCAATATTGATGTTGATTTGCCTGCTGGCTATTAGCCTGGCTCTGGACAGGCTAAACAGCTTTAAATACAACTGTGTCGCTTGGCACTTGACAGGTTTTTTAGCTACTTTATGGCACTTGTCGCTTTGCCGGTCGAATTTCCCGCTAGACTTCTGCGGGAATTTCTTGTGCTTTTCGCAGGCATTTAATAGCAACAAGCTAGAGATGTCAGCTATAGCTTGTGTATTCTTCCGTTTCTATTCTCAAAAATATCATATTTAACGATTAAGACTTAAAAATTTTATTCAACATTTTTTTGCTGTTTTTTAAGAAATTGAAATCGTTTTAATCGATATTAAAATCGATTCCCTATCTATATCCACAAGCTTAAGACGTTTTTTTTTTCAGTTTCCAAACTGAATTTAATTTGCATTTCACGCCCACGCAGATATTCCTCTCTCTCTTTCCCCCTCTCTCTTTCTCTCTCTATCTCTCTCTCTTTCTCTCTCTATCTCTCTCTCTTTTTCTATATCTCAATCGCGTCGCATGCTCAGTTTCATTTGAGAATCGTCGATTTTATTACCGATTTTTAGATGATTTTTATGCTCTAACAACAATTCGAGAAGTTTTACGACAACTTGAGACGCTCTGCTGAAGTAGGCTCAATTTAGTTGTTCTCCCTCCCTCCCTCTCTCTCTCTCTTTCTCTTTTCAGCTTTTTTACGAGCATTTAATTGAATCGTGAACATTTCTATTCGGCCAACATCGATTTGGGGCATAAAAGTGACCGGACAAATGAGGCTATGAAATATGCAACGCTGCGTCGGGGAGGGGGAAGCGGGTGTGGGGGCATTAAATATTTATATGATCTCGGGAGGAGCCCATAAAACAGGGTATAAAAATGTAGTGTCCACTAGCTGTAGAAACGTTGTTTTCCACTTAATTTTAATAACATTTTGCACTCGAATCGAATCGTCGATGATTTCGAATTGAGTCATTTGTTGCAAGTCCCACCGGGACCTTGAGTTTCCCGATGTGCAGCTGGAAAAAACAAGTAAAAACTGTACAATTTATACAACTGTCTGGCATGTGGACTAGGTCGATCGTATCCTGGCGAGCAACGCGTTGCGCATCAGTCAACACAGCAAAGCAGCACAGAAATTACTCAAACAAAATGGTCGTAAATCGAGAGGTTGACTTCTTGTCGTCAGTGAACGAGGACAGTAACAACCACTAAGCGGATTTTCAGGTACGCCAGGGCAACGGCAACGGCAACGGCAAAGGGAACCTTTACGTCTCCCTCCCTTTTCCTCAGAAAATGCAGCTGAACTCTTCGTCACTTCGGGGAAAAACACAAGAAGATGTTGAGGCCGCTGGCACTTAGAGAAAAGTGCGCATCGCTTGGCTACACAACAACAGTATCTGTAGCTGTATCTGCGTGTGTGTGTGCGTGTGTATCTGTTGGATTGAAACAAAACAATCAGCGAAGCGCAGCAAACGATGCGTTCTTAATTTCATTACCCAAAAACCTCCAACTGTGCCTCACTTTCGCTTTCTCTCTGCCTGCCCTCGGTCCGTCCAGCTGTCTGTCGATCTGTCCCGCTCAGCCTGCCGCACGCAGGATCCTTGCACATGTAAGACGACACCTTGCTGCCAGCCGCGCGTCTACTAGGTACAGCCCAGTTGAGAAAAGGATCGTCAACAAGTCACTCAGTCAGTCAGACCGACGAGCGATCAATCGATCGATCCTCAGTCGCGGCCCGCCTCATACACTATATCGAATTCAATTTCGCCCGAACTTGATTGCACATTAAAATAAATGCATAAAAAACTGAATGCGTTAAGCGTCGTTTATGTTCGTTTTGTCGTTTCGCCTCGCCCGCGTTTGTTTCGTCGGGCGAGGATCGGAATCGGGTCGGGGAATCGAGGCGAGGTTGTTGAACACGTGATAGTTTATTTTGCTAATAGAAGCCCAATCATAAAACGGCAACTTTTATATGCAATTTACGCAAAAGGAACGAAGGTTCCTGCACCGTATCAGTATTTTAGGATCAAATTAAAAGTTACCCACACTGTGCAGTTTTAGTTTTATTATTATTATTATTATGCAGCGAGCGATCGTAACGATCGTAAAAGTCTCGTTACGCCTCGGTCTTTTTTGATGGCATTTCCATATATACTCCATAAATAGCAGATCTCGACTTTACAGTAGTTTTTGCAAAGATACACAATTGCTCCATGCCGACTTCAATCAACTGCGATCGTCTGCGATCGCTTTCGATCAGTTTAGGCGTTTCATATATCATGGCCTGGACTTCTAATTGATATTAAGCGATTCCACAAGATCTGGCGCCATAAACAAGTGTGTATGATGATTCATTTGGGTCGCTTCTAACTGTTTGACATGTTCGAAATTGATGGGGCAACGCGCGACTTATCGCTAGCTGCGATTTCTACTCCCACTCTAAGTTAATTGGGTTAAAAAGGCTTCGCGTTGGGGGGGGCGAAAACCCATTGAAAACTTGAAAAACCCCTGTATATCTCTAGTTATCATTGCTTTCTAGCTAGCTAGAATGGTCACCTGCCCGCTGACCTTTGGTTTGACTACTACCAACGCTTATCAGCCGCAACATCACGTGGGTGGCTCAAAGGGGAACCAGATAAACATCAACTAAATATCAAGTATGACACAGCCAAAGCTCTTCTATCTATCTATGCTAGGTGCTGGTGTTGGGAGTTGGGGTAATGGTTATATCGCTCGTCCGCATAGCTGCCACGTCTCTCCGTAGACTCCATAAAAAAATATCAGTGATTGAGCGATCAGTTAAAAAAGTTTCAGTTTTCGTGAAGTGAACGGCAATGATTGAGTGGATATTGTAGCGGCGCGCCCGATTCCACGTTGAACTAAGTACCATGCAGAGACCCCTACACACTCACACACACACAGACACACACACTACACGTACATGTACATATGATAAACGGGCAGCAAGTGTATCAAATGCGAACACAAACAGCGGCATTAACTGGCATTAGCCGGTGTCAAAAAAAGCATTTACAGCGCTTTCGCAGAATGCTCCATGGGTTTACCTTGGCGAGAAGGTAGCAGCGATCAGGTGGGAAGCGGAGGGCTGGCAAGCGAGGGATGTAGTTAGGCAATATCACAATGTATATGAATTTGTTGGGAAAACATTGATGGCATGTGCAGCGGAGTGGGAAGGCAACAGGGTCTAACGGCTTTGTGTGGCAAACCCGCTGAGGATCGTCGGCGAGCTAAAGGATTGAGCGGGGCAGATCGAGCAGCGAGCCCATCGATTGTTGACTTTATGAAAATGGCCGATAAGTTGGATGAGTTTATGACGCGGCAACACTTGTCAGTTTTGACAAGCTCGTTAATGGACCCGCTGTCCCGCGCACAGCGAGCAAGTGCAGTGCGAGGCGTGAAACGCTCAATTAACACGAAATTTACGAGCCGACAACGTGGCTCTTCCTCTCTCTCTCTCACTCTCTTGCTCTCCCTACTCAACCCATTGCCAGCTCAACCTGTTATTAGGCAAGGTCCTTGCCAAGTTGTCTAGGTCTATGCGCTCTAAGAGCAGCCCATCTTGCCCTACCAAGCAAGGCCAGCATAATTTATGTGCCTTTTCTCGCCTAGTTTACGCTCTATCTCTGTCTCACTCTTCTGAGGTCTGTCTCTCTCTCCATCTCTCTCACTCTCTCTCTGTCGCTCTCAGCTCTTTCTACGCTCGTAAAAACTTTCTTTTGTTTCGACGTGCGCAACTTTACGACTTTTCCGAATGTGTTTGAAATTTTCTCGCTTGGCAAATGAATTTAGGCAAAAGGGCGCAGAGGGGGAAGCGGGTGCAGGGCCAAATCACAGCGAGCGGCGTTGGCAATGAAATATCAATAAAAGGAGCAACAATTTAATTTACACAGCCAACTTTGACAGCTTGTAAACTGGGCGAATAGACAACGCGATGTCGTGTTGCCGTTGTTGCCGTTGTTGCCGTTGTTGTTGTCGTTGTTGTTGTCATAATGACAACACTTACTGGGCCATCAAACGGGACGCATCGGGAATTTTTACGAGCCTGTTTCGTGTGGCTCAGCAACACGGTGAAAGGGTCGTAGAAATGTAACTGAAAGCGGGACCAAAAGTGCAAGAGACAGCGAGAGAGTCTTCCCGGCTCGAGGTCACACTCGGAGTCGGAGTTCTTGTGGTCTCTCCGGGTGGATTGTCATAATTTTTGTATTTATCGTGTCATTTGTAGCGCAATTTGTTGCTCGTAAAATGCTCAAGTGAAAATACTCTCAACGTCGTCATCGACATCGGATAATGTACATAAATGTAATGCACAATGGGCTATATAAAAATCGTAAAATATTCTCAGGAAACAACAACAACAACAGCGGAAAATACACTGTGGTTTTGGAGCGAGTTGTGTTTGTGTGTGTAAACATCACAGCAGATGACACGACGGGGCTACGAAGAACCAAGAATTTATGGACTTCTTCCTTATTATGAAGTCACAAAAAAACCATCGATGGTTTTCCGGCTGTTGTTGGGGTTAGGTTTATAGCCGGATAATCGACTGGACTAGAAATGCGTCTAAATTAAGACAACAAAACTGTTGCTGTTATTGTTGTTGTTTTTGTTTTTGTTATGGGTTTTATGACTGCATGATTGTTATCGGAATCACAGCTTAAGGGTTCTGATCTTTATGGCAAAGGTGTCATTCCAATAGAATTTTATAGGAATTAGAAAGTGTTTACGGCAGAACGAGAATGATATATGTAGCATATTAACTGTCAACTTAATATAAACTTGTATTTCTTTAATGGCAGGGAGAGTATACTAAGAAGAATATCAATATATAATTGAAAAAATGACTGAAACACAATTATAAGTTCATAAAGAGTTTATATGCTAGTCATACTATTTATGTAAAATATAATACGGTATAGCATAAAATATAGAACCCATCTATTCTCCCCCTCAATTCGCTGCAATTTCAATGCCAAACTGACCTGTAAAACAGGCAAAATAATCGGGCTGGCATTACTTATGCGCAGTCTGTGTAATTTCTCGAGTCACTAAATCAGTTACAGGAATTATAAATAACTGAAAGCGAGGGAGAAAGTAGAGAGAGAGAGAGGGAGAGCTAGGTAAAGCTTGGCTATCAAAATTTGTTTCACGCAATTGCCCAAAAAACTGTGTCTAAGCCATGCAAAATTGCAGGCAGCGCGTACGAGGCGTATACGCAATACAGTATACGTTTTTAGGCATATCCATCATCATATCTGACCATAATCGGCAACGCACACACACAGAGAGAGAGGGAGAGAGAGAGGGAGAGGGCGAGCAGCAGCAGCCGCCGCCGGCAAGAGGCGCAGACACATGAAAGTATTTTGCAAATTTGCGCTCAATTAATTGCATATAATTCATTCGTTGTTTGGCCAACGCACGCAGGCAGCCGCCGCCGCCTTCGCCTCCGCTTTCCCCTGCCTCCCACCCAACATGCAGACCCTTCCCCTCTGGCCGCAGGCAGCGGCAGCATTGGGGTATTTTATGGCATTTTGATTTGATTTTTGTCAAACGTCTACGCCGCCGCCGTCCAGCCAATGCCCCGTTTTATGTATTTTCTCTCTGCCGTTTTTCCTTTTTTTTCTCTCTCTCTTCTGTTTCTGTCTGCCCCTCCCGCACGCTGCGCCCGCCGCCCGTTTGATTTATTGCCGACCTTGTTATGTGCAGGCGCATTAGCGATATATCCATTTCACTTTCCATAATGGTGGCGGCAGCCGCAGTGACAGCCCCCGTCAGGCTCGTCAAGCTCGTCCGGCAGGCAGGCAGAGCGAGACGACCATAGGCAGCAGCAGAAGCAGCAGCAGCCGCAGCAGCAGTTACAGTTTTTGCGACTACGCTGTGTCTGTGTGTGTGTTGTAATTGGCAGGGGAAATGCGCCCCTCTCGCGCGCGCACGCTCGCTCTCTCTCTCTCTCTCTATCTCTCGGGTTTTATGGCAACCGCAGGAGAGAGCTTGCATGCGAGAGTGCATTGCGGCGCAGGGGAAATTTTTATGGCAACAAAAAAGTTCACACTCATTCACTCGCTCTCTCTCGCTCGCTCGCTCGCTCCCCTCGGGCAATTTATGAGTTTTGTTAATTGGGAAATGCGGTTGGGACACTCGACTCCTTGGCAATTTATGGCAGCGGTTGGGCAGGCGTATAGCGCGGAGAGGGAGAAGGGAGTGTGCTGTGCGTCATTCGCTGCAATTAAATTTAATTTGACGCAAATGCCAATATTAAAAGTGTAATAATTCGCATCGAAAATCAGAAAGAAATCCAAAAATTCAACAAGCGCGACTCGTCCCACAAGATCACGCTGTGATCGCACACGCCTCTACCCCCTCTACCCCCCTCTCTCTCTCACTCTGTTACCAAAAAATTGTTTTTATTTTTAGCCTGCAACATTTTTGCAGCATTTACCAAATAAAATCAATTTCGAGCTCGACGCCGCCTTTTGTTATGCAAATGCGGCTCAATCGCAGGCAAAACGTGAATAAAAATACCAAAAAAAAAATATATACGAGAAAAATACGAGAAACAAAATGTTACATTTTTGGGGGATTAGCGGCCTGTTAGTCAGTCTGACCATCTATACGTATTTCAGTCTACGCGACTGTCTGTCCGTCTCTCTGTCTGTCCGTCTGCCTGTCCGTCCGTCTGTCACTTAGTCAGTTAGCCGGTTTGGCAGCATTTCCGCGCTTTTTTTTGCTGTCACGCTAAAGGTCATTCGGGTCATTTGGGATCGAGTTAGTTTCGAACAAGATGTGACATCACTAGAGCTGATTTACTTCATCGTATTGTGTTACGCGAAAAACAACATCAAGTTCGAACTATTTTCGAAAACGAGCAAAAACATTCTATAAATCTTTTCGCCATCGATCTGCAGCGTTTTTTTTTATTTGGATCTATAGATAAATTACTTTAAGCATTTAATTATCATTTAGAGAAGGTTTATAAGGCCTGCGAAACTTCGCTTTCTTTCAATCTATTTTATTTCTTTTTTTTTTTGCACTTTACCTTCAGTTCTTTTAGTTACGTTCCTTATATAAGGTTTTATTTCGTTTAATTTGATTACGAGTTATTATAACTTTGTTATGGAGAAGAAAATCTTAAGTTCTTTGAATGATTTCCTTAGTTTTTTTGTTTTATTTTTGTATTTTATTAGTTTACCATAAATTTCATATAAGATATTCAAGAAATTTGACTATAAGCAACATACATATTTTATTTCAACACGATGTGAGCATACAATTTTAATATTCATTATTATATTACCATATTGTGCTCTTTATTGCATGTTAGCTGTCTTTCTCCTTATCAAACGCATTCTTTATAAAACACATTCTTTTCCCATAGTTGATTCGGAATTTATGTTGGCCTTTACATAGTTTTCTTTTTCTCTCTGTAGTTTATTCGTTTCGTTTTAGCTTTGTTTTAGTTAACTTAACTTTAGTAAAACTTAACGAAAGCTTGATTTTTTTGTAGTTTATATGTTGATTTTGTATATTTATATCAAATTATATAATGCTAAGCTTTATTTTTCTTACTTTGCCATAAAACACTATGCGCATTATGGCAATTTGAGGAATTCTACAATTATATCTGCCTCATTTCTTGAGCTTATGATCTATATGATCTATATGAACCTGCAGATTTTCCTTATAATATTTTACTGCTTTTCTATAAAAATTGAAATAATTTCCCAATCTGTTGTTGTTTTTGCCGCAGTCTGCTACATTGTACACGACCTTGAGCCGGAATTGAAATTGTTGCACTTTGATTATCAGCTTGTTGTAGTTGTAGTTGTTGCTGCTGCGGCTTTTGTTTTCATTGTTCGCCTTGTGGATAAACAGATTGAATTTTTGGCAAGTTTTTTAACAAGCAAAAAGGCAGCGCCCGAGCCGAAAGCCAAAAGCCAAAAAGGGTCGCAGTGGCCAGCGCTGCCGATAAAGCTGCATAGTCGGCTGCGGCGGAGGCTGAGCGGGACTGAGCGGCAGGTTCGCTGTGCCTGTGCCCGGCCGGGGCAGGCTCTGCGCTGCGCTGCTCTGCTCCTTATCGAAATGCCGACACACACTCGAAACAACGTTTAATTAGAGTTTGTTGTTTATTTATTTATTTATTTGCCTGCGTTGCGCCGACTGTGTGTACTCGATGAGACTCTGTGTGTGTGTCTGCGTGTGTACTGTGTGTGTGTGTTAGTGTGTGTGCTGTGTGCTGCTCCTGGCTGACCATTTGGTGACCAAGTCGCCCGCGTTCAGACTGAAACTGCAGTTTTCGACCATTAATAATTTCATTGAGTTGTTGTTGTTGTTGCTGCTGCGATTGTTGCTGCTGCTGCTGCTGTTGTAGTTGTTGCTGCTGCTGCTGTTGTTGTTTTGCCGGTTGCTGCGGTTGTTGCTGCCGCTGCTGCTGCTGTTGCCGCTGCTGTTTGTAGAGGAGCTCGCCCGGCAGCGGCTTCCGTTCTGACGCCCTACTCCACCCCCGACAGACTTGGCTGCAGACCCCCCCTCCCCCCGCTCTACACCCTCTCCCAAGTAGTGTGTGTGTTCCTTGTCGATGTGTCGATGTTGCACGCTCGCCTTGTCGCTGCTGCTGCCGTTGTTGTTGCTGTTATATTTTTGAACATTTCATAAGAAATCGTTTGTGGCATTATTTAATTTTGCTGTTGTTTGCTTTTGGCTTTTGTGCCGTTGTCGTTGTTGTTGTTGTTGTTGTTTTAGTTGTTCCTGTTTCATTTATTGATGTTGTTGCTGCTGCTGCTACTCTAGTATTTACTTTGTTGTCGCTGCAACTGACGAACTATGCTCAATGAGCGACTGAGTCAGTCGTCTGTCCATTCTCCCACACTCTCCTTCTCCTACTCCCACTCCTACTCCGCACTACCCCCGCCCCTCCGGCTGCCCTCGTTTTGCTCCTGCGGCCCGGCGATAATAATATTTGTTATTTACTTTGGCGGAAGGAAAAAACAAAAACGGAAATGCACATAAATTTATTTCGCTTTTTGGATTATTATTTACTCCCCGTCTGCCACCTCCTCCTCCTCACTACTCCACAAGCTTCTTTTGCCTTTCTTCAGCTCCTTCGCTTTCTTACTCTTGCTCCTGCTCGCTCTTCTCTCCATTTCTGCTTTTGTTTTTCTTGTCGCATCGTGCCAATAGTTTTGCAACTACCTCGAAAAATCTGCGAAAATCGGACTACAATTGCCCTAAAACTGTTGGAAGGATACAGATAAAGACAAGAGACTATACCATACTGCATATAGGAAAAAACCAGGCTTCTTAAAATTACTTTAATCTTTCTTGAAATAAACCAAAAAATTAGCTTAGATAATCCAGAGAAGAAAAACGATAAAATGTCCTATAAAAACCTAGAAAGGTTCCTTAATTTTCAGAAAAGAAAGAAAAAAGCAATGTACTGCTCTGAAACTCGGGGTTAAGTTAATTTTTATTTTAAAAATTTAATTTATTTTAAATTCCTTGCCATAATTCAAAATTTTGTGTGGAAAATCATTTTCGGAAAGTTTCAATATTTTCTTCATAAACTAGTTTGAATTCAGGTCTTGATGGGGGCCCAGAAACGGAGGTACCCAGCGATCATTGCTGTACATCATGATGCGTAGCTGAAAAGTATAGGATCATATAGAAATAAACTTAGAAATCGACTGCTCGTTGGGTTTACCATAAAATAGAATATCATAAACGACATTTTGAATAACTTCCCTGAGATCTTAAGTACCAAGAAGAGGAAGAAGGCGAAGAACGTGTGCTTTGCAGTTTGTTTTTCTCTGATCTCAGTATGATATGTTAACTTTAATTTCCACTTATGGAAAATTCATTAAGACAAGTTTTTCTCAGTCTACTTTTCTTTTCGCATCTTAAGCCCGAAACACTTGTCTCTTCTACTTAGACCGAACTTGAAGTGTCTTTCGAAATCGTAGAGCAACTTGAGCATCTACCAGTGGGAGGGGGGTTGGAGCTAGGGCGGCGGGGAGGTAGCTATTCCATCTCATACCAATCCACTTGGCTGCTTAATTTAGTCATGTTGACCATGGGCATCCTGGAGTCCCTCGATTCCCTCGAGTATCATGCATAAGTAGTTTTTCATTGGAAAATCGCTTTGCGTGTCAGTGTGTGCGCGTGTGTGTGTGTGTGCAAGTGATTTTCACTTCATTCCGGCACCCTTAGCCCCTCACCCCTCCTCGACGGTGACAGTTTCAAGTGGTTTTTCTGGGCAATCAATCAAAAACGAAAAACATTTTCTCTGTCCCGAAAACAAAGCACAGACAAATGCGCTGTGGAAGATCATTTGGCCCGTGTGAGGGAGGGAGAAGGGAGAGAGTGAGGAAAGAGGGAGGAGGGAAGAGGCGGATAGAGCAGAGCAGAGGAGGCACATGGGGCGTGCTCAACACATGTGGCCAGGCTGCTCGGATGCATCTTAATCCTGCTGCAGTTGCGGCCTTGTAGCGCATTTGCATGTGGCCAAGGGAGGCGCAGAGGGTAGCGGGAAGGCAGAGGGAAAGGGAGAAGGAGTGGAAGGGGGAGAGGAAGAGGGAGAGAGCCTAGTAGAAAGTAAGAGCAATAGGAGAGTGAGAGAAGAGGCAAGTCAACTTGAGTTTCCTATCTATCCTATCTAAAATTCAAATATTTTAAGGTTTATATAAGATTTATTATTATAATACTTGAATTAGAGTTTTTCCTATATATATTATGGCTTTTACCATCACAATATGTGCTTACTTTTATTTTTATAGCTTTACATTAATATTATAATTATTATCAAAGAACTTGCCATAATAATAATAACCTATATTTTCCCGTTCTTTTCTTCCCCCACAGGTAAAGTATGATGAATGTACCGCTATATGCTAGTTAGCCCCCGCTTAAACAGGTAAGTGCGTACCACATAGAATATTCCTCTGCAGCTTTAGGCCGCCTCGTAGCCTCACAGTGGCTTTAAAACCCCTAAAGTGCTGTGCAATTTCTTCATGTTTTTTTGGGGCAAAAGTTTAATGACGCCGTCCCCGTCGGGCTGCTGTCAGAAACAGTTCCATGCCTGTTCCCGTGACGAGTCGCGTCTCGACGACAATTTGCCGGGGCATGAGGCATGAGGCTGTTATCGGGGACATTAAGTAGGTCCTGTGGGCGCCGTCGATGACCGGCATATTTATTTGTCATGTATTTCGATCGATTTTCCTTGCGGGTCAAGTCTTTAATGTGGGTACCTTGGCCAGTTAGCCTGCCCAGGCCTTGGGTTGAATGACTTGGCCAAAAGTTAGGCCCATGCCGGGGCTGCGCGGGCGTGTGAGGCGTGCCTGCCTCTGCCTAGGTGCCTGCGGGGCAGGTAATGCCCTGCGCGCTGATCCTAAGCCGTTTATGGCAACACAAGCGTTGAAAGTCACAAAATTCTACGGTAAACTGAGAAAACTCTGGCGAAACAAAAAGGTAACGTATTATGGCAGCAGGTAAATATGAAAAACAATATTCAAATGGATGCTATAAATGTATATATATGTATGTATTGCAGGCAGGTAAATTGCAGTGTAACGTGTGTGTTTGTGTGCGCGAAAAACTCAACGGAAAGCGTAAACGTAAAGTAAAAATCGCGGCCCGCTCCAGTGACTCGCAAACTGTACGCGCCGCACGTAAACAGCTGTTCGTGGCTTGCCATAAAAATACATCTATAAGCGTGTGTACGGCGACGACGCATCTATCATGCTGGCCCACTCCCGCAATGCGGCGAATTCGAAAACACACACATATAAATCGTGTCGCGCTCTCTCGCTCTCGCGCTCGCGCTCGCGCTCTCTCTCCCTCGCTGTGCTGCGCGCAACGAAAACAAAAACAAACCATTAAAAGTGCAGCGAAATGGCCGTTTGAGCGTGAAATACGAGCGAAAACAAAGCGGCGAAGAGAGCCAGGCGACGCGCTGCGCTCTCAGAGAGTGTAACTGTGTGCGTGTGTGTGTGTGTGTGAGTGAGTGAGTGCGTTGTGAGTGAGCGCGAGTGTGCACTTGTCTGTCAAGATTATGGCGGTTTTTTTTTAGCTGCAAAGCAAAAATTGTTGTTGCTGCTGCCTTTCTCAAGCGCCGACGGCAACTCCTATTTTTCCTTGCCATTTTATTTTCTTATTTTTATTTGCCTTTCGCGCTGCACTCGACACGCTCGGCCCAGCTCGAGTTTGAGTGCGTCTTCTCTCACACACACACACACGCAGCCACACACCGACAGCACACAGACACGAGCCACATCAAGTTGATATCGTGTCGTCGTCTTCATCTTTGCTGTCGCTCGCTCGTCGTTTCCATTTGATAAATTGCGTTTATAAGAAAGAGATGAATTGTCATGCACAGCAGCAGCAGCAGCAGAGTCAGCACTCTCGCGTGAGTGTGCGTGTGTGTGTGTGTGAGCGAGCAACGGTTGGCGCTCATTTGGGGCTGCCGCTGCCGCCGCTTTAAATCATATTGGCTGCGCCTCAGTCTGCTGCATGCATGTGTGTGTGTGTGTGCGCTAGGCTGTGTGCGCGTGTGTGTGAGCTTTCTCATCGCTCGCATTTTTGCGCGCTCGCACACAGTTTTCTTCGTCTTGCTTGCCCCTCCTCGTGCGCGCGTGTGTGTGTGCGAGAGTGCGCTCGTCTGGGATTGGAAGTTTCCAAATGCAATTTCGCCTGCCTTGAGCTTTTCGTCTTATTATCAAGCGCTGCGCTGCTGTCGCTGTCGCTGCCACTGCTGCTGTTTCTCTTTTTCTCCTATTTCTTTTCAGTTTTATTTTTTCGCCTCGTTTTTTTTTTTTTTTGCTTGGTGGGTGGAGACCAGCGCTAGCTTCGCCCTGGTGGCCGCGCTCCCTCCCCTCTCGGGCTCTTTCGCTCTCCGTCTCTGCGTCTCGAGCTGCGCTTGGGCTGATTTAAATTTCATGGTCTCTTCAATTTTGCCAAGTTGTAATATTAAATTAAATTAAATTCCCTTTGCATTTCTTTTCGCTCAAGCATGCAGCTGCCTGCCGAACCCGGCGCCGGCCCCACGCCCCACGCCCCTTTTCGAATGGGTTTCTTTATTCCGAGTAAGAGATTCCTGCAGCATCCACTCAAATCAAATCAAAGTTTTTTACAAATTGCATTTTTGTAGTTCATTTGAGTAAATGAAAAGTGAAAGAAATGAGTTTGCAAAAGGCATACCGTTATTTGCCTAATTTCAAATTTAAAATGATATATAAGAGAGGAACATGTATAAAAGATTGCTAAAGGCTTCTTTTTTATTTCTAAATTGCAAATGAATTTGGAAAACCTCATAAAATAATTAAAAAATAAGCTTAAGGCTGTCTTTATATTTAATTTATGAATGTCTTAGGTTTTCTCTTAAATAAAACTTTATTTCTTTACGTAAAGCAAAATAAATGCAAAAACAGCATGTTTTATGTTATTAAGGCCATTTATTTAATAATGTTTTTAAATTTTGTATGTACATTTTATTCCAGTTGCGTATAATTTTATAAAATTAGTTAGGAATGAAGACAGAAATAACTAAAGGTTTTTAATTTATATAGACTAACTCTAAAAAATGTAAATACGATTTTTACAAGGTACAAAGATTGGTATCATATATAAAATTTGTGTAGGAAAGTCTTAAACTGACTAGAATGATACTAGAAATTACAATTTTACTTAAAATATTATATATTTTTTAATTTCTTATCTATTCTGTCTTATTATTTATTTATTTACAAAAAGTGCTTTCTTAGCTTTTTCTTTTTGATTTGGTATCTTCCCTGCTTAAGCACACATTGTCTTGACATTTTTTAGATGCATCCTTGACAGAACACATCCTTGAACTTGGCAATAAATTGCAAACGATTTGGCAAGAAGTACCCCATGCCACAGCGGGAGGGACAGCGCGCGAGAGAACAAGGGGAAACATTAACAATTTATTGGTTTTAATTGAGTTTTCAAGTCAATTCGCAGTGTTTTGTTTTGTTTTCTGTTTTACTTTTATCTGGCAGTTGGGAGATTTCAATTTTAAAGGCGGTGCAGCAGCAGCAGCAGCAAAAACGACGACAATTTGCATGAAAATTGAAAAATCCCAAACCGCAAATCAATCAACGTCTCATAAATTTGTCAAGTCGCCGACAGTTAGAAGTGCGCGAAAGCGGGAGAGGCAGAGCGGGGAAGAGGGAGAGCGAGAGCGCGAGAAAGGGAGGTAGACAATAAGAGCGAGACGTCGCTTATGATCAGCTGTTTTTGGCGATTATCGTTATCGTTATCGCTATCAGCGACATAATCTTTCGTCATCGTGTGGCAACAGCGACACACACAGCGCTTGCCACACGTTGCAAGCAAAACAAACAACAAGGCAATTTTTCATTTCTTACCCGCCCCCACCCTCGGCATTTTCCACATTAAAACGCAGCGTCGCCGTCGGCCCAAAAATGAAAATGGCGACCGGGCGCCGCGGCGAAGCGAATAACGGCAGCAAAAAAGAAAAGTGGCGAAAGGGGCGAAAGGATTCTCTCAGTGCAGGCCAAAAATGCGTTGCTGAAAAATTGCCTGGGAATATGTGTTAACTGCTTTTTAAACTGCCACGAGGACGACGACACGCTGGCGATGGCGATGGCGGCGTCGGCAGAGGCAGCAGCAGCGGCGGCGGCAGCGCAGCGCAAGGATATGCATTTTTTGGGGGCGCTGCTTGAATTTATCGGCGCGCGATTTATTACGGCGAACAGCTGCGCTGCTGCTTCGTCCTCTTGTTGTTGTCAGGATCATTGCCTAAGTGGCCGGATCGCCATGACGCGGCGACAACAACAGCAACAACAACAACAACAACAAAGCGAACAACAGCAGCGCCAGCAGCAACGCAACAGCAGCAGCCACATCGCTGCAGCTTTTGAAGGCGTTGCCTATTTGCCTGCCTGTGTGTCTGTGTGTCTGTGTTCGCGTGTCTGTGTTCGTGTGTGCGTGTGCAAAGAGCGCAAAAAAGTTGAGCGAAAGTTGAGCGCGCAAGTGACGGACAAGGCGAAGCAAGGCGAAGACGTCTGGAGACTAGAAAACACCTGAAATCACTCACACACACACACACGCACAGTGACTGAGAGTGAGAGAGAGCACACACTCAGCGAGCAACCCCCAACCCCCGAGTGCAAACGCAGCAGCAGCGCCGCCACCCAGCGCACAGGTGGGGCGACTGAAGAAGACTGAATGGCAAACTGATGCAAACTGCCACTCACTCAAGCGAAAATAACAAATGGGATTGGTTTTTGCTGATTTTCAACGCACGCACAGCCGACGACGACGACGACGGCGCGAGCAGAGAGAGGCGAGCCGAAATACCTATAAGCCGTCTCCTTTTGGCCAAAGCCAAATAAATTTCAAACGAACGAACGAGGCGAGCCGAGCGAGCGAACGACAACGACGACGACGACGACGACGTTGTCGTTGCGCAAAAAGAGTCGAAAAACAAACAAGCAACAACAACAGCAACAAAAACACTGAGAGTCACTGCCAGAGCCAGAGCAGCGCAGCCGAGCGACGGCAGATATTGTGACAAGTGTGTGTATGACAGAAAAGGCGTACTAACAAATCAGTCATCATCCTTTGCTCGCTCACTGCCAGCCTGCCTGCCCGACTGCTGGGCCCCATTTTGTGCACAGCGAGAGAGCGCGCCTGCGCTCTCGCCGCGCAATTCGCCGCAATTGCACAGGCACACAGGCACGAACACACGAACACACGAACACACGAACACATGCGAGCGCACGAGCTCTCAAGCAGGCAGGCAGGCACACACACACAACGAAGTGCTCGCACACACACACACAGACAACGTCGCGCGCTCGCAGCACACAATTCGCCGGAGCTGAATTGTGTGTTGTATAGCCATCGCACTCGCACTGCCGGCAATTTATGAGTCTCGGCTTCGTACCAACCTTTTTTAATGGCACAATTGTTGCGTCGTCGTCGTTGTAGTCGTGTGAGTGAGTGCCCGCTGCGTGCCTGTATGCGTGCGTGCGTGTATGTGTGTGTGCTGTGTGTGTACGATCGAACAGACGACAGTGGCGGCAGCGTGCAAGCGTGCATGAGCATGATTGACAGTGTGTATTTGCCTTCGAAACGCGTACGACGTGCTTGTGCTTGTGCTGTCTGTGTTGTGTGCGAAGCGAGAAGCGAAGCGAATAAAACGCCGAAGCCGTCGCCATCGCCATCGCCGCCGAGCGCGTTGGGAATAAGAAAATAAAAATTATTATTATTATCATTATTATTATTACAAAACGCGAGCAAGCAAGCAAACCAATCACATTGCTATTGCATAGCATTATTATATTATTATTATCGCTATCATTATAATTGTTGTTATTGCCGCCGGGCGAGAGAAACAGAAAACCCAAATCGACTAAACCCAAAAAGAAACAGCAACAAATTTTCACACATATTGCCGACAAATAACAACAAGAAACTTTGCGACAAAAATAAAGTTGAAAAAAAAAAATAGAGGAAAAACGCGCGCGCTACGCTACGATCATCGGTTACGTCGTTACGTCGTTACGCGTTACGCGAAGTTTGACGCGGTGCTTAACGTTTACGTCAAAGCTGCCGTTGTCGTCGTCGCCATCGCCGCCGCAACCGTCGCCTGATTTCGCCGCGTGCCGTCGCTAAAACAAAAATTTTTTCCCGAAAAAAAATATAAAGAAACCACAAAATATAAGTTGCACATAACGGTTAACTGCAAACTACTGCGCCTGCTAGCTAACTGTAAATGCCGCAGAAGAAACCGTTGGTCGCGCTGCTGCTGCCGCCGCTGCTAACACGTTTTCCGTTCTCCCCGTAGTATATTATAGTATGTAGAAGCAGCTGTGATAAATAGTGCGCATATTATACGAAAAAAGCAAGCAAAAAGCAAAAAGAGAAGAAGTATACGATACAATAACAACAAGGAAGAAGTAAATACAACAACAAATACGATAGACAAGTACTACGCAGCAGAAGACGCAGCAAAAGACGAAGCTGAGAAACAGAAGCAGCTGCAGCGATGGATTTATGACAACAACAACAACATCAACAACAACAACGGCAGCAATTGCAAACTATGTTGCCCGGCCCATACAAGCAGCTACAACAACAACAACTCGGCAACTCCAGCAACAACAACAGCAACAAATTGTATACGATTTTTATAAAGCGCCAAGCTAAATAACAAACAAAAACAAAACAAAAAAAAAAAAAAAAATATATATATGTAAATATTATATAAACATTATATATATACAAAAACAAACGCAAAAAAAAAAAAAAAAAGAATCTCCCGCTATTAACAACAACAACAACAAAACGCGCGCGTAACTGCAACAACAAGTATACCAGAAGAAACAACAACAACAAAATAATACATAAATCTAAGCAAATAAAAATAAAAAATCTAAAGCAAAAGATTTTAACAAATGTGCCTGTGTTAAAAGCGAAAGAATAAGAAGAGGAAGAGAAGAGAAGTAGCATAGCAGTAGCGAAGCATAAAGTGCAAAAGAACTGCGTATAAAGAAAGAGAGAGAAAAAGTATTTGAAAATATTCAAAAAATACACAAATTCTAATAATATTTTTGTGAGTGTCAAGCAAAACTACAACAACTACAACAATCTAAAAGCAACAACACCTAAAGCGTCAAGCATAGCGTAGCAGGAGGCCCCACAACACCCAGAGTTCTCGAGATCGAGAGAGGAGCGAGATCATCACGACGACGACGACGACGACGACGAGGACGAGGACGCAAGGGACGCGGGCCCCTCGTTTTGTGTTGCGCCGCCAACTGTCGTCTGTACACCACTAAAAGTGGCACAAATCGGGTTAGACGTCGCTCCCAGAGCATTAATGGCTCAGCCTAGGGTAAGTAATAAATAGTGTATTATCCCCATGGTATCCCGCTCCAAGAATTGTTGTCTCAGCGTCGCTAGCAATCTGAAGAGAGTGTGTTGTTTTTGGCGACGGCATTCGGAAAGTTTTCAAGTTGGGAAATACTTTCGATAAATATGATTTGAGATCGTATAGTTTTTAAAAAACAGTGTAATAACAAGTGAATTTAGTGCGGGAAACTGTTGAAAGGATTTACAAATTCCGGCAGTATATAATATAATAATAATACTATTTCTTTATTTGTCAAAGCAGTTTTTGGAATAAGTTAAGAAAACTTCTAAGATATTTTCAAATTTGTCTAGAAGTGTTTAGGTAGTTATGTTCGTAGTATTTCTATAGTTCTTCATAGCACAAGGCTAAAATACTTCTAAATGTTCTAGCCTGTTTCATTCTACTTAAAGATTTACAAAAAAATAAAATTAAAGAAGTTAGAATATCAGGAATACAATATTCCCAAGAATATATATTTTGCAAGTTGCCTTAGCTGAATTTTTCAAAATAACTTCATATAACTGTGCCTAAATATGTTGAAATTCGCAATAGCGTTGCTTTATAAGCTTCTATATTGAAGTAAATCTTAAAACCTGCACTTGACTGTAGTTTAATTCGAAATACACCCCCGGAAAAATACCTATATGAAGAGTTTATACACTCTGCGAGAGTTTTGTTTTGCCGTCGGCATATCGCACATTTGGGAACCCCTTCGCTCAACTGTTTTGATTTGAGGCAGTCTGGTCTGGTTTTAAACTCTTGATTTATCGCATCGGGAATGTTATCAATTTTCATAATGCAGAACCTAAAGTTAGTCTTGAATAGTTTTCTGAAATTTTCGTATGCCATAAATACTACAAGTGTATTGTATAAAACAAAGTAAGGAAATAGAGATTAGATAATCGTGGCCGTACTTGTGAGGTTTTACTACTGCAGAACGGCTAGAACTGTGTGTAGTAGCCATAGCTATCAAAGTTATTCAGTTAACATAATAATAATAATCATTGATACTGACTTTGAGATCGGTAAATAGAGGAAATTCACAGATTTACGCGCCTGCGATAGTTTTATGCCATATCAAGTTGGGTTTTATATAGAATTCGTGAAATCGCAGTGACAATTGCACTACGAGTTACCATAAACGGCGACTCATTAATCATATTAACTATATTTGGGGCATTTCCCGTCTGGAATTTCCCCCGAAAATTATTACGATAGCTTAGTTTAGATTGAGTATGTGTGTTTATAAACGATTTAACTGTCTTCGGTCTTCAGTCTTTTCAGATTGCGATTATTATTATTTTTTAATTCCTCTTCAAGTCATAAATAAAATGCTAATCAGCTGACTGAGTTAGCTCTCTTTTCTTTTCCATTCACACACACACGCACACACTCAAACACATACATTTAACGTCTCTAACTTTATGTATGTATTGATTAGCATATATGTGTGAAGCGAACTTGATTTTTCTATGGCTCGTTAAATCGTTTTAAAATACCAGAAAACGAGAGCAGCTACAAAAAGAAATAGAAAAACGACGCGCAGAAGCTGAAGTGTGTGTATGTGTTTGTGTGTGTGTTGTAATTAGCGTGGTACATAGGAATTATGCGATATCTGCCTGAAATATATTTGATATATATTACACCCTATAAAGCCGGCGCTCATCCTACTCTCTGGGCAGAGTAGGTCGCGAACGAGATATAGAAAGAGATTTTAAATTTTTCTGATGTGTTTTTTTTTTTTGGGTACAAATGCGGTTCGGTACATAAATTCTCGCCTGTGGTTTATAGAGTGCGAAATATGTGTATGGGTCGATGTTGGAGGAGTGCTCGGGCTTCGATTCCATCAATCCTTGCGATACGCCTGTGTGTGTGTGTGTGTGTGAATTTGATGCGCTGCGTATAATTTTTATGGCAGCGCGGTGCACGGCATTCTCTGCTCTGCGGTTTTATTATTTACAATTACAACAACAATAACAATTTCATTTCATTTTATTCTACAATAATTTACACTATTGTGTGTGTGCGTGCCTGTGTGTGTGTGTGTGTAAATAATTTGATTATTTTATGCCTGCTCTCGTCGCAGTTAATGAAAACCGTGCAAAAAATATCGCAAAAAGGCGAGCAACGGCAACGGCGGCAACTGCGGCGGCAATTGCAATTTGTGCAGCTGCCGCACACGCACACACACAGTCTCACACTCGACACACACGCACACACAGAGACACCCCGTCAGCGCGCTGCAATTCAACATTCAACACAAAAATTGTTTTGGTGTTATTTTAATTTAAAGGTTAACCGCAGCGTAATTTGTGGCATAAAATATAATTCGTCTAGAGCGAGAACGAGAGCGGGCAAGAGCGAGCGAGAGACGCAGATGAAAGACGGCAGCGAAAATAGAAATAAATAAAAATCAAAATCAAATAAAAGAGCCCAGAGAATTGCGGAAAATGCCGTTCGCGCAATTCACACACAGTTTT
This sequence comes from Zaprionus inermis, assembly GCA_018151445.1. Taxonomy (NCBI): domain Eukaryota; kingdom Metazoa; phylum Arthropoda; class Insecta; order Diptera; family Drosophilidae; genus Zaprionus; species Zaprionus inermis. The sequence goes on along the minus strand of JAECXD010001328.1, from coordinate 1,517,870 downwards.
CTCGCACAGTTTGCAATTCGCTTGACTCGCCGTCGCCGTCGCCGTCGCCGCAGTCACTGCAACTGCAATTCGCCATTTCTGTGTGTGTGTGTATGTGTGTGTTTTTGGCTCGCAGGCATTTGCTGCGGCCGGTTTTCGATTTGGCCTTAAATTGTTTCGCTTTTTGTGGGCTTTGTTATTGCTGTAGTTCAGCCAGCATCGTTAGCCATAGCTTTTGTAAATTTGCTATGGCAAAGTGATATTTGGATTATCTTGCTTGTATCTTGTGGTTGGAGCGGAGTTTTCTTATAAACTCCGTGGTTTTCCCCTACCAAACTCCGCTAATAACCATAGAATGGTTTAGCCTAAGATATTCGGTATTATCTCGGTTGTATCCTATGGTTAGAGTTGAGTTTTCTTATAAACATGCGTATATACTATTCATAAAATTATATTTTTCATTAAACTGTGGGTATTTCTTGTCCAGAGTTGAGTTTTCCAAAGCTCAAACGCAAATATCATGCATAAAATTGCATAGGTACTGAAATTTGGTGTCCTGATTGTATCAATGTATTTTGTAAAGAGTTTTCTTTTAATCTGTAAATTTGTAGAGTTTGAAAACATACTAAACTTTTCATATGTTAGTCTAGCAAAGAGATATTTGTTGTAGTCTTGTATCTTATGAAGAAAGTTAAGTTTGCTTCTACATTCTTCATATTTTGTGTTGTTTCTCTTCAAGATTCGCGCAGATCTGTGGAGCTATCCCCCGCACCCAGATTTCAACTGCATTTGGCATATGTTTTTTTGTTATCCCCAACAAGTTCTACATTCTTCGCCTGCTTGGAGTCGCTTATCAGATTCGCAGCTCGTTTCACAGTAATTCTCAGGCGAAATGATTCATGATTCTCGCCGCAAAGAATGGCATAAGGTTCTGTGAAGATCGTCAGCGGCGAGAAGCGAGACTCGAGAAATGACTCATGGTGCAGCTCGATAAATCTTGCTCAGGTTCGGCAAAGAAAGACACACAGAAAGAGAGGAAGGAGGAGTGAGAGAAAGAATACTCAAGCTTAAAGCCAAAATAACAAACTTGTTATTGAGGCCCGATAGCTGCCTCTGCTTCTGCCAATTTATAAACAAATTATGCAAGTTATGTATGAATATTTCTTTGCTGCAGGCGCACATACCTGTCAGGGGGTGCCTACCCCTCTCTCTCTCTCTCCCACTTGGACCGCTTTCTATGCGTTGTTTCGTGTGCTAAAGAGCTTCATGTTTAATGATCGAATTGCGTGTGCCTCGTTGCGGTGCCTCCGCTGCGTTTGCAGTTGCCGGGGGAAGTGTGTTTTCATTAGTCTCATTTCTTTCTTAAACTGAAATTTCAGTTTTTCAAATATTTTCGCACACACTGTGTAATTTCCACTCGACATTAGCGCTAAGCGAGCGTTAATTTTCGGCAGGTTAAGTGAATTCCATTACAGTTGGCCCGCTACTCTAGGCCGGGCTAAGATATTGACAGCAAACAGAAAACAAAAAACACAACAGAAGGAAATAAAGAAAGCAACACACTTGAAACTTGCAGATACAAGTTGAAAATGTCGGTGCCTTCCATGGGGGCACACACACAGCACACACACACACGCACGCACACACACACACACTCGCAAAGACGTGGAAAATCATTTAGACAAGTTGCACGCCGCTCATTAAATTAAATGAGCCATCAGCACGCAATTTATTTTAGTATTTTTGAGTAACTTTTGCCATGCCAGACGCGAACGCGGACGCAGACGCAGACGGCGACGGCGGCAACTCTGTTCGCCTCTGCTAAGCTGCTGCTTCGTCTTCTTCTTCTTCGTCTTCTTCCACTTCTTGTTGCCGTTTGGGGCAGCCAATTTAATTAAATAGACGCCGCGTGCTGCTGAAAATTTGATAGAAAATGTGAGATAATATTAAAAGTTGTGTTCTTTGCCGAGAAAAACAAAAACAGTTGGTATATTTAGAAATTAATACAATGTTGAGGCAACCAATACGATCCGAAGCAGCAACAACAACAACAACAAATCGCCCAGAAATAGTCGCCTAAATGCCGAATGACTAATTCAATTTGTAGCGCGCTCTCTGCATCATTCACTCCATCACATTTTTGTCAAATGCAACATCAATAAAGTTGAGAAAAGTTGTTTGGAAAAGTGTCCGAGTTAGTTCTAGAGTTGTCGAGTGCTCGCAAATACTTTAATCTTTAATTTGTATAAACCTTCTTGTATTTGCACCCATGTTTCGTAAAGTTTTCTCTAGGCTAGTCGTCTCCATACATTCTAGAGCAATTTTAGAGTTGTGAAGTATTGACAAGCATCTCAATTCTTTATATCAGTGAATTTTCTTATATTTTCCCTCATCTGTCGCGCATTTTCTATACTCTCTCTTTATTATTATTACAGTTCATACACCTGCATAGGCGGCTTGCTGTTCGTTTTTTTATATTTTAGAAATATGAATTAAATATATCGCTCTGACGTCAGTTCACGTTTTTTATTGCTCTTTTTGTTTCTAGGTATCTTAGTAGGTATTTGTATTTTTTATCAGACTACTCGCCGCACTTATGCACATTTGTTTGGGGAAACTTCAGCAAATATTAAATGATATTTTCGAATATTTCTTTTTTTCCTATCATTACTATTGTTTTTATTACTACTAATAATAATATTATTATTACTATTTGTAGTCGTAATAGTGGCAATAAAAGCGAGCGTGCCCGAACGTATCTCTCTCAGTGTGTGTGTGTGTGTGTAACTGTAAATTAAAACAACGCCAAAGCACGCAACAAAAATTAATTGTCTAACACCAAATAAACTATAGAAACAACATGATGGGGGGAGAGACAGAGAGAGGGGACGGGAGAGGGTTAGATAGAAATATAAATAAATAAAACTGGGCGTGTGGCCAGCTTAATGAAATGCCTCGACTCCGGGCACTACGGCTTACTCCGAAACTCTCGGGGCACACCTACAAAATATCCCAATTCCACGTCCAATTTCAATCCCAATCCCAATTCCAATTCCGAGCCCAAAAAACCGATGGCGTTTTCAATTCAGGGTTGCCAGCGCCGCCGCCGTCGCTCAGCGTTGTCTGCTAATTAAGCGAGCAAAAATATATTTAATAAAACGAAGAAGAAGACGAGGAAGCAGCGGACTACGAAGAAGAAGAAGCGACAGAAACGCAACAAATTCAAATAAAACATGATAAACAATTAATTTTGATTAGGCGGGCGCAATTAAGCATGCGTAAGAGAGACAGAGACCGAGAGAGAGAAAGAGGGAGAGCGAGAGGGCAATGGAAAGCAAAAGTGTTGCCCGGCATAAGAAATCAATAGCAGAGTTGCCATTGCTGCTGCTGTTAAGCACTTTTATGCATGTATATGTGGAGCACACACGGACGGGCAGACAGAGGGCGCCCGTTTAGAGAGACACATGTGTGGAGAGTTTTAGGGCTTGCTAAAATGGCTAAAATGGCGGCCATTGTCACCACACACACGCATACACACAGAAACAAAAACAGCTACAAATGCTGATAGGCGCACACACACACACATTCGCACCGGGGGCTGCACTCATAATTCTTGCAGTCTGGCGTTGGTCAGTTTTAGGCGCCGTTAGATAAACTCCCCAACAGCAGCAGCAGCAACAGCAACAGCAACAACAACAGCAACAACAACAGCAACAATTGGCGCCCACACTGCACCTATTTTCCCAGCTATCTCGCTCTCTCTCGCTCGCTCTCTTGCCATCTCTCTCGGTCTGTTTGTCGCTGCATTTTGCAACAGTTTTCGTTTTCAAGTTCACGCCAAAAATTGTTGTTTGCAGCCCCCTCTAGCCTACGCCCATGCGCTTGACATATGCACATGCATGCATACGTGTGCGTTTGTGTGTGTGTGTGTGCACAGTGGTACCAGGCTTAAAGTGCTGCACAAACTTGTGCGACGTTTAAAGCCAACAAATCGAGTTGAATGAGTTGTTGCTACTCTGCTGCGAGTTGTTGTTGTTCTTGTTGTTGCTGCCGGTAGTTGTTGTTGCTGTTGCTGTTGGCTCGATGACTTAATGTCGCGCAAGCACGGCAAAAATACACTCGCACATACACACTCGCACACGCACAACAAACGAGGACAAGCGTCCGCCCTCGAGGCTCGACGTCCTGTTGTCCTGTCACCGGCAGCTGCCCCCCTGCACCCCCTGCCGCACTACGCCACTGCTGCTGCCTCCAACAAACTGTCGCCTGCTGTTTGGGCCACACACACACACACACACACACGCAAACACAGAGTTGCCGCTTTTGAAGGATTTTGGATTTTGTCGCTGAACTTGTCAAAATCAGACGGCGTCGTCGAGCCTTGTTTACTGTTATGTGCCGCGACTCCAGCGTTTGCTTCAGTGTGTGTGTGTGTCTGTGTTATTGATTCGAGCAACCGCAGCAGCAGGAAGCAGGAACAGTGGGAAGGGGCCAGGGGGGGGGGGGGGCGTGGCAGGGCCAGCGCTCTTGCAGCAAGGTCATTGGCTCGTTGCGAGTTCGACTTTGGTTTCGGTCTCGCTTGGAGCCCGCAGCTGATCATCAATCAAATGAGTGTAGCAGGCAAAGAGAGAGGAGAGCGGAGAGGGGTGGGCACAGCGAGGGGGAGTGGGAGAAACGTCTTTGGTCTCGGCTTGGACTCTCCGCACTTAAGTGTGTTTGCCTGTTCGATTTTTTGGCGCGTTCAGTTACACGAGTAACAAAAGAAGTTCGTGGAGCAGGGCAGAGGGCTGTGGAGAGAATGAGAGAGAAAGAGAGTGGGAGAGAGGGGTCTGCGGAGGTAGTGCAAACTGAGGGGGGCGTCTACGCGGCTGGGGACCTGCTCAATTCCCACATTACTTATGTACAAGTACAAATTGTGGTAATTTTGCAGGCAGCCCGACAGAGAGACAGAGAGAGAGAGAGAGGGAGAGAGACATTGAGAGTGAGGGAGTAGGGTAGGGGGGAGCGAGGTAGAGCGAGAGGTAGATAGATCTCTTTGTTGCCGATTTTGCTTTTGTTTCGTTCGTGCTCTTTTGTTTTCGCTGTACGCTGTAGCTGCTCCACAATTTCCTCATTTCGAAAAGGTATTCGCTTTCGTATTCGCTGCTATTCGCTCGTATTCACATGTATTCGTCTACGTATTCGCCTGTATTCGCTTTCGTATTCACTCGTTCACTAAAATTAGCATAACAACTTTATAGTTTAACAGCGACTCGCGGGCCTGTTCTGGGCCGACTCCGTATCCGTCCCCGTCTCCGTCTCCGGCTTCGACTCGTACTGTATCTATAAGTTTGTATCTTGCACATGCACATGCACACACAGTGCAGACGCCAACGCCAACAGGCAATGAGTGACAAAAAGCGCTAAGAAAACGCCACAAAACTCGATTTCACACACACTCACACAGAGAGAGAGAGCGGGAGAGAGAGAGAGACTGGGGCTAATCTGTTGTGTGTATCTGAAGGATTGAAATGACAAAAGGCCATGGCAAAGTTTGCTGCAGGTGGCACAGCACGCAGGCAGCAGCAGCTGCGAGTGGAGAAGGAGCTCCGGTTGTGGGTTAAAGAGCGCTGTCAGCCATTGATAGACCCATTTCAAAGAGTTGCCTCCCCCCCTGCTGCACACTCACCTGGCTCTGCCGCTGCCTCTGCCTCTGCCTCTGCCTCGTCCCCCCGCCCAAGTGCCGCCTCAGTCACTCAGTCAATTGCTCATTTAGTGTCGCAAAGATTTTTCCCGCACGATAAGCGGCAGAGCGGGAAAAACTTGACTAAAAATGAGTGAGAGCGAGGGAGAGAGAAAAAAAGTGCCATCATTTCTTGTCGCTGCACAAAAATCTTGTCAACTCTCGCGAGGCTCCTCTTCAGCTCCGAAATTATGCAGTGTGAAGCGGCGACGGCGACGGCGACGGCGACGGCGACGCCACTTGAGTATAAAACTGATAAAAATCTTACACAAAGCGAGAACAACAACAACGGCAGCGGCAGCAGCAACAACAACAACAATCAGTGAAGGCAGCAATCACATTTTGCCGCGTTGAACTTTAAAAAATTATTTTTTTCTTATTTATTTTGTTTTCTTATTTTGTTGTAGTTGCTGCCGTTGCATACGCGCGAAACCAGTTTGCAATTGAACGAGCGAGCGAGTGAGCGAGCGAGCGAGATACAGTGGGACTCGCACACACTCATCGCCAGCAGATTAACTGATAACATTAAAAATTGCTTTTTTGTTTCTCTCATTCTTTTAACTGTTTTGGCGCTTAATTAATATGCAAAAAGCGTTAAAAGAGAAGCACAACAACAACAAGAGAATGACAAAAAATATCTTATAGATACATATGTATCTACTGTATATTTGTATAATGTGCCACAAGGTCGCACAGCGTATTTTATTTTTTTTTCTTTTTTTTTCGGCTATTTTGGGTCTTCAATTTGCCTGACGTGCTTGGAAATACTATATAGACATGTCGCTATATTGAGGTATATGAAGCATATATATAGTATAGGTAGAGTAGGTGTAGGTGACGCTGAGCAACAACGTGCTTGTATCTGCCTCGACTTCTTTCTGTTTCGTATTCTCATATTGATTGCAATTGAACTAATAAAATCGTCTCTCTTTTCTCACTCTCTATAGTATGACGATGGCCTGCATGGCTACGGCATGGACTCTGGCGCCGCAGCAGCGGCGATGTACGATCCACATGTCGGCCACAGGCCGCCGGGACTGCAAGGCCTCCCCTCGCACCATTCACCGCACATGACGCACGCCGCGGCCGCGGCCACAGTTGGGATGCACGGCTACCATTCCGGTGCCGGAGCGCATGGTACACCTAGTCATGTATCACCGGTTGCTAATCACCTCATGGGCGCTATACCCGAGGTACACAAACGTGATAAGGATGCGATTTATGAGTAAGTTCTCTCTCTCACTTTCTCTCCAAAGACCTTTCTAGCCGAATAAGATCGCTGCCTCTCCGGAGACCTTTCTATATATATACTCAAGACCTCAGCTAAGTCACGTCGAGAGCCAGAAAGAGTGAATGAACCAGTTACGTGATAAGCCAACGCAGTGTCGTTCGAGTATCGATCGAGACGATCAACCGTGGTCATTCATAAAGCGAGCGCGAGATTAGCAAGTCTAAACGAAAAGTTTATGGCAGGTGTACATAGTATATTATATATATTTGCACGATTTAAAGGTGCCTGCAATGCGTAAACGATCGTGATAAAAGCGAACAGTCAAATAATCTGGTAGCTGAATCATCTAACGATCCTTAGTTGCCAATGATCGTTTTACAATTGCATAAATAATATAACGATCTTCTACTTTTGTGATATTCTTTGCTGATCTTCTTGCAGCTGCACTGATCCTCAGTTATGCTAAAAAAAACTATTAAATACATTGCTGATTTTAAGTACTACTATAGCTATAAAGCTCTACTTGTTCTACTAACGATCTTCAGCTGATCTGCCACTGATCTTCAATGATCCACCTGCTGCCAAATTGAATTCAGGCAAAATCAGTTGCGATTTGATCGATCGAACCGTTATTAATTTGCACGCTCCCCGATCACATATTGAATACCAATTTGTTACGATCGATCTTGGCCACCTGTTGCCGCCTGTTCGCACCTCTCCCAGAGGGATCACAAAAAAAGGAAAAGGAAGATATCGCCCTGACGAGGCGAGGGAGTAACATAAATTAAACGCACACGCGAGCGTCGGGTTCCTTGAAGGAAACAACAAACAACAACGTGAGGGTCCTGCCTTCGCTGTGGCTTCGCTGTTGTGTTGCGCTCTTAGAAAGGGGCGTGACACGGTGCAAAATACAAAATTATGGGTTGCCCAAGGGAGAAGAATTTCGTTGGCCTACGTATTTCGGGGGGTGTGACGCGTGCTTAGCGAGGGACGTGCTTAGGCATTAGGGATCACTTTTGAAAATGAGCAGCAGCAGGTTGTCCACGCTGCTGTTGTTGCTGTCGGTGTTAATTTGCCAAAATGCGGTTGCGGTTGCTTTTTCTGCATCTAAGTTGATCGTGGCAGCGAGTGGCAACGAGTGGCAACGTGTCATTTCATGATGTTTCGCCTGTTGCGTGTCCCGATTCGGGCTGCCAATTTTCATGTGCTGCAACTGGCGACAGGCACAGCTGCTTGACGGTTCTTTTTTATTTTTTGCGCATTTTTTAATAAGCAAATACTCTGCGCTTTTTGTGCGAACTCATGAATGAATTCGAGTCATCAATCAGCTGTTCCACACGGCCGATCTACCGATCTGCGCTTCCCTTCCCTCTGTCTGCCTCGTTTGAAGTGTTTGAGCAAACATGAGGCACGACTTGATTAGCGCACTTTTTTCGGGCTGTTCGATTTGGCTTTGCCAGCTGCAAGTTGCAGCAACTTGCTTCTTATTTGTTCAATTGACACCTTGAAGCAACAAGAAGAAGAAGAAGAGCAACAACAACAGCAGCAGCAATAATAATAACAATAAGCAGAGTAAAAACGAAATGGAAAAGGGCAGGCCGCTATCATAAAATGAACATGCGCAGAACTCTCTTAACACCTTCTCGAGTGGAGTGCAGCAGCAGCAGCAGCGGCAACATGGACAGCAGCAGCAACAACAACAACTTCAGCTGCCTGTCACAAATGCCAAGTCATGGCAAATGAGTGCACACTTTTTTTTCTTCTTCACTCGATCCTGACCAGAAATGGCGCTGGGAGCGGGGAGATGAGAGTGGGCAGGGGCGTGGAATGTGGTAGGAGGGGCTGTGTCTGAAAATGGAATTGAAATGAAAACGCGCTGTGCAGTGGAGTGTAAAAAGCGCGAGTCGAGCGACGAGCGACCAGTTTCCCTCTCGCAGTACCCGCTCCCGGTGCTCGCGGTGCTCTACCTCCCGGTACCTTTAGCCAGCCTGACGTGTACGGAGTTCAGGGTTCCCTTTGCTTATTAATAGTTGTTAAGCGCACGGCTACACCCTCGCAATGGTCGCTGGTCGCTGGTCAGTTGTGCCATCTAATGGCCAAATGTGTGTGTGTAGGGCCGCAGGCCTTGCCCTGGTGTTGCCTCGAGGGCAAACCGGCTCGAACTGCCTTGTTGCCTAATTTTGTTCAGGTGCAATTTGTGCTTGGAGCGTGAAGAAACAGTTAACCATGCTCGATGCAGGGAAAGGAGAACAACAACAACTACGAAAAAAAGCAGAAGGGAAGAAGCAGTAGAAAGAAAAGACGAAAACAAAAAATGGTCAAATCATGCATAGTTGCTGAACTAATCCGTCAAAATGTAGAACCAGTTCGTGGGTAGGGGGGGATTATGTTCGGCTGGAGTGGACTGAAAGCAGCTGCTGCTGTTCATTTGCATGGCAGGAAATAGTCGAGGCGAGTGTAGGGGAGTACACTGAGAGAAAAAACCCGAGTGCATATTTGATGAGCGTTAAGTTTAGAATGGGGGAGGAGGTATAAGGATTAAGTTGGGAACTTTTTATATGGTTACTTTATATAGTTTACTTAAAGTCAGGCTCTGCAGAGGCTTGTGGATTCAGTTGGGCATTTATTATAGTTTTATATCAGGTATATATAGTGTAGTAGAGCTAAGTTGGGATTAATCTTTTTATAAAATTTTAACATATGATTTTACTTTTTAAGCCTTTTATATAGTTTTTAGCTGAGATCCTGAGTATTTAACTATATATCTTTTTATGCATACATTTAACTCATGTTTCTCTCCCTCTCTCTCTCTTGCAGACATCCGCTATTCCCGCTCTTGGCGCTAATCTTCGAGAAATGCGAACTGGCCACATGTACGCCGAGGGAGCCGGGCGTGCAGGGTGGCGATGTGTGTTCGTCGGAATCGTTTAACGAGGATATTGCAATGTTCAGTAAACAGGTAAGTGTTGCGTAGTGTAGACAGCACTACATGTCCCATCTCTTTCCTTTGGGTAATTCAAGCCGAGCTCTCTCTCTCTCTCTGTCTGTTTCTCCTCGGCCTGGCCACATGTGACACATGCGGCGCAAATCGCGGCACACGAGTCTAACGAAGCAAGCCGTTAAACGATCGGATTACGTCGCACGCTGCTCGTATAGCTATCGTCCTCCCTCGCTCTCCATCTCTTTCTCTCTCCCTCTGCCTGGCTGCCCCACTCGCTTGCAGCCTCTACCCTCTGCAGTTAATTACATTTGCCGCCTGACAATGTCGCCGCTCTCTTTGCCATATGTCACAAATATGCCGCAATTGACACTCGCTCTTCCTCTCTCACTCGCTCTCACACTTACTGTCTCTCTCTTTCTCTCTCTCTCAATCTCTCGTGAGGCAGCCCAAAATGCTGCGAATCTGCTGTCCCAACTGACATTCGCGACATTATTTACGACGTTTTAACACACAAATTATAATGTTGCAAGTCGTTGCTCGTCTTCCCTCTCTCTCTATCTCTCTCTCCCGCTCGCGCACTCTTCCTCTCTCTCTGGCACGTCTTGGAAGCGAGATCTACTTCCTGTCGCCCTTCGTCGTCTGCTATTTTTATGAACGAGATCACACAGGCAACGAGACGACGGAGATGGTGTTGCTCGCTGACTTATGGCTCCATCAGGCGAGAAGATTTTCGCGACATTTTTGGCGTGCCAGCAGCAGCAGCAACACCAACAACAGCAGCAACAAATAATAACAATCATCTCGACAACAACAACAACGGCAAAATTGATGTTTTTATTAATGGTCCATTTGGAATTTTGACAGGCTTCGGCCAAGGGTAATAAAACCAACAAACCGCACAGAGCAGCAGCAGCAGCAGCAACACACAACAACAACAGCAGCAGCAGCAACAACAGTCGCAACAATCGCACGCCTTGATCAGACTGACTTTTTTTCTGTTTCCCGACTGGCTGCTGCATCTGTTTTTAGCGGTATTCCCGCCAAAATGTGTAGCGAGATATATAGTTAAAATATATTAATAAATATCGTTCTACACTGCAAAGCCTTCTTCGCTCAAACAGAACACAGCTAAGTTAGCGGTATTCCCGCCAAATGTATTTAAATATGCATCTAGCATTAATAGCGTAATTAATATATTTATATAGCTACATATGTATTTAACTACCTGAAGCCTTCGCTCTTCGCTCAATTTGAATTCATCTAACTATCTCGGCAAATGCCAAAATTTCTGCTGTCACTTCGCACCTCGCACTGTGAATGACAGCCAGAAAAGACGCAGATGCAGATGCAGATGTATCTGCAGCTACACAGAGAGAGAGACGCGCAGATACAGCTGCTAGTTGCAGATGCATCTCTGGGGACACCTTCGACAACTAAGTTGTCGCTTGCATTTCATTTGATTTGATTTGATTCAATTTCATCTCGCTCTCTCGCTTTTATTCGCTCTCTCTCTGTCGCGCTCTGTCGGGGTCTGACAAAAATAACTCAAAAATGTCATTCGCCCATCGAATTTTAACAAACGAGCAGAGCACAGTGAGTAGAGCTGCCAACATGGGCGCTAAAAATATGTCGCATTTGCTTTTTTAGCTGCCCCACTGTCGATGCATTTTATATACACAGTGCACTAAACAGTGCTATGTGGATATAGATCTGCTGTATATATATATATATATGTATCGTCTATATGTATGTCGCTACTCACTTCATTTTGACTAAGCAACTGCGTAAAATGCGCCAACGCCAACGCCAGAGAACGGGAACAAGATCGAGACCGCGTCGCAAGAGAGATAGCACCACCCCTCCCCTCCCCCGCCCTGTTCTGCTCGCCTCTCGCTCAACAACATGTGAACGATCTGATGATCTGTCGGAGCACTCTACGTATCGTTTGGCATATGCTTAGTTAGGCGACTTTTGGTGTTGGCGCTGCTAATGATGCAGCTAAGGAAACGCTTTATAATTTCTCTTTAAAAGCAAGCACCAAAAACAAAGATATACACAGATATTTACAGATATATATACATATATCTCTGTCTATATATACACGCATTATACATATGTTTGTGCTTATAAATACGCAACAAAAGCCGACGATGCTGTTGCTCCCAAATGCGATGCGATGCGACTTCTTCGGCTGCGTTGATTTTGTTGATGATTTCTCCCCACACCGAAAATTGCTTAATGTGCTGCAGCCTCTTTGTCTCCCACTGTCTGTCTCGCTCACTCCCTCTCTCTTCGTCTCCCGCTCGCTGTCTCTGCTCGCCAGTAAGGCGAGACAAAGAGACCCCAAAAAAAAAAAGAGTCAGGCAGCCCCCATGCTGATTGCCCAAATAATTTTTATGATTTCATTTTAAGTAATTTTTAATGAAAATCAGTCCGCAGTAAGGTCTGGCCTCCCCCCCCCCCCCTCTCTCTCACTCTGCTTGCTGCCCTCTCTGTCTGACATGCTTTTGGCATTTTGGCTAATAGTTTGTACAATGCGATGAGTTGATTTTGTCGTTGACAACTTGCAGGCATTGTCTCCCTGTGACTGCAACGATGCGTGTGTTTCTAAGCAGTTGCAGCGTGCTGTACGCGCTGCTGTCTGTTTTGGCATGTTGATTAATGAAGTGCGGGCAAAATGAGCAGGAGAGGGTTGAGCATGTGTGTGTGTACGTCTGTGCATCCTTGACATTATCGCAGCACAAACATTGACACTGCAATTGGGCAACTTGCCACTAGGCTCATAACTCACTAAAGGAGCAGGCATGTGGCAAGACGAGACTGAGCCCAGTCAGGTAGCTAGCGAACAGGTTAAGCGTTAATACCAATCAATGCCTTGGCATATCTCTCTCCCTCTCTCGCTGTCTCCCTCTCTCTCTCCCAAAAGCAATTTAATGTTCGTTTTTGGGTTCGCTTTTTCCTACATTGTGTTTTGTTTTCGTAAATTGCATTTTCTGATTTCGAACGAAACGAAACGTTAAGAAAAATACACACACACACACGCACACTCGTTGAGATTTCTATAGCGTACCTCTATAATCAGGTATGAAAGGTTACGCTTGCCCAGAGACCCAGTGAGGCTGGCAGGCAGGCAGGCAGAGATCGTCGTCTTCGGGGCAGGCTGATGCTCACTTCGAACTCGGCTTGTACTATGGCACTGCAGGAATTGTTTCTCTCTCTCTGTCTGTCTGTCCGCCTGTCTCTCGGCATGTCTCTCTGTCTGTCTCTACGCATTTGCGTGTGTCTTTGCTCCCTCCCTGCCTGCCTGCCTGCCTCGATCTTTTCCTGGCCCTGAAAGGAACTTAATCCTCCTTTGTGCCACATTCCCGGAGTCGTAGCTGGCTCAGCTTTGGCCTGTGGGCTCAGCTCTGCTGCTTCTCCCTCTCCCTTTCCCTCTGCCTCTTTCTCTTCCTTTTCTTCTTCTTGTTTTGTTCTTTTAATGATAAAAAATGCTATGTAGAAAACCTTTAGCCTTTTTATTTGGAATTTGGTACCTTTTTAATCTCATAACCGAGTGAGAGAGGGAGAGAGAGGCAGCACACGCTCTGCCCTCTCGCTCTGCGCCCATGCGCAGTTATATTATTAAAAGCATTGTTCTTTTTGTGCGGCTCGGCAACCCTTAGCGCGCAACCCGCTTTGGTTTTGTTTTCTTTCTTTTTTTTTTTTTCAATTTCGATTTCGGTTTTGAATTTCTCTTTTTGAGAACAAAAGACGCAACTGGCATTTTGCCAACTTGTTAGCCGAAACGGCGAAAAGAGCAGCAGCAGCAGCAGGCAGCAGCATGAGGCATGCGGCATGAGGCAGCCAGCAGCCAGCGGCCAGCCAGGGTTGCCCACTGCGCAGTCGCAACTGTTGCCAAACTGCGACGCAGCTTGCTGCGCAGCGTGAACTGATTTGGCACAGCCTGCCACACCACACGCACACACACACATACACAGCGATATGTTGCTGCCACCCACCCGTGCCGCAGCTGCAACCGCATTTTGATTACACTTGAAAATGTTTCAAACTGAATTTCGAATCGTGTATTTCGTCTGCTTCTCCTTCTCTCAAATATTTGTTTATGCAACCACTTGGCGCCTTTTAAATGTTATTATTTAGTTTACCCGGAGTGTATGTATACATTCGAGTGTGTGTGTGTGCTTGGTCTGTCGGGGTCGTTAGACGAGGCGTCTCGTCTCGTCTGACTTTCAATATTTGTACAGTAGTTTGACCCTTTTTAACAGCTCTATATGCGCGCTCTAGATACGATAATGCAGCGCGCAGATACAGTATCTTTTTACCCTCGGCATTACTTAGCGTCTAATGCGTTCGGCAAATACCCCAGCGAGGCAGGGGCAAAGATCTCGAAGCGACAGCGAGAGAGAGAGGGAGAGAGAGTTGCGCTCTCTCTGTCTGGCAAAAACCTTAGTAGCTCGAACTAAGTCAGCAGGTCGCCGCTGCAGTCGCTTTCCCTCTGCCTTCGCCCCCTTCCCGCCCCTCTCGCTCTTTCGCTCTGCTTGTGGCGCATCTTTCGCTGCGCTTTTATTTATGTGCCGTTACTTATGAGCCGCCATGATTTATAGCAGATTTATAGCCCCCACTAGACGCGTGCTAAACGTTGCCAATTAAACGCGACCCTGACAAATTGTGGCAGTCACTTCGATACCCTGTAGAGGGGTACAGCGGGTATGCAAAGCTGCCGCGGCTATCTGTGCCGCTCCGGATGTTTGCTCAGCCGGCTTACGTCCAAGGGGAGCGGGGAGGGGTGGGGGAGGTTAGCTGGCAGGTACCATTGATATGCAGCGCAAGTAGTCGAAATCTCAACGAGCTGCGCCGCTGCTGCTGCCGCCGTAACATTCCAAGGCAAATATTGACACTACGAAATGTAGCTACAAGATACATGGTATTGTTGCAAGTATCTGAAGCGGCAACGAGGCAGCTACCTCAGTGCGTCGACGTTTGTTTTGGCTGCGACATGGGGATACAGTTGCATAGGCAAACTTATATATACAAACCAAGATACAGATACTGGCAATATAAATGAAAGATACTGAACTACAGATACACCAGCAGGTGTTAGATACAGATACAGCTACAATTATGGGCAAAGATACAAGCAGAGCTACGGCTACAGATTATGATACAATTAAAGATACAGATACAGCCATAGCTATAGCTACATTCGAAGATTGAAATACTGACAGAGATACAGATACAGCTAAACAGGAAAGATACAGCTACAGCTCCGATTGAAAGATGCAGATGCAGATACAGATACTGTTACAGGGCATAGCTACTACAGGCAGCAGGCAGAGTAGTTACAGCCACAGATACACGCTCAGCTCGAGCCACACTCGCTGCAGATACACTCGCTACAGATACAGATACAACGTCAGGTACAGCCAGTGCTGTAGCTGCCGCAGTTGCGGTGCGTTCTCTAAACATGACGTTGGGGGGTCATAAAAAAAAGTAAATCAGTCGCCTCGCACGGCATGTGGAACACTTTCGTTTGGTGGCGAGGTGGCAGGGGTGCCGCAAGGGGGCAGGGCACTACACACAGCTTTGTCACCTCAATTGTCGTAGGGCTCTCTGTAGTTGTTGTTGTTGTTGTTGTTGCTGGTTTTTACGGCCGATATTGTGCGCCCATTATAAAGATAAAAACGATGGCTCTGCTCGCATTAGATCGCAGCGCGTTACACATTAACGCGACTGCGACGGCGACGGCGACGCAAGGGCGAGACGCAGGCGGGGCATGGTTTTGGGATTTGGGTTCGAGTTCATGTTTTGTTTTGTTTGGTTTGGTTTTGTTTTGGTTTTGTACGTTTGCTTTCTTACGCTGCCGTCGCTGCTGAATGTCGGTTAAAGGTAATCAGCGACATTAAACAAGCACAACGACAACAGCAGCAGCAACAACAGCAGCAGCAACAACAGCGTGATTATCATCACGAACAACATCATCATCGCGGGCTAAGCAAATAAAATATTTCGTATTGCATTACAACAAAATTATTATTGTTGAGTGGGCGTGCAACCGTAGTGAGGGGCTGGGGGCTTGGGGGAGGTTGTGCAAGCTTTTTCGGTACCTAAACATAAGGGGTGTCTATGTCTATGTGCCTGTGTGTAGGTGTGAGAAATTCGATAGGTCTCTGCGCTGTTTAAGTTACCCTGCTTGAGGTTTGACTACTTTGACGTCTCTATGCGACTGAGATCTATTTCAGCGACAGCGAGAGAGATAGGGAGAGCGAGAAAGAGAGAGAGAGGGAGATTGTCTAAGTTGTCTTGGCCCCCCTTAGGCTTATCGCATAATGCCAAACTGCTGCCGTTCTGCCATAAAGTTGAATTTTTCGGCGAAGATCTCAGGTAGCTAAATAGTAAGTTGTCTATAAAGCGTTTTGTCTGCTTGCTTGCGTCTTGGTTTATATAGACAATTGTGTTTTTTATGGCAGCTGACTGTAGCTTTTCGGTATCATATTTGTTGTCTACAGTTTATAGCAAGTTTTTAGCTCGGTACCACGCGTATTTTGTCAGTATTTGCAGTATTTTTAAAGCAATTTGGTATACAAACTGATAGGCTGATTCAACAAACTTTATAGCAGTTTTTTTTGCATTATAGCATGCATATCTTCTTAGTATTTTTTGGTATTTTCGAAGCAATTTATACATTAAATTTGCTATGCAGGCAAAAACTGCTATAAACTTACAACATTTTGTTATCTGATTCATCTGCAGTTTATGGCAAGTTTTTAGCCTTATGCTTGCTCCCTGCCTTGTCAGTATTTCTTGGTATTTTTTTTACCAATCGAATTTGATACACCACAAATAGTTATGCAAGATTTCTATAAAAGTTTTCCGGATTCCCCCGCTGTCCGTTGTTATTGTCCGTTTCTCGCCTAATTCGTTTGTCTAGCTGGCGTTTTGTTTATACAAACGCTCTGCCCGCATGTGGCAACGGTTGCGGGCGCAGGGGGGTTCGCTGGAGGAGTGGGCAGCGGCGTGGGGCAAACGGCGCCGCTGGCACGCAGCGAGCAAGCGAATACAAAAAGTAATAATGAAAATTAGTGAAGTGTACGTGCAGCAATTTAGGCGCCACATTCCCCAGCTATAGGTCAGCCGACGCACACACACTCAGAGCGAGACTCACACACAGTCACACACACATTTGCTGCATTAGAAGCACAACACAAACACATTAGCTTAGATAAACCCGGAGAGGATCGGAGCGTGCGTTGAACTGTGGCAACCAGTTGCAGGCAGCTGCAGCAGCAGCAGCTCCATCCCAACTCTTACTGTCTGGCTGGATTGTCTCCTTCCGACTGTTGTTATCACACTGCAGTTTCTCAAGTGCTGCGGGGATCGCTGGGTCGTCGTCGTCGCTCGGCTACCGTACGCGCTGATTCCAAAAGTCGACATGGCCGAGTGCATAAATTGCTTTATGGCCACGTTTGCTGGGCGCGCTTTATGGCCATTACTCAAGTGCTCAAGACGCTGGCCATACACTAGGCACTAGGCCAGCTACTAGTCACCCTACTACTGCCTCCCAGTAGGCCCCCTAGACCCCTAACTCCCTTCCCTATCTCTCTCTCTCTCTACTCTTTCGCCCGCTGCTTGCACAGGTTTATGAGCCACACAATGCCAGCGCTATAAACGCGAACGTAGCTCCTCCATCGTTGTTGCCATAATAAAAACGTAGCAAAAACAAATGCTACCCTAATACACCACGCACCACACACACACTCCACCGTAGCGTCATACACCCCATTTGCGGCATTTTATGGACTTGAGCTCTTTGTGGATTGCGTTCTCGATTTTTATTTCGGTTTTTAGTGGCTCAAATTTCTATAAATTTATCATGTGAGAAATTAAAAGGCAGCTCTGATTCAATCATAATGCCACAGCACCTCCATATACCCTGTACACGTACGTGTGTGTGTGTGTGTGTGCAGGGAGGGGACTTACTTTTATGACAGACTGTTGTGTTCTTCGATAGCACGTGGCCGTTGATGAAATGTATTTGATTTGAAAATGCTATACAATTTATGGCTGGCGATCTTTGGGGCAGACGTAGCTAATACCAGTCCCCCCTCCCTCCTCTCCCGCCTCCAGACTGGTTGTATAATTGCATTTATTGGTGCAGGCGGGCGGCGGTAGGGGTATCCGTATCTGTATCTGCACAGTAGTGATTTCAGCTTGTCGTCGAGCTCGACGCTTGCAAAATTTATGAGCTGCCCATGTGAAACTGATTAGAGTTTTTTTTCTGTTTTATTTTTATAATTTTTTTTTTTTTTTTTTGTTCTTTTTCTCTCGTCATGACGCGCAATTCTTTTCCCTATGTTTTACTATTTTTAAAGTGCGTGACGCCGCTGCTTCTGCTTTTATTTTTTTGTCTTCTGATTTTCCCCACGAGGAAAACGCTGAAAACGTTCAGAAATCTTTTGACTTTTCTGCGCTATAAATATGAAATTGTCAGCTGCAGACGCCCACGCGGCTCTGCTTGACAAAATTTCTGAGTACGTGTGTGAGTGTGTGTGTGTGAACGTGTGTTCGCTTGCTTGTCTAGCACATTTTTCCGTTTTCCTCATTTTCATTTTCATTTCGATTTTGATTTGGTTCGGGTTCATCATGTTGTTCTTTCGCTCTGTTTTATTTTTAGACTTGTCTCATATGCCGTGTGTGACGGTTGCCTTGTTGCCTTCTTGATTTACACATATTTAGTCGGCTTGGGCGCCCAACGTGGGCGCCAAATGCGCTTATCAATGCGCTTTGCGCTTGTAATTAGCACGCTCTGGCGGCAGCAGCACTGGCACTGGCACTGGCAGCCATTTTGATTTGCAGTGCGTGTGTGCAATATGCCAGGCAGGCAGGCCACTGCTCCCTCCTCCTGCTCCTCCCTCTTCGCTGCTCCGCTGTCTAGCGGGAACTTGTAGCAAGCGCGACCCTCATATCGGCGCAAAAGCGCGACCAGGTCGCCATCCAAACGGAGAGTTATCATGCAAACCAGTTTGACAACTTTGCCGGGCAGCTCGGTCTGTGTGCGTGTGTGAGAGTGTGTGTGTAGTATGCGTGCGTGTGTGTGTGTGTGTGTTGGCAACAACCAACCAGCATTTGAAATGCAACATTAAAGCCAACTGGCAGCGCGACTCCGCACGCAACTTGCGGCGCGTTTTCAATGCTTTTGCTTTGTATCTGCGTGTTGTAGCTGTGTGCGTGTGTTTGTGTGTGTTGTGCAGTGTGTGTGTGTGTGCTTGTGCAGTTCTGCTGGCCTCACAATGGGGCGTTTTTCTCATGCTTCATTGTCGAATACCCACATATCTGCAGATGTCTGGACGCGACTTGCGAGCTGCTGCCTCTGTAGCCTTCCTCAGCCCCTCCCCACTTGCCCCCTCCGTCTGCCAGGCAAGTGTGCAACATAATTATTAGTCGTCTATGGCTGAGTTGATCTCAAATTGCCGTTACGAAACTTGTGCGAGGTCAGAGTTCAGCGCAAAAGGCAAAACACAAATTTCACTCGTTCGACGATCTCGCTCGATCTACACAGATCTATCGATAGATCTTGCTCTTGATCGCCTGCAGTGCAGTCTGGCACAGTTAAGACTGCTCAGCTGGGTGGTCCACAGCAACAACAGCAACATTAACAACAACAACAGCAACTCGCAACAATTCAAACAACCCAAAGAAAGAAAGACGAGACAAGGTCAAAGCGAAGATCGACGACGAGTTTGCGAGATCGCACAGCGGGTGTAGTCGTTATTTTATGGCAAATCTTGGGTTTGCTTGGCTTGTCTATTGAAGAACCCAAAGCGAATGCGACTTCGCAGTTCCGTGAGAGCGAAACAATCTTCGGCTCCGGCGACGCGACGTAGATAATAAAATCAAAATAATTCGCAGCATTCTATGACCTTCTGTGTGGCCATTTTGTGTGTGTAGACGTTGTTGTTGTGGTCCCTACGGTTGTTGTTGTTGTTGTCTCTATGGCTGTTGTATGTTGTTGTCTCCGCTGATGTTGCTGCTGTTGTTTTGTCTCCAATTTTGTTGCTTGTTTCGGTTTTATCTAGTCGCATATTGCTTTTGTGATTTTTATCTAAGTGTGTGGTTTATTTCTGTTGCCTGTTTTGCAATAAAACAACAACAACAAAACGAGAATCGCTTTTATGGTCACAGCGAGTCAACTCAGCTCGGATGAGCAATGGCAACAGCAACAACAGCAACAGCGGCAAATTTTACGCAAATGTTGCGTTTCCCATGCTCGCTTATCGCACACTCTGCCCGGCTGTGGCATCATAAAACGGCAGCGACACGGACAGCAGGAACAGCGAGACACAGCACGGGGGCGGGGGCACAGTGGGACCATGGGCGAGCTGGGACAGCGGGACAGCGGGTCGCTGTATCGACCTAGTCACGGCGTGGCTTGTCACCTGCCTGCAAACGATTTGAAACAGTCTCTATGCTAACTAACTGCCTCTCTCTCTCTTTCTATATGCCTCTCCCTCTCTATATATATATATATGTACATCTCACTCACACACCTACTAATGCCAACTCTCTCTCTCTCTCATTGCAGATAAGATCACAGAAACCCTACTACACCGCAGATCCCGAAGTCGATTCACTGGTAAGTTGCTGCAACAATGTGGCTGCAACATGCCGCAAAGATCATGCCCCCAAGCGTGTGTGTGCCTGTGTGTGTAGGCGAGTGTGTGTGTGTGTGTGTGAGTCGCACTGTGCGATCACCTTGACCCAAAACAATGACAACAATTGAATAATTTTCTTTTATTTAGAATAAATCACAGCAAATTTAGCAGCAGCAGAGGCAGCCGCAGCACAGCAGCAACAGTCGCTGCCACTGCAGCAACAACAACAGCAGCAGCAATTTATGAGCATTTTGTTGACTGCGAACTAAGTTGTTTAGTCATTTTATTGGACAGCGTTGCCATACGTTGCCAGACTCGCACGCATTTTGATTTTGCATGCAGGATGAGGCAGCAGCAGAGGCAGAAGCATAGATCGGCCGCAGTGTGGGGGGGGGGGCAGACGTCGACAAGCGAAGCGACTACAATATGAAGCAGAACGATTTAATGATGCATATGACATTTTTGCACTCTCTAAATGGGCTGCCTTTGGTGCGGCCACAAGATGCAGGGCAGCAGCAACAAAGGCAGCAACAGCAACAACAGCAACAACAGCAGCATCGGCAGCAACAACATCTCGTTGCAGCAGCAACAAGAACAATCAAGTTGGCGTCTCGTGTGCGCTTGTGGGTTAGTTGAATGCATTCGGTTCTCCCCAAGGCAAAGGCAAATGCCAACAAGGCAACCTTGACGACGAGCAACAGCGTGTTGCTGCTGTGTTTACTGTTGCTGCCGTTGCTGTTATTGGGGTTGCTGCTGCTCATGATCATGTCCCAAAATGAAGTGAGTCGATCTGCTGCTCAAGTTTTTTTTTTTTTGGGGAATTGCTGTGGCCACATGAGTCAGTATTGAGATTGCTGCGGTGCTGCTGCTGCTGCTGCTGTCGTTGCTGCTGCATGTAAATCAAGACGGAAATGCTGCGTGCAAAAAGTGCAAAACGAGCCATGCAATTGGGCTGCACAAATCGCAGCAACTGTTGCTGCTGTTGCCGTTGCTGTCGCTGTTGCTGCTGCAGCATATAAAGAGATTAAGGAGCAAAACTAATTTTAATTGCGTCCTCTGCTCAGTCGTAAATGTGTCACTCAGAGAGCAAAGGCAGGCACAGCCACAGCAACAGTTGCCGCTGCTTGTGCTGCTGGTGCTGCGTGTTTTTATGGCGTATTAGTCGCCAGCAGCAACAGTTGCAGCTGCAGCTGCACTATACACTGGCGGTGGCCCTAATTTTATGCACTTGCAGATTAGTTTATTAGTTGTACTACAAACTCACTGACGTCGCGACGGGGTTTCGCCAGAGGCGTGCAGAGGGGTCAGGGGGGGGGACGGAGAAGGCCTGCCTCTGTCTGTGGACACTTTGGTCGTGTGGTCGTGTGTGTGTGCGCCTGCGTACGCGCTGCCATAAATCATTTTGGCATGCCACGGCACACTGTGCAGCTCTCGTCCCTTCCCTGCTGCCCCTGGCCGCACGCCGCCCATGGCCAGTTCATGTTTGAACATTTAAAAGTGCATTTAGTAACACTTACTTAAAAAATATAAAAGAGCGAAAATACCAAAGAGGAAAAAATACTACAACACGGGATAGGCCGCACTAATGCGGCTATGCTATAAAAATGTTTATAGCATGTTTTTGCGCTATGTTATTATTTTACTATGCGGTTGCCCGCCCGGGCATTATAAGGGGAATTCTTTAAAGTTTTCAGCCAAGATCAGAGGCAGCAGCAGCAGCGACAGCAACAACAACAGCAACAACAACAACTGTTGCTGCGGCGTCGGCGGTGGCGACCAGAGCAGTTAGCAGCATCGTAAAAATGTCAAATGTCAAGCTGACGTTTTAATTAGCATCTGGTCACCCTAAACAGTTGGCGCTCTCAGCTGTGTGTGAGTGTGTGGTGTGTGTGTGGTGTGTGGTTCCGGCGCGTCAAGCGATTTGTTTGGGGAGCACCCTTTATGGCTTTGAATTTTATTATTGTTTGCGATATGCATAACTCATATGTGTGTCTCTCTCTCTCTCTCTCTTTCTCTCACATACTTACCCGCTCTCTCTTTCTCTCTTTGCAGATGGTGCAAGCAATACAAGTGCTTCGGTTTCACCTTTTAGAGTTAGAAAAAGTAAGTAGAAAACGATTAGCGATTAACGATAGCTTTAAGTCTCGTTCCCCCTCGCCGTCGGCATTGCAATACGTGTTCGATAACAGTGTATCGTATATCGTCTACCTTATATCGTATATCGCAACTCTCGGCTGCAAAATGGATTGTCATGCTATTTAACTGTTGCTCGGACAGACATTTATTTATTTATCGCCAGTCCGAAAACGGCCACCCATAAAACGCATAAATCAATTGCGGAAAAAGCTACACGATGCGGACAAAAAACGTTGCCAACTGTTAGATACTCTGTAAGCTATGGGAATTTGGTTTGTAGATACTTTGGAATAGCTTTCAGTTGATAGTTCGAGCAGTTCTTTAATTCTTACACATTTTATTTGCAACCGGCCTAATCCGATCTATCAACTAAGCTACCCTTTCATCTAGTCATAGTCCACTTACAGGGTATAGCAAAAAGCAAACACACATTTCAATTGCCAAACATGTGTGTTGACATTTTATTGAGCTTGTAAGCGAACTCGGGCTCAGACTCGGACTGAGACTGAGACTGGGAGACAGAGACAGCAACACACACAAATGTCTGAATTAAAGCACAGCAACAGCAGCAACAACAGCAACAGCAGCAACAACAGCAACAGCAGCAACAACAATGACAACTGTAGGCACACTGTGCAGCTGCGTTCATTAATTGACAATCAAAACTGTAACGTGCAACGTGCTGCAAGTAACTCTGTACAGGATGTGTGTGGACAAAGCGCGAGGGCTGCACAAACAGTTGTCGGCGACATGGCCGGACAGGTGTTTGTGTAAGATAATCGAGGGGGGCGCAGTCGGGTGGGGAAGGGGTGCTGGGTCTAGGCATAGACACACATATTTGCATTGCAAGACAATGCAGCGCATTCATTTGCGGCTCGCGGCTTTGTTGTTAATTCATGTGGTGTGGATGCCGCTGCAACACCCCCGCCCACGTCTACCCTCCCCCCCAACGCCCCTGTCTGACTAACCCCTGGTGGCACATACGTACATAAATAATTTCGAGGCGAATGCAGACAAACACCTACTTTATTACGGGACACTTTATAGTCTAAATGGAAAAATTATAGGTTGCCTAATTTGTTTTAATTTCAAATAATATGCAAGCGAGTGTGTGTCGGTGTGTGTGTGTGTGTCGGTGTGTATGGAGTGTGTGTCTCTCTTAATGGAAGTTGTTCCTCAACGTGGTCGTAATTAATGCCTGAGCTGAGAACCGCCCTCCCTCTCTGCCTGCCTTGCTCTGCCTACTACTATAGCTGCCTCCCTCCATCGCGCCCTCGCTCCCTTCTAGCTCTGCCTATGTCCAGCGTATCTGCCGAGAAAATTAATTAGGCAAATGCGCAGCGAAGCGTGGAGAGACCCAAACTGAAACCGAAACCGAAACCAAACCGAACCGAACCGAACGAAAACACTCACAATGAGGCCCAAAACGAAGCTGAGCTAAGCCAAGTTCAGCGCGTTCTTCTTGTTGTTGTTCTGCTTTTCAATTAAGTCTTAAGTAAGAAATTATGCAAAGCATTATAGAAACAGCAACAGCAACAACAGCAACGGCAACAGAAGAACGTTGAAAGCATACGAAGTCCGAGTTGGACTTGAAGAGCGACTCCGCGTCGAGTTCGATGCCTGAGCTAACCGAAAAAGTCATTTACGAAGAGCGAGGCTAATGACAGCGACAGCAACAGCAACAGCAACGACAACGACAACGACAACGAATGAAACAATCAATGTGAAGACAAAACATACAACGAAAGTCAATCAATGTGCAATTAGCGTGGTCCAAGAGCAACTCCATCGTGTCGCTTTCTATGGAAAGTGGTGCAGTAAGCCAAGTTAGTCGATCAGTCGGCCAGCTGCCAGCACAGTCACAGTCACAGCCATTGCTGCTGCTGCTGCTGCTGCAATTTGTTGCAGGCAGCACCCTGTATACAGTACAGCAACGAGACAACGAGATCTTTATCATCATCACACACAGCACCACGACAGGTTTTTGTTTTGTCATTTGTCACTCACACAGCTTGCGACACACACAGCAGCGGCAGCAACATACACCGCAGCAACAAAGAACTGTAGCAACTTGTAGCGAAAAGAAAGATATATCGTACTGTAGCACATACAACAATTCATTTATATGCAGCCAACAAAATGCAGCGCATGAAATACAAAAAAAAAAAAAAAAAAAAAAAAAAAAAAAAAAAAAGTAAAAAGTAAACTCAAAATACAAAATACTTAAATAAAATGTGCGGGCTGCAAAAAGCATCTATATATGTTATATACATATATGCTATATCTGTGCTAAAAACAACAACAACAAGAACAGCAACATCGAGGAGCAGAGAACAGAATCAGTTAAAAAGACGTTTCAAGACTTGTGTGTCTGTCAAAACTGGTTTGACTCAGCCCCAGCCAAGTGCCTCCCCTCCGCGTCCCACTGCGATCCGCCCGCCTGTCCCCCGCCCTGCTCCACGGCACGGTTCCTCGATTCCTCAGTTTCCCATCCAGCACGGACAATTCTCGTCAGCGTCACATGCAAAAAACACAGCAGCAAAAACACTCAACGACAGCAACGACGGCGACGGCGCATTGCAATTGACAAACAGACAGTGGGACAGACAGGCGAACAGACGGAGTGACAGTGGGACTGGCACACAACACACGTTGGGTCAGTTGCACACCAACACACACACACACACACATACCACGGCAGGGGGTAAGCAGTCACAGCTTGGCGGCTGTACCCGGTACCAGTCAGGGTACCCCGGCATGGGGGCAGCACCAGCAGCAGCACCAGCACCGGCACCATCTGTACCCGAATTGGGGGCCTTGTTTTGATGGCTTTGGCCAGCGCAACAGCTGTATTTTTGACGGGTTTTTTAAAATAAAAAAAACAACAACGTTGCAAACTTCAGTTCGATTTTGTGTAGAAAGAAGAAGAAAGCGTGTGTGTGGGTTGAGACATCGAACAAGCGTCATCTAATAAAGTGAAGCGTGGCAACGTTGCGACGGCATTCTTTGCATTTGAATTCAGTTTGTTGTTGCTGTTGTTGTATTTTAATTACATTTCATTTAAATGTCAGCAAAGTTGTACAAAGTGTTTTTTTTTTATTTTTTTTTTTTTTTTTTTTTTTTTTTTTTTTTTTGCAAAAAACTTGTTGCTCGACTGTGACTGAAATTGCTGCTGTGTTGCTGTTGCTCGTGTGAATCTCGCAGCGCTGCTCTGCTCTAGCTCAGCTCGGCTCTAGCTCGTCGACGTCGTTCAGAACATTTAGCGCTATCTACGAGCGGAAATCGAAAATTACCACTGCGCAGATTGGAGCGATTTGCATGAGATTAGGCGGGGAGAGAGACTGCAGCAGGCACAGTGGGGCAAACCCACCCCCCTCTATCATCGTGCACATTGCGATGCTATCGTTGTCAGAGGAAGCTGTAAAATGTGCAAAGCACGCAGAGCAGCATAGAGCAAGAGCAGGGAGAGAGGCAGTGGGTAGGCGGGCAGGGTAGGAAACACTGTGAAAAGTTTTGTTTAACAGGATGTACAAATGACTGCAACATTTACAACGCTTACAACAAGCAACGCCCTCTGTGCTGCAGGCAGCTGCTGCTGCTGCTTCTTTCGTTGCTGTTGCCGTTGCCCACCCAATGTGCAGCAGCAGCAACATGGGCAGCCAGTCATAAATATCGCAATGAGCTGTTTAAATGTCACACACAACGCTGACAAATTAATCAAAAATTATCAGCCAGCAAGCATCGCAGCAGCAGCAGCAACAACAACGACAGCAGCAGCAGCAACATGCCACAGAGGGCCGCATGTCCAGCGTCGCCGGCGAGACAGGCTGAGGCAGGCAGGCTGGCTGGCAGGCAGGCAACTTGAGCATAAAGCCGCATAAACATATCAATTTAGTGCGTATTTATGCCCCGTCTCTGTCTCTGCTGTCGTTGCGTGCAACTGCCATGGCAACATGTTGCTGGCGTGCTAATTGCGCGCTTTATGTGCATTGTTATGGCAACTTTGACAGCAACATGTTGCCCCGTTGCTGTTATCAGGCTCGGGCTGCGAGCAGCGGCGACAAATTTGAGTCCTGTCATAAACCAGTTGCTGCCACTTTTTGTCAACGTCATATTTTTCGGTGACAATAACATTGAACACGGACAGCAGCAGCAGCAGCAACTGCGACCTGCAAACAAGTTTGGCAAGTTTTGGGCAACAAGTTAATAGCCGCGACAGCCTTTTAGCCTGTCAGTCTGACTGTGTGTCGGCCCGTTGCAGCTTTTGAGAGGCAGCGTGCTGCAGCAGCAACACACAGGCAACACACCAGCAACAACAAGCAATTTGCATAAGCAACGCGCACTTTTTCGTAAATTAAATGCCTCCTGCCCGTTTAAATGGAGCACCCTGTTTGCTGTTGCCGTTGTTATTGTTGCTGTTGTTGCTGTTGTTGTTGTTGCTGTTGCTGCCTCTGCTGCTTTTGTTGCTGCTGCTGTCTGCTCGAGCCCAGCGCAATTAATTTCTTTTTAGCCGTGGCGGCTGCATTCCTCTCGTTCTCCCTCTCTCCCTCTCGCTCTCTTTGGCTGCATATTTGCATATGCGCCTGCCTGACTCACACTCACCTCGGCCACAGCCTTATCGCATTTGTTTTATCACACACACAGTCGCACACACACATGCACACACACACATGCACACACACACACACTCAGCAACACCGGCAGACAGAGTGCTGAATTTTTTACCTGGAAAACGCATTTTGTTGGCCTGTTTGCTGCTGCTGTTGCTGACGCCAGCGCGAACTTGGTCTGCATGTTGCACGTGCTGCTGATTGTTGTTGCTGCTGCCCGTTGCTGTTGCTGTTGTTGCAGCTTGCTTAAAAGTGTGCCCAGCGGCTAAACTCGACTTCCTTCGCTCTCTATGCATATTTATGTGCTCAACATCGGCATCGGCATCGGCTTCGCATTTTTATCGCCTGCAAGCGCGTACACCTTCTAAGCTCAGGCAGCAACTGTTGCTGTTGTTGTTGCTGCTGCTGTTGCTGACGTTGTCTACGCCATTTTTGAGTGCCATCATCAACCATTTGCCTGGCCGTGGCTGTGGCCTGGGTTAACGCATAAAAAGCAATTTGCATGCCATTTGCAGCGGGAGCAAAACAAGTTTTGCCATCTCTCTTCTCCTCCTCCTCCTCCTCCTGCTCTCCTTCTCTTCGCGTTGTTGCATAAAGAATGCGATGGCGCTAAGTGTCTGCAGCTGTCTTTGTCTCTGTCTATCCGGAAGGAGTGTGTCTGGCAAACGAATGAACTCGCGATACTCATTAAGCCAGAATACGCTACGGCAAAGCGCGATTGGTCTAATGTTTGATAAATGTATCGATAAACGCTGGCGATTAACAGACGATTGGCAATTAATGTTTATACTAAACCGTGTTGCAAAGCCTGATTGGATTTTTTTAATGTATCGCTTGATAAGTCGATTAGCTTATGTAATGAACCGTATTGCAATGCCCGGTATATTTAGATTAAAAACGATAACGAAACGTTATCGATCACTTGTTATTTTTACATATATATTATTACCAACACTTCTCACACATAATTCTCTTTTTCTCTCTCTCTTCCCCACTTTCTCTCTCTCTCTTTCTCCACGTTTTCTCCACACACAGGTGCATGAACTATGCGATAATTTCTGTCATCGATATATCTCATGTTTAAAGGGTAAAATGCCAATAGATTTAGTGATTGACGAACGGGACACCACCAAACCACCAGAATTAGGTTCAGCTAATGGTGAAGGACGAAGTAATGCCGATTCAACATCGCACACCGATGGAGCTAGTACACCAGACGTTGTGAGTACCCCCTTCGCGGGAGCACATGGTCCTATATTGGCGAGCTACAATGCGGTGGTGCACCCATGTTCGTAGTACGATAACGACCTTCTTGCAAAAACGAAGCGGGTGCTCACAATGCCCTGGGATTAATGAATGAATCAATAATGATAAAACAATAAAAACATAATAATAATACGAAAATGACAAAGAAAATCAGATGTTGCTAAACTGCATAAGAGATTAAGTAAAATTAATTCTATTTTGCAAACCTACAACAACGAAAAAAAAAACAAACAAAAAATGCATTATAATAATGATATTACTACTATTATTATTATGATCAGAATATAACAAAATAATAAAAAAAAACTATTGATGAATCCAAATCCAATCAAAAACGCAGAAGAAGTTGTACGTAATTATGAACAAGAACAAGAACACACACACATTGTAAATTAGTCAAGCTAAATGCAAAAAAAAACCAACAACAACAAATGCTAAATAATTTTCAATACAAGTACAAGAAGAGAGCAAAGTAATAAAAACGATCAGACGAAATTTCTAGCGAGCAACAGAGACAACAATAGCTACAGCAAACAGCAGCAACGGCAGCAGCAAGAGCGAGACAACAGCTATGGCAGCGGCAACGGCTACGAGCGACGAGGACACAGCGCCAGCGGCCAACAACGACAACAAGTACACTGAAAAAAACAAAACAAAACAACCAGTACCGCAACGACAACAACAACAACAACACAGACAAGGACGACAACAACTACAACAAACGAGCTTCCAAGCGGCCGCAAGGCTCCATTTCGCTTGTTCCCCCCCACGCAGCAGTTGCAGCTTCGCGCCAGCAACTGTTGCTGCTGCTGCTGCCACTGCCGCCTCTGCTGCTGCCGCCAGAATTTTCGTCTGTTTTTGTACAGTAAAAAAAAAAAGAAAATCCAGAGAGAGAGCCATAAATTTAAGTTCCAATAATGAAAAAAACGAAAGCGAAAGCGTATGCAAAATAAACAAACAAAAGTCATGTTAATTATTTTTGCGCGACTTGCAACTTGTAAATTACCGAAGAATGAGAGATAAAGCCGTACACATATAAAGAAGAAGATAAAGATACATACAGCAACTGAGCAACAATAATAATTAGCGCGAAACAATTTGCTTAATTTGTAAAAAGTACCAACAACTAAATATGCAAAAGAACACAAAAAACTAAAAAAAAAAAAAAAACAAGAAGAAGAATAAGAAAGAAAAGTTCCAGTACTTCGTTTTTGCAAGAGGCCCATATAGCTCGCCAATATATTATTATTATTAATTATTATTAAACAAAACCACAAATTTAACCACTTTTTATTATTTTCACTACTTAACACTAAAACCTTAATACAAAAAAAAAAAAAAAAAAAACTCTTAAATCAAAACAAAAACAAAATATCTTATATTACCAGAAAGTTTACTAACCCAAAACTAACCAATTTTAAACGATTTACATATGCACATAACTCTCTATCTAGAAACTATATGCAGATCAGTGTGCGGATGTGTATGTGTGTGTGCTATCTATAGACACACACACACACACAGACGTCCCGTTTGATCTACGTGTACTTATATTCATATTATTGATATAATACGAAAGTTAGTTTAATGCGGCGCCTGCCGATAACTTCCGATACATATGTTATCGTTTTGAGTTCGTAAACTTGTAAATATTGCCTCCCAGTTTTGACCCGCCATCGTCCTCAACCCTAGACACCAGAACCACAGTTACAGAAACAGATACCCTTTGTCCCCAAACCCTTCACATAATGCACACACAGTTGAATGTCTCTCAATCTCGATCTATGATAAAGCCCCATTCTCAAACTACAACAACAACTTACCATAATCTGTGCCAATTCTCTTTCTGGAACTTGAACACAGCCCCCCACCCACACAGCCCACTCCCAAGACTTTGCGCCGCTGGAAGAGACCTATGCCAGTTACCGCATCAAGCACGAAGCCGACTTTTAATACGCTACACGGTTCGTGTGTGTGCGTATGTGTGTGTGTGCCAGTGTGTGCGAACGAGTGTGTGTGTGAGTCTGCGTCTTTTTGGGTGGGTCCGTTGCCCCAACAATGTGTCGCAACAATTACGAAACTACTTATAGCTAACCGGAGAGAAAGTTCTTAAAACTAAAAACTCTATAATAATAAATATATATATATATATATAAAGTATATATATATAGTGCATACCTTTAGCATGTAGAAATGTACGAATCGAGCCTAGGCTGCTTTACAAGTTCAGCGAAAACATAAGAAGAAAAGGAAGAAAACACAAGAAAAGTTTATTCTCATTTTGTTTAGCTTTTCATCCATTATATATTCACTTCAGCAACGTGTATACGATTTTCAAATACGTCCTTTTTCAATGTGTTATTTACAACACTGAAAGAACTTGCCAAAAAAAAAAAAAAAAAAAAAAAACAAAATAAAAAAACACTTATGAAAAACATGAAATCGAAAAAACAACTAACATATATTAAATCAAATTTATAACAAATTTTTTTAGGCTTTATTTAACTCTTCTTTATTGTTTCATTTATTTGTTTGTTTATTTTTATTTTTTTTTTTAATTCTCTAACTCTTATTTCGATGCGTTCTTCAAGAGAATCGAGAGAACCAAGTGCAACTCATATACGTAAATACGAGAAAGATAAATGAAACATAAACATAGAAATCAACCTGAGTTCAAATGCAAAGTATACGAATAAAGCATAGAGTAAAACCTATGTTTTTCTATTATTTTTTATTACGAAATTTATACTAGAAACAAAAAGAAAAAACATGAAAATATACGAGTACAGTTTAAAGTTAATTTAATTAATTGGAGAGTCGAAACGCGCATATACGATGACATTTTAAATGAGCTAGAACCGTGCGATAGAACACACACTTGATATACGTAATCACAACGGGATACTATTGTTTAGGTTATTACTACAACAACTACAACAACAACAACAGCAAGAGAAAATAATACGTAAGATGAGATGAAGAATAATAATAAAATCTTAAGCATTTACTAAGCAAACAAAATTTTTAACTATACGCGATACTATTATTATAAATAAATGTAATTATAACGATTAAACGAACTACGTGAGCAACGTAAAGTAACGTAAATACGTAATTAATTGATACACGTCGCAGCTTTTGGTGCTCAAAACGAAGAAGAAGAAGATCATGAAATAAGATAATCCCCATTGTACTAGTACTATACCCCACAGCCCCCAAACCCTCAGCATACTTACGATTAGACTAGGCCGCCCTTTCCTTACCCCAATCACACTCTATGTATACTATAGCGTTACGTTATATAGTTCTTAGTGTCCGTAACGGAAGGCTACGTATTTAGTACTAGGTATGCTAAGCTCTAAAACTCTAAAAACCTTAACTTACAACTAAAAAAACAACCTTGTTCAACCCAAGAACTAATTTTCAAGAGTCAAGAAACTAAACAACTCTTTCCTGCTGTAGGCATTTTCTCTATTGCTATCGCTATCATCCCTTCCCGCCCCTCCAGTCCCCCCGTCTGAGTTGATGCATACTAAAATCGCAAAACCTACCAAACATTGTACTTAAAATGGAACTGCACCTCGAACCCGGTGGTGCAGTACCAGCTATATGGGCAGTCATTTGTATACTTAAACTTAACGACGAGTAGACTATAAAACCAAATGGTTTACCATATTATAGAGCAAGAAAACCAAGCAAGCAACCAACTAACTAAAACCAGAATATGTCAAAGCTTTTGTACTATTTTTTCAACTTAAGAATAAATGAAGAAATCGAAAAAGAACTAAAAACCCTGCAAACAGTTCGATTTGCAACATAAAAAAACAAACAGAAAAAAACAAGAAAAAAACTTATAAATAATATGATTAGTTGTTGTACTTTGTCTCATGATAATGCTAAATATGTATACACGTATATATATACACAAAACAAAAAAATATATATAACGAGTAAT
Source organism: Zaprionus inermis (assembly GCA_018151445.1). Lineage (NCBI taxonomy): Eukaryota > Metazoa > Arthropoda > Insecta > Diptera > Drosophilidae > Zaprionus > Zaprionus inermis. The sequence continues at coordinate 1,485,381 of JAECXD010001328.1, read as the reverse complement.
CGCTGTAATTATAATGTAATTTTAGCAAAATCTGTGGCCAACTGATCTTAGTTCGCTTTTTAGTTGAGGAAAAGGAAGATAGTGAGCGGAGTTTTGCAAAATTGTTTCCTATACCATATACATACTATATATGATTTTTGCGAGCTTTTGCATTTTGTTGACAACACTTGTTTGATCATATTATTATTTCTTATCACATTGTTTTGCAATTGAGCGAAAAAATCTTATTATTGTTGTACTGTAAAAAAAATGATGATGAAAATACAAAATGGAAAACAAACTGAAACTGAAATACGTAATTGCTTTAGGTGATATTTTATGAAAATATAACAAAAGTAAATATAATAATAATAAAAATAACGCTAAAAATAATAATAATGAAATGAATGCGTAAATACGTAATGATATGTATGTGTATTTTAAAGATAATTGAAACGCTTTTCGCTTTTGTTTTTAAAATACCACGCGCTATATACACACACACTTCCGGTTTAGTTGTCGTCTTCGTGCATACATTTTTATTATTGTTTTTCGAAACAAATTTTATTTAGTTTTTAGCGAAATTGTAAAATGATAGAAAGATGAAGAGCGAGAGAGAAGGAGAGAGTAAACGCAATCAAAAAGAAAATACTAAAATGCAAAAAAAAAAAAAAACTTAAAGAAAAACAAAACCAACAACAAGCAGCAACTTCTATACGATATACGAATACATTTTAATGTAATATTTTTAATTATTTATATGTATACTAATAATATGATTAACGAAAACAAAAAAAAAGAAAGATGATTTAAGAAACAACAACAACTACAGAGTAACGTTTAAAGAGTTAGCCAATAAATATATGAAAAAAAAAGTATATTTGAAAAGTACCACAGATTGTTTTTTCAATTGCCGAGAGGATAATCGTCGTCTAGTCTATAAGTCCAGCCGTGTTTAGCTACAGCTCGAGGACGAATCAACCGCCTCCGCCGCAAGATGTGGAACTGGAACAGCTCAGCAGGACGCTCAACGTCAAGATGGATCGTTCGTTGCGTTTCATTTCGCTTCGTTTCGCCTCGTTTCGTTTCGCTACGTTTTTCGTTGTTTCAGCAAGTCGTAATTGAGGTTATGCCATGAGATCCTGCCGCATTCTCTGTGGGTTTACGCAGCGGTTCAGATTTCTGCTGCATAAGCCGGGCGACAGCGTGCAGTGGGCTGCATGAGCATAACCGATTCCGTTTCCCGAATCGATTCGGTGTAATCCTTAAGTGCGTGTGTGTGTAATCGTGAAATTTTGTGACTTTCAACGTGGCAGAGGCCCAGGAACAGGCACACTGCCTATCAGTGCCTGTAAATCGAGCAGGGGATGCCCCGTCTCAGATTACGCTTTGTTCTTTGTCCTGCTGCGGCACGTGTAAGCCGCCGCCGCCCCCGATGCAGCTCGAGTATCAACTGCAGCAGCAATCTCGCCTGTTAAGGATCAGCGAAGTATCCCGATCTGCCTCGTGTGCCGCTGCTGCTGCTGTTGCTGCTGCTGCTGCTGCGTTTGAAACTTGAGCAACGCACGCGGCCGTGCCCCGATCGAATTGCTTGTTGCAACATTGCCAGCTGGCCGCAGCGTGCTCCGAGTGCATGTGAAAAACACCTTAACTGACTTTGCTTTTTATTGTTGTTGTTTGCTACACACAGCTCCAGCACCAGCTCGGGCTTGGACTCCGTCTCCGACTCTGGCTCTGGCTGTGGCTGTGGGTCTGCGTGTTAGATGATTTCGTTCTGTTAATGGTAGCCACATGTAATTTGGCATTTTGCGTGATTGCTCGGGGCGTGTTGCCTCTAAGAGCTGACTTCGTTTCGTTTCCCTCTTTCTTTCTTGCTGTGTTTTTTTTCTCGTGTTTCGTTTACTTTTATTTATTGTGGCCGGCATTTTTCCCGCAAGAGGCGAAAGAAAATGCCTGGCTTCGTGTATTAATTTCTTCAGCAACGCCCCACACAATTTTCCACTTGCTGGCCGAGAGAAACCTATAATTTTATCGGCATTAAGTCAAAATGCCCAACTGGTTTTGGGTGTCTGTTCGTCTGGTCCGCGTCAGACCCGAATTTTGGGGGAAAAAAGCAAAGAAGGATGCGGCTTGCCAGGCTCATTAGCTGCGCTCTCACCTCGGCAACAAGAGCGAGAGAGACAGTGAGAGAGAGAGAGTGAGACGAGGTTAGGATTCGTTTTTGCGGCTTGCGATCTCGATTCCAATGCCGATCCTCAAGCTACCTTGTCGTCATACTGTCTGAGACCGCGCTCTCTAACCACAGGCGACTGTCCGAAATTTGTGCATTCATTTGTGAACAAAAACTTGGAGCTGCTCTGCGTTTTCGCTTGAATCCATCCCCAATGCCAAGTCCAAGGCTAAGGGCGACAATTAATAAGCCCAACAAAGCCCTACAAATGCCGCCAAGGTGGCTCAGGCTCAGACTCGGGCTCAAATGCTCCCAAAAACCCCAAGCCTGGACTTGCGACTTAAGCTGCGGCTCAACGTGCAACGCAGTCGACTTTGACGACGGCGACGCGCCGATCGACAGCAAGACGATCCACTTTTATTATGTATGAAGTGTCGCGTTGTCAGGAATTTCTTTTGCGAAACCCCGAAAAAAACAACAACGAGAGAGAAAAAACCGCCAGACGACAACAGGCCAAAAACAAAGCGACAGCAGACAGTGCGGGGCAAAGAGATAGAGACAGGGATGGCGAGCACAGTGGGGCGACCGCAAAAATGTCATCACTGCTAATGTTTCAATGCAGTTTGGGCACAGCGTTTCGAAATGCGACTGATCTTTGGCTGCCGCTCCTCCACCTTCTCCTCCTCCTCCTCCTCCTCGCGCTTCTTGTTGGTTTTCCTGTCGCGTTCAAATCGAAAACTTTCAGTAATTTTGCAGATCGTCAGGGGAATTGCTCGAGCAAGCGAACCCAAGAGCGTTGAATGCGATACCTACGCCTCGGCGGGCGTGAAGAGACATGCCAAAGTGACGAATACGTCGGCTCTACACAATGATCGCTTCGAATAAACCAAATCCAGCTAAAAATAGATTTAAAATATTTGATATTTTCGCTAATCTTGCACTTAACTCAATGCTTCACGCATAGACCCGCATCATAATCCTCTTTTGTCTTTTCCTGGAATTCTTCAAGTCATATATGAAAAAAATAAAACGACAGAAACGTTTCGCCAATAATGAAATCTTAATGAATTTTTTGTGCCATTTCGTGCGCTATATATGGTATATTTATATTTTATTTATTTTTTTTTTTTATGTTTTTGTTGTTTCCTCTTTCTATGGCCCAAGTCAAGTGTTGCTTCAAACGGCGCGCCGCCGCTTCAAAAGAACGCGCTTGGCTTGGCAGCGTTTTGTAGCGAGTACCGCTTTGGAGATACATTTACAGCTGCGGTTAAAAAAAACACTATTGCAGGTGAACAGTTTTATACTGAAAAAAATTATTTTGTGTTCACTTTTTCAGAGTTTGAATGCATAGCAAATAAGTATCATATGTAATCTCTTTCAGCAAACCGTTTTCCTCTCTCAATCTAACGGTTCTTTTTTTGGGTACTTAGAGCAAAAACGAGCCAAATTAGGCGGTAACAGTAATAGCACCATTCACGGGCTTACGTGAATAAAAGTAATACAAGCGATTAATTTATCGAAATTGCACCCAAATCTTAAAAAGGGGATGCCCTTGAGAGTTGAGATTAAGTTTTCCAAAAGACAAAGACGTATTCTTGAGCTATGGGTCGCGGAAAACATTGCAGTGATGAAAAAGAAGACTGATCAAAAACATGATCTAAGAAGCCAAAACTTATGCTGAAATTGGGCGAATGGTCGGCTGTTCAAATAAAAGATCCGCAACGCAATATTGTATAAAGAAAAGGCTGAAACACGAGGAAGAAAGCCCGCAATGTCTCCAAAGGAGGTCAGGCGCTTGGATCGCCAAAGAAAGAAGGAGCCTTTTAAGCCAGCTACGGAGCTAAAAAGGAGCTTAAGATAGCCGCAAGCGTAGAAACAGATCGCAAACGTTTAAGGCAAAATGAACTTAATGCCCGCAGTCCAAGGAAAGTTCTACTTTGACAGCGAGGCATGTGGCAAAACATACAGTTTGCCAAGTTGCACCAGGATTGGCCCGTAGAGAAATGGCGCAACATTTTGTGGTCAGACGAAAGCAAAATAGTTTTGTTTGGCGGAAAAGGATCTCGCTTATATGTTCGGCGTCCACCAAAAGCGGAATACCATCCTCAGTTTACTTGCAAGACGATAAAACACGAAGGGTCAAATATTATGGTTTGGGCTTGTTTTTTATACCATGGAGTAGGTCTGATACACTGTATTAAAACCATTATGAACCAACATATTTACACGGACATATTGAAAAATATCACTTTGCCATATGCCGAAAAAGAAATGCCTTTGATTTGGGTGTTCCAACAGGACAACGATCCTAAACACACCAACAAGACTGCTACAAAATGGTTCGAGGATAATTCGATCCGCCTTTTGGAATGGCCTGCTCAGTCGCCGGATTTGAATCCAATTGAAAATCTTTGGGCTGATGCTAAGAAAAAGGTTTCTGAAGCCAAGCCCCGGAGTAACAAGGACCTTTGGTCCTTTGTTGAGACGTGGAACAAAATTCCCAAAGAGAGGTGCCAAAACTTAGTGGACGCCAATAAAGGCCACTCAACAAAATATTAAATTACTTTAAAATACGTTTCCTTAAATAAATAATATTTCCTGGATATTTATTTTGTTTTCTTATTTAGTTTTAAGCAAACTTCGTGTAATGGTGCTATTTTCGTTACCATCTGAATTTGAAGGGATTCTTTGATTTTTGCAATTATTTAAAAAAATACCGTTAAGACCGGCTAAATTTTTTCATTTATTAGTTGATAACTATTGTATCTTTTAAGTTTATTAAGTAAAAAGAATCAAAAAGTGTCCAAAAAGTAGAATAAAGCTGGGACGAACACAAATTGTGGTCATAGTGTTATTATTTTAACCGCAACTGTATGTATCATTGTACCTGTGTATCTGTATCTCTCTGTCGCTCTACGCCATAGCTACCTGATTGTGTCAACCCTTTGGCTTTAGCCACAAAGTATCAATGCGTGGCATTTTTTTGCGTTTATTTTTTATTATCGCCAATTCAATGGAAATTCATGCCGTAAAAATGCCGCAAAAAATGCCCAACAAGACACCCAAAATAGCACGGCAAGAGCAGCGAGAGAGCTGACAGTCTTTTTTCCGCTGAAACAGGCACTTTACGTATTTTGTATTCTGTTTTTTTTTTTACTGAAATATTTTTACGCTGCTTTGCGGACTGCGGACTAAGCTGCAAATCGGTTTAAAAGCTTACAAATTATACGCAAAGTCCGCTGCGTCATTAGGCAAATGCAGCGCATTAGCTCCCCATCGGATCGGGGCTACAGGCCGCCTGCTTGCCCGCCTGACTGCCTGCACCTACGACTTGGCCCGGAGGGAAGCCTTAGTACCTACGCGGGCGTTGGCCAAGTCCGGGCACAATTACCGTTAATTACCAAGTGCCTGGAACTGCTGGGATCGGCACTTTGCACCGCAAATGCAATTGAAGTCAACTCAAATATCAAAAGGACAATTTACGCTTGTTTCGAACTCGATTAGGCCGGTTCCCTTCCGTACTGCACCGCAGCCCCTCACTTAGCTTTGCTCTTTGCCATTTGAAGCGCCTTTCAATTATCATCGATGTGTGTGCCGGCACGCAACGCGTGTGTGTGAGTGTGTGTGAGGTCGCGACCACAAGGCACAGGGCTGGGCAGCACTTAAGCCCGCTTAGCTTGTATTGGCCACTTGTAAATTGTAATTTAATCCGTCTTAAATGCGAACCCTAAACTATACCGAGCAGAGCTAAAAAGGGTTAAATATCAAAGGGTCAGAGCTGCACTCTACGACTGACCGACTCTAATTGAATTTCCCGGAGTGTATGCTTTCAATATTTAATGCGCTGTCCAGTGCTTCGATTTCACATGCGACTTTTGATTGATTCCTCACGCTCATGCCCCGCTCGCATTTATGTCTACATCAGCTAATTTTCTATCTGCACACACAGTTAGATATTACACACACACTCGCTCACATTCGCACACACACTTATTCGCCTTTTCTGCCCCCCTTAACGTAGCACATAAATCACTTGCACTTAAATCCGCTGCTGGCGACGTCTCAGAGTCTGTCTGCACTGCCCATTAGTTGCCCCAAAGAGATCTCAGACTCCTACTCCATTGGCATCTCCTGCCTCCCACACATGTCTCTCTCTCTCTCTCTCCCCCCGCCTCTCTCTATGTGGGGTTGCTTTGTTTGCTCTGCTGGCATTTCTATTGGCCCGGAAGCAGTGCGGCCAACATCTACAAAATAGTCTGCCAAAAGTTTGCTCACATCTCCATCTCCTTCTTCTCCTGCTCCTTCTCGCTCCTTTCTTGGCCAAGCTGGTTCGGCATTTTTATTGCCTTTTTGTGCTTTATTTCCTGCGCACTATTTGGGCCGCTTATGGGCCTCGGATTGCAGATTGGGAGCTGCGCAGGCTTTATGCCTCAATGGCGCGCCGAGCATTAGATAATGGTGTTCCTGCTTATTGCTTACATTGACTTTTCTCCCTCCCCCTTAATCTCCCCCCATACACATACATACGTCTGTTACTTCCTTCGTTCTGCCTTTCTCACAAAGGGGGGGATTGCGCATTGGGATTTTCTATAATTTGCAGGCAGCTTAGCAATGCCAACGCAAAACTAGCAAAAATAATTTATTGCATATTTAATAGCGCACGTGCCGTGTCCCTAGCTAAAATAGTTGCTCCCAACCAAGTGGAATTCTGCAAAAATAAGAAAAGAATACAACAGCAAAGAGAGAGAGAGAGGGAGACTGAGAGACTGTCGTATTGAAATGTTTATTTGCTTTATACGCATAAAAAAGCAGAAAAAACGAATGTAGTCACCTTATTTCTAGGTTTTCTATATGTTAGAGTGCAACGATTTTGTTTAAATTTGGGGAACATTTAATAGAAATGTTAAATATGATATATGCTTGGTTTGGCTGCGATAGCACCGCAATAAACGAGTTTCGAGCAATAGTTCTTAGGACTGTTATAAAATTTTGGTCAATGTTTGATTGTTTCCGATTGATTAGCTTTAAAAGGTTGTGCGTTAGGTATCATTCATAAAATGACCAATTCTTGGACGTAACATTAGCGCTTCTCTTGAAACAATATGTAACATTTCTTCCTGCTTCCTTTAGCAGGCATCATTATAGCGCACTTCGCCTCCATTCTCACCTTTCTCATAATACCCTGCTTTCTCACACGCAAAGTGTGCCACAAAGTTCTAAGCTGCCAGGCTTAGTTCTTATTATTTCCTTCTCGTTTCTTTTTTTTTTAATTACCAACAGAAAGTTCTGATGTTTTTCATTAGCGAGTCGAGTCTTGTCGCGCTTGTCTCGCCCCCCTCCGCATTAGCCCCGCCCATATTGACACATTTTTGGCTGGCGAAAAAGGAATTCTATTAGGCAAACGCCCGCCAAATGCCGCATAAATCTCTAAGCTACTTTACGGCAACGCACTTCAGTCAAGGGCTCAAGGTTCCCCTGCCGCACCCGCTCTCTTTTCTCTCGCCATCTCGCCCGCTCGGGGTAATTCCCATTTGGGCCTGGGCCGGGGCCGGGGCCGGGGCCGTGCATATGGCCTGCATTATGGGCATAAATAAAAATGCTTGTCGAACTGCTTGGGCTAATAAATGAAATATGATGCCGTACTCAAGTCGCAGCACCCTCTTCTTATTGTCGTAGCTCCTGTTTATTGCCAGCTCGCCTCCATTAGAATTTCAAGTGTGTGTGTGTTTGTGTGTGTGTGCGATGGGGCGACACAATTTTCTATTTTTGGCAAATTATTTTTCTGTGTCGTATTGGATTTCCTGAGCTGACTCAGCCCTGTGTGGCTTGGCACCCTCTCTCTCTCTCTCTCTCGCTCTCTCGGTGTATGGTTTTTCTTACCGTATTCCTTTTCCGGGTGCCTTTTTCTTTTTGTGTTGGGTTTTGGTATGCGCGGTGCGAAAACAAAATTGACGTCAATTACGCAATGCACACACCGAGGGCGAAAGCCGCAGCCGCAACCAGTTGGCACCAGGCAGCGCCACCCTCTAGCACCCTCTGCCCGCCTCCATGCATGCCGTTGCTTCACTAATCCGCTTCGGGGATTTTGGGAATACGCATAGCATACTTTTCTGGCATGGAAGGCGCGAGGACGAGGCGAGACGCGTCAGTTTGCGCTCAAGTTGTGCCTGTGTTGTTGCTGTTCCTTGTTGTTATTATTGTTGCTGCTGCTGCTGCTGCTGTATTCGCACCCTGCTGCTGTTGCTGCTGCGTGGTGCTAATTAACGCATTAAATCATATTAATGTCGCCAAATGTTTCAAAGTCAGACCTCTCTGCCCCTTCTCCATGCTGCTGCTGCTGCTGCTGCTGCTGCTGCTGCTGCTGCTTTGCATACCTCGCATAGGGGAGTTGCTGAGAGAGGGGCGGAGAGCGGGCAGAGGACTGTCCACTCGATCGATCGCTCGTTGAAACTGTCAATAAGCCGGCATAAATTGCCGACTAATGTTGATGTTGCTGATGCAGAAAAATCACAAATTAATTAAAGCGTTGCTGCTGCTGCTGCGTCTCGCTTTGACTGGTTAATAAAACTTATATAATAATTGTTCATAAACTGTGCGATATTATGAGCCTTCAAATTAGTTTGTCATGCTGGCAAAGTCGCATTCGCTGTCGCATTCGCAGTTGCAGTTGCATGTTGCTTGTTGCATGCTACGAACGGCAGCAACAGCAGCAGCAGCGCATCAGTCTGGCGACCATGCCGTGCCGTGTTGTCAACTATTTCTTCGGTTCATAAAAATTGTTATTAATTGGCAAACGCAAAACTTGAGAGACGTCGTCCGAGACGGAGACGGACAGGGCAGGGACAGGGACACGGAGTGGAACCCAGAGACGACGACGCGTCGCAGACGGAGACGTCGCACTTTTTGCTGTTGTTGCTGCTGATGCTGTGACTCGCTGCAGCATGTTGTTGGTTGCTGTTGCTGTTGCAGTTGTTGTTGTTGTCGAGCGTGTTGTGAAATTTAAGCTTTTTAGCAGTTGTTGTTGCAGTTGTAGTTGTTGTCGTTGCCGTTGCCGTTGCCGTTCGTTGCATGTTAACCTTTGCCTCGCTTGTAATGAATGCAACCAGCGACTGTTGCAGGCGTATGAGCTAGAGGGAGAGTGAGGGAGACAGAGGGGACAGGGTTGCCGACTACAGATGGAGACTTACTTAAAGCTTTCATATAAATTTCTTTACTTCATGGGGCACTTGTTTAAAGTCCATTTGGGCACTGCGTGAGTGTTTATTGAATGTTTCGTTGGCGTGAAAGTTTGACATGCTGCAGAGAGAGGGACAGGATGAGAGAGAGAGAGAGATGGAGAGAGGTAGTTGCAAATCTGACAAAGATAATGATAGAGATCTTCATACCACACGGCACTTTGTCCGATGCATCTGCAAGAACCTGCAAGAAACTCTCTAATTGGATACAGCGAGATTAAAGACAAGAAATTGCTGAAACCGTTTTCGAGAGAAGTTTTATTGCCCTAACCCCCTGAAATTATTAAAAATTACTCAAATGATATACGCAATTAGCTGAATTGCAATGAAACTCTAGTTAAGTGTAGGAATTACAGTTTATTTGTTAGGGAACCGGATTTTAAGATGTATTACCCTATGATAAACATATGCATGCAATACTTGTACACGGTTCTTTGATCAAATGCCGTAGGAGTCTTTTTAAATTACTCTATTCTAAAGAAATCTACATAAAAATTATACAATCTTTGGCTATCATGTTAATGAGACGATCTTAACTAAATATAACCTTACTTTATTTTAATATTACACTATATTGTATTATGAACTGCATAATACTCAATATGATAAATACGTCTTATACACTCTTTTTACAGTTTAAACATATATGAACTCACTTTATTATACTAGTATGTTAAGAAATTAATTTGAGTGTAGTTTTTCGTTATGCTAGTGCATTTCTCTAAGTGCATTCACAGCATTTGTAGGCGGCTTTGGCGGATCTTATAGCTTAAGCTCGAAAACCGTTTGCCTATATATCTCTCTCTCTCTCGTTCGCGCTTACTTAAAGTGCCTTATCATTGCACCACACACACACGCACACACATACACGTTCCATTTCGATTTATTTTAAACTCGACACACCTTTACCCCCCGCTCCTGCCCGCTCGCGGACCACTAAAGAAATTAATAAAACGCCATAAAATGCCATAAAACGACAATAAAATACAGCTTCATACATATGAAATCAGGCGAAGCGAAAAGCTTATTAACTTTTGTTAAACATTTATTATGATTTTTTTTAGCCCCACTCGCCACTCCCCCCTGCCGCATCCCTTCGCCTACGTTGTTGAGTGTGCTGCGCATGCGAATTGCAATTTTAAGCAGCAACACGAACAACAATGTTAATTAAAATTGAAAAAAATGTGCAAAAGAACACCTTGAAAAGTTGAAAATATAATTTTGTTATTTGCGCGCGCCACACAGCGTCAGCTGCGCCCCGCGTCCCTCCGGACGCCTCCCTGCGGCACCCGCACTGCATGCGCTCCTGTCTCCTGCGAGCAACGGTATAGCGAGCACGACTGCGGGCTGCATTTGCCATTTTTGGAGTCCGTCGCCTCGACCGACCGCTGTGAGGCATCTCGAGATGCGAGTGTAAATGATATATGTGGGCAGGCAGCAGGGGGCGGGGGAGCGGGAGCGGGAGCAAGGGGCAAGCGTAAAGCGGGCAAGTCGGGGCGAGGCAATACACAATCGCAGCAGTCGCAGTCATAGTCGCCGTGTCTGTCATTTGAAGGGGCACCGAGCCCGTGGAAGGGGCCCCGGCCAGGCCACAAACCCGATCCCAGTCCAGGCACAGTCCACGGAGCTGGCGACCGGAGTGCAAATGACTTATAAGAATTTAATATTTAACAACACAAATCAATTCAAAAATCATCAGCGGCACAAAAACTCATTTGCAGGGGCGTAGCAGGCGGGGGTAGAGGCAGAGGACAGGGGGCAGGGGGCAGCAGACAAAGTCTCATTTCATTTCGATGTTATGTTTCGCATTTTGGTATCACTGCGCGAAAGGTAACGAAAATGAAACGAGACGCGACGCGACGAGACGAGGCAAGCCAAGACGAGACGATCCGAGCCGAGCCGAGACAATGTAGAGAAGAGATGACGCGGACGATGACGATGACCGCACTGGACCCAACCTGGTGCGGAGAGACTGTGGCTGGAGCTGGGACCGAGCAAAGTCGTTAACATGGGAGCGCGTTCGTGGTGGTCGTTGTTGTTGCTGTTGCAGCCTTTTTGTGGTCAGCGCGCAAAAATTATGAAAATCAAAAAAGTTTTTGGCCCTGACTTCGGGGCAGCGTCTTTGTATGATTTCTCAAAGAGTCGCACTCTCTTCCCATCTCTCTCGCTCTTCTCTCCCGCTCTCCTACTTGTATTTCGCTTTTAGTATTTCTTTATTTCTTTAGTTTTATTTATATTTATTTTTAGTGCGCCCCGAAAAACGCTTAAGCTGCAAAGCGCTTCCCTTTTGCCATTGCTGCAGCAAGGCCAAACGCAACATACATAAAATTAAATCTGAAAACTCAAGGAAGGAAGATGCATTCGCCACTCTTCACTCTCCACACTCCACACTCTCCACTCTGCATTTGCCATTCCCCATTCCCATTGCCATTCGGCATCTCCCGCTGTGCACAAGCGGGCAACTCATTTCGATTTCGAGACAATGCACAACAACAACAACAACAAAGTATCTGGCAAAGCAGTACTACAAAAATACTGCAAAAATACCAACAAATATACTTTAAAAAAAGACAACGCAAAATATATGCCGCCTGAAAATTATTGAGCATTTAACACCGTCGCCACAGCAATCGAGCAGTTCGAGAACTCAAGAAATCAAAAATTTACGTTGAATCGTCTCGTAGATTGCAGGCAGCAACAGGGACAGGGGTGTGCATCGAAGGGGGCAGGGGAGGTGCAGCCAAGACAAACACTTTGCACTCAACACCCATTTAGCTAGGCCGCAGCAGATGCTGATAGCAACGATGATGATAGGGAATGGGAGTGGGAATGGGGTTGGGGCTGGGGCTGGGGCTGGGCATGGGACTGAAGATGATGCTGGGCATGGGCACAGGCACAGGGTGCGCGGCGATGATGAAGCTGCAGCCGAGACTGAGCATGATCAACACGATGATGAGGATGCTGATGTGGCTGCCAGCCGCCAGTCAAATTGTTTACAAAAAGTAAAAAAAAAATTGCGATCGATTGCAGCGGCTAGAAAACGTGTAAGCAACCGCAAAGGCAGCAGCAGCAGCAGCACAGCAGCAACTACAACAGCGGCAGCAGCAGCAACTGTAAACTATTTACAGCGTGGCCAGGCGCGTTGATTGTTTTTGCTGCATTGTTGTTGTTGCTGCTGCTAGTGTTGCTCTTGCTCTCGCTGTTGTTGTTGCTGCTGCATTTGCTGCGCTTTATACAATAAAATTTATTTGATTTCTTTACGCTGCTTTTCATGCCTCAGTATTTTTCTTCAATTTTCCTGCACTTTTCTGAACGTGTTGCTCTCGTCGCTCGTCGTTGTTGTTGTTGTTGTTGCTGCTGCTTTGGCCATGGCGTGAAAAGCGGGAAAATGGAAAATGCGGCGTCAAAGCTGCTGGCGTCGCTGGCTGCGGCTGCCGCGGCTGCGGCTGCGGCTGCGGCTGCTTCGTTTCGCTTTTATAAAAATAAATTGCTCGCAGACGTAATGATGCGAAAGCAATTGAGAATTCTATATATGCATTTGTCTATGTGCTGCCTGTGTGTGTGTGCGAGAGTGTGTTATGTTGTGTGTTTGTTTGTTGTTTGTTGGAATGCGTAGAATTTCAATTGACTGTGGCAAAGTGTGCAAAGCGATCGCAGTCTCTACCGATCTCTCTCTCTCTCGCTCTCTTTCGTTTTCTCTATCTCTGCTATCTACAATATATATCTCGCATAGCTTTAGCATCTCACTTTGATCGCTTTATCCCTTTCTTTCTTTGCTTTCTTTTTGTCTGATCTGTTTCTCTTTCTCCTGCAGTGATCTCAGTTAGCTCACAGCAGATCCCAGGAGGGGGCAACTCTACCATTCTATCGCTCTCTCTCTCTCTTTCTCTCTTTCGCAATCTATGTCTGTTTTGACAGCACACTGACAGCGCCGCCTGACACAGTTCGCGCTGCCGCAGTGTTGGTAAACGATCGACAACACACGCTGCTCGTTTCGTTTGCGTTTCTCGTTTTGTTCTTTGGCTTTTGCCACGCCCTCAGTGCAGTCACAGAAGGGGCGGGCAAAGTTAATTGTTAGAGCTAACCTTCGTCTGCCCCGCTCCCCCTCCGCACTGCGTTCCCTTCGCTTCCCCTCGACTGTGGCTCGCCCCGTACGGGCGGGTACAGTCGCTGCCTGCCACGACGCGTCGGTTAATCCGATTTGTGCACAGCGCCGATTCGGGGGTAGGTTATGCGACGCTGTGATTGATTGCCTCGGGTTTTCGCCTGCCTGACACAACAGGGTGGTTTCTACGAGAGTCCTTGTGTGTGTGTGTGTGTGTGTAGACGTGACTCAGTCGGTTTTGAGGTGAAAATTTGATTAAGCAGCTCAGCAACATCAGCAGCAACAGCAGCAGCAGCTGCAACGGGAGCAAAGTGAGCAACGTGCAACACTGGCAACATTTTAATTATTGCAATTACAAATTGCATTGCAAAAATTGCAAAAATCACGCATTTTATTGATTTTTAATTGCGGCTCTCGTTGCATACCAAACTCGAGCTGCGAGCTGCGAGCTGCGGCCAAGAGCGGTCCCAGACATGCGCATTTGCGCCTTTAATTATGTTGTTCGTGCTGTCCGCCAGACTGTCCAGCAGTCGCTCTACACGTCTGCCCGTCTCTCCATCTCTCCGCTCCTCTGTCAGGCCATTTAGGTGCGAACAACTGTTGTTGCTGGACTTGTAGGGACACAGCACACCAGTTAGTCGAGTTGAGTTGTCATAATTTCAACAGCAGCAACAACAACAACGACAACACCTGCCAGCCTGCCTGCCTGCCTCAAGTGCCCCACGTCCGTCCACGTTGGGGCAAGTCACAGCGCGCCAAATGCCGCAAATAACTCAGTTAATATAATTAAGTTTTGCACGAAATGTGCAGCAGAAATATGCGAAAAATGCCACGCAATCAGCGTCAAGAGGGCAGCAAAAACAACAGCAACACACACTTGACACACACTCGCACACACACACACACTCACTTGGACACACGCCCCAAAAAGCGACGCTATCAAAACGCCAACATCAGCGATCCAACTACGACTTCAACTTCGTCTCCAACTGCTTTTGCCTGCCTCCCTCCCACTGCAGCTCCCCTCTACATCTCTACCCCTCTCCCGCTGCTGCTTGGTCCGAAAAACTTTAAGATTTCTTTATGAACTCTTGTGACGGGGCGACAACACGTGTAAATGCCGCATATCGCACTTGCCACATACCGCAACGCATGTAAATTACGTAATCGGCATGTGGCAAGTGCTGTTGAATTTATGTACTTGCCACAAGCTGCAGGAATGTTTCGCACCTTTTTTTCTGCTTCAAGTTTAGTGTCCTTCTGCACTTTACGTTACGCGAGGCGCTTACGTAACGTTTCTACGTAACTTCTTCAAAGTAGCTGACCTCAATTTAATCTGCTTACGTGCCACTACGTCATTTGCTTACGTTAAACGATCTTTATTGTTATCGATCATTTTTAAATATTGTTTTTAAAGCTGTGAACCTTATTACGTCTGGTATGATCATCGAGAGCCTCATTATAGGATTATACATTCATAAATATCAAGCGTAATCTTTGATCCCATTTAAGTATATGTATTATAATCTTGAATGGATGCTTGATCTCAGATTATCGCTTATCTTGTATTGTATAATTTCTAGATTTTAAAGATTTCCAGATTACAAAGATCCTTGATCTGCTGTATTAAATACATATATATTTGTAATATAATAATAATGTACAAATTTGTAATCTCTTTGTACTATAATCTTGCCCAGATCTTGTTAACCTTAACCTTCGCAATATATAATAACAATTTTCCATATTTCCATTGAACTTTGCTGCTTAAATTCTGTTCAGGTTTTATAATACAATATATGGAGCACTTTTAGAAGGGGTAACTAATTCGATTATCTTCGATAATTGGCTTACACTGTTGCCTGGTCAACTGAACACGTGATCCTAAGTTCCCCGTGCTTCGGCCTCTCTCTCTATGATATTTCATACATTTCGTTGCAGTAGCTGCTGCAGACTGACCCCCCTTCCGCTGCGCCACTGCCCCTGCGCTATTTGCATACAAATCACGGCAACGCAGCCGCCACTTGCAACCCTTCAAATGCGCCACGCCAGACACGGCTAAAAAATAAAAAAAAAAGAAGCCAAAAAGGCAAAGAGACCAAAAAGCGCTTCTAATGTTATTTTGATGTTGTCTCTATCCCCCTACCTCTTCCCCCCTCCCAACCCCGTTGATGGTTCTTCGATGCGCAGTGGAAACCCGCAAAATGCGTGTTTTAAATCCAATTTAGACATTATCTAATTTAGGGCATCTGCCCCTGGCTGGCAGCGTCTGAGGCGTCTGAGTCGCGTCGGGTTACGGCTGTGCTCTCTCTTTTTATGCAAATCTATGGAAATTTCATTACGCCACCCCTTTCGCCGTGCCGCTCCTCCTGCACGGGGAGTATTTTGGCTAAATGCTGTAAAAGACGTAATAAACTCATTTAAACAACGCTACCGGTACGGCGCGTTCGGTTTGGGTTGAAGCATCTTGCCACACGGTGTTGCACGCGCCTCACTCTGGTAATATGCAAATGACTCACGGCCAGGCTGGTGTCCAGCCCAGTGGGACCGCGCCGGGCTTGAGTGAATCTCGGGCGGCGAAGCAGCCATAATCAAATTTTCTAATTTTTATGGCTCTCGCAGGAGCAGGAGCAACTCTAATTGATTTTGCAGTGGTCTGTGAGGGGGGAGGGAGAGTGAGGGGGAGGGAGAGTGAGAAGGAGAGGTAGCATAGAGAAGAGGTGGGCTAGGGCAGAAGGGAGCTGCTGCCACTTTCTGCCTTGTCATGCCACAATGACGCGTTGCCTCGACGTGTCGTCTTCTAGTCTACTGCGCTGCAGCATGATGCAACACTTTTTGTTGGGAGGGAGGTGCACCCCTCCCCGCCGTACCCCGTTACCTTCTGGGCAAGCAGACAATGACGCAGCAGAGTGAAGTGAAGTGTATTTTCGAGACATTTTCGAGAGCTGCCAAAGCTTTGCTCGGTTCGTCTTTTTGATCTACTTTTGATGCCGGCGATGCCGACAGTTATCAGTGCATTAAATCAATAATACAGGGAGGGCGGGGGCAGTACTATATGAATTTCAGTTCAGGCCATGACTCGACAAGTCGACTGTGGTCGCTCCGCTAATCCTTGTAATGCCTTTGCCATGGGCCGAGCGTGCTGCTGCTGCGGCTGCGGCTGCTGCTGCCCCAAGCTAATTTCAAATGTCTCTCAACAAGATGCGCGACTGGCGATAGGCGCAGCTCTCCAGCTCGCTGTGTCCGACACCTTTCGCTGTCCACGACTGTGCGCTTATCTCGATGGCAGTGTGAGTGTGCGTGTGTGTGTGTCTGTCTTGGCCGTGTTGCCTGTACGAGGTATGCAAATCTATGAAATCTTTTGGGTTAAACGAAATGAAAATGTCTGCTTAAGCAGTTGTTCCAAGACGTACACGTAATTTGCAAATGAGCGAGGGGGAGGGGGGAGGGGAGGGGCTGAAGAGAGGAGGGGTAGCGGGTCTCAACTGATCCCTGTCCACGATGTGGCTGGCTGCTAATCTGCCTGCCACAGGCGCTGTCGTCTCTATCTTCCAGCGGAATCTATTTGACACTGTCTGCCAGGGGCAGGAGCAGGGGCAGGTACAGGGGCGCTGTGACAAGAGTGAGAGAGGCAGAGAGGGGTACGACTTGTCCTGACTGGCCAGGCACAGCTTGTGCTTTGATTTTTGTCTTGGCCAACGATCGGCAACGGGTTCTGGTTTGTGTCTTGGGTCGCGGTGCGTGTCTGCGCTAAGGCTGCAGTCGTCGAAGGGGGCAGAGAGGAAGTCGGGTGTGACACTTAACATGAAATTACTTTGCATACACATGCATCAAATTAATTACACGATTAATGTTCTCACATGCAACAACTGCGCGCTCTCCCTCTGCCCCCCTCTCTCTTTCTCTATCTGCCTCTTTCTCTGTCTTGCACGCTGTCAGCTTATGCAAATCTATTTGGCGCGATCATTGCTGCATTTGCATGTTGCTATCTTGATATCTTTCTGCTCGGGACAAGAAAATGATTCCATTGCCTTTCCGTGATGCAGTCTGGCGCTCGCCCCAAGCCCCCGCCTCCCCCCGCCACAGCCTGCTTTCTCGCAAGAATGTGCGCTGGAATTGTGTGTGAAACATGCCATTTGAATAATTATCTTATTTGCATTGCTGCAAATGCAACAACAAATGCAGCAAGAGGCAGGCGAGTTGCAAATTAAAAAGTGCAAAGTCCACGCAGTGTCTACCCCGCTTCTCCCCCTCTGCCCCCCTCTGCGCCTCTCTGCTAATCTCTTTTTGGCTGCCTCAAATTGATAGCTGCGATTCGCGTCGCAGATAAACCCAACGCCGCCTCTGACACACTCTGTGTGAACATTGCCCAATGCAAATCGCGTGCAGCACCAGCAGCTCCAACTCGAGCTCCCTCTGTCTCCTCCATCTCCTCCTCGTCCCCTGCATCTTGTTCCATTTCCGCTACGTTTCCACTGTTTGTGTAACATAATAACAAAGTCAAACAAATGATAAGTTGATAGAGCCACAATTGCTTGAGCAGCCCCTTACACCCAACCACCCGACCACCCAGCCCCCACTCCCCTGCACCCTCACCTGCCTCTGCTTATCTATTTTTAATATTTGTTGTACTCTATATTCTCTAGTTTGCCCCGGCCCTGCCTGTTTTTTAGGTAGCTTCTGAATTTCTATTATCAAAATACTAATTTCTTTGTTTGCACAAGATTCACGAGGAAAAGAGACTGAAAGAAAACGAAAAGGCAGCTACCTAGACGCACCTAGAGCTACCTGAAGCTACCTGGGGCTACCTGCTTCAGTTTCTTATCAGATTATAAATATTTAATCACAGACTTGTACTTGCGCGTACTTTATATTTTCGACTGCGATAGCAGCTACAGATTTGCCGTGCGAGCGTGTCAGAGTGGTCAGAGCGGGAGCAGGGGGGGAGAGAGAGAGAGCTAACCAGAAAGAGCGAAAGGAAGCGATAGTGCGCCATAGAGCGGGAGAGCGAGAAGGAAAGCCATAATGCATCTTGTACTACACTGCGTATGTGTAATGTCACAACTGATCTACACTGCGATACACACACACACACGCACACACACACTACTGGTCACATAATTATGTCAAGTGCTTCTACACGAAATTAACATGTCGCCACTCGAGTCTTGTCTACAGTCGTGGTCACTCCGAAAGAAATGCCCCATTAAAAAGAGATAACACACACTGAAAACGCAGTCCAAAAATAGGTTGCTTTTTAACTATCATCCCAAATAGATAGTTTACTGGGGGCTGTAGTTGTTGTTCTTGTTGTTGGGGTCTTACTAAGTGCCTGCTTGCTGCCTTATCACGCTGTACCCAATATGGCAGCTTATAGAACCGTGATTGTTCATATTGTTGGGAAATTTCGGTTGACTCTCTGGAACACATTTAGCTTTAAAGATAGCGCTCTTCAGTTCTGCAGGAGTGAACTATGCATAAAAAAATTAGAAAATGGCTGGGAAAAATGCTTTATTTTAGAATGTTCTATATATGACGCCTGTAAAGAGTTTAAGAGTTTCTCTAAGGTATAATCTCTTGTACAAGTGTATTAGTTGCTTGGCATATCATTAGTTAGTTAGGGGGTCTTTCCTAAAATTCTGCCTGCAAACATGCTCCGATTATAATGAACTTTTGTGCCACACTTAAGAACACTTTATAAAAAAATTTAAAAATGTAAAATTCTCGATCTATGTTTGTAAGAACTCGACAAGTAGCTGGGAAAAGCGTTTAATTCTGGGTTTTTCAAGGTGCACCCTGCTTAAACTTGTTCATAGTATAACGAAATGTTTTTCAGTCATTTTACGCCTTTTTGCTCTTTAAAATCCCCACTCAACCGGGCAAAACCTCATTCGATCTGCTAGCACATGCAATATGAATGAAATCAAGCTGCCACTCAAGTGCTACCTCCCTCTCTCCCTCTTTCCCTCTCTCCCTCTCTCTTTCTCTTCCTCTCTCTCTCTGTGTGTGTGGTATAATTGCGTGTAATTAACTTGCAATTTGATTGAAATTATAGCCCGGCACACACAGCTGGCAGACACACACATTGAAATATATATAGCACATCTATATCGGACTAGAATGTATATATATATATATATCAGTCGGAACTGTAGCAATTTGCCTGCTGTCTTGGCCGGGGCAACCCCCAAAGTGGCAGTCGCCATGTTGCGAATTGCCAGCACACTGCTCTGCCCCCTGCGCCCCCTCTCTGCAGCGTCTTCAACTGCTGTGCCCCTTTGATTGGTGTTGCAAGGAGCTGGCAAGGGCAGCGTGCTCCTCTCCACATATATACAGGCACTTTAATTAAAAATTCAACCCTCAAACAAAATGGCACACACATGAAGACGCTCTCACACACTGGCGAGACACACACACGCGCACACACGCACACACACACACACACACACACGCGGAACACACACACACACACGCGGCACACTCATTTCATTTCATTCAGCGCGCAATTTTACAACTTGAACAAATTTGAAAAACAATTAAATGCCATGCGCGCAATTAAATACACAGAAGGTGGCAACAACAACAGCAACAACAACCAATGCTGCTCAAGTGGCAACTTGGCGCTGTGTGGCGCATATACCGTTAATTAAGCAGCAGCAGCAGCAACAGCAGCAGCTGCCTGACAAAGGGGGAGCTGCGGCTGCCTAAGCGCTGCTGCAGGGCGCTAAAACCACAGCAACAACAGCAAACACGACACAAACAGACAAACAGCCCAAGCTTTTGTTGCCAGCAACAACAGCAGCAGCAACAGCAACAACAACAGCAGCAGCAACAGCAACAACAACAACAGCAACAACAAACAAACAACAACAAATCCATCAAAACAAACAGCGCCGTCGGGGGCTGCGACTTGGATTTGTAGACGGCTACGGTTTTTGGGCTTGGGGTTAGATTTGCGCTAAGCACAGGCCCCCTTCCCCGCCCTACTTATATACCCCGCTCTTCGCCTCTATCTCACGCTCAGCCTGCTCTACGCCTCTGCCCGCTGGGCAAACCGCAGCGCAAACTTGCTGACTGAGTGCGGCCATGTAAAAAGGATTTAATTATTTGCTCTAAGGATGTGGACTCGAGTGTGCCACAGTGCGAGTGAGTGAAAGAGTGTCAGTGAGTGTGCGAGTGTGTGTGTGTGTTTGTGTGTGTATTTTTGTGTGTTTTCATCTGTTGTAAGTGTTGTTTGCACAGACAAACAGCCAAAATATGCTACGCGTCCTAAGCACGACAATGATGATTGCCCCCTCCTCAGGCTGCCTTCTCCTGTCTCGCCCTGCCTCGCCTGCCTGCCTCAGCCTAAGCTGCAGTTTTTAATTGTGAAACACGGCCGCACTAAGCCTAATACGCGCCCAAGGGCAGCGGCAGACATGCCTCAATCCTTGGGATAAACAAACCAATCGCAGTGCCATTTCCCATTTCCCAGTTCCCTTTGCCATTCCCACTCCTCTCGCATGTCAACTGCAGACTGCCGCTGCAGGGCAATTAGCCGGAGTAACCGGAGTCCTGTGCAACGCACTCGTTGCTGCCGCACGCGGCATGCCACGCCCAATGCTTCCCACGCGCGCGCGTTGTGCCCGAAAAACGAAAACTTTTGCGCGTAATTCGATTGTGTTCGCCGTGCTGGGCGTAGGCGGAGGCGTGGCAGCTCCTCAACTGTTGATTGTAGTGATTAACTTGAACGACGCGATTGCTCCGTGTGTGTGTGCCTCATCCGAAATCTGTAGCACGAAAATTGCATGTTGCGACTTGTGCAGCTTTTCCTGCGCAGTTTTCCCACACGGCACAAGGCACTGGGGGTGCTCCTGCTCCCGGTCAGGTCGGCGCAGCTGAGCCGACTTAGACAAGTCACTTGGAAAGTTGACCAGGTCAGCAACAGCGGGGTGCAGAGAGCGTAAGAGATGCGTAATTAAGTGTGCGGGTAATCAAACAAAAGTTTGAACAAGTTGAGCAGCGTTACTGCTGCTCGGCCACGCTTTCGGGCAGCTCAGCTGGTTCCAGCCCCACCGACACTCTAGCCTGCTGCCTCCCTCTCTCCCCCCTACGCTCAGCCTGCTGCGTTAAACGCGCCTATTCTCATTTCGCGCCTGTGCCGCCACGCTGCGGTCGCATCAAATATTTAAAGCGAGCGACGCCATTTTGCCAACTTGACGCCATTTTGCCAAGTCGCTGCCGCGTTTAGTTGATAAATAAATAATTTGCAGTGCGCTGGGGACACGTCACGCTCCCACGCCCCCAGACTTGCCCACTCCTCTAGCTCGAAAAAAAAGGTAAATGAAAATTGTTTCTTGATCATTTTAATGCACCCAACGGGATGGGCAAAGTGAAAAAGTTTGCCCCCGTGCGGCGGGGACAGCATTACGTGATGTGCGATGGTCCGGAAAGGGAAGGCAGGTAGCGAAAAGGGGAATGGCGTGTAGGGGAGTTAGCGGAGGAGGCGGAGTGGAGCTTAGCTCACTTTCATTAATATTGAAAGGCGGCATCATTTAAATAAAAAGCGATATTTGATAATAATTGTCGCAGGACATGCAACGTGATAAGCGCTGGCAAGGAGAGAGACGGGGAGGGGACAGTGGGCAGTGGGCAGGTGACAGGCAGCAGCAGCATGGAGCAGGCGCACGGGCAGGGGCCTGGGCAGTCGTGCTGTGGCAGTGGCAATTCGATAGCTTAATATCCTGCTCGCTTGCTAATTGAAAATGTAATTAATGCACGCATCGTTTAACTGGGCCGGCGCAGGGTGCTCCCTGCTCCACGAGCTGCTGCCTGCCGCTTGCTACCTGCTCCCTGCTCCCTACTCCAACTGCCTGCTGCCTACATATTTGCCTGTCATATTCGCAATGTTCTCAGCGTTGTTTTCTCTCATCGCTGTCGCTGGACAAACTTCTTTGCTCGCTTCCTACTGCTCCTCTGTCTGCTGCCTGCTCCCCAGCCTTTTCCTGCTGCTCAGCTTGCTCCCTGCTCCTTTGCATGCTTCCTGCTCCTCTGCCAACTGATTTAACTGCTCCCTGCTCCCACATCAGCTGCTCAGCCTGCTGCTCCTTTCTCTCTGTGATCCTCTGTAAACTACTCGGATCCGCCTGCCTGCTCTGCTTCTCTGCCTGCTGCCCTTTCTTCTCCAATCCCTTCTCTTCCTTCTTCTCTACTGCCTGCTTCTCTGTCCAGTTGCCGCCGCTACCTGCTCCTGTCCAGCTGCTGCTGCTCTTGCTGGGAGTGCGACTGGCATTTAGCACGACGCATGCCGTCTGCCGCCTGCTGCCTGCTGCCAATCCCCCAACCGACCCCCCCCTCGGCAGCGTGTTCCTCTTCCTTATCTGCAACACTCGCCGTGTTTGAGGTAACTCGATACAATTTCAATCGCTCTCGGGCCGCCCCACGCAGCACGCAGCGCAAAGAATCAACTGAGTGCGGCAAGTGTGAAAGATGCGAGCGAGGTTGACCGGGTTCGAACTGGGCATATGCCGAGGCGGGTGCAGCAAGGGGTTACAAGGCGTGGGGGCAGGGAGAGGGGCGACCTGCCGACAGGCCTATCGTGTTACGTCGCTTGCCGACGTCGTCGCTCATAAAAGGAAAGTTTCGTTTTCGTTTGGGAAAATGCAGCGCTTTGTCTTGGTATTTTTTTAGTATTTTTTTTTGGTATTCTTTTAAATGCAGCCAACTAATTAAATAGTTTCATTTGCGCGCTTTAATGAGCCACAAATTTGGCTGCGGTTTGCCGCGTTCTTTTTTGGTTTTTTTCTCTTTTGTTTTTGTCTTGTTTTTTGGTTTTTATTGCCCATAAAGCTGCTCAGCGAATGGCGAGCATAAAAAAGCAACAATAAAAAGAACAACGACAATTGCTACAATTGCGGCATGGATTGCCACTGGACGAGCTTATCGCATTGTTTATGCGACTATCAAAGACACCTCGTAGCTCATGGCGTGCGAGAGCGAGAGAGAGAGAGGCAGATAGGCCTACGAAGTGTAAGAGAGACGGCAATCGATATTGAAATGCAGACAACGTGTCACATAATTAATACTTTAATTGTCAATGGGTTCGGCCAGAAACGGAAAGTCTTTAGATGTCTGTCTATGGCACAGTTGGGTTGCTATAAAGTTGCTATAAATTGAAGTGCTCGATTTGTAGGCATATCTGGGCAATGGTTAATAAAACAAATTCTACAAATGGTTTTCTATGCTACAGTTCAGTTGCTATAAAGCTGCTATAAATTTAAATACTAGCCTGCTTAGGGTTCGTTCTGTATCGGATAGTCGTTCCCAGTCTGCCTATCTCACTCTTGCGTTGCTATAATCTTGCTATATATATACATTCTCATTCAATTTGTAATCATAACTGCCAGTGAACTCTTTCTGCCAGTTCACGCAAAAGATTCGAGCTACTCACTCGCACACACAGAGAGCAAGAGAGTATGAAAGAGAGAGAGAGAGAGAGACAACGACTCGCTCCCACCCACGTCCCGACTATATAGCAGGGCGCTATTAATATGCGATTTAACAAATATTTAGCGAAAACACAAGCGATGCGCCTCGCATGCCAAATGAATCACTCGAATCAGACGAAGCACACTCGAAATTTATCGCATTCGAAAGTCAAGAATTTTTACGAGCTTGGGAAAATAATAATTTTATGGTTAAAAAACATCTACTTATATAACGCATATATACATATCTGTTTATAGCTATATATATACATATATACACACATCTGCCTTGCATGCACGTGCATGAAATTAATATTTTCCGAGCGACAACAAATTTTGTCGTTATTAGCAGAATTTAAATTGCTCGAAACCGATCGATTTTGCCGAGGGCCCGCCGCCTGGACATTGACATTTTTGGTATCTGTGCAGAGAGCGAAGTGAGCCGCAGCGGGCGCTTAATATGCCGTCATCGTCGCGACGAGTCGCGAGGCTGCTGCTCAGTTTGCTTGGACGGACGGCTGCTTCTACTACTCCTAGTTAGAAGAGGCAGCTACTTCGAGCCAGCTGCTGCATATTAATTTCGATAACTTATCGTATACGTATACGTTTGTTTATAGATTTTTGCACACGACTTGGTCCGCCTCCCATCCCCCTCCCCCTCAGGCCCGTCTTCAGCGCAGCGTCGGTGTCGTCTAGGCCTAGACCACGATCGAAAGCGCTGGACAATTGTTTTGGCCATATTATGGTCAGTCTGTGGCACTTTTGACAACTTGACAGTCGTGCCAAGACCAAAGAGAGACAGAGACATGCAGACAGAGACGACATTCGAGTCGAGTCGATCGTCAGCGATTCCGACTCGACGATGTCTTCGAGCCTCGCTGCGCTCCTTTTGATTCCACTTGATATTGATTGTGTGTTGCAGTTTTATGTGGCTCATTTTATGGTTGGCGTGTCAATTTAATGCGACATTTATAAGCAATTTGTAACTAATTCTAACACACACCTAACGCATGCTATATAACTATATCTACTCATCGATCTATCTACTTTTATATATATTTGCACTCTGTTCAGCTGTACTAATCTTGAATATCGTATTCGTTATCTCTCTTTGTCATTGCAGCGGCCGCCCAGCTCATCGTTGTCCTATGGGGGCGCCATGAACGATGATGCGCGCTCGCCGGGCGCTGGTAGTACTCCCGGCCCATTATCACAGCAGCCACCTGTCCTAGATACATCAGACCCTGGTAAGTGCAGCTAATACAGTTATAAGACAGCAAAGTGGGGGAATTTAAGTATAGTATGGATCTTAAGTATAGATCTCAGATCAGATATCATTTTAGTAGCTTTACGAAATTATTTAAGAGGTGGAATCTATAGACTTGTGGTCTATATTGGACGTGGAAATTGATGTCTGCTTAGGTCTGAAATTTATTTTTAAAGTAGCGCAACTGAAACAAATTACTTGAAGGAATACGTATATATTATAGCATAGGTAAAAATATATTTTAGCATATTGATAGCAAAGTTTGACTGCACAATTGACAACATTTTTATTCAGGAATAATGCGTTATTATTCTGTAAATAGTTTTAAAAATCGTGAAAAATAAATGTGCTGTTAGACAGCCATTTCTTTTAGATAGACCACAAAGGAAAGCTGCCCTTTTATTAATTTTTTTTAGTCTCTGCGAATAACTAGAAAGAGAGAGAGAGGCAGAGGGAGCGAGACCTCTATACGTGCCAAGTGTAAGGGCACTTCACACCTCCAGGCGATTTGTGGCTTTGTCGCTGTTTGATTATGTTGTTTGCTTCGCGCTGAAGTGCTGCTGCCTGCAGTTTCCCGGCAAACTCATCTGGCTGTGTGTGTGTGAGTGTGGGGAAAAGACGGCAGCAAGTGCGAGAGCCGAAGATACTTAGGGAGAGCCCTAAGCTCGACTCGTAGACTGCCTGTCTTTTGCATGTTGCACATGCCGCTCTTCATGCAACACACTCTTCACTCTTCACTCCAACGCCAACTTCAGAAAGTTGTGTGGCAGCATCGGATTTTTCAATATTTTGAGTGCGTGCAACAACAACAGCAACGGCAACAAGCAACGGCAACAAGCAACAAGCAACAACAATAACTTCAAACTTCGCACTTGGCGCTTCTTTTTGAAGATTTTTATGCTCGCACTGCGATGCTCGCCCGGCTCAAGCGACTCCACACGCCTCTAGCCCCCGCTCTCTCGCTGCCTCCCTCTCGCCTGC
Organism: Zaprionus inermis; assembly: GCA_018151445.1. Taxonomy (NCBI): domain Eukaryota; kingdom Metazoa; phylum Arthropoda; class Insecta; order Diptera; family Drosophilidae; genus Zaprionus; species Zaprionus inermis. The sequence goes on along the minus strand of JAECXD010001328.1, from coordinate 1,459,178 downwards.
CCCATTGAATTATTTATGGTGATAGGCAAAATATTTTTATGTGTTTTTCTGTTTGCCGGCAACAAAACAAAAGCGCTCAGCGCAAACACCACACTCGAAAGAGACACTCTCGGGCCACTCCAGCTCCAGCTCCAGCTCCAGCTACGTCTCCGACTTCAGCTCGAGTGGCTCGTGGTGATAATGCAGTTTAGTTCGCTTTTCGCGGAAGGCGCAACTTTTCGGCCATAGACCAAATGACGCGCACTCTTGAGACCTGAAAGGGGTACCTGATGGCGAGTGGGGAAGACAGGGGGCAGAGGGGCTAGGGCGGCCGGCTGGGCGGTCTGTTGTGGGGCTGGTCAGCAACTCAGGCTGAGGCGGGGGCATGGGCATGGGCAGAGCTTGTTGCAAGCAGACGCAACTTTAAAGTGCGCCGACAACAACTACAGCAACGGCAACAACTACGGCAACAGCAACAACAACTTTAACAACAACTACAACATTTTTAGCTGGGTTTGTGGCGCGTTTTACGAGCTTTTTGTTTTGGGCCGCTTTCGTTTATTTTTTGCGCCATTTTGATTGATTTATCTACACGTCGCGTTACTTTGTAGACAAATTTAATTTTGGCACACTCGCAAAGTAGTTGAAGCTGCCTCAGCGAATGTGTATGTGCGACTGTGTGCGTGTGTGTGTGTGTGTGAATGAAAATTATCTACAGTCGAATAACTTTTTGCGGGCAGCGCGCAAATTTCAATGTTAATTTCATTTTCGCCATGGCGATAAGGGAATTTCGCCGCAGTTCGCTTCGTTACGTTACGTTTCCCTGTGCGACGCGTATTTCGGGCGTAGCAAATAGATATTTTCCACATTTTAAGTAGAGACAGACGGACAGCCCAAAGAGTGAGAGAGAGTGAGAGAGAGGGGCGGAGGCAGAGCAAAGGAATGTGGTTGGCAACGCCGAAATTTGGTGCTGCTGCAGAAATTCCACTGCACAAATACACAAAGAGACGGAAGGAGGAGATGCGATGGGTCCAGGGGTAGTCTGAGCTGGGCCTGGGCCTGGTACTTTTGCCGAGGGTTGCGGTAATTTTATGCACGAATTCGTAAAATGTTATTCAAATGGAAAATGTGATTTTTATCAATTTTGACAGGAATTTTTCGCAGAAAGCATAAAGAAAACGTAAAGCCCAGAGCACAAGAATGTCGTCCTCTCCACTGCAGAGTCCTTGAGTCTCTCTCTCTCTCGTTGCGTGTGTGCATGCGTTCTAATTTATGAGGTCAGGCAATTGCCAGAATAAGATGGCATTATAATGGGCACACAGGACACAACTTCCACTTAAAGCGAGCACAAACGAAGCGAACAGATTTTTAAAGCGACAACTCTAGAGGGGGGCAAACAAAAGATTTATATTTCCACAATTGCAATGTTTAATTGTATTGAAAAATGTTGCGAAAACTCTGGTTTTCTTTCACTTTCCCAGTAGCATTTTTAGTATTAAAGGCGATACTGAGTTTTCTTAATATTTTCCCAAAGATTTCTATTAAATTTAACACAGTTCTTTAGAATTCAGCAAGATGTTTTTTAGATTAATTATTACTGTGAGTTTCAGAATTGAGAAAAGCCTTCGATCTATTATATAGTCATAGAAGAAAGATTTATGATAGTTTTGATACATTTTACCAAAGATTTTCCACTTAATTAGCAGCAACCTTTACAATCTTCAGAAATAGAATACCAACGGTTTGACGTATATAAAAATGATTATTTTAGTATAATGAAGTACTCCCAAAAGAAATAGATATTAATTTTATAATTGAAAACTTTGGAGAATTAACTATATAACTTTTTGGATTCATGAACTATCTATCCTAACATGTTTCTGATCCCACACACGCGGCCAATATAATTGCCGACCTTTCGGTTGGTCTGACGATCGAATCGACTACGTCGGCGGGCGAGAGGGGGGCGTTAACGCGACGACTTTTGGCTAGATAGATTTCCATAAATAAATAATCCCAGCAATTAGTCGAACTGACAGGCCGCAAGCCTCAAGCCTCAAGTCGAGTCTCTGTCAGTCTCGGAGAGTTGGAATTGGGGAGTTGTGTCTTGGGGTCTACGATAATTATGGGGCACCCTCATCAACGTCGTCGCGTCGCGCTCAGCCAGCGTTGCATTCAATTAAAAAATATTTGTATAGCGTTTTCTTTTCTCGTTTCTCGTTTGGTTTGTGACCTGCCCAAAAATGAAAATGAAAATGATGAGGTTGATGACGGGCTTCATCGTCGCCGGTTCGATGTGTTTTTAATGCGCAATTAAAGCGCCCAAGCAGGCGATAAATGTCAGACTAGGAAAATATTGTATATGCCCGATACTATGCGGTCTGTGTGAGTGTTTGTTGACATTGCCAGGAGTCGAGAGTCGAGCGAGAGAGTCGCTTAAATGCAAATCAAAACGAGATCAATTTCGAAATGCGAAAATGAAAATAAACAAGAACAGCAGGCGGGCGGGCAACCCTCGCTGCTGTCGCCCTGCTGCTCTCAACCCTTCGCCCAGTTACTGTGGCACCCCCCTCGACTCCTCCCCTAAGTCGCGCGGTCTGACATTGATTGAAAATGCTGCGTGACGTGAATTAACTTTCATGGCGTGGGGCAGCCTCAGAAGTGCGTGTTATCCTTTTTTCCTTGTCGAGCTCGTCAAGCCGCAAGACCCGCACAACAGCAACAGCAACACAAGCTACAACAACAACAATTGCCAATTGTTACAGTTTTAAAGTTGCCGAAGAGGGGTGGCAGCTTGTTGTTGTCATTGCGGCGTTAATGCCGCCGCCCGTTCACATTGACATGACCCGGAGTGCACTTTTCATTGCGAGCTACTAAGGCGATTATCTTTGTTACGGCTGCTGCTGTTGTTGTTGCCCAATTTTTGCTTATTTACATTGACGAAATGTGTGTTACGACAACGCCGAGGAGAACGCAAACGAGAACGAGAACACGAGCAACAATGGCAATAACAATAACAATAACAGGAAGCTTCGTTGCCCGTCGGCTGTTTGTTATCTTACCACGCACAATTAGACAATTTTCATTTGCTCACCCGACCTGGTCGACCTGGAGAGGAAGGAGGGCGAGCGAGAGCGCGAGAGAGGCACAGCGCATTCACATGGTCTCATCCGCACTGAGCCTGGGAGAGTTTTTACTTCAATTTCTTTTCTTTTAGTTTTTTTTTTTTGTGTTTTTCTTGGATTTTCATTTTGGCTTTTAATAGAATTACGATGGGAGTGGAAGGGGTAGGGGCGATGTGCTGAGAACCCGCCCAGGCCTTATCAGTCCTACGATTTAGTGCTGACGGAAGCCAAGTGCAGGTTTTCCATGCAAATAGTGCAGGAAACACATCAGTCTAGGCATGCAAATGACAGGGGGATTGGAGGCAGGAGGTATTTCCCCATGCTAGTGCTCGATTTTCCACATTGTAGCTTATTCCTAGTATTGCAGGCGCAAATTCCTTTAAACAGTATTGGAAAATCATTTAAAATAATAGTTGTATTAAAAAACTAATGATATATTTAATTGTGTTAAGATTTATAATTAAAATCAAACGAAAGTCGATAGATAGTCGATGTAAAAATTATTAAACCATCGATAATATCGATTGTGAATCGATTGCTTACCCTGCCTACTGCCTGTTATCGATAGTTACAGTGCATCTCTAATGTATTCATGGACAGGCGCTGCTGTCACTGCTCTTAGTCCAACCGGCACCCATCTACTCAAATATTCATTCACACCTCGGCATCAATCATCTTCCTCCTGTGCCTCTGCCCCTTCCCCCTCCTCGCTTAGTGTTTCCCACAACTTTTTAACTCTTTTGTCAAATGCTGACACAATTTCCACCACCAACGAGAGCAACGATAAAAAAATTAAAATTTTACGCATTAAACAACTTTTGAATAGAAACGACTCGCACGGCTGCCAAAAAATTAACCATATCTGTTATAGGAATCTGCACCCCACGTCACACAAAGGCGAACCCAAACCCGAATCCAATCCCCGAGCACTGTGTGTAAACCAATCCCAAAAGGGGCACCAGCTGCTGCACGTTGTACTCCGGGCCATTTCTACCTACATAGACGCAGGCCGAGACCGAGCGACGCGGCGAATCATAAAAATTTGAAACAGAAATTCGATGGTTCTCGCAGCGCCCTTTCATAATGAGCCCAGGCCCGGGCCCAGAGCTTATGTAACATTACGTCAAATTGCACAAAAGGCAATACATCTTCATCCCCTAACGCACGGACAGACAGACACACAGTGCCGCTGAGAAATTTACGAACTGACTGTTGCATGAAGCTGAAGCTTCTGCACATTATCATATTTCCAGGAGCGACGCCGCATCGAATTTCCCAGCTACAGTGGGGTGCGTTGCGAGCGCGCGCTCTCTCTCTCTCTCTCTCGCTCTCCCATCAAACTCAACGAGCACATCAACAAAATCATCAACACCAGCAGCAGCAGCAGTGGCAGCGGCAGCGCGCAGCGGCGTCGTCTGTCGCTGCCAGAGGTCGCGGCGCAGTTGACAAACAAGCAACACCAACAACAATAACAATGAACACACTCGGGCAGGGTTGATGTAGCAAACTTCCTTGACGCTTTTCTCATCCATGAAATTTTCATATACCATTTTTATTTTTATTTCATTTTTTTTCTATTTTGTTGCTTCTTCTTCTGTATCTTTTGTATCTGTTGTCTGCGTGTTCGTCTTGTTTCAGGGGCGTGCTGACTTTGCTGACTTGAATTTGTCGAGCTGCAAACTTAATATAGTTATGATCTCTCTTTCTCTCTCTCTCGCTTGTTGTAGACTACACTGGTGGTCGCACACATTAGTCACAGCTGGCGGCTCAATCGGTAACCGTAGGCTGATAAGCAGTGGACAGTGTGAGAGAGAGAGAGAGAGGGGGCAGAGAGAGTGTCTGCGTGTGTGTATTGGACAGATACTCTGCCGTTTCGCCTCGTTGTCAGTCATAAAAATCATGTTCGTTCTGACTTTTATTATTCATTATTTTCGCATTTATTTCGCCAGCTACGCAACTGCTTGAGAGCAGCAGCAGATCGAGCTGAATTCCGCCATTTAATAGAGGTATCAAAAAGTGCAGTCAGGCTGCTGCTGCCGCTGCTGCTGCTGCTCGGCTGATGACAGTGGCTTATCAAGTGCAGCGGGCTGGGGCCGTTTAAAATTGCATTTCTCAACACAAAAATCACAAATCACTGCGCGGCATGCAATCTCTCACACAAATCATTCCATTTTTGCCCTGCCCCGCGACGCCAAGTGTCATTAGCGTCACACGTCGTCGTCGTCGTGGTCGTCATCGTCGTCGTCGTTGTGGTCGTCGTTAGCTTCATGTCGGACGCTTCGTTCATTCGTTCGTTTAAGTGTTTATTAGTATGAAACATTTATCAGCAATTATAATGTCTGTGAGTGTGTTTGTGTGTGTAGCGAACTTTTCGACCCGAGATAGCGAGCGGCGGACACGCTTTTATGGCCGCCACTGTGCGTCAAGCTAAACGCTTTTTAAATGTAGCCGCAAATTAAGCAACAAATGGCATAGGCTGGCCACATCTCGAGTGGATACACTGACACACACGCCCTGCCCATTCCACGGGGGTGGCAGCACTGTTTTTTATGCAAACACACTGTGGCAACACCTAAGACATTAGCCGCACTTCACTCCAGTCCGCACGGCCCGAAACCAAACATTCAATGACAAATTATGCGCTCCCTCTTGGGCGTTACCCACCTGCCTGGCACGCCTCCCCCGCCTCGTCCGCCCAGCGACTAACCAGCGATCCCACCTACTACATGCATAGTACACGGCATAACTACCTGACCCGAGTCTAGCATTAACATTCCCATGTTGTTATGCCACCTACCACCGCAGTCCACCTCGATTCCGTCTCTATAAAGCGGCAACGGGAGCGTGTCGTGGGCGTAGCAGAGGGGCGTGCTCGCTGTGTAGGAAATTTTTGACATTTTGTAACGGCAGCAGCGGCAGCAGCAGCAGCTGAGTGCAGACAAACGAGGCAAATTATCTTGCGTCAACAGGAAGAAAACCTTGGGTAGAACACACACTTTTTCGGTTAGTCCGAGGCACCCTATATGCCCAGCGAGAGAGAGTGAGGGAGGTAGAGAGTGCCTAATGATAAACGACATTAGTGAAACGTATAGTTAGTACAGGGCACAGGCATTGGCGACGGGAACGCGAACGGGAACGGGGGCGGGGAATAGGAAACGTTCAAGTGCATAATGAGGTAGGAAAATACCGCAGAAGGAAATGAAGTTGTCGAACTGCGCCCGAAGGTGAAGGTGACCAAGCTGACTAACGAGCCGAGAAAGAAGCGACTGAGGTAAAGGAAAGGTTGCTACAAATTATCACTTTGTAGGACGAAATGACAGAGGAGTTTAATATTGAAAAAGAAGGTAACACTTTAGGCACATTTAACTAAAATACAAATTAAATAGATAAAAGAACGTTTAATTTCTTCAAAGGCGGGCTTATATAAAAGATATAAGAGTTTCTAGTTGGAATATTTTAACAGATACATCAAGTTCATGCACATGTAACTCGGCCTGTCTTCATTAAAATTCGAAAAATGTGAATAACTTCTTGAAAACAGGAATAAACAAAATTCCGTTATTAAGCAGCTCTCTCATATATAAAGAAAGATTCTCGCTTCAGAAATATGCCAAATATATAACGTAAATTGCACTAGAAATATCAACATCATATGATTTTAATTTTGTCGCAAAGCAGAGGATCACTTGCTTACGCAGGCATGTACGAGAGAGAGAGAGAGAGAGCAATGGCATTTATACTGAACCTCATTAACATTTCTGCTGCCATACTTCTTCCTTCTTCAGCTTCTGCTTTCTCTTCGCCCTCCTTCCGCATCCCCTGGCATGCCGCAGATCATTGAACTTGGTGTCTTTGTGTCAGCATTGGCGTTGGCAATATCATCTGCAATTGTGTCGCATGTCCGAAAAACGATGACAAGCGCAGAAGAAGCGCTGGCAAATGATGGCGGGGACTGGCACTGGTTTCAGTATGGTTTTTCCTGTGGTTCTGCCCCAACTCCTCACTCCCCCCTTCATCTCTCTCGCTCTCTGTGCCTACACCCACTGCACACACATGTGCGGGTTGCTAAATTTAAACAACTTTTGCCTGCAAATGCTTTCAATGGAAAAATATCTTTTGTAGCGCCAAATGGCGCCGTGGCAAAAGTTTCATTTTGTTTGGTTTCGTTTCGTTTTATTTTGCTTCGTTTCATATCGTTGTTGTTTTCTCTCTGCTTTTCGCCTCTTCAAATATTCATTGAGTTTGAGTAAAAGGCCGATGTCGAGGCTGAGGCTGATGCTGAGGCCGTGGCCGAGAACGTGGCTGGGGGCTGCTGCTGCCGCTGCTGTTGCTGGTGATGCAGGCACGCAGCCATTTCATTAGCAGACAGCAGACCCCATCTCCATCCCATCTCCATCTGCAGCTCCTGTCGAGCATATGGAGCTGCTAAGGCCCGAGCGCGCGCTCCTCTTCACATTTAAATGCGCACATAATTTCTAATTTGTGCTCCTAATTTATGTGCTCCAGCAGCGCGACCCAAACTTAGCACAACAAACTTGCCAATTTAACGGCGCTCGGGCAGAAGCAAAGCAAAGGCAGAAAGTGCGAGGAAAAGAAAAAAAAACGGAGAAGAAGAAGCTTGCGCTTCTCAAAGCAGAAGATGGCAGGGAAAAAGTTTTGCCGCCACTTACATATAAGAAATAAATAAAGCCATTTCTTCTAATATACAAAAAGCCTCGAACGAGAACAAGAAATGAGAAAATTACTTTTTTATAAGTACGAAAGCGGAGAAGGGAAAGCAACCACCGCATAGCCAATGCCAGAGTCGGGCAGCCATCCACCCCGCCTCTCTCAATCTCTCTCCTTCTGTCAGGGCACACACCTTGCCGAGTACTTGCGGGGGTGTGCAGGCGGAGACGGAGGCTGCCCTTACATTGGCAAACATTGCCTAATTTGGAATTGCCTACAAAATGTGCATTAAAATAACTAGAATCTACTACGACACTCCCCTCCCTCCCACGCTCTTCCCATGCCACGCCCTGTGCAAAGTGAAAGGGTCCCCCTGCCCCGAAAAAGGTGTGTAATAAAAACAAATGTCTGTCGTTTGTTTATATCAGCGAGCGACAACTTCTTTTTTTTCGGCTCCCCTCTTTGGGACGTTGCGTATACGCCGCGTGGGCCGTGCGAATTGCAAAACCCTTTGCCAAGTAGCACCTGGTGTGGTCTCAGCGCAAGAGATTCAGATAGAGAGGGAGAGAGAGAGAAAGGGAGATTTTAGTGCGCCGCAATGACATGCAATGAAATCAAAAGGCATGCAGCAAGAAAAGTCGAAAAATCGAACTAAATTTTACGACATAAACATAAATTTTATGACAGGGCGAAAGAGTAAACGCTCGCTCGCTGGCTTGAAGGGAGAACCTGACCAAGGAAATCAATTTTATGTGCTGGCCAAAATAACAACAACAAGAGCAACAACAACAACAAATAATTTCCATCAAAGCGAACTGTGCGGAGCGACCACAAGAAAGCGGGCGTAGAAAAATCTATAAAAAATATGTGAGAACTATTAAAAAGTCGTAAACTGAAACCAACTGAACATCCCCGCAAGGCAGCAGGGATGGGAGGCGGGGGAGAAGCGACATAAAGTGTTTTGCTTTGGCTTTGCATGTCGTAAAGTCGATAGAGACAGAGATAGAGCTATAGAGCTATACAGATAGAGCTCGAGTCGAACGAGATAATGCCAGGCAGGCAATATACGAGTAGTCGCTGCGTCTCTCTGACAGTCTGTCTGTCTGTCTCTCCATCTCTCTCGCTCGCTTTCTGTCTGTCTGTCTTTGCGTCTTCCCGGAAATTGTTTAACCCACTGAACGTTTCTCGGAGTTGGGCGTGCGCGCTTGCATTAATAATGCCATTAATGCTCGCATTACAAGTGTAATAATAATTGTCCTTGATAGATACCACACACACACTCTCACTCATACACACACACACCGGCACACACATGTTGTGGCTGCAATTAGGCCAAGCGGCTGTCCAAAGTGTCCGACTTGGCTTGCGACTGCATTTTGGCTTAATGTAAACGCATTTAAACGCAATTACTTTTCACTCGCTCTGCACAGGTATGTGTGTGTGTTGGGTGTTTTCTTACCAACTGACACGTACCAAAGTAATTTCTGTTGTTGTTGCCATTGCTGTTGCTGCTGATGATGATTGCCGCCGCCGTCGCTTGGAGTGTCGTCATAAAGATCCTTTATCAAAACGTTAATGGATTGAGTTATATGTGCAGGCACATACTTACGATAGTTGTTTTGTATCTGTTCTGTGTGTGTGTGAAATATTTACACGTGTGTCCGTTCGAGTGGCCCAGCAATTGCATTCGTAGTCGGCACACACACTCGCCTAGCTGTTGCGTATTTATTTAATGTAAAGTTAATGAAATGCTTCGTTCCCCCGTGTGCGTAATTGTCTCGAGCCTAGGCCCGTCCGGCATTATTAATTATGACGCACCCCAATTTTTTGTGCAGCAGGAGCAGCGCTCAGCAGCGAAGCCTGTTTTCATATCGAGCATATTGGGTAATTTGACGTCGGGCCCTGTAGCAGCCTATGAATGTGCTGAAAGCCCATATTAATTGCATTTTAATGAAGCTAGAAAGTGTATCTGTCAGATACGAGCTACGAAGTGAACCCTTTTTCACATTTTTTTCCCGGGAATTGCAGTACTAACTTATCGCTATCGATAATGATAGGTTACGCGTTTCTAAACGCAAGATAAGAGCCAGAGAGAGAGAGGCAAAGGATAGTTAAATATGCAGGCCTATCATGCGGCCTATGGGGACTTTAAGAACCTAGTTATACAAACTGTTTCAATTGGCATATGCCAACCAATGTAGCCATCTCTCTCTCGGCCAACCACAAATGAAATTAAATATAGGCAGTCGGGGGAGCGGGTAGAAAAGTGCACAAAAAAGTGCAAATAAATCCAATGAAATAAATAAAACAAAAAAGGTACAAAAATCGCTGCGGTTGGCGACTGTTTTTTTGTTTTTATTCTATTATCAGTTTGTTATGGTAGAACAAAAAAATTAAATAAAATAAATGATGTTTGTGGGAGGGGGCATTGCATATTTGAGTAAATGGAGGCGGCGCCTGTGTGTGTGTGTGTGCTGATAAAAAATTCATTAATTCATATGCAAAATGCAATTAAGCGCAGTGGCAGCCACAAAAAACGAAAAAACAAAGATGACAATTAAAAAATTCGTGGCATAAATAAATGTGAAACAGCAAACGCAGCAGCAGCAGTTAAATTAACAAATTGCATGCATATTTTAAATAAATATAAATATTTTAATAAGATTAAACTATAATGCAGGCAAATGTCAAAGCGCCGCGCATTCCCGCCGGGCACTGGCAATAACAACAGAAAATGCAAAAAAATATCCATCTGCTTAATTTATGCGGTTTTCAATTACCCTTTTGATATGAATTAATGACCGCAGTGCCGCGTGGACACAGTTGCGCTCTATCTGGCTGTCGTCCCCTCTCACTCTTACACTATGTTTTTGCTAGCCACATAATTTAATTAAACTGCAATGGCAACAGCAAACAAAAAGCTAACTCGACTCGGCCACCCAATCAGTTGCAGGCAAACGGCCCGCTCTCGGCGCTTCTCAGCCTTGCAAGGCATCGGGTCAAAGGTCGCTCTCGGCGCTTCACAGCATTACAAGGCATCGGTTCAAGGGTCGCTCTACGCGCTTCTCAATGTGCTTACTTTGTGGCTGCAATTTTATTGCATATGCCGCTCTATGCGCTTCTCAACATGCTTACGTCGCTGCTGCCATTTCATTGCATTTTCTATACGTTTCGCTTGTTGCTGCTGTTGTTTTTGTTGCATGCTGCACTCAATCATTTAATCCAAATGTTTTGTTTGCAACTACTTTGAGCTATGCGCATTCCAGCAACCACAACCGCAGCAACAAGCTACGGCAACGGCAACAAGCGCAGAAGAAACAACAACATTCCTGTGCCCGTCGTTGTCTGTTGTCTGCAGTCTTCGGGCCTGGCCAGTACAATTTCATGCCCGTGTAAACTATTTGTCGACAATTTTGTCTGGTACAAAAGTCCGCGTGCCAGTGTCCGAACCATCCAAGCAAGCCCCGAAGCGAACTCAAGTCCCCGCCACAGTGCCACAGTCTGTCTCAGGCCTCAGTCCCCGTCCCCAATTGCAGTCAGCGTCCAGCAAAGCGTAAAAGAGCGCGCTGTCACGATACACAAGGCTCAGACGGCTCAGGGAGCCAGAGACGGGCCAGGCCGGGTCGGGGCCGGTGCCTCTTTTGGGCCCTGCTCAATTGCCGCTCTAATGACTGCAACTTTCGAGTTCGACTTTGCCCTCATCCTTGCCATAAAAATGCACAAAATATGCAAAGTACAACGATTTAAATCAATTCTAAGCGCTATCAAGCTGCATTGTGGCTGCTCGCTGGGCGAGCGCTTATCAAGCGTTAACGCGTGTAAAGTAAGTTTACGTGTAGCACGGCAAAGTGCATTGATAAGCACGAATTGAACCGGAGACCGCGGGTTCTGAGTCCGCGTCGACTTTCTTTGCTCAGTCCCGCTGCCAGCTGCCCGCTGCTGCTGCCTGCCTGCTGATTAGTCGATCAACGCATGAATTCAACCTTTTAAATATATGCAAAAAAAAAAAAAAACAAGAAGAAGCAGAAGAAATTGTTGCCGCAGGAAAGGGCTAAAAGCGGACAACATTGCGGGGCATTAAGAGCCGCAACTCTTGGCAGCTCGCTGCGATTCGTGTCGCCGGCTCTGGCCAACTCCATTATAGCTCATTATCGCCCCGAGCAGCGTCTTACATTATGTTGATGAGTTTTTTTTTGTTTTTTCTTTTATTTTTCTGCTGCTTTTTCGTTGGCCATTCTAATAGAAAAGCCCTTGCTAATTTGAGAGAGGGAGACAGAGATGGCAACTGCGTCGGGGAGGGGGCTGTTCATTAAAAGCCAGCCACGCCCACAATGGCTTTCATTAATTGTTGACAATGATTACCTGGGGCGATGGCCCCAATGACAGTAAAGCGGAGAGCGAGAGAGAGCAAGGCAGCAAAAAAAAAAAACAGAGCACAAAGCAAGAGGCAACGAGTCGAGAGGCAGAGGAGAAGAGGCAGAGGTAGAGGAAGACGCGGACGCAGAAAGAAGCCGCTGCAAAATGCAATTTCAATTTCCAACGACAGGTGATAAATAAATCGAAACACGGCGAATTGAAATGAATCGGCAATCGATTCGATGCGTTGCGCCATATTTGGGCGTTATTTGTGGCTGCCACTGAGTTGCGACCTCGCCTCGACTCCGCTTGAGGCAGAAGCGGAGCCTCGCCAGGCATTTAATTGCCACCACGACGCATGGTCGTTGCTTGCATTTTGAGAAGGTGTTTTGTCGCAGCTCCAGGTAGTTCCCTCTCCTGCCCTAACTCCGTCTTGCCCCGTCTGCGAGTGCGAATTGGCATTTTATTTTGCGCATTTGGCATTTTCGGGTCCGCTTCATTTAGCCGTGTTTAGTGTCCACGTCGCTCGTGATGCTCCCGATGATTTAAGATCTTCTTCTTCGACTTGACAGTGCTGACAACGCAGTGACAGTAAAATTATTTTGTACCCAGGTTAATTATCGCTTGATTTATTTACAAGAACCGATCGTACAGCATATAATAATCTGGCGAACTTCTGCTCTGAAACACGCCAGAAAGTGCAGCTAAGGGTTATGTTTCTAAATCATTTCAGCTGCGCATAACTTGGCAAATAGTTTATGGGCGCCATATGATTGGCTTAAAACGCCATAAAACGATAGCGAAATGTGGCAAAAAACACGGCGAAAAATTAAAATTAAAATTAAATATTTTATTGTATCGGACAGAGCACAACAAACACAAACAAAGAGACAAAAAATTAACCATGACAGCTATAAATATTTTCGAAATAGACACGAAAAAATGTAAATCTGTGCGTTAATTTGCATTTTCGCTGTGGCTGCTGCTGCTGCCGTTGGCGATAACAAAAGCAACAGCAACAACAATTAAAACACGAGACATTGTTAAAATATTAAATTAAAATTAACACGCGGAAAATGGCAAACGGGAAATGCGCGGGAAGTGCCTAGGAAGGGGGGGTGCGAGGGGTTCAATAAAACTGCTTGTCAAAGTGAATTTAAAATAATTATGGCGCATAATGCGGCACGCAGCGCGTATTAAATTAAATGCGCCACAATAAACGAATTAATAATAATAATAGATTATTGCAGAGTGCATATAAAAAACCTTAAAAGGTGTGTAGGCGGGTGGGTTGAGGTAAGGGGTGTGCAAAGTGCAATTGTAATTCTTTAATTTATCATGCTTAATCCGCTTTATTATTGTGCTGCCTAATTAATACGATATGCGATATTCAAATGATTTTTAATCCCCAATCTCTCTTTTCTCTCTCTTTCTCTCGTTGCAGATGGTAAGTTCTTATCATCACTCAATCCTTCAGAACTAACATACGATGGTAAGTCACATTTCATCCTTAAGTCATTTAACACATTTTACACGCAACTTGTGCCCCTCTACGCCCCTGCACCCCCTCTATGCCATGTCTTTTTCGCACATCAATCAAACTGGCAAGTTGACCAAGCTATCAAACTCTCGTCTGTCCGCTTGTACGCCACTCCGCCCGTCCGACCGTCCGCCCGCCCTCGTCTGTCACTAATCCTGCCCTGCTGCAGCGATCACGTTGCCATCGGCGCCACGCCCACTTTGCGCGCCGTGTAGCCGCTTCCTGTTGCGCCGTTGCGCTTCAAATGAGAAATTTCTTTTTAATTTAGACTTAAACTGGACACAAGGGACAGAGGGGGGACCGCGGCCGCGACGGCAGCTGATAAAAAATCATTATAAAGTTAAATTTTAATTAAAAACTACAATCGATTTACTAAAAAAAAAAGGGCAGACTGTCTGCGGCTCATAAATTGGCAGAGGCAGCGTGGCGGTCCCCCTGCCACGCCCACGACGTTAGCCTTGCCCCACTGAGCGAGCGAGTGAAGCTGATGAACTTGTGCCAATTTTGACGTGCGCGCTGTGCCCAGTGGCAGTTGGCAGTTTGATTGCAGCACGACGATAGTCGCCGCGCCGCATCCGGGGCTGCCCGACGTGATTATATAAGCAACGCTTTTCGCTTTCATTAATGAGAACGGCAGCAACAGGCTGGAACGTGATTTTTGCAGCGAATTTGATTTATGGCTCCCACTGTGTGGTTGCTGTCTTGGCTAAGCGCAACTCTCGCTCTCTCTCTCTCTCGCTCTCGCTGTCTGCTTTTATGATGTCACGCAGCGTTAAGCTGCAAAATGCTGTGTAAAATCATAAAAATCGTTCAAATTAGCAATAGTTGCGCCCCCTCTCGATCTCTCTCTCTCTCTCACTTGCAATTTATTGCAGGACACAGTAACCCAGTAAGCACGCCAGACAGAGGCAGAGACTGAGGCGAGAACAACAGGCGCAAAACCTTTGCCGAAAAGCGTAATTTGTAGTATAACCAACAACAACAAGCGAGCGAAGAAGCAGCAACTGCAATGGCCATGGCCGCAGCCAGTGCCAGACAGAGACGCAGACACTGAGAGAGAGGGAGAGCGGGAGCGAGCGCCGCATTTAAGCACAACTTTAAATAATCGTCTGTCAGAACTGTCAAACAAGCCCGGCGAGCGCTAGAATTAATGGCGGCGCAAAGAGAGCGGGCGAGGGAGAGCGAGAGAGCACAGGCAGTTCGCTGTGTCAGTGTCGGTGTCTCTGGGTATCTGTGTATGTGTGTGTGTGCAATTTGTTTGCCCTGCGCAGGCGCAAAGCGTGCATTGAACCTGTGCCTATTCGTATGTGGAGCACAGCCACACACACACACACGCTCGCACACACACGGACGCACACACAGACCAAATGAATTATTGTTTTTGCGCGTATTGAGAGCAGCAGTGGGAGAGGCAACTGAACTTCGCTGCAGCGAAAACGACACGGCGACGCAGTCGCAGCGAGTTAAAAACAATGTCTGCGACGCGACGCGACGTCGACGCTGCTGCTGCTGCTGCTGCCAATGTCGCTGCGGTGCTTTATCACTTTTGCTGCTCGCTCTGCCTGCCTGTGCCTGTGCCTGTATGTGTGTATAAACTTTACACAAAATTAATGCGCTGTGCCGCAGCGGGCGAACTTTCAACTGTTGCTGCCTCTGCTGCTGCCGCCTCTGCCTCTGCCGGCTCAAGATGAAAAATTATTGCTTTTAATTTATTGCATAAACAAAAGCAGCAGGTCTGTGTGTCTGCCCGCTCTCTCTCTGTATGTGTGTGTGGAGTGTGTAACGGCGCTCAAGGTCACGGTTAAAGCGAGAGAGACAGCTGCGCTGCTTGGGGCTTTCCCCGACTGCGCTGTCGCAGCGCCGCCAACTGTCAAAAATGATTTAGTAGTTCAAAGCCGCGTTTTGTTGTTGCCGCCGTCGTCGTTGTGTTTTCGCACTTTTGCCGGCCGCTCTGCTCGCCTGTCAAAAGCAACTTCAATGCGGGCAGGGGCGGGCAGCGAGGTGGGGTGGGGCACCCCGGCACTTTGACACTTGCAGCGGCCATTTTTGACAGCTGCCAAAGGTCAAACTGAAAGCAAAAGTGAAGCCGAAACAAGGCAGCGCAATTTTGACAGATTGCCGTGTGAGTGTGTGTGTGTGTGCCTGTGTGTGGGTGTGTGTGAATGTGTGTGTGTGTGAGAGCGAGACTCGCTGCGCGTACCCGTCCATCAGCGACTTGTCAAGTGCAGCGCAGTTTGCCGAAGCTATGCGCGTTTTTATAGTTCATTGCGCCCAATAAAAGCCAAAGCAACAGGCGAGAGAGTGTCAGAAAGAGACAGCTACAGGCAGTGGAAGTGAGAGAGAGAAAGAGCGAGCGAGCGCGAGCAATGACAGCACCGACAATAAAATGCCAAATCAAAATCAAAAACAGACAAAATTAACTAGTCATAAAAAAGCGACGAGCCGAATGCGAGCACCATAAAATCAACAACAAAAGATACAGCAACAACAACAACTACAACAAAATAGTAAAACATATAGTAGAAAATATATGCGCGAAAACCAGAAACATCAACGCCAAAACGGCAACTGTTGATAGATCATTTGAAATATATGCGCAAATATTTCATTGTCGACAGCATCAAAAAACTGAAACCGAAACCGACAGAGACGACAGCGAAACTGAAACTGAAACCGAACCGAAACCGAAAGCTGCACAACGAAATTCGAAATTCGAAATTCGAAAAATCAAAAAAGCAACTTTGATTTGATTTATGATCTTTGATAAATGAGAATTTAATAAATTTGCCTAAAAAAAACAACCACAACAAAAAATGTAGAAAAAACGCAGCAATAGCATCAGCATCATCATCAACGCAGAGCAAAAACATCAATTAAATCGCGTTGGCAGCCTTCGAGCCTCAAGTCTCGCTTCGATTGTTGTGGATTGATAGACAAATGATGGCGCTTATTTCGTATAGATTAACATGCTGCCGCTCCCCCCGCACCGTCGTCCACTCGCTCTGCTCGCTGAGGTCTGAATGTCGCGCTCTTGATTTGTTTCCAACTCGTTTATCTCGCTTTGTTTGTTTGCCAAGCTGTCTCGCCTGTTATCGATTATCGATTTGTAAAACAATTGCCAATTAGCTGATTTAACCATGTTATTTCCAAGGGGGGTATAGACCCTTTTTATAGCTGCAGCTGCGGATTAATTTGTCTTGAATGAGAGTCGAGCATGGTATTGTAAGTATTGGATTATGATTGGTATATTTTTGGATAGGATATTATAAGAATATAAGCTCGATATGATTTACTATAGCGCAAGAGTAGAGATTATAAAAGATATATTATTACATATATTTTCAAATGATATTGATGGTTTTCAAAGCTTTTTCATTCGGCTCTTTCAATTTGAGAAATTGTTTTATGTGATATTCATAAAGCACACATTTCTTATAACTAGCTTTTCAATCTCTACTCTCGTACTCCATCGAAATTGAATTCAACTTTCATATTTCGCACGCATGCTGCGTGCTTGTGCCGCGACCAATCGAGGATGCTGGGCAACGGGGCGGCGTGCTGACCTACCCGTCGTAAACTCATCATAATTCCATAGCATATGCGCGGGCGCTTAAGCTGTCACAAAGAGAGCGAACCCCAAACCCAGTAACGCCCTCGTAAATCCACCACAATATGCACGCTTGATATTCACTTGCGCCCACGCAGCCGGGTCTCATTCCGGGCCTCATTCCGGGCGATTGTCCTACTGAATTATGCATGCAACAAATTGTATAAAAATATCTGCAACTTTACGTAGTTTACGTGCCGAAATTCGGAAATCAAGTGCGCCGCTCCCGTAGCCGTTGAGAAATTTGAGGCATACTTGTCAGACAGACAGAGACAGGGAAAGAGTGGGATGGCAAGTTTGGGCTTGTGGGATAAGCCCGCACGCTCTGATGTCCCTGGAGACGGGGGCTGCTCCCACACTGCCTTCTGCTCTTTGGCCTCTGCGGCGTTTACAAAGTGATTACTCGTCTTTAAAAATTGATGACTGCGCCTGGACACGTTTTCAATTTGAAAACCAGGCGGCAAAATACTTCTGCTTCCTTACCCAAACAGCCTTGCACCCCTCCTGAGCGACGTCTACTACTTTTCGTTTAACGAAATGGAAACTTGTTTATCTCGTGTGCGTGGGCGTATCGTTTTCTCTTTTCAATGCGTTTTTTTGTTTTGGGCCCCTTCGTGTAGCTGCGACTACGGTGCGGCAATTAAAATACTTGGAGAGCATTAAATCATCATCGTGCGTTGATTGACTCGTGGCTGCTGTCCGTCCTTGAAGATTTACGGCCGTTAAATGCTTCACCCGACAAAAAACTCGCATTTCAGTTGTCACATCGTCGCCATAATCGATTTACCTCGCATCGAAACCGATGACGATTCCGTTGCGGACGCTTTTATTGTTGGTCATAAAACTAGCGGACCGGTCAGTCAGTCAGTCAATCGGTTTGGCTGTCGGCTGTGTAACCAAATATGTTAATGGCCCGCGGCGATAAACTCGAAAAATTTGTTTAATGAATTGAAAAGAGCGCTCGATTTATTTGTAGCTTTTTTCGAAAAGATTTGTTTGTTGCCTTTTGAGTGTCGCTTTGTTTGCGAGTTTTTTCACTTTTCGCTTTAAATTAATTGTGAGACGCTTAAATGGTTTTTTAGTGGCAGTATAAAGCTTTGTTTTCGATTGGGGCGTGGCTAGGGGGCGCCACAGCAGGCGCAATGAAAGCCGTTTAACAGCGCGCGCCTGGAGGTATGCAATGCTTTTGCAATCGCTCATAGATGCGCGTGTGTGTGTATCCGAGTGCAGGTGCATGTGTGTGCGCGTTGAGCATGCAGTTAAGCACATTTAAGCCAACTTCTATGGCAGTTGCATGTAAAGTAAAGTTTCGACAGCGTTTTTATTAGCCAAGAGCAGCAGCAGTAGACGTGGGAGGGAGAAGGCTTAGAAGCAGCGCAGCTGGCGGCGTATGGCTTAAAGTTTGATTAAACTTCAGCATTGATAGCGAACTCGAATTTATAGACACTGCAAGTGTGTGTGTGTGTGCGTGTGTGTGCCTGTCTATGCATGCGCAAACATGACCAACTTTGACATAGCTGAGCACGAGAGCAACCAACAATGCGGCAGCGACTTCAAATGGAAGTGGAAGTGGAAGGGAGTGCGAGAGGGTATGAGGGCGAGGTGTTGGGGAGTGAGGGTGGCATATCCATTTGCCAAAATAGCAAAACTTGCATAAAAACTTTGCGCAACAACTTGGACTTTTTCATCAAACAAAACAACAAAACTGAAGCTGGAAATGAAACAAACTTTTAATGCAGCAGGAGCAGCAGCAGCAGCAGCAGAGGCAGCCAACCAGCGGCAAGCTGGAGCCAACCCACACACACAGAGACACAGCTGTCAGTCAGTCAGGGGGTGAGGGAGGGGAGAGGGAGATGAAGGTGGTAGCCAACATGGCGAACGAAAAGTTTGCCACGCTGCGGCAAAAAGGCGGAAATGCATTCAAAATCTAATATGGCAGCCCTGGTCACGAGCGGGGCAGCGAGCAGAGGCAGCGAGCGGCGGCAGCGGCAAAGCGAGCAAAGAGTGCCAAAGAAGAAAATGCAATTTTCTGAAAAACCCATTAAATGTTAGCCAGAAAAAGCTAGAAAAAAAGCAAGACGACGACGACGACGGAGCTGAGAACGGCAAATAAAGCAAAAGCAGAGGCGAAAGGCGAAAGCCGAAGCTAAAGCGGGAGCAGAAGCAGAGGGCGGCAGCAGCAGCAGTAGAAGATTGCAGCAGTGCCTGGCCAGGGAGGGGCAAGTGGCAGAGGGACATTGAGAGAGTGGGGAGACGGGGACTGCCACTGCAGGCGGAGCCAGTGATAGACTGGCTTTGGCTATGTATTTAGCTGCAGCACAAGTATGTGGGGTATATAAAGCGCCGTCTCGCTGCCTCGCGCTGTCTGTCTGTTGGTCTGCCACGCCCCTGCCGCCCGCGCGCCCCTGTGGGCCAGCATGACTTGTGTGTTTTGAAAGGCAGCATGAAGCCATTAAAAGCACTTTAAAGCGCACAAAAGACGAGCTTAAAGCCGCTAGCAAATGCAGCAAATAGAATAGACACACAGGCACACACTCGCGCACATACACACACACACACAGGAACACACTCAAAGCACAGACGTCTCGCAGCGCTGATAGAGCCATTTACGCCGTCAGCACATAATGATGACAATGCAGCCAACCAAAGCGGCTGTGTGTGTGTGGGAGTGTGCCTCGGTGTCTGTGTGTGTGTGTGTGTGTGTATGGGTGTGCGGGTGTCTGGCTGACGGATTTCCATGGCATATAACAAACACTGCCTTGCGGCACTCGCGGCACAAAAGGATGCTGCAGCTGCTGCAAGGAAGGAGCCACCCAAGCAACAGCAACAGCAACAGCAACAGCAACCACAGCAGCAGCAGCTGTTGTTATTTCTATGCCATGTCCTCTGTCTGTCTCAGTCTGCGTGTGTGTGTGTGTGGCAAGGATATATGCCTGACGATGAAATTTAATGGGGTGCTTTGATGCGATTGGTTTTCATATAACGCAGGCGCTTAAAATCATCGAATCATTCAAAAGAAAACTGAGCTGACTGCTCCACACACACACACACACACTCACGCACAGCTGGAGCAGGCGCCAAGAGCACACTGAGAGAGAGAGAGAAAGAAAAAGAGAGCGAGAGCAGGAGAAATGAAAAGAAAAAAGGCAACGAAACCGAAAACGAAACCGAAACACGCAGCTCGTGTCGAAGAAGAAAGAAAAATGTAGAAAAGCGTAGACAAGAAGCAAAGCAAGGCGAATTTAGAAAAATGCTAGCTGCAGCAGGGGGGGCTGGGTAGGGGTAGGTAGGTGACGGGGGGGGAGGTTCAGCTAGAACACACTGCTTGCTCAATTCGCTGTGTCGGGCTTTGGCACACGATGAAGCTGACGATGACGACAGAACTCAACTCAAACTCAACTCAAACTGTGTGTGTGGGAGAGAGGAGGAAACGGGTCGAGGGAGCAGGAGGGCAGCGAGAAGGGGCGCCTCGACGAGACTGAGCACGAGCGGAGCGCCGATGTCCGAGTCGGATGAGTCTCGCAGCTCGCAGGCGAAGGAATCGCTGTGTCGCTGGCGTCGTTGTCGTTGTTGGAGTCGAAGTCGCAGTCGGATTTCTCGCCAATACGCACACAGACAGCTGCCACACACAGAGCACATAGAGGCGTACACACACACACACACACAGCGCATTTCCTCATTTCTTCATTTTACATTCACTTTTTTTGCTGCCCGTTTTTCTTGTGCCACGTTTCATTCATTTTCAGCATTTACATGTGCACACTGTACATGAATATATATGCTCTATATATGCACTATACATATATATATATACTACTATATATACTTCCTATATCTCTGCTATATATACGCTTGATATCTGCCTTATTAAGCCCTGCTTTGGCGCGCCATTTTAGCTGCAAATTCCACTTGAAGTTTGGCTTTAAAACGGCTGCCAATTAGTGCTCGTAAATTGCGTGGCTAAGCTGTCTGCCAGTGTTGATCAACAAGTTAACGCATCGCAGTGAAGTGCATAAATTTCAGAGCGAGACAGACAGAGAGTGGGAGAGGGTTGGCAAGAGTAGGCGCGAGAGGGGGAGAGGCAGTTAGAGCAAGACATCGCCCGCGCACTGCGAATTGCAGCAAAAGACATTAACAGCGGGGGCAGTGGCATGGTCGGAAAGGAGACTGAGGGGGGTTTTGGAGAGGGTGAGGTTTGGGGCAGGCTTGGGCCAGCCAGCCTGTTTGGGGAGTTCCTGCCTAGACGCGCGCCTCAAGCGGCCGCCATGACAAATCGCGCAGTCAAATTAAGTCGAGCCTGGCGGCGGCCAAGCCACACCCCTCGCCCTGCCTGCCTACTGCCTTCTTGTGCAGCCCAAAAACGCAGTCAAGCAGCAAGCACACATACACACTCGCACACAGATACAGCGCGCACTTATCGATTATTGTAGCATACTTTCTGGCGTCATTTTTGGTGTGTGCTGCGAAATGCCGCCCCTCTGCCCACTTCAGCCCCCCTCCCCACCCCTCCCGCACTCCACAAACTGTGTAGCAGTCTTTAGCTTTATGTGCACATACATCAATGTGTGCGAGGGACAGGGGCCGGGGCAGGAGCAGAGAAATTACTCAGCAAACTCAGCCTTTTGTTTGCCTTGAAAGTCCTGTGCCGCGTCATGGCTGCCACTTGGGGCAAGTAACGGCAATTTGTTGGGCAGTTTTAAAGCGCGTCGCCTTTTATGAACTCGCCCAAAAATACGCACACACGCACACAAGCACACTCGCACACACACACACACGGCAAGTTGCAGACGCAATGACAGCGAGACTATTTAACACGCAGCGTAGCATGAATTTTATGTGTGTGTGTGTGCGAGTGTGTGTGTGTCTGGCACTGGCTGTAAAAAAGGAAAAACCAGTGTCAAGGTTAACGACCAATGAATTTATTTTGCTTGAATAAATTTTACGATAATGAGGAAATTGTCGTCGTCGTTTTGGGTATTTTTAATGCGCGCCTCGGCTCGCTTAATGCGCCTGCGTGTGCGAGCGAGACGGCAGGCGAAAGTGTCTGCGAGTGTGCGTCTGCGAGTGTGTGAGTGTGTGACTGAGTGGGTGCGCGCGCTCGTGTGTGTGTGTGTGTGTGAGTGGGTGAAGGCGTCTCTGATTGTTATTAAAAAATGTCAGACAATTAAGCAGGCAGCCATAAAAAGCTAAGTGAAGCAGACACACATACACGCACACTCACAGGGGCACACACACACACGTGGCACATACGACTACGCACACACAGCTCTCTATCTCCCTCACTCTCTCTCTCTCTCTGTCTTGCTGTTCGCACGATTTGTTTGTCTGGTTTCGCTATCACAAATGCCGCAAACGTTTTTCAATTTCCGGCTGGCACAGTTAGCCGCTGCCACGCCCCTGCCCCTGGCCAGCCTCCTGCCATTTCCCAACTCAACTCAAGCAAAAGTAAATTTGAGCAACTGTAACTGTAACCGAGCAGCTTGAGCCGCCTCTGCCGAGTCCTTTGCGCTGCTTGCTGCATCGCTGATGATGCTGCCACTGCCACTGCGACTGCTGCTGCTGCTGCCTGCCACGCTTGCCACAGCGCACAGGCAACTCCATTTTACGTAACATTAATTCCGTGATTTATTGGGGTCACGTGACCAGCGCAACGGACGACTGCACGACTGCGTCACGAGGCTGCTGCCAGACGAGTTGCCGCTGACCGCAGCCAGCAAGAGTGCTTCAAAGGAGTAGTGCGGGACGGAGGCAGGGGCAGAGGGGTGACAGCAATAGCTCATCGAATGCGGCTAATTTCGGCGGCAGATCGAAAAGCACAGCGAGGGCGGTCGAGGGGGAGGGCTGAAGGGGTGGAAACTGCTGCTGCTGCTGTCAATGTTGAAAGGAAAAGCAAGTTAGTTTTCGCTATTGTTGTTGCTGGAGCTAGTGTTGCTGCTGTGTGACAGTTGCTGCTGCTGTTGTGACAGTTTTAAGCCTTGCTGTTGCAGCTGTAGTTGCTTATGTTGCTGATGCTGTGACTGTTGCTCTTTTTAATATTGCTGCAGCTACACATGTTGCTGCTGTAGCCAGCAGTTTACATTTGCCAGTTGCTGTTGCTGCCCGCATTGCCTGTGTAGGTGTCATAAAGTGCATTCACATTCACACTCACATTCGCATTCACACTCACATTCACATTCTCATTCACCTCGTCGGCGATAAAGTTTATTGTCATCTTACAACAACAAAAATTAATACCAAAACATTTGCCTGGCAACCCTGTTGCTGTTGTTGCTGTCTGGCTGACTGTGTTGGAGATCGCACACGCCTACGCAAACATGTCGCAACTGTCATTCCAGCTTAAGTTCCCCCATTGTACGTTTATATTAGTCGCGCGCTCTCGCAGATAAAGCAGCGACCTGGCCGCAGTGTTCCAGCCTCAGCCTCAGCCGCAGCTCCAGCACCAGCACCAGCCTGGGCCTGGGCACCGACTCGACTGGCTTGCAGCAAGATGCAGATGCCTGTGTTGCTGTTGTTGTTGCTGTTGTTGCCGTGTGTCGCCGTGTGTGTCTTGTGCGCGAAGAGTTACGAGTTGTGCGTCTGACTTTCAAATTCATTTCAAGTGTAAAGCGATATGTCGCACAGGGGCGTAGAGGGATAGGGGTAGGGAGGAGCAAGGGCAGAGGATTGGGATGTGCGAATGAGAATGGAAAGGGGTTTAGGGGGGATCTGCGACTGCGACTGAGGCAGAGGCTGAGACTGAGCCACATCCCGCGTCTGAGCCACGTCCTGAGTTCGACAGGCAGCAGCTGCAGGGAGGGACAGAGGCGGCAGTACAGGGAGAGAGGGAATAGTGCTTGTCGAAGGGGTTGCTTGTATGAATGAGCAGCGGTGCTGTGTGGCGGAGGGGGGCAGCTTGTCGCTTGTTGCTGGTGACAAACTTTGCCTTTGCTTAAGTTACAAGTCATGTTTCTCCCTCTCTCTCTCCCTCCCCCTCTCTTCGCCCACTTGAATTGAATTTGCCACTTGCGAAATTGTTTAAAAGCCTCGCCGTATGCCATTTAAAGCTGCCACGCCCACTGGAACGAGAGAACGACAAAAAATAAAAAAAGTTGTCTAAGCCCAGCGAAATCCATTTTTGAGCTCATGGTTGCATTTTTAATGCATTAGACACGCGCCGCCACTCGCTATCGCGCTGTCTCCCTCTGCCGCACTCTCCCCCCGCGCTGCCCCCTCTCCGGCACTCGTCCCTACTCACCCTATTGCCATCTCGCTCGCTCGAGCACGTTTAAGCCTGCCATTATTTTCATAACTACGCGCGAAAAGCTTTTTCATTTAAATTTAACAAAAATCGCGACTCGCTGTGGAAAAACTCTGTAAAAACTGCAACGGAAAATGCCAGAGCAACAGCAACAGCAACAACAACAGCAGCAGCAGCAGCAGCAGCAAGAATTGCAATCACACGGGCAACAACAGCAACAGCAACAACAATGGCAGCACACACAAAGAGACAACGAGAGCGCATTTGTTGTTGTTGCTGCACAGTCGTAAAGCAGCTGCAGCAGCGCCACCTTCCGGCAGCGCGAGCAGTTGCCATAAATTGCAGCGCTAGAATACCCTGTAAATTAAAGCGAAAGCGAAGCCCCAGAAATGTGCAGCATTTCTCAAGATTTTATTGCCCTGAAAACTTGAAAGTATTTTCAAGAAATGTACTACAAAATCTATGCCAAAATATGTTTAAAAACAATTAAAAAAAATACTAAAAATATACTAGAAAAATAGTCGAAAATTGCATATTCCCATAAGCTGCTAATCTCCGCATCAATAAAACATGTACATCAATTTCCAATCATTTTTTACACATTTTTAATCATTTGCGTGATGTGCGCGCATTTGCCATGTGTTTTTACAGGGTATAAAAAACGTGAAAACGCGAAAAACAAAGCATAATAAAAATGTCGCTTTCGCATTTTAGTATGGTGAAAAAAATGGTGTATGGAGCCAGAGAAAAGCAACAAAAAAATATCGTATATAAAGTTCGTTTTGTGCACGTGAATAATTACGAAAAGAGCAGCATAACGTTGCAGTAGAGAGCGAGAGGGAGTGAGAGAGATGGATACAGGGGAGATGAAAGAGAGACGGGGAGAGTAGGGCACGAAATGTCAGCTCATTTTGAGCACGTTGATGATTGCACAATTCAAGCAACGCTGTGCAGGCAAATCTTTAAGGGGGCACAATTTAGATAATGTGAAAATAAAGATATACACAGGTATATAACAATATATATGTATATACAGGGTATAAGGTAGTGAAGGTGGGAATACTGCAAGTCTTCTAAACATGTTCTTTGATTTTATAAACGTTTGCCAAAAATATGCCTGAGTATTTTATGAAAAACCCCAATTAAACTCAAGAAGTATTGGAATTAAGATAAAGTGAAGTGTATCTGCTTGTATCTCTAGCTTGCAGGCGATTTAAGTGCGACTACAGATACCCTGCATGAATTCACTCACTTAGCGCTTCCTGCATCTGCCTGCTTTCCCCCCTGCCTCTCTTTCTTTCCTTTCATTAGAATCATCCTGCAACTTGTTCAAGCGATTGTGCGTTCGCATTAGTGTTGCCACGCCCACCGGCAGACGTCTTCCCCTCTCCCTTCGCACTCGTTGCGCATTTCACGCGCTCAACCAATTGGAAAATTTACACGTGCAAAATGATGAAAAATTGCTGCGGTTTTCCTTGCCGGAATTTTCCTCATCGTTTTCCACTTTTTTCGAGTAGGAGAAATAAAAAGATAAAAAAGAAAAACAGAGAAAAATTGGAAAAAGGCGCACTGGCAACATTTTCATTTAAAGCTTTAAACGACAGACGGGACCAGCGATAGATGTGTGTGTGTGTTTGTGTGTGTGTATATTATGTATAAATTACGTATACGTGGCTATATACTAATGCACAGATGTGTGTGTGTCGTCTATCTGAATGTGAAATTGGCGCGTTGTTTGCATTGTTTTTGCCTTGTCTTCTCGTTGTTGTTGTTGCTGTTGTCTCGTTTTGTGTGTTATTTAAATTTGTGCGCAATGTTGTCGCGTTGTTGTTGTTGTTGCTTTGTAATATTTTTAATTTTGCGCAGGCAGCGACATAAATCATTTTGTCGCGCATTGCAAAAATTCCAAAAGAGCAAAGCGAAAAAATTACAAAAATTTTTAAATTAGCTCGCAACACACACACACACAGAGAGAGTGAGAGGGGGTGAGAGCGAGAGCGAGAGAAAGCTAGCGGAGCAGGCGAGAGGGAACGAGCGACATAATATGCAAGTGTGGGCGAAAAGGGGGCGCTGCTGGAATTAAATTTTCATATGAAAAACTCGCAGTGGCAACAATGTATGGTAGCGGGAGGGGTGGGGGACGGGCTGAAGTGGCAGAGCGAGGGGCCGACGCAGAGACAGTGCGAGAGGGAGCGGGAGGGTAGAGGCGGGAGTGAGGGGAGGCAAACAAAGCCAAATAGTAGAAAATTGGAAAGATGAAGTTGATTGTGATAGCAACAATGTTGTGGCGCAGTAGGAGCAGAGGGTGAAGCGGGTTGGAGGGGCAGACAGGCGCAGAGTCGTAGCAGATGGGGCAGGCTAGGGCTGGTATGGCGGGTTAGGGGCACCAACACCACCCCCCCCCCTCCCCTGCTTCAAGCGCAAAAAAGCAATTTTCAATTTTTCTACACAGAAAATGCCAGCGACGCAAGCAAGGCTGCTAAAACCTTTGACGACAGACAGGCGAGTGTGGTGCGGGAGGCGAGTGGGAGCGTGGAGGGGGTTGTAGGGGAAACGGAGCAGGGGTGTGGGGTGGCAGGGAAAACGTTTGCGCCTTGCAGTAGTCGTCGCTGTGGCAAGTGATAAATCATTTCAACTGTCACTTTCGAAACACAATTTTATCTAAACACACACAGACTTAGGCACACACACACACTTAGAAAGAGACACACACACTCATAGCAAGGGGCATAGGCAGCGACGGAGACAGGGGGCAGCTACAGCTACAGCGCACACATTGTTGGCATTTTGGGGTTCAATTGTTGTTGTTGTTGTTGTTGTTGCTGCTGTTGTTGCTGCTGTTGTTGCTGCTGCTGTTGTTGCCGTCTGGGGTGGCTTCAATTTCGAACATGTCGAAAATGTCTATGGAAATTCTCCGCATGAGTGTATGTGTGTGTGTGTGTGTGTGCACTTATTAATGTGTGTCACACGCTGCACGCTGTGTAATTTAGCTGCATTTTGTCTGAACTTTGTGCTGCGATAAGAAAACGCGTCGCTGCATTCTACGCTGCCCCTGCCCCACTCTCTCTCTCCGTCTCCTCCCTGTTTATCGCCCATCAATGCACGAGGCCAAGAGCGTCGCTAGCGCCATTTATCAGGCACTCGAGGGCTGCGCGGTGGGCGGGCAGGGGGAGACGCTGCCTATAAATACGGCGCAACAGTGCCACGCCCCCTCGGCCTCTTCTCTGGCCCCTGCTCAGTTAGAACAATAAAAATGCGCCAAGTGAAAAGTGAAAAGTGACTGAAAACACGCCGTGCGGCTATTTAAAATGCCATAAATTCGCCGTGACTACAGCAACAGCAACAAGCAACAACAACAACAACTACAACTACAACTACAACAACAACAACAACAGCAATGGCTGCAAAACTATTTTGGGGGAAAGAGAAAAGATTTCTTGCGGCGCGCTGCTTTATTTTATTTTTGTCAATTTATTGATTTAACATTGCATAATAAGCAGCAGCAACAGCAGCGGCAACAAAGTTCACAAAATCATTAACTTGGCTCTGGCGTCTACAAACAAAGCGCAAGCAACAACGGCAGCGCAGTCAACGCCAGCAGCGTCGGCAGCGCGTAGCAGCAGCGGAGCAAACGAAACGACGAGCAACCTTTGTATTGACTGGTCGGTCGCCTCGTCTCGCAACTCAATTCGCCTTCAATTCGCCTCGCACACGCACGCACACAAACTCTGCCATGTATACTTAACGGCAACGCGCCATCTCGCTTGCGCAAGCGAGACAGCTCTAAGCAATGGCGCTGCCTTCTTACGATATAAGCGCGCGCGCTCAACTTACGATACGCTTACGATACGACGGGGAAGTTGCTTGCAGAGAGCGCGCTCTCTGTGTGCTTGAGCGTATGCGTGCGTGTGTGTGTGAGAGAGTCGGGTGCGCTCTCGCGCTCTCGGAGCACACAGCAGACTGTTTGGCTCGGGCTGCCGCTGCCGCTGCCGTTGAGTAGTTTGTGCCGCTGCTGTCGCCTTTTTATTTTATTATTTTTTCAACTATAAAAACGACAATAAAATTTTTAGTGCAAAGATTTATGTGCGAACAATTTGGTTTTTGTCTGAGCTGCTGCTCGACTCAATTAATTTGGAGTCGACGGCGATGGCGACGGCGACGTCGACGTCTCTGATTGGACAGGTGCGACAGCTGTGCAATCTAATATGCCATTAATAATTTTATTTACATCTTATGGAGCACACTCAGTTCAATTTTGAGTATTGTCAGCCACCCCCGCTGCAGGCAGTGCACTCGGCAGGGGTGGTGGGGGAGGGGGGTGTGAGGGAGGTCGTCGCGCTGTGTACACGATAAACACCCCACAAAAGCGTCCATAAAACGTGCCCATTACTACCAAGAAAATTGCCCATTAAGAAAACGAAGCAGACGCCGCGGCAAGAGCTTTACTTGTTGTTGTTGTTGTTGTTGTTGCACTGGGCAGCGCTCAAAATTTAAATAAAGGTGCGTCGCCCTTGCTCACAAAAAAAAACCAAAAATAATAGAAATCGCGCTGAGTGGTAGAGGGGGGACGGGGGGATTGTAGCACCCCCTGCCGCAGCGAAGCACTACGCCACTTGGCCCACAGTGTCTTCATTGTGCTTTAGAGCCAATAAACCAAATTATTATTAGCGCCATTTTCCATGCTTTTCATTTTACTTGGTTTTTTTCTTTCGTTGTGCACCTTCTCCCCCCTCTGCCTGCAGCTTTTCTACCATTTTTAGGCACTGCGTATTTCATTTAAAGTTTTATGCGCTTAAAGTGCTCGTTAGGCCGAGTGGCAGAGCGGGCAGGGGCAGGTAGGTAGGGGAATGGGAGCGTGTCTACCTGTCGCTGATTTAGATAGTTGTGGGGGCGGCTTAGTGGGCGCACAGCTGTCAGTCGGCAGCCTGACGAAAGCAGCTCATGCAGCATTAGCAAGCTGTCTCCCTTCCACTCCCCCTCCCTCTCTCTCGCTCTCTTGCTCTCTGTCTGCGCGCTGGCTTAGCATACTGTCAATAGGCTGGCAAATCTTACGCATGACAAGTGCGACAAATAGCGCAAGATACACTGAACCAAGTTAAGAGCTTGCACTCTAAAGATATGCTAGTTTTTATGGCATATTCTCAACTCGAAGAGTTTATTATGCTTATCAGAAATTGTATTCTAACTGAATCCTGGGAAACATGCTATAAACCGTGTACATTCTTCAACTATCTGTGTTAAGAGCCTGCACTTTAAAGATATTTCATAATATAAAACATCTGAGAACTGCAACTCAAACTAAAGCTCTTTTGAATATCTTGTGTGCCTTATAAAGTATATAGTAAACAGTTTACACATTATAGATTATATATCTTGTATATTCTCACACCTCATAATATAATCTGCCCCAAGCACAGAACTCAGTCATGTTTATTTGATAAGAAATGCTACACATTCGACTAAACTTAAGTATTTCCCATAGCATAAGTATATAGCGCATATATATTCCTGAATCTAACGATCGGCTTTTCCAATTTTTGCCTTGCAGGACGATGGTGTCGAAGAGAATGGTCCTCACCTGCCGATGCTCGCAATGCAGACGCCTCGCGGCGACTGTATTCCTCAGTCTTCCTTGGTAGTCCTGGTAAGTAATTCTTCATCTATCTGATTCCCTCATTTCGGGGCACTCTTCCCGCTTAACACTTGGCTGACCCAGCGACCAACTGACGTCAATGTTTCCATTAGATTTTTGTGATTTACAGTCGCGATTCGAAATTGGCTTTCTT
Organism: Zaprionus inermis; assembly: GCA_018151445.1. Taxonomy (NCBI): domain Eukaryota; kingdom Metazoa; phylum Arthropoda; class Insecta; order Diptera; family Drosophilidae; genus Zaprionus; species Zaprionus inermis. Next base: position 1,428,880 of record JAECXD010001328.1, on the reverse strand, counting down.
TTTTTTTTAGCTATTTTTTTGGGGGGAGGGGATTACATGGCGGGTAGGATGGGGTCTTTAGCAACCTGCCGCCCCTGACAGTAGTGTAGCATTGTTTTTTTTCTCTTCTGTTTTTTCTCTTCATTCTTTTTGCGATTGTGTTGGTTTTGCATTTTTTCTGAGCTTCGCCCCGGCAGAAGTGAGATCCGTCGGCCAGATTGTGCCAAAGAGTTAACGTTAATGGCAAAACTACTAACAATGGCCGCGCTGCCTCACGGCCAACTCGGGCCAACTCGCTCGGGCCGCACTAGGTAATTTCTATAATGATATACGAACTGGCCACAGGCCACAGCCACAGTCGAAGCCAGAGCCAGGCCAAAACAAAGGCACAGTCTGTTGGCCAACTGGCTACAGCAACAGCAACAACAACTGCTGCTGCTGTGGCTGTTGCTGCTGCTGCTGCTATGAGGCTGATAATGGCGTTCGCTGGGGCAGCCAATGGATCAGGATCAGACACAACACTCGCATCATCAGCCAATGCCATGAAATGCGCACAGAGCGCGCACGTCGAACGTGAACAACGCATCAAACTACACTCGACAGCAGGAAAATTCTATTTATTTAATATTGGAATTATTTTTGGCCAAAAATAACTACAACTTGCATACCCCTAAACATTCTGAAACATAGACTAGCGCTTGCATAGATCTATGCACTCTTGACAAGAAATAGGTCGTTTTCAAAACAAGCTAAACTACTTTTATGCCTGAATCTTTAGCTTACAGTTGCACAAGCTGTAAATCTTAACTCCACAACTGTTTAATTTATTTAAAAATTCAAATTTCCGTAAAAACTTTGGCATATTACTCATAATAACAAACAAAAGATCGTATTTTATGAAATTACACAAGGCAGACCGACTGTAAAGTTGCCAGATTTAGACAGATTTAAAAACTCTAATAAATAATTCACACATGAAACTTACTAGATCTTTTTTTATCTTATAGTTTATGCTACTTCCTGCTGCCATGTAGCACAGTGTAGCTTGACTAGCAGCAGTTTAGTCATGGGGCGGAGCTCATGTTCGCAATGCGTGCCAATTATTGTAGAGTTTTCTTCTAATATTCACTATGCGCACTACCTCTCTCTCTCTCTCTCTCTGCCTGTCTCTCTCTGCTGGCGCGTCTATGCAGCGTAATCAAAATTCCAAGTGCCAGCAGGTTGCTCACTCGAGCAATTCGTTAAAGTCAATTTGCAAATCATTTTTCCATTGAAACTCAATCTACGTCGACGTGAAAATACCCAAAAGGAATGAGCGCAGCGCAAAGACTTCGGCTCGTAGCCGCTGTCTGCGAGTCTGCCAGTCTGCCAGGCTGCCAGTCTTCAGTCTTCTAGTCTTCTAAAGTCGACCTCGCTCCATCTCTCTCGCTCTCTCTCTCTCTCTCTGGCTTCCTCTGGCTGTGCCTCCTTTGCCGCATCGATAATAATGATTTTCTTTGAAATGCATACTTGAGTCGCAGTCGCAGTCTCCCCCTCTCGCTCTCTGGCTACGCCTCTGACAGACATCTTTGTGCTGCTCGCGCTCTCCCTGCGCCTGCTGCCCACTCTCCCCACTCCGGCTTAGACTTCGATGGCTTCGAACGTGGTGTAATAATACTAAATTGTTGCTGATTATCCTTTTGGCGGTTCGCCTTTGGACATGTTTCGTTGCCAACGGACTGGGTTCCTCTTTTGCATACGCTCGGCTCAGCTTCGACTTGTTGTTGTTGTTGCTTGTTGTTGCCTGAAAATGGCGTCACAGTCGGTGAACAAGAGGCCCGTTGTGGAGCCTCACTCTGGCTCTGGCTCTGGCTCTGGCCCGGGTTCTGCGCGCATCTGCATCTCTATTTCGGCCGCTTCTTTCTCTCTCGCTGCCTGCGCCGTGCTCGAGTTGATTCTGAAAGAAATCAAGCAAAAATCAAAGCCCAAAGCCGCCAAGCTCCAAGTGGAGTATGGAGTGGGAAGTGGGGAGCAGAGTGTGGAGCGGAGTAGAGCAGAGTCATGGAGTGCTCTGGCCCCCACTTCAATGGTCACATAAATAGACTTGGCCGGGAAAATCGTGTGTTGCGACGCTTGAGCCTCGTCTCTTTCGCTCTCTGCTTCTCTGTCTCTCTCCCCCTCCCTCTTCTACATCTCTTCCTCTCCCTCTCTCTCTCGACTGTTGCCTTTTTTCGGCTTTGTCGGCACTTGAGTCACACTGCCAGTCGCAGCTTGGCTCAAACGTTTTTCCACTCCACACACACGTTTTTCGCGGAAAGCGTCGATAATTACCGTTAAATAACCCAAGTTCCAAGCAGCAGCTCCCTGCTCTGCCCAGCTGCTTGGTCTTGGTCCGCCGGCTCCTTTAGCTGTCAGCAACGACGCAGTCCTTGACAATTGTCAACGCGACACAGGCGACTCCGCTCAAGGCTGTGCCTCGCCTGCGCTGTCTGCAAGTTAATTGCGGCAGGCAGAGCATAGGGGGATAGGGGGGTCAGCGGGCCGGGAGGGGTAGAGTGTGGCAGGCAGAGGGAGTTGAGAACTGTGTAGGAGCGAGAGAGTCCAAGTTGCTCCCAGTCGTTTGGGCCAAACAAATTTTGCATACCAAATGCGAATTGTTGTTGCCGTTGCTGCTGCTGTTGCTGTTGCTGCTGTTGCTGATGTTGCTGCTGTTGTTGCTGTTGCTGCTGCTGCCGCCTTTTTGCGCTCGGCAAACTTAGTCGAAGTTGCACTTTGCATTTTAACTTGGCCAAATCAATTAACAAACAATAAACGTTTGTTTGTTGCCCAAGCCAGACACGTATTTTATTTAAGTATCTAGAATATTAAAATGGGATCAGACACGACGACAGCAAGAGGCAGCGAAAGACAGAGAAAGAGTGAGAGAACGACAAAGAGAGGCGCGTAGTGGGAGTGCGAGGGAGAGTGACAAAAATTGAGGCACTGCGTCGTCGGCTCGACGCATTCATCGAAACGTTTTTGGAATATTTGAGCGGGTTTCGCTTCGTTTTGCTTTCTTCTTCGGCTGCAACCAACAATCCGTAAGATACTTTTTGTTGTTGTTGTTGTTGTTTGCTGTTGCTGCTGGCTTAATCTGTCGCAATGGCCGCGGCAGACCTTGGTGAGAACCACGAAACCACCCAGCAGCAGCGACAGCGACGCCGCCGCCGTCGCCGCATCAACTTAAGACGATTATTTATGAACTGGCGACGCGGGCTGCGGACAAGGGGCTGAGGAGGGGGGAGAGTGGGGAGTGGGGAGTGGATAGGGGTACAGAGTCAGAGAGCTCAGCAATGGCCGCCTGCAGGACACTGACATCGACACCGGCAGCGACAGCGTCACCTCCAAGCTGCAGTCTCCTCTTGCTGCCTCTGCTCCTCCCTTTCTCAGCTGCCTTGGTGCCTGCTTCTTCTCTATCTGCTGCCTGCTCTACGTTCTCCTCTCTCTCTCTCTCTCTCTCTCTCTCTCTCTGTCTCTCTCTCTCTCTCTCAGTTCCTCTACTGCTGCGACTGTCTCCTTGTACCTCTGCTGCCTGCTGCTGCTGCGCTTCCTCCTGCTGCACTCGCTGCTCCTGCTCCCGCTCCTCCCCTGCCTCTCATTGCGTACATGTGTACAATGTAGCAATGCGTGTTCGATGACTTAAATGACAGCGCAGTGAGGTGTCCATGAGCGTGGCTCCGGACCTCCTTCTGCCACTAGGGGGGGCAGCACCGGCATTCTGCGTCGTATGTTGCATGTGACAAGACGTTGCAACGTTCAGTTCACAAAATACTCTTAGCCATGTTATTACAAAGTGGCTAAATGACTGACCACGTAGTTGGTGGGATTGCTTCCTTCAGCTTCAACTCCTCCTTTTTCTGCTCCTTCCCCTGCTTCTCCCTCCTCATTCTCCTTCAACCATTTCGCAATTGACCAATGGAACTCAATGGAATCAGTTGCCCCGTTGATTATCACGCTGTGCAGGCTGTTGCAGCTTCGCTATCTCCCACCTCCACTCCCTCACTTTCTTCCCCTCTACTCTTACACTGCCCCGCTGTCCCTGCCACCCCAATACCCCTCTGTCGCGTCTGTTTTTGGCCGCCTTTCCTGGTAGATCATAAAAAACACGTCGAATGGCTTCGCCTTTGCCTTTGCTGCGTCTCAGCTCTCCACCAGGTTCCGGACTGATCTCTGCTGCTCACCTTGCCTGCAACATATTTGCATAGCCTTTATGAGACAGAAACAACTACAACAATATTAGCTACAACAACAACGGCAACAATCGACTTGATTTGCGTGCGAAAGCTGCAAAATGAAAAAAAAAAGTTGCGTTTCCTTTGCCGTCGGCTTTAGACATTTTTATTTTTAGTTTATTTTTGGTATTCGTTTTTTTTTTGGTATTTTTTTAGTATTATTTTGGGTGCATTGTTTTGTCTTATTTATTTTTTCTGCATTTGATTTGCTCCAAATATTTTTCGGGCTTCACACTTGGCCCCGTAGGTTCCTCCGCAAAGAGCGCGCCGGCTGTGATTGATTGCTGCGAGTCGGGGCTGAGTGTGTGTGAATATATATCATATTTTTATAGCAAACAAAAAACCAACAACACCATGAAGAGCGACAGCATTTTGCGGTCAGAGTCTGCACGAAAATTTCAAAAACAACAAAAAAACGAGAGAAAAATGAAAAAAGATTTATTGTTTTTTTTTTTTGTTTTGGGCCTGAGAAATTTTGAAACTTGTTGAGGAAGAGATAATTCATTGAGGGGCGACGTGGGGGCGGGGGGATGGGTTGCCTGCTTGGGGTCGCGTAATTAAATTAGAGTGAAAGGCGCGGGGCGTGGCCAGCGTAGTTTAAGTAAAAATTTATGATGACTGCCTGAAACTAATCTCCCTCTCTCTCTCTCTCTCTTTGCAGACAATTTCGGAACGAGTGCAAGTGGTAAGCTTTCTCTTTAGACATGTAAGACCCCTCGTCGACCCCCTCTTTTCTTTCGCTCACAACTGCAGCCAATGAAACGCCTCGAGCTGCTGCAAAATGGCCAAGAAAAAGGCGAGATATGCCAAGAAACATGCAGATATACCATGGATGTACACAGTTTATTCTTCTCTTTACCATATACCATGATATACACGTCTATAGAGACGACTATACAAACAACTATACACATGCCTATATAGAGAGTTGTTTGTGTGCTTCTTTACGCGATCCACCAACAGCAGCGTGAGCAATCTGCAACAAAGCGTAACGCTCTCCCGAACCCGGGACGAAGCAGAAACGGGGGGGACTGGAAGACTGCGAGACTGGCTGGCTGCCTTCTGATGCGCGCCCTTCATTTAGCGTTTGACAGGACCCATAATTATAAACGGGCATAACCCATCATCAGCCTCAGTCACGGGTCTTTCTCTTCGACTGCGACTGCGACTCCGACTCCGACTCCAACTCCATCTTCGCCAGGCACAACAACAACAACTAAATGCTGGAGCCATATAAATTTTCTGATTAAGAGCCATCTTATCATTATTATAGACTGTGCGCACGCTCGGGACCGAACCGAACCGAACCGGACCGGGGCTGTGGCTGTGGCTGGGGCTGGGGCTGGGCCTGACTCGGGTGAAACAAAAAAAGAAAAAAATAAAATACCGAAACACACGAGTGTGTGCGTGTGTGTGCCCCCTTGAAGGCATTATAGGGATTTAGTTTTTGGGATTTCGATTTCTCACACACAGAGCGAGAGAGGGAGAGAGAGAGAAAGAGAGGGCTACAGAAATGTGTAGAACATATTGTTGCTTGGGTTTCGTTTCCAAAGATTTCCTGTGAAATACTTTAAGCCCCGTCCCAGGGCCAGAACAGAACAGAACAGAACCGAACAGAACAAGAACAAGAACGAGATTGTGACGGAGATGGAGATGAAGAAGGCAGAGAGAGAGAGAGAGAGGGGAGATGAGGAGCCGCTGCCTGTTTCGGTTCGATTTGGTTGTGTTTTCTCGATTCGGTTTTTGGTTTTGTGTTTTGGGTTAAACATACTTGAAATTCTTGTTTCAACTCGCTTAAGGAGGCGGGGGCGGGACAGGGGTAGCGTGCAACGCCTGCGCGTGTGTGCGTGTGTAATTTAATACGCTTTCGAAATTAAGAAAAATACACTCCGAAATATATTTATATGCATATGTAGTGTGTGATTCCCGTGGCCCCCGCCCCTCCCCCCATCTACCTTTTCCAGCACAAACGAGCGAAAGGTCACAGCGAAAGATTTAAATTTGAAATTAGTATGGCCGCATCGAGCAACATAAATAACAACAGCAGCAGCAACAACAACAACAACAACCTCGACTTTTGTTCAGAGTTATTCTTTATTTTTTTCGAGGGGGAAATATTTCATTTATATTAGACAGTCGCAGAACACTCACGCTCCTCCAACTAGGCAGGTCATTGATTTGTCTGCCTTCTCACTCACTAACTCACTCCCCCCTCCCCTCGCGCTCTTAATTTATGCAGTTGCTGCGCGCTGTTATTAAGTGTAATTTGCATATTATAGAATCCCCCGAAAAGGTTGATACTATTCTCTATTCTCCCTTCATTTTCGAGATTTATTTCTCGCTTTTTGTTTTTACTCTTTTTTTCTAGTTTGTTTTTTTCCCTTGCCGCGCGTTTTTGGCAAGTTTTCTTCGCTTTTCTAGTTTGCACAAAACGTTTTGCAAAGATTTTCGCATGCAGACAGTGTGATGGGGGGGGGAGGAAGCGAAGGAGCAGACAGGGAGGGTTGGGTGCCCGCTTCGTGTCGTGACTGATGCGTTATAATTTTCATGCTGTTAAAAAAGCATTTTCAGTGTGTTATTATAAAGAAAAGAAGCGGAGCAACAAGAAGAACAACAACCTGAGTTACCTGCCCTCTCCCCCCGCCCCCGCTCCCTGTCGTTATCTGTTTTCTTTGCACGCCGTTGTCCGCCCCGACTTTTGTCCGCTGCAATTTGGATGTCAAAAATCAACGGACAGACAAACACTTTTTTTTTACTTCTCGCTCTGCTTTTGTTGTGCTAAACAAAATTACACGCTTATGAATTGCTTAATATCATGTTCGCTATAATACCCGTACTCGTACTATGCCAAAGGAGCGTCTCCCAGACACGCCACAGTTCCCCGAGCCCATCCACGAGCTGCAGCAAGGTGTTTTATCTTTTGGGGCATGTTCTACGGTTTGTTTGTGGCTGAAAGTTGCGTGATTTAGCTGGAATTGGTAGATATATAAAGCAAGAAGTGCATATGTGTAGGCTGTGCTCCCTCATAGCTATTTTCGGTATAACTGAGATATTTAAAACTGGCACAGTTCTCAGTTATTATAAGAACTGGAGACATCAAATTTGGCTTGAAGCGTGCAGAATATGATACGCAGTTAGTGCGTATTTTAAATATTGAACAAAATGCTCATTTTGTGTTTATTGAGCGCTGCATGCAAGTCGCAGCTTTCTGCTTTGACAAACAAATAGATGAATACTATATGTATGTATTTTCAAAGTTTCAAACTAATCGCAGTATGTTCAGAGAACTTATTGAACTAAATATTTTGCGTGGCTTTCAAAGCTTCTTTTATTATATGAAGTATAACTCAGGCAGTCTACCAACTTTTTCATAATATATCGGACTTCCCTGCTCTCAAATTCCTCAATATTCCTTTTGCCATGAGCCACCATTCCGGCCAGAGATTCATTTAATACGTAAAGCAGTTAGCTCTGCCGACGGCAACTGAAACTCTAACTGCGACGAGGTGTCAATGCGAGTGAACAGCCAAGGTCTGTCCCTGTTTCGGCTACAGTTACAGTCTCAGTCTGTGTCTCTGTCTTCCCACTGCAATCCTCGAGCGATATCGAAGGAAAGAACACCCAAAAACAAATTAAACGCGTTGCCATTAATCTTCAAACTGCTGAGACGCACATCATCATGTGCTGCCAGGAGAGGAGGAGCCTCCGCTGCGCTGGGGCCACAATCAAGGTGAGATGCATTTCAACATGTCTCATAAATTCGTGCGGATTGAGGCGCAAAGCGCACTGAAATCTTGTCCAGACGCTGCATTTGCATAAACTACATCGTGAGCCGCAGGAGAGACGACGACTCTTGAGTCTCTCTGTCTGTCTGCCTCTCTGTCTGTCTGCCTGCCTGTCTGCCTGTCTGTTTGTGCACTCTGTAAGCTGCTGTCTTTGTCTCTCTCGCTCTCTCTCTTGGTTTCTTTAACTGCGTTCATAAATTTGGCAAATTTGACAATTATGCGCATTAATAATAAATAAAATTGACAATAATTGAATTTGAATAATTTGGTTTTGCATACGTAAGGCGAGTGAGCCGGGACAGGGAGACGGTGTGCGAGAGGGAGGGCGTGGGGTGACGAGGAAGCCACATATGGCTAATCTGCATATAAGGCGGCAGCTCTGACAGCAACAGCTCTGCCAGTTCTGGCTTGGCTTCGTTTTTGTTTGTGGGTAGGCGTGAAAACATGTGTTGGCTGTGCCCTCAGTCTTTGCCTCTGGTCCCCCCTCCCTGTTCTCCTACTGCTCATTTAGTATTTCTTTTTTATTTGCAACTCTTTTGTTGTTCGCTCGGAATTTTAATAAACTTTTCGAGCACTTTGGGCGGCTTGGCTGGCCTTTTTTCTGGCCAAAAGCACAGCCTGAGAACCAAAGCCAAAGCCGGCTTCAAGGCGAGCGAGCAATCTCAACGGACCGCAAGAAAATAATGAGGCATGAACGAAGTCGAGGCGAGGATGCTGCAGCGGCAGCAGCAGCAGCAGCAGCAAAAAACTGCAACAAGCTGTGGCATTATTATTATTATTTTTCTTACATTTATTATTATATTTTTTTGCCCCGGCCCAAAACAATGCAAGTGCCACAGGCGGCAGCCAGAGCTGGCTCAAAATATTGCAGCGGATCACACAAATCCGCCATAAAAAATGCATATACACATGTACCGCACACACTCACATACACACACGCTGGTAAACTGGTCAAGCCGCGAGAGCCAAAAGCCGCTTTTGTGTTAATACCTCAAAACGTTGCGCTGTTTCTTCCTTCGTTTTTTTTTTGGAGACTGCCACAAAAAATGGCTACAAAAATTGCTATTGACTGTGCGAGTGTGTGAGAGTGTGTGTGTGTGTGTGTGTGTGTGTGTGTGTGTGTGTGTGTGTGTGTGTGTGTGTGTGTGTGTGTGTGTGTGTGTGTGTGTGTGTGTGTGTGTGTGTGTGTGTGTGTGTGTGTGTGTGTGTGTGTGTGTGTGTGTGTGTGTGTGTGTGTGTGTGTGTGTGTGTGTGTGTGTGTGTGTGTGTGTGTGTGTGTGTGTGTGTGTGTGTGTGTGTGTGTGTGTGTGTGTGTGTGTGTGTGTGTGTGTGTGTGTGTGTGTGTGTGTGTGTGTGTGTGTGTGTGTGTGTGTGTGTGTGTGTGTGTGTGTGTGTGTGTGTGTGTGTGTGTGTGTGTGTGTGTGTGTGTGTGTGTGTGTGTGTGTGTGTGTGTGTGTGTGTGTGTGTGTGTGTGTGTGTGTGTGTGTGTGTGTGTGTGTGTGTGTGTGTGTGTGTGTGTGTGTGTGTGTGTGTGTGTGTGTGTGTGTGTGTGTGTGTGTGTGTGTGTGTGTGTGTGTGTGTGTGTGTGTGTGTGTGTGTGTGTGTGTGTGTGTGTGTGTGTGTGTGTGTGTGTGTGTGTGTGTGTGTGTGTGTGTGTGTGTGTGTGTGTGTGTGTGTGTGTGTGTGTGTGATCCATCATCATTTTGCGCGTAGAGAGGCCTGGCAGAAAACATAATTTTCAGCCTGTTTTTCGCACATGAAAATCGTTTTTGGCGGGAAATTGAGCGCATTTAAGTGTATGCGCACTCAAGGGAAGGGATTGCCAGCGCGAATATAATAATAGTAATGGCTCGGAAAAGCAGTTAAAATTCACAAAAAAAAAATTCAGGCTCAAAGCATGTGACATACTTCTAGCTGCGCTTCTTGAATGAAAAGTATGTCCAATAAATCGGAGAAAATTCAACACATATGGCGCCTATAAAGACGTAAATTTAGATAAATAAATTATATATATAAGCTGCATGGAAAAGCGTTAAGAACTCAGCAAAGAACTGCTAAGCTCATATCAAACAGTTGCCTGAGGTGAGCTGCCTTCGAGCCGATCTTCTTGAATGAAAAGTAGTTTCAATAATTCCTAAATATTCTCCATTTGTCACACATGCTCACACGCAAATTGAAACATATAAATCATATAGCTGCGCGCAGCTTTAGCTGCATAAATTACTTCAGCTGCCCAGCCTCTGCCTCTACAATGTTGCTGCAATCGATCGACGTCAGCGCGAAAGGCCTCACAACAGTAGCCAAAACAATGAGCAAAGTAACAACCATAAGACAGCAAATGTAACTCTATGAACAACAACAACAACAACTACTACTACAACTACAATCACAACAAATACTACAACAACAACAACAGAACGAGCTGCCATCAATTATGGCCCCGGCGCCAATTGCAATTTTTCAACATTTTAATTAAGTCGCCGGGCAAACACTTTAAGCTTTTTATTAATTTGCCGATCGTAGTATGGAAAAACTGATATATAGCTTTTCATAATTGTCAGCGCGACAAATCTGCAAGGGAGATGGATCGAAAAGGAGGCGGTCGCAGCGGCAGGGGGCGGCGAGAGACGGGGTTAAAATTAATTGGCCATGTTTATCATGCGGGCAAAGATTGAATTGGGGAAACTTTTATGCTGAATCTCAGAGTTGATGTGTGTGTGTGTGTGTGTGTGTGTCTGCTGAGTGTGTGCATGTGCATGTGTCTCTGTTGTACGTGTGTGTGGGTCTCTCGAGTGTTGCCCAGCTTGGCTAATAAGCAAGATTGGGCCAACACCTTTGGAGGTCTCACTTGGTCAGCAGCCGAGACAAGTGTTTGTTGTCGTTGTTGTTGTTGTTGTTGTTGTTGTTGCTTAGCCACCCACTTCACGAGCAACAGCAACAACAACAAACCAGTAATAACAACAATGACGCCTAAGAAGACGCCCCAACTTGAAGCTTTTGTCATGCGTGAGTCGCGCTTGCCTCGCCTCGTCTCACACTCGAGAGTTGAAGAAGCCGCACAGCTTCTCTCGAGTGTTGCCCCACTCGAGCATTGTTTGCCCAAGCTCTGAGCCCTGCCTCTGCCTCCCTGCCCCTGCTGGCCGTGTGACAAAGCAGTCAGCCGGTGTCCGCTCTGCTCTACGCGAGCAGGATTGCCACCCAGCGCGCTGCTTGATTTCACTTGACATGTTTTTGAATTCAATTAAACGCCTCAAGTTGCTGGCTACGGCCCCAAACACGCCGTGCAGCACGTCTGGCACTCTTTCACGCTGCCACTCCGCTCCCCCTCTCCCTCTTTCCACCCCTCTAGCCGCTACTCGTTGATGCTGCTGCTGTTTATTATTATTAAAAGCAAAACTCAATTAGCTTGGCCAACGCGCTGCGCCAAGATTTGCTGCAGGTTTTGCTGAGCTTAAGCAGACTTCCGCCATGCTTCATGCGGCTCCTGTCTGCCTGCCTGCCTCTTCAGCTACCCCTCTCCCATCCCTCTTGCTGCTGCTGCTCCTCCGCGGCCATTGGATAATGATTGACAGACGATTGGCATGATTTTGTATAAACAAATGCGCTCAAGTCGAAGGCGCAAAAATTGTTTTAAACGAAAACTCACACAACACACACACAGACAGGCTCACGCACACACCAGGCACACACACACACTGGCACACCTAGCGTGAAAATGGAAAGTTTGGCGTTGGCTTTTCCATTTTGTGTGAAGCAGCGAGCGAAAAAGTTTATTTAAAAACTAATTGAAAACTGCTTTTGTTGTTGCTTTTGGGCTGCGACTTGCCACGGTTCGCTTCAGCCGACAGCCGACTGCCACATCCCCTAAGTCCCCTCCCTCCCCATACCTTCCCTCCCCACCCCGTCTGCCCACGCTCATCAAGTGCCCGTGCTACGCGTGTTTGGCCCCAAGAGTGAAAAAACAAAAAAATTTAATTTTCCTTTTTTTTTTAGATTTTTGTTTTTCTGCTTCGCTTTTTTTTGTTCTCTTTGTTGTATTGTCTATTTGAATAGCAATTTGTTTGTTTTCTTTGCCGGAGCCGCTGCCGTCGAACAGTTTTGTGTAAAAGTGCATTTTGTTATTGAAATTTATAAATGCATTTATAGCCCATTCTCCCCATATATATATATATTCTATATATGCTCTGCATATACATGTATTCATGTATATGTATAATTCTATTTCCGAAGCTGCAAACTTTTGAAAGCTGTCATAATAAACTGGCAATAAAAATCATTGCTGGAAATGCATATTAATCGCGCCAAAATGTCTCAATGTGTTTTCTGTGGCGCATGCAGAGTTTTATTTCGATAATATTTAGCAGGAAAATGGCTAAAAGGCCAAAGGGCTGATAGTGCTAACCGAAGAGGAAGTTGCATTAAACATTTTTCAGTAGTTTGCTTCTATAAAGCATATACATTCTTGATCTGTCTTAAATCCGCAACAGATTTAGTTTTTGATTTCTGATCTCTGATTTAAGGCACAATTTGTAGATTAGCAGCTTACTTTAAGCCAAGTCGCTTTGGGCGATATTTGTTTCATATATTGTTGAGTTGCCTCAAGAAGTATATGTATATCTTATTTATTTCTCAAGATATTCCAACCAAACTCACCGTAAGTTACTTTTAAGACGCTTGAAGAACCTCTGTATACCCTTGGTTTTTAATAAGTTCTCTTAGGTCTAACAAAGTTTTGAATGCACTTTTCTACTCTATAGTTGATCTAGCAATAATCTTGCGTGGGTAAAATTTCTTTCGACCTTACAGAGCCACAGCAGGTGCAGCTTTCGATTCTTCCCGTCGCTTTTCGCTCAGTTTCTCGTTTATTATTGTTGTGTTGGCCTGCTTAAATCACTAGGGTTGTCAGCCCTGGCCGAATCAAGTGCAATCTTTTGGCCAATGGTCAACAGGGTTTCCATTAGGAGCATTTGCAATATTTATACGCAGTCAACATGCAACTTTCTTGCACAGCTGCTCGGAGGCGGAGGCCACCCGAAGAACCCAGCGAAGACTCTGCGCCAATGCGGGTGGGTTGCCTACTACCCGTACGTGTGTGTGTGTGTGTGTGTGTTGGGGTGGGCAAGAAAAGCCAGCAGGAAACTAAAAATGTTTTGTATGTCGGAATAAAGGAAAAATCGCAAAATTTACTGCAAATTGGAATTTTGCGCAATTGTAGAAAAAATGTGGCCAAGCAGAGAGCACACACACACACACACACACACACACACACACACACACACCGAGAGTCGTCTGTGGGGGGGGGGGAGCAGGGGCGAGGGTCTGGGGATGGTAAGCCAAGTGAACTGGGCAGGCAGCCCCCTCCAGCAGCCAATGGCAACAACAGCCACAGCATTTTTCCCGTTTTAGTTGTGGGGCAACGGGTGTGTTTGCTCCGCAATAATAACAAGCAACATACGTCTGTCACGCTGTCGGTTTGCCTGGTGCCACCCCCCCCTCACCACTCTCAACCCACCGCGCAAGACGCAGTGGCTCCTGCATCCTTTGGCATCCTGTTTGGACGCCGGCGACGCCGCTTTAAGCCAATAATAAATAAAAATGCTTCTTACATGGAAACAGGCGCAGCCTTGCCTGCCCCACTTGCCTGACTGACACCCACTCTGGCTGCCTGCTCCGGTTCCCAGCTCCTCTCAGCTACCCCTGCTGCCCCCTGCACCTGCACCCCTGTCTTCTCCTGCCCGCTCCTTCCTTCTGCCACAACGAAAATTGCGACTGCATCGAATTTATTTGCGCAGCGCAAACTTATGGAGCTGCTCGAGCAGCTGGAGGAGCAGCTTCAGCAGCAGCCACTGCTTCCATAAAGTCACCAAAGTTATAGTTGAAAATTAATTAAGTTTTGCGCTGAGCTTAACAATTCAATTAAAATAAGAAACAAAGAAAAAACACGGCAGCTACAACAAAAAGCACTTTGGAGCGTGCAGCGTGCAGCGGCAGCGTGGCCACCCGATCCCGGCCAGCCTGGGGCTGCCAAGTGTGCCACAAGTGCTTTTGCACATCGTTATTATAACAATAATAAGCAGCAGCAGCAGCGGGGCAAAGATTAATTGTGTGTTTTGCTGCAGCATCGTGCTGCATTCGAAATTGGAGCAGGCTGCCAGGCCGAGTCGAAGTCGAAGGCGGAGGCGGAGGCGGAGGCGGAGGCGTCTCGAGAGTCTTGGGCGCAAAGTGCAATCCACTTGAAGGAATTTACATATCAGCAGCAGATACCGACGGCATCGGCATCACTTGGCTGCCCCCCGCCCGCCCCGACCCGCTGCACCTTTGCTCAATGCTGCAGCCAAATGCATTAATCAATTTCATGTTTTCTTAAGCGCGCGCGCGCCCGACGCGATTTGAGTGCCTCCACTTGCTCCTCCTGCTGCCCCCAGTCGGCCCTGGTCTGCATCGCTTCTTCCGCGTCTGGGGACGCTTTACGTATGAGTGGAATAATCAATTTCGAGGATCATAAACAACTTTTAATGAAGTTGTTAAGTGCCCGAGAGAGCAGCGCGCGAGCGAGCGAGCGAGGCCCAAAGTGTCGGCCCTTTGTGCCCGCGATAAGCCGAGCAACTGCATCCATAATGGACGCCAGTCGTCTACGACGATTGCGCTGCGTCTCTCTGACTGGTCAGGGAAATGCCAACACACACACACGCGCATAGTTATACGCGTGCGTACAGACACACACATAGAGCGCATTTCCATAATTGCTAAATTATGCAGACGCATTTTGAGTGGAAAACCAAAGCAGAAAGCGGGCTAAGAAGTGTGCGGGAGTGAGAGAGCGATAGAGAGAGAAGGAGAGAGTGCAGCTATGGCAGGGGGAGACCAACAAGTGCGCGGGGGTGTCAGCGGTTTGGGCAGGTTCTTTTGTTTTCTTGGCCGCTTTCTGCTAAATTAATTTTACAACTTTTGCTGCGTATGCGGAGGCGGAGGCGGGGGCAGGGTATGCACGACTTGGCATAGATGGAGTATGAGAGAGTGAGAGGGAGCCATAGAATGTGTTGAGTATTTTCCAGGGTATATTCGCCTTTCTCCTCTTTTGTCTCTTCTCTCTGCCGCCAACTGCTTCCCTCTGTTTTATTTTGTGTTTCTTTGTTTTATGATCGTGTTTAGAAAATCAAGCACGCCACTCAGACAGTCTTCCGTCTATACCTTACCTCCCGCTCCCGCTCGCCCGGCACCTGCCTCCCTCTGCACACGCAGCGAGCGTCTCCATCGGCGACTAAATTAATCAAAACGTACTTCCGGTTTACGCAAAATGGCGTGAAGTCTGCCACCAACAACAGTCCAAATGTGTGCTAGAATGCCTCACTGTGTGCGTGCGTCTGTGTGCGTGCGTCTGTGTGTGTGTGTGTGTTTTCGGCATGTGCTACTGTGAAATTCTTTAGCTGTTGAAAATTAATGAATGAGTTAACTGAAAAATTAATGAAAACCTGTGCGCGCCAAGGGAAACTCGCAGCAGCGGTGCCTGCCTGCCTGCCTGCCAGGTGCCTGCCCAAGGTGTTGTGCGAAAGATAAAGCATGGAAAATTTATGAAGCAATGCCTTTAGAGGGGCTGGGGTCGTAGGGGTAGGGAGGGGCAGGTGCTATAGCGGGAACTGGCTGTCATAGTGTGGCTACCAAGTTAGACGCGTACGTAGACGCGCCGTGTTTGGCGTTGGGAAATATTTGTGATAGGTAGGGGCAGGGAGAGGGGCATGGGGTGGAGGGTTAGGCAGGTCGTAGCGTGAAATTATGCAATATTAGGCCAGGCCGAACCCAGATTGCTGTAGATAGGGAGCACATTTTTGGACCTGCTTTATATTGTTTGCATACGGGGTTGTGGATATGGGAGGGGGGCAGCGGGGGCTGCTTCCTGTCTAAGGCATTTGAGTTACTTAAGTGTAACTAAAACTTTAAGTAAACACACAAATAACATACTTAATATTAAACAAAAATATACACAGATTCATAGAGCGAGCCAAGACGACGACGATGATGATGATGATGATGATGGCGAAAGTCAAGCGGAAGTGGGCGGGGATGGGGGTGGGTGCTGCTGCCCAAGCAAACAAAAGATAAAAGCACAAGAAAATTTAAATTAACCAAAATTATGCATGAGCATTATCAGAAAGAGACAGCGAGACCGGGAGAGAGAGAGAGAGAGGCCGAAAGGCAGAGAAAGCACTCACTGCGTATGACAAATATTAATTTTGTTTAGGGGGCAACACTGAGGCTGAGGGCGGGGGCTGCCCAGGCTGCGGGGATAGTGAGCAGCACCCGCACTGACCTGGCATGTCTTGAGCCGCAGGCGAGCAGCCCCCTGGCAAACAATGTCATTCCATATATGATTATCATCGTTTCGGTTAAGCAGCCGAGGCGGCACTGGCAGCACGGAGTGTGGCAGCACTGGCCGCACTGGCCGGGCTGAGTTAAGTAATGTGATTTTATGCTTGCATTGCAAACAGTCATAAAACACAACAACAACAACAACGCAGAGGGCACAAAATGAGCAAACATTGCTGTGAGTTGTTGTTGACTTAGACAGGGGCACAGATTGAGCGGGGGATGGACTGCTTGATAACTGCTAACTACAATTTAAACTCATCTACTTCTTCGTATTCCCCTACTTGCAGGTGATGCCAGCAACGCCAGCATAGGCAGCGGCGAGGGCACCGGGGAGGAGGACGACGACGCGAGCGGCAAAAAGAACCAAAAGAAACGTGGCATTTTCCCAAAAGTAGCAACAAACATATTGAGAGCGTGGCTGTTTCAGCATTTAACGGTAAGTAGCCACGCCCACTTAACTAACAACTCAGCCAATCGACGTCTAAAACGGCAACCCGATAAAGCCAACCATACGAGGAGGCTGATAAGATTAGGCCCATACGCCAGAGCTGGGTGTGGCCAGCCAGCCAGCCAGCCAGCGAGCGAGCGAGAGAGGGAGAGCCAGGCAAATAGACTGCCTGGTAACCGGTTAGGCGGGGTGCGGGAGGCAGCTGTGGTTAACCTGCTGCGATAAGATTATAAAGATGCGCGCAATGCGCATTGATGACGCCTTTTATAGACTCGACAAGCGCTTCCTCTCCATAAAAATCTAAGAAAACAACTCAGAAAGCTACAGGCGAGTGTGATCGACTAGCATATACCAAGCTTATTTTGCCAATAACTTCTGCATTGATTAAAAGATTGCAAGCAAGTTTTCAGTAGTCAAATGTATCAAGATTGTTGCTAAACCCGCCAAAAATAAACATGCAAGCTTTAGAATTAGCAATATTTGTTGGCTTTAAAGTGAGCTTAGCTCAATTCTAAAGCCAACTTAAGCTACGTGCTATAGCAGCCCGTATTAGCCCAAAACTTGATGGGCCTAACTCTTATGGTCTCTGAGATCAACGTGTTCAAACAGACACATAGCGGAACAAGGCTTTGCCCGCCCATTATGATACCTTTTACATATACTGCCACATCGATTATACCCTACCAGTTCAGGGGTAGCAGGTATTAGAACTATAAACCGCAATCTCAGCAACATCTTGAGGTTGCTTACGCCATATAAGTAGTCAACCCTTTGCAATGCAAACATCTAGGCCAGATCTTAGTTGCCTTGGCCAGTTACCTTACCCCAACCTCAATTAGATTTCCATTTGAGAGCATCAAAGTGCTGCGATAAATGTCATTTGGACGATACTAAAAACAAATTGCGACTGGCAGCGCCAAATGCCCCAAAAAGAAGCCAAGAAGCAACTCGAAGTCGCAGCAAGTTTCAACCTGCCCCCAACACAGTTCAAACTACTCGGCCCGGAAGTGCAGTTCAGTTCGGACTGACCGGATGCCAAATACAAATAAACAGATTTGTTATGCCAAAAAGGATGTTGGTCGGGCGTCGTAAAAGAATCGTATCGTATGCGAGAAGAAGAAGAAGAAGCAGAAGCAGAGATGAGATGAGAAGAGAAAAATAAAAACACAAAACCGAATCCAATAAGATTTTATGCGGCAGCCTGGTCAAGCGGCTGTTAAGGAAGTTCAAACTGCGGGGACAGTTTTGGCCATTAGCTGCCATGGTAAAATGATAGAAATCTTAATGGAATCCATTCTGCCCCTGCCCCCTCTCGCTGCTCCTCTCTTTCTCTCTGACCAACTGCAGGCCAAGACGATAAGCAAACAAATCGGAAATTAAAGTTGAAGCTGCTGCTGCTGCTGCTGCTCTGTTTATCTGGCTACGGTTTTAAAATCGTTTGCCACCCCCGCAGCAACAAAATGCTTGGGCAACCCTCGCAGCGTCTTCCTACCCCACACCCCTGCACCCCCTTTGGGGCACTCACCCTCTGACATTGATGGATTGCCGTTTAAATCAGCGCATCAGTCATGTTTGCCCGGCCCCGTCGCAGGCAAACGCGCTGCGAGTCGCCTTTCACAGCCTCCGCCTCCGGCTCCGCCTGCGTCCGATCCTTGCCAGGCTTTTTTCTTCTACTCCTGCAGCTTAATGCTATTAACGCATTAGAGGAAAAATACTTAAGCGGGAAAAATGCTTTAGACGGGGCAAATCACACACACAGTTTTCATTGCGTATTCAAAGCCGACGCGGGCTAATGCAAATTTCGCTTGATTTTCGAGTCGCCAATTTGATTTATCGCTCGATTTCCATTGGCATAATTAGTCGCTTTCCAACACTGGCGAAATGCAAGACGCAGTCGCTGCCGCTGGCGCTGCGGGCGGCTCGGCTGACGTCGCTGCCTGCCAAAGTCGTTAAAGACGACGTCGACGATGACGACGATGTTGCTAATGAAGTGCACTGCAGTCTATAGGGGAGCAGACAGCTGGGACGGGGGTAGGGGGGCGAGGCAAAGGCGCTGAGTCAGGGTAGGGACAGAGGCGGTGCCAGGGGAGCAGCAGCCGGGGGGAGTCGCAATGTAGCTGAGCCAACCAAAAAACAAAAGCAACACGACGCAGCGCATGCAATGCATGGCTGACTTGTTGTAGTTGCTGCTGTTGTTGTAGTTGCTGTTGTTGTTGTTGTTGTTGTTGTTGCTGCTGTTGCCGCTGCTGTAGTTGCTCATGCTGTACTTGTTGTTGTAGTTGCTGTTTCTGCCATAATTATGGCAGGCGCGCGAATATTTTGTTTACATTTGGCGCGCACTGCAGACAAGCAACGGCAAACGGCAAAAAGTTTCATTTCGCGTGCTCCGCCTACTCGTTGCCACATGCGCCGCGTTGCCCGTCTCCCCGTTCCCTCTTTCGCTCGACTGGCAGTCGGATCTCTCCCCCAGACGAGTGCGCGCGCGCTGGCGGAGCAATTTTCTTGCGGCGCTGCAACCCCCGAAAAAAACACGCGCAAAATGGCCAAATGGCAGGTTGAGGAGGCGAAGCAGGATATGCGAGGGGGGAGTGTTGCATTGTTGTGTCAGCGCGCATGTTGCATGCAACAACGATGACGACGACGACGACGACGACGGCGCTTGGTGTGTGGCATGTAGATTGTGGCTGCGGCAGAGACGAACTCAAGATGCGCTGCGACGAGCGATGCTGGTGACGATCGACGAGCGATGCGGCCAGTCGAGTGCAGTGTGGCAAGTGCGGAGAAGGGGCAGGCAGAGGCAGGGAGAAAGCGAGAGAAAGGCAACAGTAGCTGTAAAGAGCAGGGAGTAGGAGATGAGTGTAGCAGCTGAAGATCAGCGCAGGAATCAAGCCAGGAGCAGCAGCAGCAGCGAAAGAAGAAGAGCTGAGTCAGGAGCAGCTGAGCCGCAGCGGGAGCAGGGAGCAGGGGAGTCAAGCGGCAGCAAGGCGTTGACCAATTGTGCCTACAGCGCGACGCGGCTTTAACCCTTAACTGCCGCCCTCGTTTTGCCAACTGCGCCTACGTAATGCTTCGCTACCTTTGCCGGTTTCTTGACCCCAGCAGCAACAACAACAGCAACTCACACTCGCACCACACACACACGCACACACACATGCACGCTGCATGGCCGTAGGGCATCTTTGCAACGTTGCAACTCAGCGCCGCGACTCGCGTTTGTTGCAAATTATTTTGTGCCCCTCTTGGCGCCTGCCTCTGCCCTCTTGCTCCTACTGTGTACAAAGTTGCGATTAGTGCTCCCTGCACTGCTCCCCGCTCCCCTCTGTCTGTCTGTCTGTCTGCCTGTTGCTCTGTCTCCCTCTCACTCAGTTGGCTTCGCTTGCACATGTAGTGCAAACGCAAAAAATCTTCATAATGGCTGCCACAGGCCGTCGTCGTCGTTGCCGTCGCCGCCGACGCCGCAGCAATTTGCAGTTGTTGTTGCTGCTGCTGCTGTTGCTGTTGTTGCTGTGGCTGTTGCAGTTGCAGCTTGTTTCACAAATGGCGTCGCATTTGGCGTTGTTAATGGCGTCGTCGTCGTCGTCATCGTCGTCGTCGGCTGGCTACGTGTGCATTATCCGCACTGGAGCTGCAGCTGGAGCTGGAGCTGGAGACGACGTCTTGGGCTTGTTGTGCCATGTGTCACGGCACTGCAGGCATGTTGACAACATGTGCGCGGGGTGGGTAGGGGCAGGGGGGCGAGGCCTATGCCTGCGGCTGCTTTGGCACTTGTCGACAGCACTTCAAGTGGGTGGGGGAGGGGCAAGCAGTCGCTGTGAGGCAGGGGGGAGTGGGTATAGAGTAGGCATGGCTGTCCATGCGTCTGTGTGTGTGTGTTGATTGTTTTAAATTCATTTGGCAAGTTTAAATAAACAAAACACGAGCGAAAATATGTGCAAAAGTGGAGCGAGTTAAGCGACTAGACAAAGGCGCAGCGGGCTGAGGGGTAGGGGGTAGGGGCGAGGTAAGGAAGTGGGGTGGGCAAGGGGTGTGCAAAGTGACAACGGAGCAACTTAAAGGCGTGACAGTAATTAATTATTTTGTCGTATGGTAAATTAATAAACCAAATGGACTTTGTTTCACTTGACATGTTTGCACGCGTTGCTACGAGTGTGTGTGTGCGAGCGAGTGTGTGTACGAGTGTGCGAAATGCATAATTGCTTACATTAGCGTAATTGGCGAGCGGTAGCTGCTGCTGCTGCTGCTGGAATAGGAATGCGCTGCAGATAAGCGACGAGAGACAATGAACTTGACAGGGCGGCAAGAAAGAGAGCAGAGTAGGGTGCTGGGAGGGGAAAAGAGAGGGGGGCAATGGCAATGGCAATGGACAACAACTAGAGCCACAGCAAGACACACTATAAATACGATATGCGCTACGATCTGCTGCTGCTGCTGCTCGTAGGGAAATAGATGAGCGCCGCAAAGTATGCTATAAATTTGGTTTTAATTTACCTGCTTGTAATTTATGCCCTTTTGACTTCTTGAGCATTTTATGGACCCCCCCCCCCCCTACCGAGGCAGCCGAACAGAGCAGGCAGCACAGACTGCAGAGGGGGTGCCCAGGCGGGGGCAGGGGTTGCCCTGCACATTTGCCACTGGCATGTCCATTGTATTTACATGGACATTCACGTTTATTTGTCAATACACAAATTTCATAGACTAGTTTTGCCCGTTAGGTTGTATGGCAGGGGCAGTGGGCGTGGCAGTGGCCTGTACCGGACAGCGAACAAATATTGCTGCACACAGACACGCGCACACGCACACAGAGGCAACATGCTGCATACACAAGACAAGACAACACGCAAAATTTATTAAACACAAACAATAAGGAAAGTGCATTTAAGGCGACAGCCAAGCCGAGTAGAGACCGAGGAGGGGGAGGGAAGGGCGGCACAAACTGGGTGTGCACTGGCAGCAGAACAAGGCAACTAAATTGCATTACAGGACAAGCAGAGGACAGCGGACGGACAGGCAGGCAGGCAGAAAGAGAGAGAGAGACAGGAAGAGTGAAGCGACAAGGATGTTGCCTGCGTTGCACATTGCGAATGGAATTGCAAGTTTGCTGCCACTGCCACTCGCATATTGAATACCAAATCCACAATATATGTGGTATATACTATATATAGTATATTTGTAGTATATATATTTAGTATATACCAAGCGTACAGACAGTCTGCAGGCTGCTGAAATGCGCCTCACTCCCACAAGCGGTAAATTTCGCACAAGAACTGCAATTGCTGTCTCTCTCCTCTCTACCTCGCTCTGTGTAAGTGTGTGTGTGTGTCATGCATGTGCAGACAACTGCGGCAAGTCTATGGCTCAAAAGTTCAATTGGCAGCAGCATTACAAGCGGAGACAGACAGACAGACAAGAAGCAGAGAAGCGACGCCTCGGCTCGCCGAGTGCCAAAATCGCAACGCCCACAGCTGCCGGAAGCGACAACGAGAACGCGGGCCGTCAAGGGGTTAAACAAAGCACAAGGGACAACGCACAGGGCATCGGGCATCGGGCACACGGCACAGCGCCTGCGCCAAAGGATCGAGGGCAAACAAAGGCGACGGCGGCGGCAGCAGATTGACAGCCATTTCCGCCGGCTGCACTCGGCCGAGAGCGGCATAGGAGAAGGGGTAGGGCAGGCAGAGGGAGTGGGGGGGGCGAGGGACCACTCATTGAGTCAATATTAGAAATCCAGCAGAACCAACGAAACAAGGCGAAAACAAATAGAAAAATGTAATAAGCGCCAGCAGCAACAACAACGTTGCGATTAGATTAGCGCATAGAAAGCGAAAGAGAGAGAGAGAGAGAGAGTGGGCGAGTGTTGCCACACCCACTTTCACTAGTTTTTTGTTTTTTGGGGGCGATTGGGCGCACTGTTTACTCACTGACGCCACTGTGGCGGCGCGCCGGCTGCAAGATTTATGACACGGCGAGGGGAGGCAGCAGGGACGGGCAGCACTTGGCGCTACGCAGGGCGAGGCGTCGCGTTGCACACAAGAATTGAGGACACTTTGAGTGGCAGCACTGATAAGGGCAACACAGGCAGCCACTGGTCAGAGAGGCAGAGCGGGAGCGGAGGGGCGGTGTCTCTGGCAAAGCAAATAAAACTTGCGTTTTGGGCCGCATTTCAAGTGCAGCGCGCTGACAGGTTCAATTTCTGTGCACATACGTGAAACGCACTTTTATGGCACCCCCCGCCCTATAAGTGGGGTATACCCCCCTGCGCGCCTGCACAACTGACAATGATTGATTATGGCCCAACTATTTCCCTGTGACTAACTGTAAATCTTGCTGCTAATTGAATTGTGCGTGCTATAAAAATATTCTAATAAAATATCTTCATATCTATTCTTCCTTTGCAGCATCCCTACCCATCCGAGGACCAGAAAAAACAGTTGGCGCAGGACACTGGCCTAACGATACTGCAAGTGAATAATTGGTGAGTAATGTCTGTCTGATTCTGATTCGATATAAACTAAAATATAATATAAGCAGATTAAGAATAAAGGAATATTTTATAGCAGGATGGGAAACTCCTTTATAATCATAATACTAAGAGTTATAATGAACTATAAGGAATATATGTGCTTAATACGATTCCAAGAGATTTAATATTTTTATAGCGTGGTTTTATATGCTTCAATGCCATAATATGTAATAACAACGAAGATTTCATGTGATTGAATATTCGTTTTATATAATATCGTATTGTATATGTTATAATATGAAATATTGTGCTATAATTATGAGCAATGCTGATATAAAATCGTGAAATTATGCTATAATTTATTAAAGACGATAAATCAAGTTATACTGCCTGCCTATACGATTGCATATGGCATATTATCATATTCTGTCTATATAATGCCTTAAATAGCAATAATTTGATATACTTCACATCCTATAAAATGCCAGATAAAGCAGAGATTAAACAAGAACAGATACATATGCATAATGTGCATATATAATTCTCTGATTATCACAATGCAGCTCGTTGTGGAGTGTCGTCTTCATAAACAGGTTGCCTGTCCGACAAGAACTCTTGCCTCAAGCTGTGCTGTGGCACATACAACAAGCCCATTAGTTGCACGCTTTATAGTGTTACCTAGCTCGACAGGAAGCAGAGCACACACACACACACACAGATACAGAGACAAAGCTATCATCTTACAGCAGGTCGGGCCTGAATTTATAGGGCTGCCTGCGCCTACGCCGACCATGCAAAACTCACTCGGATGGCGAAAGAAATGTGGCTGCCCAAAGTTATGTGGCATCTTGTCGTTGAAGAGAGAGAGAGAGGGGGAGAGGAGCATAGTGTGCGAGAGAGGAAGATGAGCAAATCCTTGTGCAGGCATTAGGCAGAGCTCTGCCGAGCTGCCGAGCTGGACTTGGCGACTTCATCAAATTTTGCACATTATGCGACATGCAGCAGAACTTGACACCTGGCAGCAGCCAATGGCAAAGACAAGACAAGCTTCTAAGCTGCGGCTGCAGCTGCACGAGAGCTGCAACCAGATCCCACTGCCACTTCCAGCTCACCCCCTTCCCCCCTCCAGGCAGTACCAAGGCCAGCGTGGGGCAAAAGCTTGAGAGCCAGTTAAAAGCGTTGCTGAATCTTTTATGCAGTCTGTGCGAGGGGGCAACATGTCTGTGGCATGGAATGCTTTTAAGCAGGGACAGGCCATAATAAAATCTAGCGAAAAATGTGTGAGCCGCAGTAGAGAGAGACGGAGAGACAGAGAGGACAGAGAGAGGGAGAGGGCGAGAAGGTCTCTAACGCAGGCACTCAGCTCAATTAAATTGAATTTCGCGCTCACCGAAGCACGCTGCAAATTAACAGGCAGCAGTTGCAAGGACCGGTGGCAAGGACCTCCCCCCCATGCCCGATTCGCTTAAGCACGCAACGCTGCGTAGACAACAGCGATAAGAAAGCAGGGAAAGAAAAGCTAGGAAGAGAGAGAGCAGCAAAAAGAAATGGGAAAAAGAAAAACCTTAGCAGAAAATAGCAAAATAAAATGTTGACACTTTTGGTTATTTATGGGCTGGCAGACGACACCTTCGCCAAGGCACTAATCCATGGGGAATGGCCAGGCGAAGACCATCACCCTACCCTTGCTACTCCCCCTCTTCTGCCCCTCTCCAACCCCGTGGACAGCAGCTCCCACTCGCAGCGAGCTAAATGTGTATTTATTTTGCGCAATTTGAGAAGCAGCAAAAGAAACTGCGTAAGAAGCAATTCAAATGACCAGATAGAGAGCGAGAAAGAGATGGACTGGAGGAGAGTGAAAGAGAGGGGCGGCTGGTAGAGTCCATTAACACCCAATAAGAGGGAAAAGTGCGCTCGCTGGAGACACAGTTTTGCGGTAATCGAAAAAGTTTTGTTGTAGCCAAGTTTTAAATATTAACGCTTACTTACAGCTGCAGAAAAAGAAGTTATAATTATGCCGTTAGTACATAAATAAAGCTGCAAATGGGCAAAGACTCTGCCTCGGTGTGTGTGCGTGTGTGTGAGTGTGTATGAGTGTGTGCACACTCCAATCAAGTGCGGCAGCCAGCGGGCAAATCGATTTGCAGCTTCGCAACCGGCGATGTTCCCGAAAACCTTCTCGCCGGAACTCAATTCCATTTTGTCGTTTTGATAAACGATTTCGGGGCGTTGCAACAATTTCCGCCTCAAAATGAGCGCAGAAATGAGAATCGAGTAAATTGAAAAAGAAAGAAAAAGCGCAAACGAAGACGAAGACACATGTAAGCAAAGGATTTCGCTGGCGATTCCAATTCCGATGCCGATTCCGATTGCGATGACGATTGCGCTGAGTGCATTCACCTTGCTGGGCATAGTGCTCGCTCGTTGTTGTTTTTGGCTAATGCCATTCTACTCATTCTACTCTTCTTCTTCTTCTTCTTCTTCTTGTGACTTCTGTTTTTTCTGTGTCCCAAGCTGAGCAACTCTGTCACTCCGCGGCGAGGCCTGTCGGCGTTTCGCTTTAATCATTTCATTTCTCTGCTGCTGATCCGCTCTCGCTGCGTGAAGGATCAGCTCAGGAACGGGTCTGCTTATTATTTCTTATTGCATTTATTAAACGACAATCATAACCAAAGTCGGCACTGAGCTTTGTGCCCCCGTCCCGCCACCCGCGGCAGCAGCATTTGTCATTGATCTGGCCGCGATTGTCAGCCGGGCAGGCAGGCAGCAAAAAGTGTGACTCTCTGGGCCAGATTTGGTTTAGTTTATGGCTAAGTTGGGCACATAAAGCAGCAGCGACAGTGACAGCCTGCTGCAAATCCCCTCTATAAAGCAGCTATAAATAATGCAATAGCTCGGCTCGACGAGCTTAATTAAATTAGAAACCCAAACCGAAACTGAAAACTAAAATCATTTTCTGTCTTTATTCTTCTTGCAGGTTCATCAATGCGCGACGAAGAATTGTGCAGCCAATGATCGATCAATCGAATCGAGCAGGTAATTATCGATAGACATACCATCCCCGCCCTGCACCTCCTACTCCTCCTCCTCCTCCTGGCATCCCAAAAAAAATCTTCATAACTATGAAATAGCGCAGAGCTTTCTCTCTCTCTCACTCGTTGACAACGCAATTTCTAATTATGTGCATTTTTTTCTCTCTCTTTCTTTCTCGCCATTCTCTTGTTGCCATTGCCGAACACTCTCAACAGTTTATACACCGCATCCAGGTCCCTCCGGATACGGTCACGATGCCATGGGCTACATGATGGACAGCCAGGCGCATATGATGCATCGTCCGCCCGGCGATCCTGGATTCCATCAAGGCTATCCGCACTACCCGCCCGCCGAATACTATGGCCAGCACTTGTAATGCAGCGCCAGCAACGGGTACGGAGCACTGGATGAGGCCGGAGTCGGAGTCGGAATCGGAATCGGAATCGGAGTCGGTGCCGGCGCCGGCGCCGGCAATGCCGCCGTTGCCGTAGCCGTTCAAGATGCCAACGCCAGCGCCATCGTCGACGTTCCATACGCGCCGGCGGCAGATGTTGAGCAGCAGCAGCAACAGCACGGAGCTGAGAGCGACAAAGCCAAAATCATAGCTTAAACTTACCACATACAACCACAGAGCAGAGCAGAGCAGAGCGGACCGCAGACCGAGTGGCAATATCAATAGTGAAATCAGATCAAGATCGGAAATCGATGGCGATGATATTAGCTAAATCAACAGGCAGGCGCAGCAGCAACAGCAACAGCAACACCAGCAGCAACAACAAAAAACATTTGAAAGAAACTATTTGTGTATACCCTAGACATAAATACAAAATACAACAGCAACAGCAACAACAAGAACAACAACAACAGAAAATGAGAAAGATATTTATGCATAAACAAAAGAAACGCTTAGCTCTAAGTTGAATAAACACACACACAACACACACACTCACACCGATATAGCAACTGTTTATTGAATTCGAAAAGTTAAATTAAAACTGTTTTGAAGCATGAATTTAGGCGCAATCCAAATACAAAAACAAAATGAAATCGGAGATGGAATCGATGGAAAATCGAGCATAAAATTTAAGCGAAATTTGGTCGAATGCAAAGCCAAAAAAAAACACACAGCAACTTGATTTGTTTTTACTTGAAACTAGTTTGTATAATTTGAATTTAGTGAATGCCCCGCCCACACTAGCCCCAAGGTAAACACAACATACAATGGAAGAAGAAGTGAAAAAAAAACACTGGAGAAATGAAAGAGAAATGTAATTCTTTGCTAGAGTTTAGTTACTTTTTATTAGGTTACGTAACAAAGTCAGTTGTAGTAAACGCGCTTCTGTTTTCTTATTCTTATAAACGTATCGATGTATGTATGTAGTTGTATACCTTTGTTTGTACGTACACACATGTACATATAGACGGACGATAACTAAGTAAAACTAATGATAACATGAAAAACACACACACACACACACACGCACACCATTACACACACACACACCTACTACCTACCTATGTACTATAAAATACACTGCGACTAGTGCGTTCTAGGCTTAACATTATAATCTAAATGAATTGAGTTGTTTTTTAATTTTAAACACAAATCGATTTTGATTACTTTTTCGATAACTTTCTGATTTAAATTGATCGATTCGCGATTTCTTGTGTGTGTCTGTGGATAATTTTAGTATTATTTCCAGAAATATAACGACGTCAACCGTGAAGCGTGTGTACCTACGTGTGTGTGTGTGTGTGCATACCAATACATATACGAGTACGATATATAATAACTAATAAATTATGCATAATTTCTAACTGTACTTTTATTTATGTATCTTAATTTGTATGCGTTACATTTAGTTACTATTATGATTATGATTATTATTATTATTATATTATTATGAATATTATTACGTTTACTTAATTAAAGATCTACATTTAAAAGAGAACAATACAAAAAGTGAGAGCAAAATAACGGATTGTATGAATGAAGAAAATATGAGTAAAAACGATCGCAAAATAACTTTCCTTTATGTGTTTTCATTTCGTAATTTCGTATTTCGTATATTTATTGGATTATTTTATCTGAATTGGATTTTTTTCAGCGGGGCATTTGCATGTAGAATTCTACTTATTTATATTTGTTTGTTACGGATTTCGACATATTAGAGGCGAAATGTAGTTGTATTCTCGTAGAGAACTCGCAACATTTCCAGCTACTACTCGAATCGGTTAAAATAGGGCATTATTTGCGTCGTATTCTTTAACTTTAAGCAATGGAACTGAATTCGTATAGCACAAGTGCGTTTAAATTGAATTTACACAGTTTAAAAACATATGAAACAATTTAACTAAAACTAAAACTCGTAACGGATATACGTAATTGCAAAGAGAGACAAACTGAGAAATTAAGTATTGTTGTTGTACTATTTTTGGTTTTTATTATCCCCTGATTATCGAATACCTACACGTGAAGTGGGAAGCTGTGAGTACCTTTTTTTTAAAGCTCAACCGATAGGTGGAAAGGGAAAATGCAATTATTGTTTAGCTATTCATAATAATCATCAAGTTTACACGTGAGCTTCATTCCTGATTTCATCAGCATCGAAAACTCTCATCTAACTTAACTTAGAACTACACACGAAACAATCACTCAAAAGTATACGAACTTCTCAAAGAATACCCCCATAATGAATTATGCTATTGTTTTGCACAAATGAGCAAAGAAAAACCGAAGAAAGAAATGAAAAACAACAAGCTATGAAAGCTTATTTACAAATACAAAATTGCTAGAGGCAAATGTTTTTTCGCAAGCCGTACTATATATATATAAAATTAAACACGAAAAACCAGAAAAACGAAATGCAAATTTTCACTATAAATATACAGAATTATACGATTTATGCATCGATAGTAATATATTAGTCTTTATGGTAGTTAAATAATCAAGAAAACACAACCAATGACTTGACAGACGATTGAGAAACGCAAATTGTACAGAACGCCTTAAACGAAAAACCAAACAAAAACCCAAAAATGATGAGCGAATGATGTATACGAGTCTATATAGTATATATAGAATATAAACTATGAATATCTAGGTATATTATTATTAATTTTTAAACCCCAAAAGCATAATAACTATATATATATATATGTACAGACATGATATGTGTGTGTTTGTACGGCTTAAGCACAAGGAACCAACAAAATCAGTTAGAATGAGAAAGAGAATGCGCACTACTGCGATTGAAGTATGCAGCGAATGTTAATGGGAGCGTAAGAGAGAGAGAGAGAGAGATGAATAGATTGTTTAATTATTTGTGAAATTCTTTGTTTGTTTTTGGTACATTTTATATTATCAGCATATCAGCTGATTCGAATGGCTTACTGCATCCATCTCTCTTCTCCCGATAACTTATCGTTTCGCAATGTCATCGATATGCTTGTAAATTATTAGACGAGTCTGGATACATGTTTTCTAGAGATTTAATTCATTTTGGATGTGGTGATCGCTTGCTTGGCATCTTCAGATGTGCCGTTATGTGTCAGTGTTGATAAGCATTATCCAGTAGGCAGAGTCGAGACAGAAGACAGACGGTAGACGAAACCTAACTAACTTAAATGCTAAAACCAATTATAAATAATACGTATTGTATATGGAGTTTGAAGGCTTATTTCAGTTTCCAATTTTTTCGTATCAGAATTTAAATTAAAATGTGATTTTTCTCGAAACTTTAATGTATACGCCGTAAATATTTAATATGATTATTAAGATGAACAGAAACCTTTATTACGATGATTATATTTACATACATATAAATATTAATATATATACATATATATTTAATAATTATTGTACATTTTTGATAAACTCTCATTGAAAATATTTTGTAAATAGCGCAAGAACTTGCATAAATTATAGCAGCATGCATAAAACTAAGCCCGAATCCCGAAAAAAATACCATAAATCTAAAGTGGAAAACAAAAGAAACAACAAAAAAATATACTAAATAAAATACTAAACTGTATTAAATGCTAGTTCGTAATAACCGGAGCAAATGCAACCCTGAGCATAGACTAAAAGTGCACAAACGATTTATACAACATACAACTTACCCACGCGACATTATCGGAAGATATAGTAGGTGCGATTAACAGAGACAACGAGAGAGAGAGAGAGAGAGAGCGATACAGAGAGACACACACACTAGAGCGAACGAGCGAGCGAGCGAGAGACAGTGTGTGCGCTGTTACGTTACATGAGAGAGAGAGAGCACCAGAGCGAGCGAGCGAGCGGGAGAGTGCAAGCTCTATTGTTGCAATAAATATGCAAATCTGAAGAAAAAACAGTAAAATAAATAATATATTTATATGGAAATAAATTAAATAAATGTTTGTGCGTGTAAAAATTAACTTTAACTAAATTTTTAGGCTTAAACGGTGAGAAATACCGGAAATGAAATGAAAATTAAACTAAAGAAAACTTAAATATATTGAAAATGAAAAGTATCATTAACTTAATTAACTAATTGAAGCTTCTATGTAAAGAAATAAAAACAAAACCCCCTAAGATTATGAGTACATATTGGAGACGTAAATAGATCAACAACTTGAAGGAGAGCAAATAAATATGAGAAGAAATGATTGAACATAATTTTCAATTGTAATAAATTATGAAATAAAAGATTATGAAAAGCAAAAGCGTAACGAGTGTTTATCTAATTGGGTTGGGGGGCTGGCAGTACGTATACCCGCTCATGCACATTTTGGGCATTTATTTTCTCATTATGGGAAATCCTCGCTTTGCTGCTGACAACTGATGTGGGTGCCCGTTCGCGATTTGCCAGGCTCTCGAGCTGTCCGGTCTGGTCAGCTGTTTAACTGTTTACCCGAGTGTTACCAAGGGTTAGGAGCAGTGCGGGCCGCGTTGCGTGCCCTGCTAATATATCTTTCTCGCCTTGTCGGCCAATATAATTGAACTATAATTGCCTGGAAGTTTCGTGCGGGGCACACGCTTCATCGGGCATGAGCGTGGGCTTGGGCTTGGGCATTAGTGGGCCATCAGTTGGCGTGAAGTGGATGCACTTTTCTTTTCTTGTTTTTGGCAGCCGCTGCTAATACCAAACCGAATTCAAAGGGCACAACAGCTGGCGAGATTGCCACGCACACACATGCCTGCTTGACCAACGAAATTCAATTAATATTAATTAGCCAAGGTGGCCCGAGCTGGTCGGAGGACGCACGCTGCGCTGGACGCGCTGTTGCTTCCTCGCCGGGCAGCAGACACCTCGAAATGGGGTTTTAATCATTTTCCAAGTGTGAAAATTAGTTGCGTTTAAGTTGTCTATAATTAGTGTAGCCCGGCTAACGCTCTCGGACCAGCTCGCTCATTTGTGACACCAAACGCCTACGCTCACGCCCACTCCACACTCCACACTCTCCCCTCTACCCCTGCCCCGGTGTAATTACTTTTACGAGCTGTTTACAGCTGCTCCAAGTGGCCCATAATGCGGTTGAAGTACGGAAATTCCTGCTGTCAATTTATGCAAATTTCTTATGTATTTTGCCCAAAGTTTTTCACTGTCGCGTTGTCCACCTACACCAAGTGCCCAATTGCAGTTGCCCTGTGGCTGGTAATCTCCCCCTCTCTCCCTGTCCTTTTCTACTCTCATTCCCCCACTGCCTTTGTTGCTCTTGCGAGCTTGTTGTTTCTGAAACTTTAATTTATTTTCATTGCGCATTTTGATGCTCGTAATTCCCTCGTTATTGTTGCCTCCTGTCGCCTGCTGATGCGGCCTCCTGTTCCGACACCGTCTCCGTCTCCGCTCCCGTCGTTGTTGTTTTTGTTGTTGTTATAATGTCACGCTCGGTGTTGGCATCATTACTTTCTGCCATTGTGTTGTTGCTCTCGTTTTGCATATGAATATGATTTGAGAGTGAGAGAGAGCGAGACCGAGAGGAAGCGAAACAGTGTAAACTGCGCTTACAAAGCCGCAGCCCCTGCACGGCTGTTCCCATGCCCGGACGCGGGCACAATCCTCCGCCGTTGGTGGTTGTTATTTTAATTTCATATATATGCTTTGGTATGGTATGGTATTTTTTTCTTTCGCTCGCAACGCGCTCTGCGTACACTCCACTTTTATAATTTCAAAACAGATTAATGTTGCGCATATGTGACACCATTTTATGCGACGGGTTTATCTCTTTTATGGCATCATCATCAGGCTAGCAGGCTGGCGCGAAGAGGGCGAGAGAGTCAGACCGAGAACACAGAGGGGAGAGAGGCGTGAGCCAGGGCTAGGCAAGTGGACTAGGTCTTGTTATCAGCCTGGGGATTAGACAAGGATTTAAGTGGTATCAGGCCTGCCGTTTTCGACTAAATACTTTGAAGATCAAAGCCAGATGGATGCTTATCAAGCGCAGGCTCCGGTTCTGCGGTAATCTAAATCGAAAATACTGCAAATAGTAGAGGCAGGTTCTATTTTAAATATTATATTTCAAATCTTAATATTAAATATCGCAAAATGGTTACAGAGCTCTAAAAATCATCGTTAATATTGATAAAGTGCACAGTATTACCTGCTATCGATAGCTTTTGATAATTTCGATTCTTTTACCTACTTTGTGCGTTTATTAAGTGAAAAGTTGTTTAAAATTAGGTTAAATGTTAAAATAAATTAAAACTGTATTTCGTTCTATGTAAAATATACTCAAATATTTGAAATTCAGCTAGGTGATGGTTCATTCCAACGATAATATCGATAGTAGCCGCTGAAACCATCGATAAACCGACGATATGGTTACTATTTTAGATTTAACAGAATTAGTTTCAAGGATACTGAAATATACCAATTAATATAGCAAATACAGTGTGTAATTATGTTCAGTTTACTGCATAATAGATCTTAAGTATTATAAATACCAAGGCGTGTTTTATTTATACCGAATACTATACCGTAGAAAATTTGCTTAGTTTGTAAATGAGTTTCGGGCTTTTGTTTAAGAACTGTCTCTTGAATTTAAATGCTTCATACCAAAATGCATTATACTCCTCCTCAACAACTCCCCCTCTACCGCCCGCTAATAGAGCTCTTTTGTGTTTGAATTCGCTTAGCTCATTTTCAGCCAGCTGGCTTGGAGCCATGCGGCCTCGGCATTGTCTTCGGTAAGGTGATATGTTCATTCATGGTGCTCGCGCTGTCAAGCCGGCCGGGCATCTATCCAGGCATCCATCCAGCCAGCCAGCTATCCACTCATCGAGTTTACCGCCTCGAGCTATGAATTTGAGTTCGGTCCGAGGCTCATTAATGCACTTTGCATAATCGCAAAATCATTCACGACGACGACAACAAAGCCAGAGCGACTGCGAGAAGGGAAGAGAGTGGGAGACTGGGAGAGCGGGAGACCATTCAACCAGCGAGCACAATGGGAATGCGATGCTCAGACACGGAATCGGAATCGTTGTCAAGTTGCAGAGTTTCGCTGGGTTGGGGAGGAGGCAGAAGGTGCTGGAGCTGGTGTGGGTGCAAGTAACAGCTCGAATTGAAATGTTTTCGGATAATTTAAATGACTTAAATTATGTAAATTGTCTCGCAGCAGACAAAGCCGGAGAGCCAAAGAGCTGGAGAGCTGAAGAGCGACTCCGGAATGCACGCGAGACGCAGGCAGTTGCTCATTGTCAAATGCATCGAGAAGAGAGCTGGAGAAGAGAGCAGCCCGCACTAGATTCACTTACAAATTTAATTAAGTTCAATTGAAAGTAACACCACGGCCGTTGGAGGAGGAGGAAGCAGGCTGTGCCGGCACAGACCACAGCAGCTCCATGTGGCAGCGACAATTCAAAACTTTGTTTTGACAATTGATACAATGAAAAATTTAGTGCGATCAACGGCGCAGCCTACACACAGCTCTCGGCTGCCCACACAGACTGGAGACGAGGCACAGTGACTGCGATGAGAACGTGCCTCCAGCACTTGCCCCAATTTCTTTGCGAGCTGAGCTCGGCTCGACATTCCTGTCGTCATTTCATGTAACCGCAGCACAGACACACGTATCTACATATATCTATATACCGCATATATATAGATATGGCGTATCTGGTGATGTCTAAATTTACATAATTGAATTTGTTTGCTTGATTGCCGTCGAGCGAGCTGTCGATGCGCGGATCCGAGAGCACACTCACAAAGATGACAATTGCCAGTTCCGGTCGTTTGCAGTTTGAAGTGCCATTGACACAGGCCACAGACTGCTAGACTGCTAAACTGGGAGTGTGGGAGGGGGAGGGGGAGGGGGAGGGGAGGGACTACCCTCATGCCGGCAGCAGTCAACGAGACAAGCGCAAAAATCAACGCAATTTGTCAATAAAAATGTAACTCGAACAGATTGTGAAGTGTGCGAATGTGTGTGCTCGAAACAATCGGCGGGCATAAATTATACTATGTAGTCTGCCCAAACTGGCACGACCATACCGAGAGTACCTCACTCGGGTGCCGTCAAATGCGTGCGGAGGAGTCGGAGAACTCCATCCGTACTGGCTGCTGCTGCTGCTGCTGCGGGCGCTCGCCGGAGTTTCCCTCTGCCTGCTTGACTTAAATGAGTATAATGATTTCCAATGCAGATTAAACGATCTGATCAGATTATGCGCTGCGCTTCAGATTTTCAAGAGGGCCGCTTCAAGTGCCTCGAATTGTGGCGGTATTCAATGCAGACATGATTGAGTTACTTCGGTGCCTGCTGGCACATTGAGTAATCGTAATCGAAATCGTAATCGCGCACATCGTAACAAAGGGGTGTATTAGCTATGGATACATATGTATTTGGGATATGCTGTGTATAAAACTCTTTACTTTTTTTAAGAGTGTATACATAATTAAATCATTTTTCTGAGTGTGCTTCAATTCAACTTTCTTCTACATAAGTCGAAAGTAGCCGCATTCGTTCATTTTTCGATCTCCAGCAAATTTGAAGAAGTTATTTGTATGAAGACAATTGTTGTATATACCTAGAATAAAGATGTTCACCTTAAAATAACACATGCTATTAATTTTATGCGATTTACTAAGTCAAATAAGGGCGTGGTCAAATTCAAACACAAAAAAGGACTTATTGTCACCGAATTTGATAGCTCTAGATCTTAGAGTTTCTGAGATATAGGCTTTCGTACAGACAAACAGATATTAGGGCAAACAGACGGATAGATTTGTCGACCTTCGTTTGGCACAAAATTACTATACCCTTCAACTCTATAAACATCAAACAATTAAGACTGCATTATAATCAATTTGGAGGGCAGACAAATCTATAAGTGAAATGCAACTTTCCAATCAACTTAAATGCATGGAACTGCAACCGGAAACTTTGCCAGCATGGCGATGCATAAACTCCAATCGAAGACAATGGCCACGCCCAGCTAGCACGCCCCTTTTGGCAGTTTGAGTGCCCGAGAGCAAATGGGGAGCAGGCAAACTGTGCAAAGTGTGCAAAGTGAGCTGCACGAGGCATTTG
The DNA here is from genome assembly GCA_018151445.1 of Zaprionus inermis. NCBI lineage: Eukaryota > Metazoa > Arthropoda > Insecta > Diptera > Drosophilidae > Zaprionus > Zaprionus inermis. Next base: position 1,393,045 of record JAECXD010001328.1, on the reverse strand, counting down.
CTAAGCTAGTGCAGATGTGCGGCTAACAGCGATACAAAAGAATACATAAACCCATATACTCATCTATATATATATCTATATATATCTAGTACCACATATCGAATTGAACGCTGCGGAACTAACAAATTCAATGACAATTGCCTGGGCAACATTTTGCGCATGTCAACAAATTTCTTCATAGTGTGTGGCCAAAATTATAAAAGTCGCAATAATTTCGCAAAATCCTTGAATATTTTCAAACTGCATGAAAAGTGGGGGAGCGTGTGGCAGAGAGAGGGAGGCAGCAAGATAATAAAGACAGATATATGTATATTGTATAAGAAGTCAAGCTGCATTGTTGTTGTTGACGTTGATGCTGCTGTTGCTGCTGCAGATGATGTTGTTGCTGCTGCTGCTGCTGTTGTTCTTGCTGCTGCTGCTGCATTTTATTTTATGCTTCCTTCCGTTTTTAAGACGAACTTTGCTTGCTCCATCGTCGTCGTCGTCGTAGTCGTCGTCGCCAACCCACGCCACATTTTTCGGTGGGGTTGTTTATATATCCGCACTTAATGCTTAATTCAGTTACATCTGCTGCTGTTCTGCTCTGCTTTGACAACCCTGCATGTTGTTGCTGTTGCTGCTGTAGCTGCTGCTGCTGCTTCCATTGACAATGACATCATCATTATTGCGTGCTGAGCAGCAGCAGCCGCAGCAGCAGCAGCATCTCCTCGTCGAGTGGCTGCGGTCGTAGTCATGTGCTGCTGCTTCTTGCTTAGCTTGTTCTGCCTCTTCTTCTTTCTCCTCATCTTCCTCCTGCTCTTCTTCTTCTTCTGCTCGACTGTCACATCTTTGTTATATTTTTGCGCAAAATAAATGAAGTAAAGTAATATTATTGCACTTAGACCGCATTAAGTTGTACGTGGCAATCTGTGCTGCCACTCGTCGAGTGGAGGGGAGAAGGGACGGCGGTAGTGGGGGAGCGGAGGACAGACCTTACTTAGTTTTCAAATTGAAGTGCCAAGGATTTTCTTCGAAATTAGCTCGAGCGAAGCCAAAGGCAGTGGCTGCTGAGACATAACCCCGTGCTAATAAAACCATAATCAAGTATACGCACCGTGCCCGGCTAGCACTTACGCCCCTCAAGATCTCTCGCGCTCTCTCTCTCTCTCTCTCTCTCTCTCTGTGTCTCTCTCTTTATCTCTCTGCCCTTGCCCCTCTCCCTCTCTTGCTCTCCCTGCTAACAATGGAAAATTGCTGTTGACATGATTTTGCACTCTGGCATCGACTGCATTCGGCAATTAGATTTGTCTCTGCGCATGTTGCCGGCTTCGGGTTTCGGCATTGGCAGCGACACCATGGACACCATTGACACCGTGGCAAAAGTGCAGCGCTGCAGTTTCCATTGCGTAATGTGCGGCTGTCAATTTGTTTGAATTATTTGCCAACCCGCCCTCGCAGCACTCAATGCACTCTCGCCCTCTCCCCACTCACTAAATAAACTCTGCACCCAAAACTCGCATCGGATCTGACACGTCCGACACTCTCTGCCACTCTGCCACTCCGCCACTCGGCCAGCAATCCCTGTCTAGGTGTCGTTTGTGCAACAGTTTGTGTTTTATGGCGCTCCACTCGCAGCCTCAGCACTGCCCCAATCCTCTGCCTCCCCGTGCAGCACAGACACTTGACCATTTTTGGTGGGCAGGTCACTTTTGCAGGCCATAAAACTAAAATATAATTATTACCAAGGTTTCTTTTTATGAGTGAGTGCGAGTGAGAGCGCGGGGAGGGAAGGGGTGGGAGAGAGGGTATTGCTGCATGCTGCACGAGGTCTTAAGTCTTAATAAATATGTGAGGCAACGGACGGTCAGTCGTTAAATGATTTAGGCCTGCAGGGTACAGATAGCTCTGGGGCAAGTTGTGCTACGATAGCGACGGCTTGCCTGAAACTCTGAATAAATTCGGGAAATAGTTAGGATAGTTTAGCTAAAAGAACTTAAGCTTTAATTTCAGAAAACGAAAAACAGTTTTTTTTTTAACCAACAGAACATGATTTATTATATTTTTCTTTATTTTTTTTATACTTTTCTATGTATAGATTTATAGATAAACTTGCTAAGGAAAATATCCTAAAAATAATCAAAGTACTTTGCTAGTTAGATGCTCATGAAATATACTATATAAATGAGTTCTAAATAAAGTCTTTAAATGTTAAGGTTTCCAGTGTATATCTTCAGCCTGTGAGATCTACTATCTTCATAAGGTACATGGTATACACTTTCCTTAGCACGTACTCGTAAATGTTTTTCGGCTGCTTAAATCGAAACACCCCGCTCGTGTAGGGTGCACAGGGAATGCCAATAGTTTGGGTAAACGCTGCGTCCGGAGAGGGCCACAAAAATCGCATAAACCGCTCAAATCGAGTCGAGACGCGAGTCGAGGCCCAAAACAAAGCGGCCGCCGCCAGGCTGAGAGTGCGAGGCGCTGACAGACAGAGAAACATCACACACATGACGGCGTGAAGTCGTTGCCGGAAACAGGCCCAAGTTGTGGGTGGACACCACTTTAATTAGCCTGCTCTTTGCTGGCACTGGCATTGAAAACGCCGACGAGGCAGGCCCAGGCCAGACCAAGAGCAGACCGGGCCAGACCAGCTGGATAGATGGATGACTGAACGCTCGACTGCTTCGTCATTAGATGAGGCGAGTGAGTGCATGAATGAATGAACGAATGAGTGAGTGAATGACTGACTGAGTGGCTGAGTGGATTGGCATGTTGGGCGGGTGTTTGAAGTGCGCCAATGATGACGATTTGCGTGCGACTCCCGCTCCACTCTCTCTATCTCTCTCTCCTGCTCTGCTGCCTCTATCTCTCTCTCTCTCTCAGCTCGCTCTGCCTGCGGTGCTATTTGCTGCGTTTGGCGCGTAATTAATTTTTGCAACAATTTTTCATTTCGACGAAGAAGGAAAAGGAAAAACCGCCAAAAAGGAAAACAAGCGATGCGACAACGACGAACGACGAAAATGTTTGCTCAATGAAAAGTGCCAAAAGTAATTAATTTCATGCGAAATGCAACGATGCGCATTGCGATTCCTGTCTGCCTCTCTCACTCGCACCCAGACTAGCTCGGTCTCTCTCTCTCTGGTGCCTCTACTTAGTTATTATACTTGTTATGTCCCTTGTTGCTGCATGTTTTTGTCATCTGGGGTCGCATGTGGCGCAGAATTACTCATGCGATTTGCTTAACCCCTCTCGCTCTCTCTTTCTCTCTTGCACTCACACACTCACTCTCTCTCTATCTCTCTGTCCCGCTCTCGCACTGATAATTGCTTCAATTTTCTATTAATAAGCATCGGCGGAGGCAGATCGGCGGGAAGCTGCTAACAATTAGCCGCTATGTTGCATGCAACTTATGACATGACGGACTGTGGCAAGCAGTGTGGCAAGCACCGCGGCGGATTTCAGCTGAAAATGCCAAGCGACGACAGCGTCAGGTTTGCTTTGCTGCGACCCTGCGCCTCCCGCGCTCCCAGCCACCTCCTGCTCTTCCTCTTTCTGTTGTGGCAACAAACATGGCGACAGTTGCCAGTTGTGGCAATTAATAATTTTGCGCAGCGCGCACATACGCGATTAATTATGCGCCTGGGGAAGCGCAGAGGGCGCAGAGGGCGCAGAGGAAGCAGCGGGCAGCAGGCAGGACGAGGAACAGCGGGCACAGATCGAGGCAGTTGCTGCAACTGTCACGCGTTGCATTTTCATTGAGCCGCAGCCGCTGGCCCAAAATAGACAATGCAAAGGTAGCTGGCTGGGCAGCAGGAGTTGGGGCAGAGGGCGTGCGAGGGGTAAGCGGCATAAGCGGGGCAAGAGTTTCATTCATTTTCCAATTAATTGAAGCACGCGCGTTACTTTCACTTCCATTTCCACAGCCGCGGAGCCAGCGCCATTCGCTCTCACTTTCTGCCACATGCGGGCGGCTGGACCGGGCTAAACGAAGTGAGCGGAGGGGGTGGGGGGCGCTTGGCGGGGGAGTGTGCCGGGCTTAATGGCACTTGAAAATCAAATTGGTAAAAGCAATTAAATGACGCCCCAAGGACACATTACACAGCGCCAGTCGACAACAACAAAAGGCAGACGCCACACGCCCACACAGATATATACACGCACACACACACACAGTCGCAGCAGACAACAGCACGCACACATATGCACGTGATTGCCTATAAAAAAGAAATTCTAATTATAATTTAACGCAAATTTCGCCGTCTGCGAAACTGAGTGTGCCTGGCTGCCTGTGTGTGGGTGGGTGTGCGGGTGTGCGAGTGTGTGTGTATCTGTGTGTTGTTTTTGTGTTTCTAGCTGACTGCCTTATTTTCGCCAGCAGTCGAACCTTGGACAAGCCACCCCCGCAAGCAACTAAACGGGTGCTCCTTCGCCGCGCACCCTGTAAATGGCTGCAGGCCCCTGTTGCGCGTCCTCAAAAACGCTTGCGGCGCACAATGCGTCCGTCAATCGCAGGCCACATCGCACGGAGCTGCAGTTGACAGCTTCTGGCCTGGCTCGAGCTGCGTTTGCTCATCCATTCATTCATTCGCTCGCTCGCTCGCTCGCCCGCTCATTCATTCATCCATTCACTTGCAAAGTTATTCATTTCGCGCCAGATTTGAAGTTCAGCCTGCAACTCGCACGCTTCGCTTTTTTTCCTCGTTTTGCCACGCAAATTGGTTCCATAATCCCCTCTCTCTCTCTCCACTCACCCCTCCCACTGCGTCACCATTGTCGTCTAGTTCGGTTATTGGCGGCGCCTCAGCCTCGCATAAATCTGTGTGGACGCCATTTTGTCTTATTTATTAAAATTAAAATGCATATTTTCTGTCTCGCCGCATCACGCAGCCGCCCCGCCCCCGCGTCTGCTCTCGCCTAGGAGCGAAGCAATTTCGTATTCCATTTTGCCATTTTATTTCTTCATATAATTCCATAAAGCTCCATTAAAATGTACAGACTGTTTTACAAGCTGATGAGCATATTAGCGTGGCGAGTTGTCCTTGAGATTGGATGTGACGATTTTGCTTTGTTTTTGCTCTACTCGTTTGTTAACCTTTAAAATAACCGTCGAGCTATCACACGCTCAGGTGGCCTATTGAGTGCTCGTTACTCGCTACTCGTTTGTTTTTTCTAAATAGATAAATATATGCATATATCACAGATTATGTGTTTCTCCAAGATATTTCAATCACGCATTCGCTGCATACACATTACTCGCTATTTTTGATTCGTTACTCGTTACTTTGAACGCATCAATCGGCGTTAGATTTTTCAATTGAAAATCCTAAGCTATTCTAAGGTATTTCTTAAATAAAAATGTGTATACTCGTTACTCGTTAATTCTTTTCGTTATTCGTTCTTTAGTAGAAATCTTCTCGTTATATTTAGTAAATTAGATCACATCTTCTAACCTCCGTTTGAGCTCTGGTTAGTTTTGATGCGTTATTTGCTGCTTTAGTCGCATGATTCCTGATTTCTCCCTTGAACCCCACAATGTAGGTCCCATAAAGTATAATCTTCCACCACAACTACTCAGCTAATCAAGAACTTTCGCTTGTGCCCACATTCCTGAAAAAAAGGGATTCGCCCAGCGACGCTCTTAACTCACAACGGGTCGCAACTTATGTCGGCCGACAAAAATAAAGCAAGATATGGTAACTTGTTATGTTAGTCGTAGTGTATTAAATTATAGCACATACCGAAGGTCATGAATTCTTATTTTCTTATTTTCTCATTTTACGTATTGCTTTTGCCCCCAGCCAGACCAGCCCGGGCGCGAGATGGTGCGAGGGAGAGGGGGAAAGTCGCTCTGGCAAATAAATGAAAATTGTCTAAAAGCACAAAAATAAACTAAACTCGCATATTCGCATTTTTGTCGAGAGGAACGCAGCATCAGCCCCGAAAACAGACACCCCACTCCCCAATCCCAGACCCACTGCCAGTCCCAGGCCCCGTCCAATCCCACATCCACTTCCACCCAAGCCGAATTCAACACCACCAAAGCCAGCAACAACAACGAGAGCAACGGCAACTGAAAAAGGCAACAAACAGAAAACGGAGATAGAGAGAGAGAGGGAAACATACAGAAAAACGCAAAAAGTAGCGGAAAAAATAAGAGAAATTGTATAAATTGAAGTCCTTTCGGACCATATATCACTTTACTTGACAGAGCAATTCCCTTATCTTTGAGAAATCCTGTCGACTGGAAAGTGCGCAAGGACGCGCGAGAGACGCGAGCGGGCAGAGGCAGAGGCTGAGGACGAAGGCGATGGTAAAGGCAAAGGCAAAGGGAATGCTATTGCGAATGGGCGAAGAGGACGACAAGGAGCAGAATGAACAGAGAACGACGACAAATGCGGGTCGGCAGCGCTAGGCGGGATGTGGCTTCGTGGCAGGAGGAGGAGGAGGCTGTGGAACAAGTGGAGGAGTCTGTGGGCGGTTGCCATTTCTGACGACGGCAAAGCTGCTAAGCTCAAGTTTAGCAAAACCCACAATGGAGCTGAGCAGCGCGAAAGCAGCCGGAAAGGTATAGGGGGAGCAGGGCAGGGCGGTGCGGGTCGGTGCGGGGCGTGGCATTGTGGAGGCGTGCGTTAGAGTAGGAGGCGTGGCATAGCTTAAGATGACAGCGCGCGCGGTTTATTTGAATTTCTTATTATGGCCAGGCAGCAGTTTTTTAATTTTCCTCAGCTTTCCCTGCGGGGCTAGAAATCCTTTCAACGGATCGAGGGCGGAGCTGGGAGATGGAGACTTGCCAGTCGCGTCCCCAAGTGGAGGCGGATTCAATTAGAGCACCTTTTTATGCAAATTTCGCCCATAGAAGTTCAATAATTGGCCATGTTCTACAAGTCAAATCGAATGCGTCAGGTGAGCAGAGGCCACGCTACAGAAAGTCCTAGCTAGGACCCGAAGAGAAGGGTTTTCAACTGCAGCGAAAGCCAACGGGCTTGGGGGGTTGCTCGAGATTAGTTTTCTAACCTGCGGGCGCATTGCTGATAATTAAAAATGCAATTTTTTATACGTAGAGGAGAGGAAGCAGAATCCAAGCCCAGTGCGCATGAAGGGGCAATCCAAGACAATGACGACGGCATCTTTTGCGTCTGACGCATAAACCAAAACGCAGAATGTCGCCCCGGGGAATACGAGGGGCTGTGGCGCAACCCTTTGAGACTGCCTCCTCTCCTGCCGCACACCAATCCGTGGTAAACAAAACAACTTCATTTTGGTCGAGGCAGAGCAGGAGTGGGAAAGGCTGCAGGAGCAGAAACTGCTCTCTCTGCATTATCCTGGCACTGCCGGGTGGCGCTTATCTACCTTCGCCATTGGCCCGAAAATCTTAATGGCAATTCGAGCTGATTTTCAATGTTCCAACTGGGAGTTGGCTTTCAGTTGGCAGTGCCGGAGCTCTTTATCGAGCCATTACGTGAGGCTGTTTGCCCGTTCCCAAGCCCGATTGAGCCATCGATAAGTCGCTGTACCGTTATACATGTGTGACCAGACTTCAAGCCGGCTTACCTTCATTTTCCTCCCCTGCACATCTGCATATGAGTTTGCCTACCTGGCCAAGGCTTTTTCTCACGAGCCAGCGAAAAACGGCGGCTTCGTCTTAATGAGGCGTTAATTAATTGCCCCGCTTGCGCGTTTTGACACTGCCCAAGCAAAGACTCTGCCTCCTTTCCCGACCCCGTTCAAAACCCCAAACCGAACTCACAAGTCGACCCAACTGGCCCGCAAGATTTATTGCGCCTCGCACTCTTGGCGCTGTCTTCGCGAAAGTGTTTATGAAAATATTACATTTGACATAATTGGAATTTATGGCACACAGTGCCTCAAAACAAGAAAAACAAAAACCCCAAAAAACCAAGAGAAATACTACATTAAAGATGTCTATGTATGTGAACAATAGTGCGAAACGACGACCAATTAGATATAATCGTCTCAACATTGGCATGGGCGGCAGGAAGAGTTATTAGTATGGGGTATTCGCTGCTTATAGTTTAAAATTGGAATAGATTTGCTTGTACACATATATTTTCTTGATCTAAATCAAAAACTTAGTCGATTTCGCTGAGATTTGTTGATGAAGCCGGCAGAATGCTAGCATTTCTAATAAAACTGAAAATAACTATATTTCCAACTAAGAAACTTGCTCAGAGATGCTCATAGCATATTGAAGATAAATGCATATATCACATATGAAAGAACTATCGATTATACTGTAATAATTTTCAAGATACTCCAATCAAACTCAGCACATCGAACTCCAACGATATTTTTCAATATTATTCCCAAATTTCATTAGAATCAGATACGTCGAGAAACTTAAAACTACTCGCTTACGCATTTACCATACAGCTTGACAACCCTAGACGCAATTAGTTTGACTTTTATTGTATTATTATTCAGCTACCTGCCTGTCTGACTGGTTGCACGATTTGTCAATCTTAGACTTGGAATATTATGCAGATTCAGATTTTATTCGAGATGAAACTACATTATTATACAGATATGATTATTCAGATTTGCCTGCGCCATGCCCAGTGCCAATTAGAAATCATTTTAAGCGCCTTAAGCCAATTGACGCCGGTCAACGCGTACAATGGGCGACAATACACAATGCGCAGGCAGAGGCGACTGTCAAACAAGCGACAAGCAAACAACCGAAACAAGCGAGAGAACAACTGAACTGAGAACTGAGAACTGCGAGAAGTGAACCGAGAGCTGAGGCAACCCCATGGCCATCTTAAGCGTCTGATCTCTTGTCTAAACGCACATAAAAGTCATCAAATTCACTGAAAATAACATTTGGCTTTGCGTTTACGTTTTGTTGTCATTGTCACCGGGAGAGAGACGCGACAGGAGACGCGCAGCGAGCCGGGGGAGTGACGCGTTTGGGCTTTTAACTTTTTTGTTGCCATCACTTCGCACTGCGCACCGCGCACCCCGCCTCACACCTCCCACAACCCGCAGAGTAATCAACAAGAGTGGCGACGATGTGCACTGCGTCCTGGCAGCGCCCTCAGGGAAACGTCAAACAAATGACAGTTGATTAGACAAACATCTCGACGGCGGCGTCGGCGGCGGCACGAAACGAGCATCAAATGGAAAATTGTGAAATTATGCAATACGCTTTCGCACTCACCGGCAGCGCGTCCGTTCGTCCGCAGTCCCATCCGTCCGTCTCTTGGTCTGTCGCAGCCAGCGAGCGAGTCAAATGAAGTAGTTTTTGGGAAGCGGGCGATCTTAGCACGCTGATAAGATTAAACTCCAGCGTACGCACCGCAAGCCACCACCCGCCTGGCCTACGGGCAGACAGGCAGACGGAGAGACCGTGGGGGAGGCAGGCGGGCAGGCAGGCAGGCGGACAGACGCAGCTACAGATACAGTGGAAAACACAATGCCCAAATAATTGAATGCGATGAGGCTGGCAGCGGCATCGTGTGCCTCGTTCTCTGGCTCGTCGTTTTTTGGCATCAAGCCGTTAAACAACAGGCGTAAAGAACAACAACAACAACAACAATAATAACACGGAGTTGAGAGCCCGTGCACAGTTTCCGGAAACGGGGAATGGCAGTGGGAATGGGAATGGGAATGAGAATGACTGCAGAGGGGGCACTGAATGTGCCTTCAAATGGGTCTCATAATAATTTGTGAAATAGGCAATATCAGTCAGGCCAAGTAGTTACAATTACTTAAGTGCCCGTCGGCGGGTTCTAGCCGGAACAGCGAGTGCGTCGAGCTGACTGTAGTTATCCTGGCTCACACCGAGGGGGAAACTGAGGTGCTAAGAGGCAGCAGGAGGTGCATTTGTAGGGCCGCAAGTGCTGCGAGGAGCGTGGAGTATCGAAATTTACTCATTTAAGTAGTTAGATTGATCTTTATGGGATCTAGATATAACGCACTTACAAGGCGTAAAATATTATTATACTAAGCTATCCATCTATCGTTTCTTATAGTGCTTACGTTATATATAGTTTTCTTGTACTACAATAAACATATTTTAAGGTTCTACTTCGACTGGCACTTGATGCATTTCGCAAATTCAAAGTGAATCACTGTAGTAACCCAAAAAGGTGCTGCCACCTCGTGCCTTGTGCCAAGTGAAACTATTTGACATTCGGGAAATATGCTGGCATAGTCCGGGCCCGAGAATGCCGTATATAAACAACAATTTATCATGGACCCAAGCACGTTTAGCGTATGTTTTCCAACAAATTCAAATGCAGGCAGCAAGGGGAAGGAAGGCAGTGGCACCAGGTACGCAATCAACGAGCGTAGTAGAGGTAAAAAAAATGGGAAAGTCGCCTGGTAGAGCAAGCCGAGAGAACACGCAGAGAGAGTGCGTCGAGGGGGGAAGCTGGAACTGAGCCGCAAATGAAAACAATGCAGAGCGCAGCAGTTTTTAGCAGTTTTCTACCTTTGTGCAAGACTCGCTCAAATGAATGAAATGCAGGACTAGCAGGAGGAACTGGAGGAGCAGTAGGAGAGCAGGCCGAGAAGGGGTGCAGCAGCCCAGAGAGAGAGAGAGAGAGAGAGAGCTCAGCTGCGTTGAGTGGAACGTCTGTTTCTGGAGCGTTTGTTGTTTTTATTGTGGCTTTGCCGGGGTAGGACACAGACAGACGACTACGTCGAGCACGAGGACGACTGCAACAAAAGCCAAGCGCAAAAAAAATGTCTCCTGCTCCTGCTCTGCTCCTGTTGCCGTTGCCTTTGCCGTTGCTGGTGCTGCGTGGGCGATGCTTAACAACAAACAACAGCAGAAGCTGCCGTTTCCCGTTTTGTTGATGAAATAAAATCCGCCTTTTGTGCATTTAATTTTTAGAATAGCAAACAAAGGCGGCAGGCAGCAACAAAGGGCGGGCCAAATATAACGCAAGGCAACGCCAGCAAACAACCGCAACAACAGCAGCAACAACAGCAGCAACAACGGCAGCAGCAGCAACAACAATCACCCACAACAATAGTCGCTCACAATGGCACGAAACAGGACGAACTACGTAGCTGAGCAGAAACCTGAAAGGTTCCTCATCTCTTGCCCCCTCCCCGACCCACCTCCTTGCGCAGGCTGCTAACAAAGGCGCAGGCAACTGCAGCAGCCTTGCAATTTGATGCCACACCCGGAGCGTGCAGGGTGGGAGGGGTAAAGGGTTTCAGCAGCCAGCTGGGGCTGATCAACTTAATTATTGGCACGCGTTGCAATTTTCCACATTGACTTAGCGCGAATTCGAGACGTGCCACGTGGCGTATGCGCAACCTTTGACCACAAGCTCTGAGCTGTTTTGCGGCAGAGTGGGTCGACTATTAAACAATAAGAAAGCTCTTGTCATAACAGTCAAGGCAAGAGCAACAACAATAACAACACACACAGCAGCAGCAACAACAATAACGAGAGCAACACGACAACTCCCTGCGCGCTCGTTTTGGGCTGCGGCGCCACAGAGAGCGAGAGCGAGAGCGAGACAGAGCAAAGCTCAAGACGCAACATTGTAAAAATTACATCAATGGATTTAGTCCGACTAGGGGTCCTACCAAGCTTCTGCTCTCTCCCCTCCCTCAATCGCACTCGCTCGTGTATTCAATGTGAAAATAATTTCTTTATCCTTTTTATGTGCCCATTTGGCATGTGCCGTTATGCCCAAAGCCAAGCCAAGTGCGTCGAGGGGGGTTACGGGTCGAGGCAGCCGTACTACCACTGCCACTGCCACTGCTGTTGTTGTTGTTGTTGTAGTAGTAATAACATCCCCCAAATGGGTCATTTGCGTATCCTCAAACAGCGAATAAAAATCAGTGAATAAGAAAAACAGGAAGTGTCAGAGGACATCCGCATGTTTGTTGTCCTCTCTCGCATTGTTCTCGCCAGCTGAGTGTGTGTTTGTGTGCATGTGCGGGTCTGTACTAGTGTGTGCCATAAAAGTACCACTGTTTCGGGTCTCAATACTTTTGATTAAGAGTTCGACATCGTCGAGCTGCTAATTGCAAACGACGCTCGACCTTACGATTTATGTCGTACCCAAAATGCTTCCACACTCATTCCTCCTCGTTCCCGGCCTGGCCTGGTCCAGCAAACCTCTAAATGGGCAACCCGGCTAATTATGGGCGGGCGTGAGCTGCGTTCAAGTGTGTGTGTGTGGGCGAGTGTGTCTGTGTCTAAATGGCCGCTCGCCGGGCAACGCAATTTAAACACGTTGTAAATTATGATGAGATTTCTGAGTGGGAGCAAACGTTTTGCTATTCTATTGATAGCTTGGGTATAAGATTGGGGAATACTGCGTTAGCTAGAGTCTAGTCTAAGGCATGCTGCTTTACAGAAATATAACAGGATTGGATTTGATTTGAGCAGCTTCACAGCAGTATCGACTTTAAATAAAGTGTTATATAACTTAAAAACCTATAAAAATATTATAAAAATCCCCATTAAACTCTATGTTATTCTCACTTTTCTCTGCTCTTTTGAAAGCAAGCCAAAACACAAAACTTTGTGCAGTTTGCGTGGTAACATACAAACAAAACTAATGAAATTTCCTTGCCAAATGTTCTGTAATTTACTCTAACTGAGGATTTGCTTATAAAGTGCTTCACAGAGATTATCACAGAGATTATCTACGGCATTGCCCTGCAGAGATTAGCCTATGTATGCCTTATAGAATGGTTCGAGTGCTTTGTAGCATACTTGAATAACATCACACATTTCATGACAGTCGTCTATCTTGATAGATCCCTACGCATTCTCAGTCTTTGAAGTCTCAATCTGTTTAGCTGTCTCTCTCGAACTATATTTATACGCCCCCCCCCCCCACACACACACATCCCTCTCTAGATATGCTAATCTCGAGGCAGTTCAACTTTCTAAACGCTGCCATGTAATCTTCAACGAGCAGGCAACCCGAGCGAGGCAGCTCGCAGCGCATCGTCTGGCGTAATCCTTTTTTCGCAATTAACAACACATACGCATGTCAACACAACAGCAGGCAGGCAGGCAGGCAGAGTCAGGGCAACAACAACATAATGGCCACAACCGCAGCGACTCCGAGGAGAACCGTGTCTGGCGAAGATTAATGTGCGAGTTGCGTTCTGCGAGTTGCTGCGGCTGTGGCGCGTCTTATGGGGCGACTTATGGAAATTCATCATTATCTCCGACGGCTACGACGAGAGAGAGGGAGATAGAGAGAGATGGCTGCCATGGTGCGTTTAATGAGTTCTCAAGCGATGTTCAATTCAACTCATTAGCTGCACTTTTTGGCTAGTGCGATGCATCCCGCTCGCCTCTTGCATATATTAGTGTGAAGACGCAGCCACAGCCGCAGCCGGAGCCGCAGCCTGTGCCCGGCCAGCGACTGCGTCTGCGTCTGCGTTTGCCACTCGTGTGCGTATTTGTCATTGTCAACATTGGTGTAGAACATGGCGATGTGGCTAAGGCGACGCTTGCAGCTGCCCGTGCTTTCATGCAGGTGATTAACATAAACGCCAAGTGTCATGTTTTTTTGCGCATTCGGTCGCCAAGTGGCAACGCCACGCAGCTATTGACCCGCTCGGCCAAACAAATTGTCTAAGTGTATGAATTGAAACGAATCCCCTGCTCCCTTCCTGCACATAGCCAGCGCAGCAGGCTGCCTAATCCCAGTCTTGGCACGCGTTGAGTCCAAAAACTTGCGAGGTCATAAATCACGACGCTTGCCAAACAAAATAAAACCCAAGTCCGAACCGCAGCCCGGCAAAACAAACAAACGGAAGCCAAAGAAAGAGTAAGAAAGAGAGAGAGAAATAGAGGGAGAGAGAGATAGAAAGGAAGAGTGCCCAACACTGGGCACCTTGATAAATTCAAAAGCACGCACTTTTGATTTAGGCAAATCCCCAATTGGATATGAGAACACGGATGCGATTACGAATGCGAATCGTAGATGCGACGGGGCGGGGCACGACGACTATGCGATACTATATCATGCATTGACTACGCGGGAAAAGAAAGAAATCTCCATAATATATGCCGGAACATCTTCCGCACACAAATTGCACACAGCGCGCGGGGCAGTCCCGCCTGGCCAGCTGAAGCTGCCCCATGTCCTGCTCCTGCAGCCTCTGCTTGCTCTTGGCAAGCTACGTCATATTATAATTCAAATTTATGCAGCCTGCAAACCCTTTTCACACGCACTTTCTTATCGACACCATATGATTGGGTGCGAGACAGGCGTCAAGTGGGGTGGGGCTTGTTGGGCTTGGGGGGAAACTTGTTTTTGCCATTCCCCATTAAAATTGGCGTGTTGCAGGACGAAGGAAGCGGAAATGAAGCCAAACGGAACAAGCAAAACAAATTTACAAAATGAAAATACCACACACACATGCGAAATGAAAGTAGAAAGAGACGGGCAGTCAGCGAGAGAGTGAGAGAGCGAAAGAGAGAGAGAGTCAGCTAGAGGAGTTGGCAGAGAGAAGACAGCAGCAGCAGCATCAACATCCCCACGGTATTCGTTTGGCGATTTGCCTGTCGCAGGGTTGCAGTGTGCCCCTTTCTCCTGCTCTTTCACCCCTCCCTCCCCCTCTTGGCTAACCCTAACCCAGCAAATAGCTTTGCTGTCGCCGTCGATGCTTGTTTTATTTATTGCTTTTTTAACCCTTTTTTGCTTGATTTGCTTTCGCTGTCGTTCCTTCTTGTTCGCTGCTTGCCCCGTTCTCGCGCTGCCCTTAGCTTCTCGTCCAGCATCAGTGTGTACATTGGTGGTCTAACACGCCCACACAGCTGGCACCCACTTCCCACTCCCCTCGCCCCCTCCTTATGCCGCATACCCTGCACCCGCCTCGTTTGCCCATTGGCAAGTTTCACTTTTGCGTGCTGCAATTCAGCGCGCGCTTAATGAACTCGACTCCATTCGAAATGCATCGATTTTCCACTGGCCCCGAAACTTTTCTTCTCCCAAACCTCTCCTTGCTCCTTGTTGTCACAGCCTCCCTCGTCTTCTCACTCTGCTCTTAGTTTAATGAAAGCAACGATTCGATCTTGATTTGCATAAGCTTGGGCATTGCAAAGCGTGATTAAAAACGCAAGTTGCATACTAAAATTGGCTTAGTAATACCTTAAAGACTTTATAATAAAGATTTAAAGATAGAGATAATATTCATTGCATAGATTCCATTAGCAGGAAGTAAGGAAAGTTCAAATTTTATGAATGGAAGATCATGCTGAACTCTAACCATTAAGAAAATGTCAACTCCCACGACGTCTGATAGTTTCAGACCAAGTTATGATGGTCTCAGATGATGCAGGGTACTTAAAAATCATTGAAGTTCAGAATTACTCTACAGATCAAATAAAAAAGAGATGATATTGTCTCCCATAACAGTTTGATGATTTTTAGACAAAGTTATAAGTGTTGAAGAGATCATGATCAATCAAGAGATCAATTAATATAGATAATAATATCTCAGATGACAATCTGATGAATTTTAAGCAAGTAACGAGTGTTGAAAAAGGCTAGAGGAATCATACAAACTGTTCCAGGTTCGAAAAGGGAAAGATTCTGCAAAACTATTATCAATTTCCTAATCTTAGCTTAGTGCGTATGCGGCTTAGTCTTATAGCAATCCATAAATAGTTTATCTAAATACTTTCTTTAGATTTGCCAACATTTTCCACCATCGTAAAATGAAAAACTAATAACCAGATTCTAACTGAAGGCAGCTTCTCTGGTAATCCAGCGCGCAACTTGATTAGCTGCGCAGATAACAGAGATTCCACTGGCCGCTAATTAAGATGGCATGTTATGAGCTGGCGCAGTCCCCGCTGCCTGCTCCCCACTCCGCCCTCGCACCTACTGCCAAAGCTTACAACTTTTTCATTAGTTATATTTATTAAGCGACAAGGCCGCTAAATTTTGCAGCATGCAACACTATCCAACACTGCCAGCAGCTTTTTTCCGTTGCATACCACATATCATTTTGGGGTCTCTCCGGTTTTTTGTTTTGTTTTTTCTATTTTTGTTTCTCACTTTTCTCGCTTTATTAACATATGATGTATGCGACAAAGATGATGATGTTGCTGGCAATGGCATGATGATGACCTCATTGTGGAGTGGAACACACACAGCGGAGCCGAGGCTGATGCTGAAGCTTCAGCTCCATGCCACGGATTCTCGTCTGCCCGCCTCCTCTGCCCCATCTGCCACATCTGCCTCATCTTGGCTAATAATTTCAGTTGTTGTTTGACTATTTTTTCGCGCCAGCTGCATAATGACAAAAGTTTCTGTTGCTGTTTCTGTTGCTGTTTCTATTGCTGTCTCTGTTGCCATTGCTGTCCCGCTCGCGCGGCTGGTGGTCAGCTCGCTCTCGAGTTGTGTCCAGGCGCGCGCTCGCAGCAGATGACAATCATTTAATTAGAAACTTTCCCATAGGCTGGGGCCGTGCCGGGCTCATTCGTTGTTCGCGCTGTTTTTCTTCTCTTTTTTTCGTATATATTTTATATATGTATATATATATATATATATAGTTTTGCGAGCTGTTAATTAACTTGTTTGAACAGGTGTGAAAAAGTTGTCAACGCTGCGCATGGGACAGGTGAGTGGGAGAGGGAGAGCGAGAGCGAGAGGGAGCGTACCGGTAATTACAGTTGGCCAACTTTTCAGATGCCACCAGGCTGAGGCTGGCCCAAAGCTGCTTTGGCCTTTGTCTCTCATATTTGCATACACAGCTGCAGGCCGACGAGCTGAGCAGGTAACCATCTTCTCGTCCAGCGTGGCCTTATGCATTCTCGCTGCCAGTGACATTCATCAGACAAGGAGCCGCAGAAGGCCTTGCAGAAATTAAAAATTCCGATTGGAATTCCCCGATAAGTTGCCGACGCCGCAGAAACAATTAAATATCGCTGGCGTCGCTAACCTCTCCGCTCCCCCCGCTCTCAACACACCTCGACTACTGCTGGCGTCGGAGTCGACGTCCACGACACGATTGGCATTTGTTATAGGCGCCTGGCTGGTTGCTCTGCTCGCAAATGCGTAGCAATTGGCGCTACATTTGGCCACAGAAAATGCAGCGGGCGCTACGTGACCGATCGCTGTGCGAGATATGGGCGCAGGAAAGCGACAAGCCGCCAGTCTTCTCAAGCCCCAAACGAGCCCAGACAACGGGCCTGTCGCCGCGCACACTCAACGACGACACAACCTCAGACCGACTCCAAGTGGCAATCCAAGCCAATCCACGCCAAGCCAATCCACGCCACGCCAATCCAATCGAAATGAATCGAATCCATGGCGAGAGCGACAAGCGACAGCTCGAATTGTGTCGGGGCGCCGCCGCCAAGTTGCAGCGGCGAATTTGAATTCGAATTCGAGTTCGCAATTTGACTGATGATCGTGATTAGGTTCACGGTTCGCGGTCTGAACTACTTGCAATGCGACACGATTTCTTTGAGCTAGTTCAGGTGAACTACTAATTTTGCAGACCCGGAAATGCTGGCTTTGAGGTCGTTGAGGCAAATTTGTTGGGAGTAATTGACTTGGGATATAAAATAAAAGGGCGAAAAAATAAAATAAATATACTCAAGCTAGAACCTTTTCAAATTTGAAGCGGAATATTTTATTTATATTTAAGGAGATTTACAATTTACATATTTTAAATAAAGTATTATAATTTAACCTAAGAAATTAAATCGTGATTAATAAATATTATGACACCTTATATTACGAATCTTTTTTTACTATTACAAGCGAAATAATCCAATGAAAATGAAAGGCTTCCAGTGAATTTATTTCAGAATTTCTTTACGTTTTATTCGGTTATTTATTTGGTATTTTAATTCAAGTAAAAAATATTACCATTACATATTACTATGCAACTTTGAGTTTTGTCAGCCTGTCAGTTCTTTAAACTTAGTTCACCGATCCAGATCGCCATTTCAGTTCACTTTGTAATACTAATCACATATTCTTCACATAATCTGTTCCCAACTGTGAACTGTTTCGTGTGCATGGCTCAAGAGTTGCCAAGGTGCAGTCGATTGCCCTCTGGCTGCTCTGCATAGTCGAATCGAGTCCATTCGAGCTCAGATCGGTTCGGCTCGGCTCGGTTCGTTTTCTGAGCCGCCATGCGATCGTTCATTAAGCGAACGCTTTGTATAAATTATGCTAATGATGCTTCAATTGATTTGTAATAAAAATCCAAAACGTTGCAGAAATAAGATAAATATGCTCGCAGCACGCACAATGCCGGACCGAAGGAAACAAGGAACCGCAGCTCCGACTGCGAGATCTTCTGCAAGACACTCTGCATGTTGTTGTCGTCGTCCGGCGCTGTCGGCGCAGTTGTCTCAACGTTGCAGCGCTGTAGTCGGCCATGGCCGGCGGCAACATGTTGTTGCCGGTTTCAGTTGCTGTTGCTGTTGCTGTTCTTGTTGTTGTACCGATATTAACAACAACAGCAGCGCCAGCAACAATATGAAGAGAGATTTACATAATTAGAAAGCTGCCACATATGCTGCCGCCCACACCCGTCATCTACAGCGCCGCAGAGCCACAGCCACTTCCAGTTCCCAATCCCAGGGCCAGGGCCAGTGCCAGTGCCTGTGCCTGTGCCTGTGCCTGTTCCTGTGCCAGGCGCAACTGTAACTTCATTGCAACCACCGCAGACGTTGCCAGACAAGTTCAAGTTGCCATTTTGAACCCTTTCGGCCTCGGCCTTTGCCGGCAATTTGCAACGGCCGCGCCGCGCTGAACGTTCCGTTTTACCCGTTTCCCGTTGCCCAGCTGCTGCAATTAATGCTGCCTCATGTGGCCAGCGGGAGTGTGTGCCAGTGTGTACAACCTCTGTGTGCGTGTGTGTGTGTGCAAAATTGAGAAAACATGCCTAATTTCGTGTAATTGCCATTTGATTTATTACAATCTACGAAATTTGACTTTTGGCGCAGTCTGCGACGCCGACAAAGTCCCCAATCGGGAATCGGTCTGAGTAGTTTGTGGTTGTTGCATGTGTTTACTGTTACTACTTGCTGTCCCGGTGGCATTTCGCTCGGCGGAGTAACAAACCACCCACCCAACCAAGACGCAGCCACCCACAGATGCCGCCGCGCACAAATTTTCTAATGAGTAATTTGCGAGCCGAGCCAAGCGAGTTGCCTTGTTAATGATGTGCGTGTTGCCAGTTGGATGACTGATGGAGCGGGATGGGGGAGAGGGAAGGTAGAAAGAGGCAGGGGTTGAGGGAGAGGGAGGGAGAGAGAGAAGGAGGGAGAGTAAGAACGCTTTGGGCTGCGTGATAAGAAACTGAAACAGGCAGAGGATGGCAAGTTGGGGCAAGAAGGCAGGCTGCTTGAAGTGCTGCAGTGTGTTCATAGTTTGTTTGCTATATCAAAAGTGTGGTTAAGAATAGAATAAAGAAAATACAGCTGTAGTTATATATATATGGCAGACTATAGAAGCAAAAGTTATGTACAGCTTCTTGGGATCTAGAGTTAAATGTTTCGCAGTACTGCAGCGGAAGGAGGTTTAAGAACAATTGCTTGTAAAATGTTCTGGAAAGAAACTAAATCGGTTTAGAAAATGAGGTTAGGAGAAGCCTCACTCAATAAAAATTGAGGTTAACGAGAACGTTTTGTGAATAAGTGCATGTATTGACCTTAAAAGAAGTGAGGCTAAGAAAAACTGCACTTTGGAAGGTAAATTGAGAGAATTAAGTACAAATCTACACAAAAAGTGAGTATAAAGTGCATTCAAAACATGATAATTTTAAGAAACAGTTAAGGTAACAACTAGTTAAAAGTGGATATAGTAAAACAATTGGGGCAATTCTTCAAGTACATACTAAAGTTGAAAAAATAAGTCTAGATATGTAGATAAACCTACAACAAGCCAGAGAAATATTATAATAAGAGTCTGATTAATTTTAACTATTTTAGGTATCATTTCAATCGATAGTCGATTGCCGATTGTCGATTGTCGCGTGAACTGAACTGCTTAATAACTGCTCGAGCGGGCGAAGTCCCCAAGTGAGTGTGCACACACACACACATACACACACATATCGAGGCACACTTATCTATTGACTAATGCACCACCCATAACGGGCGCACGCACCTTAATGAAGCCTATTCGCGGCCGCTAACAGTTGCCCCCTCTCTCAGCTTCTTTGGCCGCCTACCCCAACTCCTCCTGCGAACAACATACCCCCCTGCCCGGACCACGGGTGTGCGAATAAGCTGGCTTGCAGCGCATGCCAGACTGCTTTTTGCGTTGACAATTTCGCTGTGTGATGTGCTCAAGATTGATGGGCCGCAATTATCGCCAGTTGAGTAATTTATATGAATACCAAAATGGGCGTGTCGCACATGCGACAATGTGCAAACACACGGTGCGTGTGTGTGCGCATGTGTGTGTGTGGGCAATTCAATTAAAATGAAGTGCAATGCAATATTTTATGCGGTAATTGGAATTAAAATTCAAAACTAAATATCGATTTCACAGAATAGAATGTCTGCCGGGAAAGGCGACATATCGCACACATGCAGTGTAATAAGCTGAGTGTCTCGGTGTGTATGTGTGCGTGTGTGTGTGTGTGTGCTGCGACTTCATATGGCAATAACACAAATTACACAACATATGGTGCCAATGATGTCGACGTTGCCCTTTTTGGTGGCAACAACAAAAGCCAAGGCACGAGCTCAATTCGAGGCACTTGTGCAGGTTCGCATTGTGTGTGAGAAGGGTGTGCGTGTGTGTGTGTGTGGCACAATCCTTTTGCCTGTCAGTGATTTTAATGCCTTTATTTCGCCCTGCACTCTCCGGCAAGCAACTTTCCTTTCTCCTTTCTCCATGCGCCATGCGCCTTTTGGGTTTTCCTTTTATTTTCCTCGACAAGCTTTTTACTCTTTTACTTTTTTAATCTCAGGTGACGCCGCCTGGGTGTCGTAAATCACGCCACCCTCGGCCTGACAAGCGCCCCCGCCTTTCTTCTTAACTGAGAAGGGGTTGCCTGCGACTGTGACTGCGAGTGTGTGTGTGTGTGTGTATGTGTGTGCGTGCGAGAGTGTGTGTGATAATTGAGTTGT
The DNA here is from genome assembly GCA_018151445.1 of Zaprionus inermis. Classification (NCBI taxonomy): domain Eukaryota; kingdom Metazoa; phylum Arthropoda; class Insecta; order Diptera; family Drosophilidae; genus Zaprionus; species Zaprionus inermis. Next base: position 1,372,005 of record JAECXD010001328.1, on the reverse strand, counting down.
GACTGCGTCTCAGCAGACTCGCATTTCTTTTCGACAGCAATTGATATGCCGCTCAGGATGTTGCGAATTATCGCATTATGCAATTCTGATAAGAAACATAATGGCGGGCAGGTACGGCAGGGAGGGGGTGGGGGGTAAGTTGCGGGTGGTAAGCGAGCACTGTCCGCGTTATAGGCTTCCATTAGTTAAATTTTCATTCTGCCATAAAGTATTATAAAATGTCTTAATGGGCCGCATAACAATTTCAACAATGAAATAACCCGTTGCCCCTGACTCGCCGGGGCGACACTAATCGCCCCAACAAAATGTGAAATGGTAAATGGAAAATGGAAAATGGAGTTTACACAAAGTTTGCCCCGCCTCCGTTTCTATCTCCGCCTCCGCCTACTGCTGTTGTCTTTGAGTTGAGCCTGACAAAGGCCAGATAGCTTCGCTTTGGCTTTTGCCAGCGGAAAGTGTTAAACATGTCAGGGAATTTGTTTATTGCGACTTTTTGGGTTTCTCTGCCCGCAGGGAGGGGGAAGTTCACGGGGGAACGAGGCATCTGTTTGATTTGGCTGAGAGGCCCGAAAGCGAAGGCTCTCGGTCTCTCTCTCTCTCTCGCTATCGCGCTCGAGAAAGCAAATTTTAATTACTCGCGCTGCAAGTTTAATTAAAATTTAGCCCAAGCAGAACGCCGAACATAGCCCACCACACCGCTCTCCCCCTACCCACATAACACTCAACCCGTCCGCTCGAGAAAGCTGCCTGAGTTGCCCGCCAGGTGGCGGCATATTTCTTGCGCAATTTCGTAGCGGCTACGCTAATTTTTAATTAGCTAAAATTGCATAAATTGCTGTCAGTTTCCTGCCCCCCTTCCTGTTGCGCAGCCCTACCCTCTCACAACTAAAAATACTTTTCAAAATGGCGGCCGAGCAGCGCAGCAATTACAATTAGCATTGCATAGTTTTGTGCGCTGCGTACATAACCTCAAAAGTGCCGCTGGCAAATGTCATTAAATAAAACTTAATTGACAATTGGAAAAGACTAACGAGGCCGGGTAAGAGAACGGGCACGGGGAGGGGGAAGCCGAGTAGGCACTGCAACAGTCAATTAAGTTTGTGCGCATCAGACAGAAAAAAAACAGAACGCACACATGCAGGGTATAAAAACGAACAACAACAACAACGACAACCTTTGACTCTGCATTTATTTTGCGCAAATTGCAGTCCGAAGAGCGCAAATTAAAAACCGAATCGGCAATAATTTAGCACTTCTCCGGCATTTGTCGCACATGCTGGGGCATTGGGGTGTGGGAAGGGGTGGGGTAGAGAGGCGGGCAGAGAGAGCACAGTCCGCACTCAATTGGCATGCAAACAAAATGGCGCTTTAACGCTAACTGACAGCTCAAGTTGAAACCTGTCTGCTTATCAAATGGGGAATTATTTAAATATTCCCAGCTAATTAGGCAGCAAACAAATTCGTTTATTCGTTTATTCGCTTTTTCGCTTTATTCGCTTATTGAACGGCATGTGTCGCACATGTAGGCTAACCACGCCTTCCCCTCCCCCCCACACACACAAACAAGGTAAAAAAGAATGCCGAAAAGGCTGGGAAATTGGGCACGATGCATATCTATGAGAATGCCAAGCAACGACACCTTATAATTAAGTATGATAGAGAAAAGAGAGAGAGAGAGAGAGAAAAAAGGCTACCCTTAGGTCTTCGATTTCGCCGGATTTATCCAATGCAAATTGTAAGATATAGTTCCGCCACTTTATTCACTTTTTGTAGTTATGGGCTTTGAAAGCATTACAGAAGTATTAAAGTAAGGCATATATTGGTCTATATTTTAGAATATTTTAGAAAATTTTAGATTCATAATATTTTGATAGAGCATCAATCTAGAGGTCAAATAATGAAGAAAATGCCATCTCTCGCAACAATCTGATGCTTTTTAACGTAGTTATGGGTTTTCGAACCCATTTAGGAGTTTAAAAATAAGGCAAAGGGGGTAGCATGGATGGTCTAAATTTTAAATAATTTTAGATGCATAATATTTAGAGAGATAGAGAAATCTAGAGGTCAAATAATGAAGACAATGTGATGATTTTTTTTACGAAGTTATGGGTATTCGAAACCCTATAGGAGTCTTAAAATCATTTGCAAATCCCTTATAAATTGATAAGTAATGAACAGCAACGAAAATGTATCTAGAAACCAGTAATATATTAACCGAAAATTCTGAAACAAAATGTCTAACATTTATAAGGGTACTTCTGCTAAACTGAACAGTGAATCCATTAAAAAACCAACAAATTTCACATGAATGATAATTTTTACACAACGGGGATGTGAGGCAAAACGAGAACTCATAAAAGTTGCATGTGCAACGCTATTTGGCTCTTGACCAATTCGCTCCCTCTCTCACCCTTCGCTCTCTCTCTCTTTTCCTCTCTCCCTTCGCACTCTCTCCATTAGCAGCCCAATTGGACAGCTCGGCATGTCAATTTAGATGCAGGATATGCCGCGCAGCTTAATTATGCAAACAGCTGATGGGGAGAGGGGGAAAGCCCTGACGAAAAAACCACTAGGAAAACTCGAAATAGGGCCAACTATATAAATGATATAGTACAACTAATTTATTTTCAATTTTCGGAAATCATGAGCGCTATTAAAATTTAGTTGCATGCCGCGCTAACTGACTGGCCCTGTGCGTCCACTCCCCTCTCCCTGTAACTCTGCCCCCCTGGAGCCGGCAACTCTGCCTTAAATGTGGCGTGAAATTTGCGCGTTGCAGCTGGCCAGTTGTGGGGCAAATTGCAGCCAGCCTGGACTCACGCAGTTGTCGTGCGGTATCCGCATGTGGTTGCAGCAACAGCAGCAGGGGAAAGAAGGGATGTGGGCATGGCTGCGGGCTGGGGGATTGGTGGCTTTTTATTTTTGCATTAACAGCAACAAACACGACAATGAAATGACAACTGAAATGTCCGATTATATTCCACACACACTCGCACATACACGGAGGCAATACGCAAATAATAATGCAATATTATTTTATTTTCAAGAGCCGCTGCCAGGCATGGATGGATGATGGGGAGGGGGGTGTGGTCAGGGATGTGTGGGGTGCATTGCCGGACCATGTTTGCTATTCATTGCCGCGGCCGCCGCCATTGTCGGACGGATGTTAACTTCCACTTAAATGGCCGCGTTTCCGCTTGTCGTTTATTTGCCGTTTTTAATATAATGTACATAATTTTTCAATTTTTATTTATATGTGCATTTTGTTGTGTATGCATTTCATTTGCAGCTCGCTGCCGTTGCCGTTGCCGTTGCCGCTGCATTATCGCTTCGTGCACATATAATAATAATAATAATAATAATAACAACAAGAATAATGCATAATAAAAGCGCTTTTCCAGCGCTGCGCGTTGTCGACACAAATCAAACGTCAGCATTTTTCACGTTGTTTTCTTTCTGCTTAATTTTGCAATTTCTCGCTCGACCACGCCCCCTTTCCTACCTCGCCGGCCCCGCTTTTTGGATCGTTTAACTCATCTGCCTCTGTGAGTTGCTCCGTTCAGCTGTCCAGCTTTCCGTTTGTGTCTCTCTTTCTCTCTCGCTCTCTCTGTCTGTCATTTCATGCGCAGCTGTGTGCGTGAATATATGACTCTCACACACACTCGCACACTCATTTCGGACACGACTGCATTGTTTATGCAGCAACCCACCACCCCCCACACTGTGACAGCAGCATCCCCAGGCTGCCCCAAGCTGCCGCGCCGTGCCGCAGCTGTTCGCTCTTCAATTAAATATGAAAATTTGTCAATTATTTTGTGCAACATGCGACAATTGTTAAATTTTTAATTTGTTTTTTCCGTGTATCATGTTGAACACATCAGCACGTTTCGGGCCCACACAAACCGTGAGTGCTGCAAGCAGATGCAGCGCTGCCTTTAAGGCGTTGAGGGTTCTCGAGTTTACCCAGCATTTCGAGAAAACCATGCCACATGCATTATCTATTTGTCAGCAAATTTTGCAGGGTCGTTTTAAAATATTCTATTCAAAGGAATTTGCAAATTGCCAAGCAAACAAGCTCCATCACATTTCTCCTAATTCCTCCTCATTTCTCAGAATTCAATACGAATTTCAATAATTTACTTAGCATAATCATAGTATTCCGCTTTATAAGCAGAGGAAGAGGCAACTTATGCAGCTCTATAATTCTTTCTACACTCGCTCTCTTCTGCTCTTTAATGTAAACTTCAGATTAGTCCCTTTACTCCGATTTTCGAGAAATTTGAGCATTATATAGATAGTTATGTTAGGCTGAAAATTGCTGAGTTTGATAATGATATCTTAAGAAATAACAAAGTAAAACTGCTTCTTAAGTGACATACCGCATAAACCCCTGAAGAAAATACTTCAAAAACTGCATTATTCTTGCTAGATGACTTGGCAGTAATATAGGTCAGGAATATATATAGCTTGCGGAGTTCAAGAAGGCTTCCTAGAGATAGATCCCTTTTTAGAGTGACAAAAAATCAGAGTATATGTTTTTTTATAGCCGAATCAATAAACAAATCAAAATATGGCTTAGGGCAACTGTCCACAGTGCCTGCCATTAGTTTGCATGCATTTCACAAAACTTATGTGTCATTTATTTTGTTAATCACGTATAATAAAAACGCTCAATTCTCATTAGGCAAAATCTCGCTTGAAGATCGAGCGACTACTGCGTGTGCTGCGCTGTCCGCGTCTGTGCGCACCCATCCAGCCAACCCGATGCGATGGCGCCATCAGCCATTGCTATCAGCATCGCCATCGAAGCTAGACGAGCATGCACCGCTGCCCCGCAACCCTCGCATAGTTTGCGCCACTGTAGCGGATCGCCTTGTGGCCGTAATAATTCTGCAGTCATATCTGGCGATGTGGCGACATGGAGGCCGCGACGTGCCTAAAAAGAAATTGTGCATGTTGTTGCCACACAGAGTCTCTCGCCGTGTGTGTGTGTGTGTGTGCGTGTGTGGCATTTAACACTATCAAAAGCCAAAAGTGCGTAGTGTGTGCCATATGCACTTAGGAGCGCCCGTTTCACTGGCGAACTTAACTCAAAAATGTTTGCATGTTGCGTGCCACGCAAACATTCAGTGCCACCTCCTGTGGCAGGCAGCAGAAGCGAGGGCGGGGTGGGGAAGTAGTGTGGCAGGCTGCATTGCATTTGCCGCATTGGAACATTGGAGGCGGCTGCAGGCGTCCCATTTGCATGCCAGAATGGGCGCGCGCGCATGTCCAACTTGGTGGCGTCGGCGTTGGCGTTGTTATTATTGTTGCTGCAGTTCCCCTGGCTGTTGTTGTGGCTGTTACGCTTGTTGTTGTTGGCGTTGGCCCTGGCGACGTTGTTGGCCATTTGCCCTCTTGAGCAGCAGCTGCCTGCCGCCTGCTGCCATTGGCTGCTTGAGCTGCCCTTTTGGCCATGCTCTTGTGCAAGTTGATAAGCCAAATGCATGCAAAGTTCCCCCAAAAAGGGCAAACTCCCCGGCCAGCAAAGACGACGGCCCTGTTCCCCATACTCGTTCCGCATTCCACATGCCATTCCCATTCTCGTTTGCCATTCCAGCTGCCTTTTGTGTGACATTCAATCACAAAATGGCGTTTTCTTGTCAACGTCTGCCACAGCAGCTACCCGAAGCATGTCACGCCCACCAGCTTCGCGTCCATCTGCACGTCCACAGCCATGTCCTCAGCTCCTCAAGCTCGTAGCCTCCTTTTCCTCCGCGACTCCACGTCACAAGAAACAACAACAACAAAGCGCCCAACAATAAGTCAAATGAACAAACAAACACGAAAACAGAGCGACAACTGAGACTGAAAGTGTATGACAAACAGCTGATACCCTAGCTGGAAGCAGCTGGATAGCATTATGACGAAACTATTTGGAGTAGAAGCTTCAAACATATTAAAAGTGTATGCTTTATATAGAAAATTTAATATCTCCAAAGTTCCTATGATTTCCAGTTAATATGGCAGGAGAAACCTTAAAAAAAAGCTGAACATTTTTGAAACTAGAAAAACTCTTTAAAAAAAAGTTAAAATCCTGTTTTCATTTACTAGAATAAGTTGAAATAAATAATTATACCAATATTTAACTATATCTTATAAATAAACCCAAAAACGAAAACAGAAATTTAGCTAAATCTCATACATATTTGATTTTGTAGTATACTATATCTGAAGTTAAGCTAAAATTGCGATATACATCGAAAAATCAAGCTGAAACTCAGAAAAATGAGTCTAATGGTATTGAATATCACTGAAACTCTAGTAACTCGTCTGATACATAAGCTCAGATTTATCTGCAACTGAAATTTGCGTAATCTTACAAAAACCTAACCTCACTTTCTGTGTTAGGGTATTTGGAAAGCGGGTCATGTGTGTCTCTAACAATTGTCACAGCTAACTGAGTACATTATGAAGTAGGGAGGCGGAGGCTTGATGTGGCTACATCTCCCACACCCACTCCCGCTTCTCCTCTCCCCCTTCTGCCCAACGAAGTCAACAGTCAAATAGGAACGCGACGCTCGCTGCTGCTCGTAAAAATGCGCAAAGTCCAAGAAATGTCAAATAATTTTAGCAACGATATAAACCCATTTCATGTTTACGACAAACGTCGTCGGGGCCAACGAGGAGCAGCAGCAGCAGCTGGAGGAGGCAAAGGCGATGGCAAACACTGCGAAATTTGCATGTGCCACAGTTGCAGCCGCAAACCCCTACACCTTGCCCCGCCCTCGCCCGCTATGCCACCCGCATTTTGTCTGCAGCTGCCCCCCAATGCGCCTCCCCATGTCCATGTGTGTGCGTGGAGGCGTTGCTGGCTTCACTTTGGGCTCGACTGTGCTCTGCTGTTTTCTAATGTCCTGTCATGTACTTTATGAGATGTCGAGCGCCAGCGCAATGCCAAAGACGGTTGGCTCTGTTCCGGCCAGCGGCGTTGGTGGCTACAACACAGCGACAGCAGCAGCGGCAGCGGCGGCGCGTTATCGTGTCAAAATGAAGGGACAAACGACAACGACAACGACAAGAACGAAACGCAAATGCAGCAAGGGGGCGGGCGGGCAGCGGGCAACAGCTACAGAACGTGGATAGAGCCTCTTTTGGCTTGGCCAACTGTCGCTGTTGCCGTTCCCTAACCCTATGCCTGTTCCTCCCCCTCCTCCTATGCCTCTTTGATTGTTGGTTTTTGGCGTCGGCTCGTTTCTCGTAGGCTCGCAGGCATTTGCATTCGCCTGACACGGGCACAAGTGCAGCTTTTGGCTGACTGTGCCGGGCCAGCAGCAGTCGAGTTGACCAGGCCCAGTCGCATTAGCTTAATTTGTGTGGGAGGCGTCATTAGAGGTGGAGGCGGAGACGGAGGAGGCGCAGAGGCATAGGCCGAGGCAGACGACGTACACTTTGTAATCAAAAGCATTTGACGCCAAAAGAGAATGCACAGCACGGCAATCTGCAATCGTGAAAGATGAGCCAAACACACTGGCCCAGATGCCACTGGCCCAGGCATGCATCACACCACACCGCACCAAACAGCTCACCCCATCTCGGACTGCAAAAGCGAATGGAAGATAGAAGCTACAGACCCGAACATGACTGTACCCAAAGGAAGTATTTTCGTGTTGGGCCGGAAATACGAATTCGACTTTTAATTCCTTAAAGTCAACTCCGATTCTAGAGTTGTAGTATATATATTCTCGATCAGTATCAACAGCAGAGACGAAACAGAACTAACTAAATTCAAGCTTCAACTTGTATTTCTTTTATACACTATGTCAATTAAACTAGTCATACTGATCATCAAGTATCTTCAATCTACTGCAACGAAACTCATCACAATTTAAACTTATAATACTCTTTACCATCTATATCCTTCAAATTTTATTATATGTTATGATAGAAGCAATCACCTTAGCAATCTCCGCCTTTGATATACTCCTTTTTTTTATTGTTTCTACACTTTAATTATAGCTTGATTTATTATTGAGCTAGCTGATTTGAAACTCTCCTCTCGACTTATAAATCAAGCGAAATTTGCCTTATTAAATTTGCCATGATAGAAAATTTCAATTTCTCTATCGGCGCCATCATCGTCATCGGCATTGGCATTGGGGGACACCAGAGTCGGCTATACAATCTAAATCCCCATACTCTTCGCTTCCCATTGAGTTTTTGTATATTCTGCCAACTGATTTATGCATGAGATAAAACAAACTTTGTAGACACACACACACGCTCAGGGTAGAATGAAAAAATTGTATATTAGAGCCGGGAAAATATGCATAATATTTGATAATGCTTTCAGCGACATATCCTCATCTTTGTTGTTGTCAAAGTTGTTGTCGTGGCAGGACTTTCGGCACGTCTACGCAAAAAGGCGCAGGCAAATTTACTTTCAGACCGCCGGCACGAGGCACTCGCAGATCTTATCTGAGGCGCCATGTGAGCATAAATTTCTCATGCTCGAGACTCGAGGAGGTCAGGCAGCAGCAATATGCCAAGTGTGCCTCGCAGTGTGTCCTTAAGCGGGTACAGACTCGTCTGACTCAACTACAAATCCGGTTGCAAAAGGGGCGTGGCATCCAAGCACGCTGCAAGCAATTACAAGACGATACTACACAATTATTTCTAAGCCTGAAAGTTTTGCTCGGCGAAGCAATTAATACCAAAAATTACACACTTCCATGAGGCCGCAGGCAAAGATGCTATGCCATGAAGTGGCTGCTGGAGCTGCCACTGGAGAAGCTGGTTTAGTTGCTTGCTTAATCGCTGATTTCCTGCCGGACTTGGTCGAGGGACAATGCCCAAGCCAGACTCTTAGCCGAGGCAGGACCAAGTTTGAGAGGGCGCCCGTTTCCGTTTGCACTTGAGTGATTCTCGGCGAGACCGGGACCGGGACCGGGTATTGTTTCTGTGCAGTCGAACAAGCTCATAAATAAATTTAGCAAAACAAATAAATTCCAGGCCCATGACTCGTTTCATAATCAAGCGCGCGTTGTCTTTATCGCCGCTAAGTATCTCAGGCTCGAAGCTCGAAGATAGCCCAAAAGAAACTTTGGCTCTACTCCCTTTGCCCTCCGTCCACCGCCTCGTGCTGGATTGATGCCTTTTTGGCCGCCTTTTGTCTCTGTCTCGAGCGGCGCACGTTCCTGAACCACTGAACCAGTGAAGCGTCAAGGTGTACCAATTTGCAGCGCATGCTTCACTGCGCCTAATAAGTTTGCCAACCACAACAAAAGCCTTCGGCGAGAACTTTTCGGTTGTACTTTTTTTTTTTTTTTTTGTGGGAGGGGGGAACTACGAACTGCTTCGAAAGTTGTCAGACCAAATGAATAAATTTTAGTTGGCACCGCCTCCACTCTTCCCCTGCTTCGCCCGCTTTTGATTTCCAACTTGTCGCCTGATTGTCACACGTAAACAAAGCCTCAAATTTGGTGATCCGACAATGCGACCCCGTGGGCAAGTGCGCACTACAAGCGGCTAAGGGGGATCGGACAGGCGGCGAAGCCGGTCAGGTCAACCCCAACCAGGCGCGGGGTGCTGTGCCCGTGTGCAGCAGCGTGCAAATGATTAATGGACAGTTAGACAAATGGAAATTGTATGAATTACATTAAAGTGTAGTTAGTTCGCATTTGCCGAAAGGGCGCAGAGCAAGCAGAATGAGAGAAACAGAGAGAGAGAGAGAGAAAGGGAGAGAGCAGCAGAAGAACTGTTTAAATTCTGATTATTTTTTCCAATTTGAAAAACGTCAATCGAATGAACAATTCAAAATCAGAAATGAACTCTGATTGTTATAAAAAAGTGTAAGTATGATACATGAAGAGAAGTCTATGAGTTTTTAAAGACTTTTCCCACTTATCATGATTAAACTTCTTTATAATAATTATTGCATTCATACTTGCTATTATCTAAATTGTACTTACAATGAACTAGAAATAGGTCGTTGGAAATAGGTCGAAAAATACATAAAATGGAAATAGGGCTGCAGAAATAGGTTCATGCTTGGTTTGATTGGTATGAAATTTCTCATCTATAAAATGTATAGTTCTAGATACAAATAAAGCTCCGTTTTTTGTAATTTAAACGAAATGAAACAGCTTAAAACGATGAAAATTAAAGAATGAATAATAGAATGATTTGCATTTAAAGTCTGAGCTAGTCTTTGTATTATAAAAGCCTTTCCAAATGTGTATTATTATAATATCAAGTAGAAATTCTGTGTTGCACTCAATCAGGCATCAAGCATGGATCCCAAATAGTTGGGCAAGTATTTTTCATATCCGGGACTAACTGAAGACGTGGAATAGAAAGCGCCAACAAACTCGCAATGAATGGCATTGGGAAGAGGCGTGGGAAGGGTGTAGAAAAGTTATCAATTCTCAAGGCGGCGAAACAGGCCAAATAACTAATTTGCGGTCTGTGAAAATGTTGTGCAGCCCTCACCCTCATTGCGCTGCAAAAGCACCAACACCCCTCCCCCCACCCGACTGGCTCCCTCTTTCTGCTGAGTTTTCAAATTCGGACAAGTAAAATTGCAGTCAAATGCAAAAGGAAAAGATGCGACCCGGGCGAAAATTTATGATTTATGAGCGAAACAATTACGCCGAGACCGCAAAGATGTTGCAGGCATTAGACGAGCGAGAGAAGGGGAGGTGTAGAGGAGCGGGGACCCTAGCAGCATTGCAGCAGCGAAATTAAAGTCGTGGCTGGCAGCCCCTTTAGCTTTAATTTCCGATTAAACTGAGGAAAAAGGCTAAGTGGGGGCAACAACACAACTTGCAGCAGCAGCAGCAACTTGCAACTTGCAACACACAAAAAGAGCAGAACAAACTGTAACAACATAAGAAATTGGCAGCAAACAAGCCAGCGAAGCGGCCATTGCTATGGTGTATCATATAATAATAACAACAGCAGCAGCAGCAGCAACAACAACAGCAGCAACAACAGCAGCAGCAGCAACAGCAACCAGAACAGAGCGAAACAAAATTATTACAAAAGCCAGACGAGGCTCAGGCCAAAACTGGCTATGGCTGTGGCTGCGGCTCCGGCTGCGCTGTGGCCCGAAGAACTGAAAGAAACGAAGCGAACCCAACTTGGGTTGCCACACTCGCACTCGCATCATTTTGGAAAATCTACCTTGAAGGTAATTATAGTAATTACTTCACGAATCGCAAGTAGTGAGCGTTGCTGCTGCTGCTGTTGCTGCCTCCTCGACTGCTGCTGCTGCTGCTGTTGCTGCCTCCTCCTGCCTGCTGCTGCTGTCGCTGTCGCTGACGACGTGCGACCGCCTAAAAACATCAACAGTTGCCCGGGACCAGACACCGCGAATTGCCAGAGTCCAGGCTCAGTCGCTGCCCCTGCCCCTGCCTCTGACTCAATCTCTCTCTCCCGCTGTCCCGCCTGCAAAACTCCACTCCAATTGCGACTTCAGCTGACCAATATGGCGCAGTGCTGCTCATTTTGGGGCTGGCAAACTCATTGATACCCATTGCTGCGGGCAGCAGCAGCAGCAGCAGCGTCTCCAGTCCCGGGACAGTCATGGCTGCTGCCTTCGCTTATCTGCCAGCACCGCGGGCACAGCACTTCAGCAACTCAGGCAGCCTCTGCTGCTCCCTCCTCTACCCGCTGTGCCTCCACGCAGAGCGCCTGCTGTTCGCGTTCGCGTTCGCAATCGGATTGGATTTAGTTTAGCCCTTGATTAGTTTTGCTCTTCGCAGCCAGCGCTGCTCTTATTATTATATAAAAGTTGTTTGTACTTTTTGTGCTTCATTCCTTCTTATTGGCTGAGTCGTCGTTGTTGTTGCTGTTGCTGTTGTTGGCGGGTTGCTGCTGCCGCCTTTGGGCGAGCGATTGCAGCCGGGGCAAGACTAATTTTCTTGCACACGAAGCAATTTGAATTCGCAGCGCAGCGCAGGCGCAGGCAGCGATCTCCTGGCGAGGAATGTCTTGTGTGTTGCTGTTGTTATTGTTGTTGTCGTGTTGCAGTTGTTGTTCCCCTTACTGTTGTTGCTGTTGTTTTCGCTGTTGCCGTTGCTGCTGCAAAATTGCTCTGAACTTTGCTGCACTTTGGAAATTTGCAGTTTCGGATCACGATGTAATTTCCGAAATTGCCATGTTGCATATTCCCCAGTTTGTGCTTTGCCCCTCTCCCTCCGCTTACTTCTACTCCTCGCCTGGTTGTTGTTGTTGCTGTTGTAGCGGTTGCTGTTGCTGTTGCGCCTAATTTGTCGCGAAACAAAGCCGTGCTCGGCCAAGTTCTTAAGGAATTATGACTTCCCGCGGCGCAGCAAACCCGCCGCAATTAAAGCTTTTCCCGCCAAGCTCGAGCACAGTTCTCTGCTGCCCCTGCTTCCCCTGCTGCTGCTACCCATTGATAAATTCTAATTGTTAAATTTAATAGCCATATCGATTGCTCCTCAACTACAGCAGCAGCAGCAGCAGCAGCAGCACCGCCAGCAACAGCAGCAACGACAGCAGCAGCAGCTCCTTCAGCGCGTTCCCATTCGAATTTATTGGTACAAATGGCATTCTTAATGATGCTCAGGTTACCACTGGTCACTGCTGCCCCATCTCGGCCAGCCTTGCGGCGCCCGCTTTCTGTTCCTTTGTCGGCATCGTTGCGCGCTTGAAAGTTGTCGCAGTAGCCCATGGATCGACAACTGCCGCCGACCTTAGTATTCCCAATGCATTATAACCGATTTTTATTGCTCTCCATATATTTCATCTTATTGAGTCGTTGTCCTACCTCTGCAATCGCCTTTCCCAGGCGAGACTGATGACAACAAGTGCCGCCATGCCGCCTCGCACTGTGAGAACCAAGGAAGAGAAGAAAAGCCATTGCAGAGATTCATTAATTTAGCTCATTTAGAAATGAGTTCAATCAGTCGAGAAAGATGAAGTACCGCTTTCGTAGAGCTCTGCTCAGCAGCAGTAGCTGATTTAACTGCCATGATTCCAAGTTTTCATAATACAATATCAATTAAAGGAAGCTCAAGTAATTTAAGTAATTTTCTATCTTTCATATGTGATGATAAGAACTTTAATTTGCATAGTTATAATCATAAACTTATGTATTTGCTTTGAAGAACTGTATTAAAATTAAATATTATGCTGAATACTTAAAACATTTGAGGTTAAGGAAGCAAAAATTAGTCTAAATAGACCGTAAGATCCCTTGAAAATTCGAGATATATTTCCTTAAAGATCTCAGCTATTAAAAAAGACAGTAAATTTGGCGTTGGGTTTCGCGTTTACTATTAATTCCAATAGTTTTTTGTCTAAAATATTGGATGCCACGCCCACTTATGCAGCAAATCAAGCTTGGAGTTTCAATAACAATTTGAAAAGCTGCGTTAAAGAAGAATTACCCATAAGGTTATAAAAAGCGAGTCCAAATCGATTAGGTTGAGTAAAAAATTAAAAAAGAAACATATTTACCTCTTCAGAATTGATCACAACTCAAGCTAATCTCCGGCCTTATCTATGAGCAACAGCATGCAACGCATTCCTGACGCTCCGCACTCACTCGATCTCTGGCTGGCAGGAACAGTCGATCAGTTATTCACACGATTCACACGAAACGCAGCACAGACAGAGGAACCTGCCAGTGCCCGACAAGGCCAGACAAGACCAATATAGTCGACCAACAATAGGATTTAGCCACACCCAGATGCGGCAAATGATGCTGCAAATTTCCGACCAGCAGAATTATCCGACTAATCAACACAAGCAGCAGCAGCAGCAGCAGCAACAACTGGAGGTATATGACTAAACGATTGCCCAGCCCAGTGAGTAAGCCCGGGCACGATAGTCATCAGCAGTGTAACAAAAATGGAGAAGTGCGTAGGCTGATCTGGCGAGGATGAGCATCAGGATGAGCATGAGGCTGCGACTGAGGCCAGTCGGACTGGCAGAGACATTCGCATTGGCAGCCGTCGTGCCGTGCCGTGCCATGCCGTGTGTTGTCTCTAATTTCGCTGGACCAAATAAATGTCGTTACAAATCACGATGGAATTCGAGTCGAGGCGAGTCGAGGAGCCCAGGGAGCGATAAATGGCAGACGGGCCAAGCGAAAGAGAGAGAGAGAGAGGGAGAGAGAGCAACCAGTTGCCTGGCTGCCTGCCCGACTAGCTCATTATTTAATGGACTGATCGATCATAAAAAATGAGCTACATGCGAGCGCAGTATGTAAGTACACGCTGTAGTTGTACCTGGCCACAGATTCGTGCGAGCGGAGCGTGGCGGGGCGACTTCAAGTGCAGCTTGTCACGTCTGGCGTGGTCTGCATCGGTCTGGTCTGGTCGGGTCGGGTCTGGTCTGGTCTGGTCGGGCCTGGGCCTCTCATGAGTTGTACAAATGTTTTGGGCCACAATTGGAGCACTTCTGTTTGACAGTGCGTATGATTTATGTGCGACAACGGTTTGTGCAGCGAGCGAGCGAGAGAGAGAGAGAGAAAGCGAGACGGCAGTAGAGCGTGAGTGGGAGCGAGAGCATTGCGCACTTCCGGCGGAATTTCAGACTTGACTTTTTGCTCAGCTCAGCGGGTTTTAAATGCAACAGCTTGTGTGCACACTGAAATTGCACAAACTAAGGCGTGGAGGGAGGGGCCCAGGGAAAGGGAGGGGGCGGTTTGAAGAAAGGCGGGAGTGGGAGCAGGTGGCAGGCGCAGAAGGGGCAGCTGCTCACTGGCCACTCGCCTTGGCAAGTTTATTAGAGTGTCCCGCAGGACTTTGCCTGCCACTTGCCCGCTTTACATCCGCAGGCAGCAGCAGCAGCAGCGACAACAACAGCAGCTACTACAACAACAACAGCAACAACAACAACAACAACAACAACAATTGAAAGTCGAGCAAAAGGCAACAAACAAAATTCAGTGAAGCAATTTCTATGAAATTTATTTCACATGAAGATTTATCGCGATTTCAGACAGCACTGGCGACACCTGCCAACGCCTACAAATGTAATTTATGGCTCTCCCGCATTATGCACACCAGCACACACGCACACACCGACACACACACAGACACACACACAGACACACAGCAGCACACTCTTATACACAGCATGCTGTGACTCCCGTTCTCTCACTCCATCAACTTAACACCAAAATGCTCATAAGCGCGCGCGCTCTTGTTGCCCTCCCCAAGTCAGCTCCACCCACATCCCTACCAGGTCCCAACTCGTACGCGACATCCGACACCCGACCGCCCACAGACCACTGCATAAAATATATAGTCTCTCTCGTATCTGTCGCAAAATTTGACTTTCAGTCATTCAAAGTGCACGAGTCTCTCGCATTCGCATTCGCATTGGCCCCACTGTGCTGCTCTTCCCACATTCTTTGCGCGTTCTCTGCCCACTGCATATGTACTACATACCTATTATGCTCGTTTTTATTCCATTATCTTGCGGTTTTCCTTAATTAAATTTAAGATTGGATAGCTTAGCCTAGCAGTAAAAGAAGTTTCTTAAGAGTTCATTTTTCTCTCGGGTTATAAGCAGAAAGAACTTTTTAGCTCTCTGGAAAATGTTTGAATAAGTTATACTTTTGAAATCCGACTAAAGCTCTTAATTACTAAGAATTAGCTGGAAATTTTAAAAATATGAACAGTTCAAACGTGATTTACTTTTCATTTTATCATTTAATACTTCAAAACCTTCAAATAAATTACTTTTATATTTTTATACCCGCTACTCGAAGAGTATAAGGGTATTATAACTTTGTGCCAACCGAAAATGTTTGTAACAGGCAGAAGGAGACATCTCCGACCCCATAAAGTATATATATTCTGAATCAGCATGAACAGCCGAGTCGATATAGCCATGTCCGTCTGTCCGTCTGTCCGTCTGTCCGTCTGTCCGTCTGTCCGTCTGTCCGTCTGTCTGTCCGTATGAAAACCTAGATCTCAGCTATTATAAGAGCTAGAGCTACCAAATTTGGAGACAATATGTGTTAATTATGCCCGCAGATCAAGTTTATTTTGGATTTTTGCCACGCCTCCATCCGCCCCCAAAAATCGATAATAAATCGATAATAGCTGCAAATATAGCTCTACAGCATTCATTTTTTATCCATGTGATAAAAACCACCATCCGGGCGTGTTGCGAAAGTTTCAATAAGATCGGCCGATAAATAAGGAAGATATTCAAGAAATAGTATTGCCTTGTGGCCATGTGCCTGTGTCGGTTTTCCTAATGTTAGTACCCGAGTTCAACACCAGCAGCAGACAACTTTTTTTAATTATGTGGCAACTTTTTTTAAATTATGTGGCAACTTGTTTTTTTAATGATGTGCACCGAAAATATTCATAGTGCAATTTTATTGGCCATTGCGTTAGAAATGCAGTGGTCGAGTGGTGATGGTAGTTGACTGTTAAGCGAGAGGTCCGGAGTTCAACTCCTGGGTGCCGCGGCGAATTATATTTATTTTTTTGTATCTTATATTTTTTTTTATTTTATGGTGTGTTACAAAATTCAAAATACATTTTTAGTATATTTAAAGCCACTTAGAATCGAAAGAGACATTGAGCAGCAACATATATAATTTATAACTGCAAAGTAATAAAAGCAATGGGCAACATCCAATAAGAATCGAGTGGAACTTGCATAGGCAAAACAAATTAGAGACAGAAAGAAATAAAAAGCAAGAACGCATTGTTCACATTTGGCACGTGTTTTTCCGAAGAATTGTAGCGGGTATATCACAGTCGAGTCAGCTCGACTGTAGCCTTTCCGACTTGTTTTTATCTATTTTTTATCCTTCACATTGTACTATTATATAGTATATTAAACTTAGCATTCTTACTATTTTTGGTAATATAATTAAACTCTTACCTATCACTAGGGATTTCGAACTTATTACAACTCAGTGCAAGTTTTTGTTTAAGAAATATTCAAACAAAACCTAATCGCAGTTATTTCCCTTATCAAGCTATTTATTAATTTATAGATTAGAAATAAATTATAAAGTGTTGTCAAAGCAAGTGCAAGCTTTAAGCTGTTCTCATCAAATGTTATATTATTGCAATCTAAAACTCCCAGAAATTCCCCCCGCAGAACAAAACTATCGCTTATTTTATGCATGTGAATGTTCCAAAATTTGTATTTTAAGAGATCCCCAAACATAACCTAAACTCAACTGCATTTAAACGCGAAAAAAAAATAGTTCAGTTTTGCGACCATTTGCAAATTGTGAAAATTTCCCCATGTGCTGTCAAAAATCACTTAGAATTAGCATAACATTAGCAATTCCGACAAGTTGATCCGCTATATTTCTCTCTCTCTCTCTCTCTCTCTCTCAACTACAAATCGATGTTGTAATACGCTAGGAACGAGCTAGGAACGTCGCTGCATAAATTCGTAAGTAGCTTTATCATCGTCGCAGAGACCTTTTCTTTGCGCCAAGCAGGGAACGAGCACCGTCGGCAATCCTTTGATATGTTGAATACGAGTATCTTCTGCCACTTGGCGCAGTTTTTGGGCTGAAATCCGTTTACATTTGCATATGGCAGTACTGAGCCAGCCAGCCTGGCCCAAAAAGCAGTGGCAACAACATGAACCACAGCTGCAACAACAACCACAACTGCAACAACAACAACAGGAACTGTCACTGTGAGCTTTTTGAGAAATTCATAAACTGAAAAAGTGGATTTTCGTATGAAATTTTGTGTGTGCAACTCAGAAATTCAAATGCGGCGCAATGACAGGCCGCCTCCCGCTTCAGTTGCTCCCCCGTTCCTGCTGCTGCTGCCATTCCAGCTGAGGGCACAGCGTGTCGCACGCATGAACACCTCGTCTGAGGGAAGAGCTGAAGAGCTCGAGCTGAAGAGAAATGTTCCTGGACGCAGCAAACAACATAAGTCGCACTAATGCCCATAAAAGTCGCACTTGGCACTGGCCTCGGTCCCGTTCTCGGTCTCGGACTCGGTCTCGGACTCGACTCGACTCAACTCAGCTCAGGGACTCCACTCGCTGCTCGCCGCTCACCCTGGAGAAGCTGAGCAACGTGCCGCAGCCACAGCCATGCTCCTCACCGTGCTGCAAGTCGTGAGCTCGTTTCGGGCCAAGTGCTTGAGATAAACTTGAGCACCTGGAATAGAGTGACAAGTGGGCAGCATTTCATACAAATTGCTGTGGACGACTTCAGCCAACGACAATTTAATGATAAACATTCTCCGCACTCTCTGCGCACAACTATTTGGTTTTTCCACGCTAAGCTCGGCTTGGCTTCGGACTCAGAGTCGGACTGGGACTGCGGTTCCGCCCCTCTCTCTCTCTCTCTCTCTTCCTCTCTCTGTGTCTGGCAGCTGAAACTTGTCTGGGGCGTTGTGTGTCGGTTGCCACAACTCAATAAAGTTTACGGCTATGAAATTGTTTGCAACAAAAACGCAATTTAACAATTAACAGCACGAGCAGCAGCAGCAGCAACAGCAACTGCTACAACAACAGCAGCAACAGCAACAACTTGCGCCACTGCGATAACGTTTATTATTGTTATTAACATTTTTGCCAGCGAGCGCCGTAAGGTGAGTTTTAATTGATGATCCCCGGTAGCGAGGCGAGGTAAAGAGCGGCAAGGAGCGTGGTAAGTTGTGGTGAGCTGAGGTGCAGTGAGGAGAGAGCGCAGATGGGGCGCGGTGAGGTGAAGAGAGAGCGAAGATGAGGGGAGCTGTGTGAAGTGCTGCAAGCAGAGGCCTGTTAAGCTGCGGCAAGGGGAGCTGCGATGAGCTGGCGTTAGGCGTGGTGAGCTGAGCTGAGATGAGGTAGAGTTGAGCTGAGGTGAAGTGGGGTAAGCTGAGCTGAAGAGCCCGAGACGTTGCGTTGGGTTGTGCCTCTAATGCAGTTGTACAAAAGCTGAAGCCGGCTCAGTCTTTTGCATGTGCCACGCCCACTGGCAGCCATCTCACTCGCACATCGTCGTCGCCGTCGTCGTCGTCGTCGTGCACGGCTATTACGAAATTATCGGACTGCGGACAAGGCGAGCCAAGCCGAAGACATTGGAACCCAGCCCTGCGGGCCCTTCGAGCGGCCATAAATACATGCAGCGAATGGCTGACAGTTGTTGTTGTTGTGGTTGTTGCTGCTGCTGTTGTTGTTGTTGTTGCAGTTCTCATTGCTGTTGTTATTGTTGCTGCATTTGCAACCAGAAGCCGCAGCCTAATTGCAATTTACCTTTGCCTCCACTTTTGACTGCGACTGAGTCGCGCTCTCTCCCTCTCTCTGTCTGTCTCTCTATCTCTCTCAGACTGTCTCTGTCTCCATCTCTGTCTGTCTGTCTGTTCGTCTGTCTCTCGCTCGCCCCGCAACCAGTTAAGAATTTTAAATTGTTTAATGGTGACTAACTTACGATTCCGAGCCAAGTTAATTACGTCGGGGTGCATATTTGCCGATATGACTTGCTTGCCCCCAGGCGTGCCCAGGCCAACCAGGAGAAGCCAACCGCAGCGAGGTGCATAGAAATGGCAACCGGCGGACACTCTCACTGGCCTCAACTCGCCGCGGCTCCGCTCGGCAGCAACAGGTGCCCTGCGTCGAGGGGGCTGGCTGAGTTTGTGAAAAATTAAACAAAATGAATTTGTAATTTCATGTCATAAATAATTGGCCGCTAACTCGGAGAACCTACCGCTCCTCCCCCACTTCAAACCCCTCCCTAGCTGGCACATCTTCCTTTCTCTCGCAGTTGCACATTGGAGACACACTGCAACAGCAGCAGCAGCAGCAACAGCAACAGTTGCACTCCCAGTCGTAGTTGCAGTTCGAAGCAAACGAAGTCGTTGCAGTTGTAGGAGACCAGTCTCAAGTCGCGTCCAGAAATTGTAAGAGCTGAAATTACGCTAAATGCTGATTAAGTGAACATTTATCATCGCTCGTTGGCAGAGCGCGAGCGGTTTGCAGCTGTATTAAGGAAATGGGCACGGGAATGGGAATGGCAAAGGGGTTAGGCAGAAGTATGGCATGGGGAAAGCCAAACGGGCAGGGCGAGCAGGAGGAGCAGGCGCTTCCTTGGCCAGTTAATTTTCTTGGAAAAACGACGGGCTACCAGTATGGTAGCTGCTGCTGCTGCTGCCGCGTATCCCCCGAAGGCACTTAAAACAGCTGTTGCTCTTCCTATTGCAATCTCGCGCAGCATAATGAGATATGAATAAAGTGACGGAGTAGCCATTAGCCGGGAGTTATGTGATTGACAAAAGCTGGCGGGCGGGAGGAAGAGATGCACGACAGCCTTATGGGGCATGCCTTTCGAATTCCACGCATATCAAGACAATTAACATGTTTAATAATCTCTATAAAGACATAAAATACAAGGAAAAGCCTTCAGCTAATTTCGGATTATATGTTTAGTATGTTCTTTATGTTCTATCTGAAGAGAAGGGTTGCTATATATTAGGACTATCTAAGGATTTTGACTAGCAAATTATGTGAAATTTTGAGAGCATATTATATACAGAGCAAAGGTTAAGGAACTGCATGAGGATCTTTCATTTAGTAGGTATTTCAGAAAATAAAGTAACTTTCTTTATAATATTTATTTCACTTAAGCTTGGCTAGAGTCTCAGGTATTCAGGATTAACTGACGTTATACTAAAGGCTTAAGAATTAAGATGATATTATATTATATAAGAAACACCCATGGTATTTTAGCTGCAAACCTTCGACTGTACCTCATCAGGTTGCTGTTTTTCTTCAAGTTTTTCTTGAGTTGTTTATCTCGGCAGGCGGCTGTCTGGCCGCTGCTCGTATATTGCGCTCGCCTGCCCGACTCGAGACAATGCCCGAATCCCGCTGAAGGAGCTGCTGCGCGCACAGCATCGCGAGCAGGAGACAGGAGAGACAATTGACAGAGCATACAGCGACATGGACAGCGACGTCGAGTTACACCGAAACCGAAACCGAAACCAAAATCGAAAAATGTCGGCTTATCAAAGACGCCTGCGACCAGTGTCCACTTCGATGACCATAGACAATGACTGCGAGCGAAGGATTGGCAGAGCGTTGGCCCAGGGGTGGGGGGGAGCAGAGTGGGCAGCGAGGGCAGCGAGGGTAGCTGCAGCAGTTGAGGGAAAATCAAAGACAATGACAAGTAGCCACAAGATGAAAATTCAAGAAGATGCAACGTCAATTTGATACATATTTATGATAATATGCTCGATGGAAACGAGCATAAAAACGGACAGAGAGGCAGATGAACAGTGGGGCAGAGGGGTAAGGCCTTGGCAACCTCAGCCCCAGAGGGCAACGGGAACTGGCAACTGGCAATGGCGGCTTGCGGCTTGCGGCAAACAAACAAAACCGAACGAAACGAAACGTTGCGCAAAAAAGTTGCAGTTGCACGTTGCACGTTGAACGGTTCCGGTGATGTTGCCCACTCTGGGCTTGTTAGCCCAATGTGCTGCTTGGGGTACGACGTGCGACGACAGCGACAGCGACACAGCAAGAGAGTGGCCGAAAGAGACCGCTAGGCCCGTGGCCAAGTGGAACTGCAAGTCCGAGTGAAGCTCACATTGTTATCGAACTATATCAAAATGATCGGCGACGTTGGCCACATTTGCGTAGCCCAAGCCTGGCTGTGATTGCCGACGAGGCTCAACTGCAGCAGGAGAGCAGAACAAACAATCGCCGCCAACGATCTGCTGTCGGAGTGGACGGACAAACGCTTGCTTGGTATGCAGATCAGCAGCCAGGCCGCAGCAGGGCAGTAGCTGGGAAGGCAGGACAGGCTGGAGAGGCAGCTGAATGCAGGTTGCCGTGTGCCGGTTGCAAGTTGGCAAACAGGGAGCGCGCTCAGACCCAACGACGACGCTGTGCGGATGCGGCTCCCGCCAGCAGCAGCAGTAGCTGCGGCAACGATGCCGATGATTGCGGGCCATTGATAGGAGCAGCTCCGGCAGCGACTGCCTCATGTACGCGCTGAAACTAAAAACTAGAAGCATTTACCGCAATTGTAATGTCGAAAGTACATGATATAAGATCATAGATAAACGCTTCAGATTCTGTAGCATCTCTAGACAACGCTGGCCTCCGCTTCCTTCCCTCCCCAGCTTGTCGGCTTGTTGTGCAACTGCGTTTGTTCTCTCTCTCTCCTGCTACCACTCTCTTCCCCACTCTCTCTCTCTCTCTCTCTCTCTGCTCCTCCCCCCTTGAGTCTTTTTGTTGCAGCATTGCAGCGGGAGCTGCTGCTGTGCCTCCTGTCTTCTGGCTTGGTAATCCACGCCAATGTTGAACTGGTTTCGCCTGGGTCCGCTGCAGTTTTTGGTGCCGTTTTGGCTTGGTTTGGTTTCGGTTTTATTAGATCATTAGTTGTCTGCAGTTCGATAAAGATCGCACAGACGCTCGCTCACCTGACCGGGCCTGCTCCAGCATCGTCGGCTGCGGCATCGATGTGTGATTGCCAAAGACCACAACTGCAACTCGTCTGCTCTTGGTTCGGTTCGGTTCGTTTCAGTTCGGTTCGGTTTCAGTACTTTTTTGCTGTCCATAAAGTCGTTTTGTTTGTTCTTAATGACTGCGTTTAGATCTTGATAGTTGGCCCACATCAAAGCGACAGCGCCGCCGGCGCAGTTGCGACAGCCTCCGATGGCAGCCTCCGCTCAACTCGGCTTGCCCCACAGCCATCCACAATATACACGTTGTTTATGTGCTGCATCGCAGACGCTTCAGCATCAGCTTCAGCTACAGCTCCGAGGACATGAGGCACGACTCTTCCCATCGCCAGTCACAATGGGACACAGCACACAAGCTGCGGCTGTGCGGGTTACAGGTGCGGGTCGAGCAAAAAAATGATTCAGTTCTCCAAGTCGAAACAACCTGAAGAGAGAGAGAGAGAGAGAGAGCGCTCTCGCTGCTATCACCCATGTTTATCATATGCGAAATCTGGGCGAGATCTGATAAGAGCCCATTGAAAAGCCTTTTAAATGCAGCTTATTACTATGGATCGCGTACTATAATATCATTTTTTTATTGCTCGCTATCATTTTAACGGGCGATCAAGCGAAGTTTGCCTGACATTTATCGAGAATTAACTATTATAATGTTTTAAATTTATTATGGATACACAAACAGCAAAAAGGCTACGGTCAAAATGTTTTGAGATAGTTGAAATTTCGAATGCTTGTGGGGAACATCAATAAGCTGAAGTAAAGTGAGTTTTGTTAAGGTATCTCAGATAATAACAAATTTAGAACCATATTTTACTGCATATAGAATTAGAAGTGTTCTTAGTTATGGAAGAACATGCAGCTAGACGAATAAGAAATAGATGAACAGTCCAGAAGACAGAATGGACAGTAGAATATATAGAAAAAAATACATAAAGATGCTTAGACAGATAAGCTGAACAACAGACAGAAAGTTAGGCAGACAAACAGAGAAATAGAGCTAGAGAGATAGAGAAACAGTCAGATAAATATGCGAAGAGTCAAGCAGACACAGAAGTGAAGAGACAGACGGACAGACAGACAAGCAGACAGATATACAATGAAAACTACAGGAAGAAACTTCTAAATAACTAAATATGAACTGCATTAAGCGTTATTTAAGTTGTACAGAAATGCAATATATATTTTTATCAGTAAGTACTTCTCTTAAGGCACTAGAGATTATGCACACAAAATTTCCTCTGTACAGTCGTTTGTAGAAACTTGATATCAAACACCGAGACATCGGGCAGCATACTTCGATGCATTAACATCTCCTTTTACTGCATAAAATATATAGAGTTTCTGCACATAAAATACTTTACATAATTATAAAGACATTAAGCCATGTTCTAAATCTAATCTCTGCCTACTCCCTCCCTCTCTCTCTCGCTTTCTTTCTCCCCGTCTGTCTGCCACTCTCTGGCATAGGCAAATCTGCTGGGCACATGCAGCCCACTTGAATTGAACTGTTGCCCGCAGACACGCCCCTATTTAGTACCGTAAACCAAACGAGCTGTCAGTACATGCAACCCTGACATGGTCAGGCAGGAAAAACCCGCCAAGTGTAGTCATAGGTCTACGTCGAACGTCGCCGTCTACGTCTCCGACTCCGTCGGTTCGCGCCATTAAGCAAGCGACGTCGATGCAAAGTGCAAGGCTGCCTGGATGTAGGAGAACAGGGGCTGCAGGAGGTGGAGGAGCAGGAGGAGGAGGCAGGCAGGCATTAGACGCTTGTGAGTGCATAAATCGATGAAAATGGCAGAGACTATGCCACTAACAACCTAATAACTGCATCGCATCGCATCGCATCGCATCCCGATGCAGCCCAAAACCGAACAGCGACGACATCTAATCAAGGCGGGAGTCGTTGCAAATGCCCCAAGCAAGCAAAGCCACTTGCAGCAGAGGCTTCGTCCGGCTTCGATAATGGCAGCCAGGCATTGTTCTTGTGGACAGTGGAGAACAGTGGGCACCATGGGCGTACACTCTCGGCTCGGCAGCTGCGGACCGGTAAATTTTGCACTTTAGCAAGCAAAATGTCATTGGCAGCAATGGACGCAAAAACCGCAAGTACACTTGAGTGCTGCACTCCAGGTGCCGTTGTCGTGGTGGCTGCGGGTGTGCGACGGGGGGGTAGTGTAGCTGAGAGTTTGGGTGCCGATTGCAGCGGCAACCAGGCGACCGGCCTCCATGTGATGTGGCTATGAACGTGCCCGGGACATGCACGACGTTGTTGATGTCAAGGCACACACAGACACATAGGCAGGTCTCCAGGTTTCGGTACCTCGCGTTCTCACTCTCTCTCTCTCTCTCTAGGCTGCACTGGACATTGCTCGATGTCGCTGTGTGTGTGTGTTGGCTTCAAGCTAAAAACCACCAGACATGGCCAACGGGCGTATGGGCGAACGGGCCAACGGTCGAGCCGACGGCGAGAGATTTCATGTGAAATTAGCATGTCGTGACACAAATGACTTAAAAGCACTCAATCGCAGCGAGCAGGCTGCAGGCTGCACCTACCAGCACCGAGTACTCAGTACGCACCTGGAGCTTGTCCGAGCCCGGGCCTGTGCCTGTGCCTGAGCCTGGAGTCGAGTGTGGGTTAAGCCGCTGCAAGTGTCGCTCGCCCGCTGTGTGCGAAATAATTTACATTCACACCAAGAGTTCATCAACTGTTTGTGGCAGCTGCATAGCTCCCACTCGCAGCTACAGCTACGGCTGAAGCACCTGTCCTCCCTCTCGCTCCCGCTGCCCGCTCCTGCTCTTTATCCTGTTACAGTCACCGTTCGCAGGCACAACTTAATTAAGCCGGCCAGCCTGACCGGGCCGAGAAGCATCAATGTAGCCGCCTCGACAGCGGCTCCTCCTCTACATCTCCCTCTCCAACTCTCTGCCCGCTTCGGCTGCGCATTCCAGACAACATCCCATTGATTGCATTAATGTATTTCTTCAAAATTATTGTTTGCCCAGGCGCGCCTGCTTATCATAAATTATGTAAATGGAAAAACGCGAACCGGAAAAAAGGCTTCGGCTTAACAACAATTCTCAATTAATGAAGTCCACGATATCAGTCGGCCAGTTGCCAGATAAAGCCACAACAACAACAACAATTCCAGCAAGGAAAGCGAAAACAGGCACCCCGACTCGATTGAGGCTCTACCTATATAAGAACTGCAACTTGTGACTCGAACCTGGTCGCAAAACCAACCAGCAGTGCGCCAAAAAATTAAGCAGTGACAGTTGATAATTTGTCAAAGCCGTAGAGAGAGAGAGAGAGAAAGAGAGAGGTACAGCCATGGGGATCGCCGGCTTGCTGGATTGGTTTATCGGGCAACTGAGGACGAACTCGCCGAAACATGTTTCACTCACTTTTTTGCCCTGTCGCAGCGAGGCAGCACACACTTTCAAGGTGCCACGTCAATGGGTTGGCCCTGAAACTGAACATTTTGCGGGGGATATCAAATTCAATATATATTAAAACAAATTCAATATTTATAAAAATTGAATTGGATAAATAGGGAAAAAAGTAGATTAAATAGTTAGCTAAAATAAATTGAGATAGTTTAGCTAGAATAAATATTATATTTATTATTTATATTACTATAGTATGATATAACAAAAGAGTCGTAGGCCCAGGTAGCTAGTACTCAAACTTTATTAGATATTTTATTATGTAAGTTATCTAATGTAATGAAAACAAATCAAAATAAAACATATAACAAAAATAAATAGGTTCTATAGCTTGGTATGAAAATAATATCATGTATTATCAAATTTGACTTATTCGTTATTAATTTATGATATTAGTAGAGCGCATCCTATGCAAACTTGATGATTTCTTTAAATTCTACGTTTATGGGAATGGGTTTTTCGCAATTATTATTGTATGTGGCATACTGGATCACCAGAATATATCCTAAATCTAAGATTAACGCACAGTTAAATTAAATTAGGCTTATAAGGATTTTTATCATATTTTATATAACTAAATAATAGTTATTTCGGTAGTAAGGGTATTTTAATTTCAATGCAAGGTTCACTTAACTTCGATACCTTTAACGATGACGACATGCGTTCGCCGCTCATAAGCTTCGGCGGGAAGGACTTGCTCTCGCGGACATGGACGCGGACGTGGACGCAGACGCGGACACGCATGCGTAAGTTGTTGCCAGTGTAAGTGTCAGTTGGCGCTGATAATTAGCGATTAAATTCGCCGCGCACTCAACTGTACGTGCAGGCGAGTGCGTTCCTGTTTGAGGTTAGCTACGGCGATTGTGGTCAGCGACAGCGACGGCAAGGGCGACGGCGACGACGACGGCGCCCCTGATTAACTGCCAGCGGTTGCGCAGGCTACCCTGTGGGGCTGGTGTTGTAGCCTGCTGGTTGGCGTTGCTGTTGCGAACAGCAGGAGAGAGCGGGAGAGCGGGACGGAAGGAGGGAGAGAGGGAGCGGGAGCAGTGCTGGACACGCACGCACATTTTGAGGTTAAGCACGAACATTTTAATGCGATAATTTAACCAGAATTTGTGGTTACATTGACTAATTGAACAGGTGTGGCTATTAAACAGCCGCAGGCAGCGAGTGCACTCGCATTTTGGGCATTTGCATGGATGGCAGCAGGACCTGGCAGAAGGACCTCGGAACAGGAGGAGCGTGCGTGACATTCCCAAACTGCGACGGCGACTCGGACTCGGGCTCGGACTGCGACTGGTAATTTGTGAGCCTGTTGACTTGCCAGAGACACGAGAGAGAAAGAGAGAGAGACGCTTTTCACCGTGTGTACACATAATAATAATGTAGAATCTTCACGCTCCTCGCCCCGCCGACTCGACCTGTCGGTACGGTCAAAGTGCATTGCGGTTTTGGGCTTCGTTGGGATGACTGTTGCATGTGGCACGGCACGGCACGGCGCAGCCAGGCAGAAACTAAGCACTGAGGACTGCCGAAATTAAACACTGTTGACAGCTCGCACTCACTCGCACAATTTGAACAATTTGAATGCCAAGTGGCGCAGTTGCCAGGCAGAGGAGTAGGAGGGCAGGGGAAGAGGTCTACCCCTACTTGATATTATCCATAGCCGCTCGACATGTCAACAGCGTCTCTTTGTCTTGACAGTTGCATGAGAATAGGTTTGTTTTCTTGCCCATTGTTGCGGTTTGCGTTGAGCCTAAAATCATTGTAGTTTGCCGAACAAAAGGTATGGCTCCTACGGCCAGGGGGGACTACTCACCTATGTATAATATCAGCGCCCTCTCTCACTCGCTCATAATTGGGTAATTTGAGTGGCCAACAAGCGTGCTGGCAGCTCCGACAGTTGCCCAATTAGTAAGAGAGAGAGATACTCAAAAAAAGGAACAAAAAGAAAAAAAGAAAGGAGTAAAATATTTACTTCTACTTTGCCGATATATAACGCAGAGTCCAATTAAAAACGTGCTAAATATTGAATGATCAATTAACTGATTGGACAAGTTGACACTTGGCTACGCATGACATAGGAAAAATGCTGACACTTTAACACCCTGTAGGGGCGAGTACATTACTTTGAGTCTTCCTTGCAAGCCACTACTAGGCTACGACTGGGTTTATGCCTTGCCCGTTTCTATTAGGTGCAAAAACAGGCAACCAGTTGAACAAATTTCCACGTCAGAGACATTTGGAAACAGTTTTCTATTCGCTTTTAATTCTTCAAAACTATATTTATTTATATTTTCAATATTTTTGATTATAGCTTTGGTTCGACTATTGCATTTCTGCTGATATAATAAAGCATGTTTTAATTTCATGCGTTATTTTCAATTCGTGCATTCAAGAATTAATGATGAATCGTGGCATAAACGCAGTATACGTTGCCTACGTTCATCCAATTAGTTTTCAGTTTGAATGGACAAAGAACTACGATGTGAGCTATGCGATAGCAACAACGACAACAAATAACTTTGGATAATTTGAATTGAGGAATCGAAAATCGTACAATCAGCATTGTTGCACACTGAAGCGGCGCACGTCTTTGCACACTCACTGAAAATTGAATACACGCGTTTCTCTGCGTATGTGTGTGTGAGTGCATTTGCATAGCCAACGATTTTTTGACATGCTGACAGTTGATTTTTCTGACAATTTAACTGGTCTCAATGTAAAATCAGTTTCGAAAATTACACTCAAATGTCGACGGACAAGTTTAAAGGAATTTTACTGTCGGCCTCAGTTCTCGTTCTCCGTCCCCATTGCTGTTAGTGTTGTTGTTGTTGTCAGTCAGCACTGACCATCGCGTGCAGTAAATTGTAATTGTGCGCGAGTGTGTGTGTGTGTTTGTATGTCTCAGTCTCAGTTACACACATGGAACTATTATTTTCGAAAAGTCAGCAAGCAAATTATTCAAATTGTTATTTAAAAGTTGTAATTATATGCCGAGAGTAATTAGTTTTCGACTTGTTGTTGTTATCACACACAAACACACATACTCGCAGACACTCTCGACACATCACGTGGTCAGCAACAGCAACAACAGCAGCAACGACAACAACGACAACAACGACAGCGATGGCGCCGACACTGTGCTTGTTGCAAAGTTGTTGCATACTTTCGGGGTGCGCGAGAAAAGTTCATTGGGGGAAAAAGACAAAAGCGCGAAATGATCGATGGGATGAGCGCAAGTAGGTGAGGTGGGATCTCTGTTCAGGTAGGTGCAACTAAGTATTAATCTATAAGGATCCTAAACAGCATTAAAATCATTTAAAACAGTTTTTCGTACAAGTAAATTCTATAAGAACCTTTAAGTTTTTTGATGCCAGAGTAATTTTAATATAAAGTTCTTTTAATAAAATATATAAAAAAGGAATATTCTAAAATATGTTCAGATTTTCAGTCGTGGATTTAAGAATTCTCAGATTTTCTGTACAAATTCCTTTTACAAACTTAAAATCGATTGTAGCCTTTTTCCTGCATACTTTCCCATTTCCTGCATACTTTCACCAAGCTGCCCCCCACACACGCCCTGTAAAGGGTAAAGGGCACAACCCAATGGAGCCCGCACGCGTCTCTTGGCCAAGTTGAGTCGAAAAATGCAGCCACTCTTGTCGGGCTTATGCGCGGGCTTAATTAATTAATGCACTCGGGCAATTTATGAAAATATATCAAAAGCTGACAAGCTGGAAATTTATGTGCCTGCCCAGAGCAACCAGTTCGGGGCAACGGAGCAGCAACCAGAAATGGCAGCCGGCGCCGCTGCCAATACAATTTCGGTGCTGCCGGCAGAGACGCCGATGCCGCTATGGCAGTTGCCCTGATCCAGTTGCCACCTTGCCCCGTTGCAGTTGCATTCGCAGCACTCTCTCGCTCTCTCCTTCTCTCGCTCTCTCTTTCTCTCGCTCTCTATCTGCCGCACATGAGCAGCAAATGCAGCGCAACTAATGCGCCTCAAAATTCCAGACTGGGAGTCGACTCCCAACTGCAACTTCGACTCCAACTCCGACTCCGACTGTGCCGGCTGCCTCCTCGGGCTGTCCAGCTTCGGCATCGCGTACGGCCCAATGCGTTGTGGCACTTGTGAACATTTTAATTATATGGTCGCACAGTTGGACCAGGCCGGGCCGCGTTGAGTCTTCTCCTCCCCCCATCTCGGGCCTGCCCCCGTTCGGGGCGCTGCCTGCTGCTGAGGTGATAAAACACTCGATAATCGCACAGATCGTTTTGCAGTCGACGCGTCTGTCGCTGTTGCTGCCTCTTCAGCGTTTTTCGCTGCATGCAACATTATAATTTAATTGACAAGATTTATCGCGTACGCAATTAGCGTGGCAAATGCCGCTGCCGCTGCCATCGCTGTTGCCGCTGCCATCGCCGTTTCCGCGTAATTCGGTGCAGTCAGCGTCGCAGTCCGCCACCGATTTAGATGATTTTTCTGCAGAGCTTGCATAAATCTCATCCGAGTGTGGATGCTGCCACTGCCGCTCCCCCTCGGCTGCTGCCCCTCTGCTCTGCCCTGGCAATTATGCGCATTTTGTTTTAAATGTCGAAATAAATAATTTTCACTTTGGTAATTATGACATGTTCGCTGAAGTGACAACGACAACATCAAAGCCAGAGGGAGGGAGGGAGCGTGATGTACCTCGCGAGAGGAGCTACTGCATCCGCCTCTGTCTGTATCTGTGCCTGTACCTCTCCTGCATCTATGACGTGCTTTATGCACTCCTTACGACGCTGCCCCGCCTGGCATTCTTGACACACCTCGTGGTGCTTGCATAAATTCCGGCAGCAGCGGCAACGGGTTGAATGTGCCAAAATGAGATCTTTATAGGGAGGTTGACCAGTTAGATTCAGCTAAGAAGGAAGTTAGATTCAGTTAAGAAGGAAGTCTTAGGAATGCGAGGAGTGTGATCTATTACTGAAAGTAGGAAAGGGCAGGTGGGAAATTAAAACAATATAAGGCAAAGAGACAGAGGATGCAATAGATAGGAAAGGCTCGAGTTATTGGAGTATGCATAGGTGAAGAAATAGATAGACCGAGAGAAATAGTTTTAATTAAATAAAGGGAAAGAATATGATAGAAAAACAATATAAAGTAGAGAGAAATAGAGACGTAGATACTGAAAGAATTAACATAATTAAAAAGAAAAGAAGAAAGATAGTAATAGTTGAACAAAAATTAAAATGAAATGAGATAATGAAGCGTAAAGTGTTAATTTGATGTTCTAGTAGTTAAAGGAAGGAAAGAGAGATTAATAAAACAAGTAAAAAAAGATAGAGAAAGAAATATGCAGATTGAAATCAGAAGAGAAACGAGAATGTAGAAGACTGAAAAAGAAAGGAGAGTAAGAAAGATGTGAATGAGATATTCACAAGCTTAATTAGAGTTAGATAGAATAAAATAGGAAAAGAAAGACTTTTGAAGGCAGAAAGAGAAGAGTGAGTAAGAGTATGAGTAAGAGAGAAGAGACTTTAATAGGCAGAAATTTAAATACAAAGGCCGAGAAATAGAGAAAATCAGTGAGAAAGAGATTGAGTGTGGATCACGAGTTCCAAAGAAAGGAACAGATAGATAGAGTGACCTTAAGAAAGAGATAGGGAGATCTGAAGAACAAGTAGTGGTGCTCGAATGACAGCTGTAAGTGTCACACACCTTGTAGCAGGTTCAAAGTGCCGCAGCAGCACCAGCTGCCGCCTTCTCACGCAAGTGGAATCCCACACCTGTGACACACCTCGTACCCCTCGTGCCTGGCTCACTACTTTACCCACTCCGAGTCTAGAGTCTACAGTCTGGGGTTTGCCAAAAAAACCGCAAATGCTAATAATTCTGTCAGAACTTCGCCGCAGATCCTTACGGTTGTAAGCAGATGAGCAGCAGGCAGGCAAGGCCGTGCCGGCAACAGAAGGGTTCGGGTTGGCGGCCGAAAAGCACTTTGGATTTCAATTTGTGCAAAGCGAAATATTTCAGCTGCGCTCCTGTGCTCCTCTACACGCCTTTGCTCCCTGCATGCGCTGGCTTTAATCTTGTGGATTTCTTAAAAAAATAAAAAGGAGAGAGAGAAACAACCAACATAAAGAGAATCAAGAAAAGATACAAAAAGGCCACAGAAAAAGATACAAAACAGATAGCAAGGCAAATAGATAAACAAGCACTCGCTACGGAACACTCCTGGAGCAATCCAGAGCCGAGCTGAGCTGCACGCGGCACGCGCATGTTATCCTAGCGGGCACCTGCTACGGCTCCAGCTCCCAGCTCCAGCTACGTCTCCAGCTTCGAATGCTGCCACGGCGTCGGTTTTGCAGCTTTTTGGTATGCATGAAATGTACGCGACGCCAAATTTGTTGTGCGGCGAGGCGAATGCGCAAAATGTTGCTTCGCATGTGTGTGTGTGTGTGCGGGTGCGGCAGTGTGTGTGTGTGCCTCCGCACGTACATATATATTTTCCAATTCTTATTGCATATAAATTCGCACGTGGTGCGACTGTAATCAACGTGCAGCAGGACACTTTACTCCTTGCCCCCTAAGTGTTTCTATTTCTATTTTCCACAATTTTTAAAAGCGCTCCCACTCACCCCCTTGCCTGCTACGCCCCTGCCTGCAGCCGGCCTCCCTCCTACTCGCCTGCCTGCCTGCTGCCTTGCCTCATTAATCTTGCTAATGATGCTGGCCAGCAAATTGCATCAGCTCCGAAAGAAAATGGGAGAGAAAAAATAAACGCAACTAAATTCAAAATCAGTCAAGCAAAAGCCAAGACGAACGCGCTGGAAAATGATAAGAAAATTTCTGCAGCAGTGCACAGGAAAATGCTCGAATATAATTAAAATACCTTCCATCATTAGTTTCGCAAAATGGAGAATGTAGTCGAGGTAGAGACCCATAGTCAATGTTAAATGGAGAATGGAGAATGGAAAATGGAAAATGGTCGCGTGACAGTTTTCTTGGCGAGGCACAAGACGGCGATAAGTGAAAGGAAAACAGCAGCGGCAGCAACAACAACAATAACAGAGGGAGCAGGAGATAATGAAACGGAAGAGGGACTATCGCTGGGCAGGCATCGAAAAAGTTAAATTAAGGCGACAACCCGCACCAGAAAAAAAGGCGCAATTTTCATTAAAATTAGAAACAAATCAATATTTTTTTTCCTCCAAGGAGAGCAAGAGAGAGGTAAAGAGGGGTAGAGAGAGAGAGAGGAGAGCGGGCAAAGCGAATCAGAAGTCAAGCAAAACAAGAAACAAGGATAATTAATGATTTCTGTGCGCTTATCTGGCGTCAGGGCGCTGGCCGTGGGGGCGGGGCATCCTGACAACTTTGGCCATTGTCTGGCATTATCTTTTTGCTGTGCGTGCTTTCTTGTTGTTGTTGGTGCCTCTGTGTGTGTAGCCGAGCACAAAAAGGTAAAACGGCACAAAAAGTTGCAGCCACATTTGACCAGGACGCGGAGGCAGGACATGCGGCTAATCTTTAAATTCAAATCTCATTTTCTCAGACCTCCCTCCTGCTCGCTGGTTCTTTCTGCCAGTTGTTTGTAAATTAAGAGCAGCCAGTTGAGTTTTTTGCTGCCCTGCTCTGCCCCTGCCCCTGCCCCAAGCCGAGCATTGTTTGATTACAATTTAGCATTTCGTGACTGAGGGCCGACTGAAGGATCTATTTGTTGTCGCGTAATCTGCTGCAATCACTACAAAATGGCAATAAATCAGGATTATGCGAATGTGGCGCGATGCGTGTGATATGAGGACGCAGGCGCAGGCACAGTCCGAGCCAGATCCCAAGCCAATCCCAGTTCCCAGCACCTTTTTTTTTCGTTGTGTTCTGTGTTTGTCGTCGACCCACCCCAGCAGCAGGATCCAAACCAACCCATCGCTATCGGGGCAAGCGTGCGTGCGACCACCGTGCCATGATTTATGTTTGTAAATTTGAATAATTTATAATTAAAAATGCTTTGCATACAATTTGGTTACTTAATGTCGTTGACTTTTTGCCAGCACTGTGCGAGTCGGAATCGAAATCGGAATCAAGGAGTCGTCCTTAGATTTTTTTTCTCTTTTCTTTTCTACCGTGCCTTACTTACAGGCTTTAATTACTTTCAACCTTTTTGTTTTGCTTTGTTTCTGTATTTTTTTGTTTTCTTGCATCGCTTGACATTTCCGTTGCTGCAAGTTTCTTTTGCCTTCTCCGTTTTCTGTTTTTCCTTTCTTCTCTGTGCTTCTGTTTGTTTTTCCCCTGCTGATTTGGTAATCTACTTGGAACCTTATGGCTTTTAATTTCCTCTGCTCTCGCTCAATTTATCATTTGGTTCTTCGGGATAGGGATGCATGATATCGCAGGGATACTGCAAAATGGCACTGTACGCGATAAGGTTGAAGGAGCGTCTAAATGAAAAACAAAATGCGAGAGAACCATTTTAACTTCCTTAACTTCTTTATAAATATGCAAATTATTCAAATTAAATATATTTTTAAAAGTAAATGGGCCTTAAAATGGTATTAACTTATTGAACTGTGTAAAAATTCTAATGTTTAAAACCTTTTTAGATTGTTTAATAAATATATTATACATTCTAGTTCTTTTAAAAAAATTTTCTTAATTATTCTTGTTTTTCGTTTTGTTCACCTCGTTTCTTCCCTAGTTTCAATTTATCTGCATAATTATTGTACATTTTAAGCAGAAGATCTCTTGAAAACAGGTACATTTATACCAAAGAAAGCAGGTACATTATAATAAGATCGTTAACTTCTGCCTGAACTTGAATAGAATCCAAATTGAATGTCAAATGTTGCCTCAATTTGGTCTTCGTAATGATCATATTATATGAACATCTTTCCTTCTGCTTCCCCTTGCACCCCTCTCCCTGCTCAACCGTTTCTTCGCTGTGCATTTCTCATCCGACAGATGGCGTTTTGAGCTGACCATAGCTCATAATTCTGTCCGCCAGTTGGCCACTTACTCGTATCTAATGACTTCTCAATCTGTGTCCCCAAAGTGCTCTCTCTCTCTCTGTCTCTGTGTCTCTCTCTCTCTCTCTCTTCTGTGCAGCACTTAACGATGCGGCGACTTCCGTCTCGCTATGAACCTGAAGCCTTTTCATTCATGAGTGCATCCCCAGCCGAGCATCCAGAGCAGGCAGCCGGACATCGCATCGGCAGCTCGTTTGGGGGCTTTGATAAATGCGCTTTTCGGGTATGTAAGTCAGTAGCCAGTTGTCTTTCGTTATTGTTGCTGTTGCTCAGTTGTTGTAGCCGGTTGAGGCAGCGATCTTGCAGCATCGCGAAGCTGCTCCAACTGAATGTGAAAAATTATTATGCGTTGCGCTGGCTTTGAGCAGTCGCCGCCGACGCCGCAGCAGATTAAATAAATTCAGCCTGGGCAAGAATCGCAGCAGAGGCGAGGGATGGGACGGGAGGAGCTGGGAGAGAAGGCCAGCACAGATTCAGAGTCGCAGCCTACGACAGAGTCAAGCTTAATCTGGAAAAAAATCCGCAATCCGCAGCGGGCAAAAACTTGCAAACTCAATTGGCCAAGCTGGAAGCTGAAACTCGAATTGAGGTATGCAGGCAGGGCTGGGGTGTAGCGACAGGGGCGATGAAGAGGCAGAGGGGAGGGGCAGGAGCGCAGTGGTAGCGGAGCGGGTCACCACGTAATCCCAGTTGCTCCATCAGTCTTGTTCGATCAATTGCACATGCGCACAGGTTCTTAGCGCGTTTCAACTGGCCAACGTTGCCTTCCCCGGCTGCCCCTTGGTCGTTCTACCCCCCCTTCTCTTCGCATTGTTAGCAGTTGACGGTTTTTTTTACCAAGCTGCTGCTACCTTGTTGTTGGCCCGATCGGCGCGGCATTGCTGCAAAAGGATTATGTTTTATTTATGCGCCGCACCGCGAACTTAACTTCAATAAATGTCCGGCAAATATGTGGAGCATGTGTTTCTTGGCAATTTTTGTCGTAAATTTTTATGTTTGATGGCAGACAGAAAGAGACAGAGACAGCCAGAGAAAGAGAGAGCGAATGCTCGATTGTCGGCGGTTATGTTCTACATTTCGTCATATTATTCGCAGCATTATTGTCAACTTGGCCGGCAAAAAGTGACATGAACTGGCAACAAAAAGAACAAGTTCAAACCGCGCGTTGCCTTTGGCGGCTCATCAGAGGATTGCCTGATCGCTCTGGTCGCCTGGCTTCTTGGTCGTGGTACTGCCTGTTAAATTGTGAAATGCAATTACCAATCGCAACATTTCAGCTAAGCCCCCCCAAAAATCAACGCCCACCAGACCAATTGTAATATGAAAACCCAATTATCGACTCTGCCCATGGGCACAGAGCTCTGAAGAGGAAGTGGAGTGGAGTGGAGTGGCTGGAGTGACGCTTTTGTCTGTAATTGACTGTGGTTTAATTATAAAACGCCTCCTTCTCAACTGGTTGCCATATGCAAAACCGCACCAGGGCTAACTGGACGGGACCGGGTCGGGCAGGGAGTCGGCACTCTCAACGTAATTTGCCAGTCTTGTTTTGGTTGTCTCGTTGTCTGACTGTCTATCGCATTGTTGTTGTTGTTAATTTTACACTTGCATAAAATGCATTATCAATATATTTAAACCAGTGTCAGCTGACCCAGCCTACCTCCCCTCCCCCTCTCCCTGTCGATCTCTGCCTGCACCGCAAAATGTTGTGTACAAAAGCAATTATGATTTTGTCACTCGGCAAACGTATCCGAAAGATACGACGAATCGAGAGCGCAGTCGAACCTCTTGTGGTTGTTGTGGCTATCAATTTGCAGTACACACCCCTCAGGGCTCTACCATTCCCCCGCCACCGTCCCTGCGCAGTCCTGATATGAATGGCAAATGCGAAACATTTCTGACATCACCATCGCTTTGAGTTATCGCGCCGAGGTACGAGGCCAGCGAGGCGATTCAGCTGATTAGCTTTTCGTAGACAGTTTTCAAATTCGCATTTCTGTATTCGACAATAGATACTCGTTACTCGATACCAGATTTTCGATACTCTGCCCGGCCATGTTTGCCGTTTATTCTATGAGTGCTGCAGGTGTTTTATTTTTAAACTGCGATAAATGCAGAACCAGTTTTCGACTATATCCAGTAAAATTGGGACTTTGTCTACTCACACAGAGATTAAAGACAAGGCAAATGGCGTAATATGCTACGAATTGAAGTTTTTCATTGTGATCTAAGGACAAATAATGCAGTATGAGTCGAGCTGGGAGGATGACTCGGTTTCTGCTAAGTATGGCCTTAATATGATGTTTTTGGAAGAAGTTAGGAGAGTTGAACGTTGAGATAGGGATCTGAAAATAAAGCAAAATATTAGCAACACGGGCCAAAATTTTAGATTCAATATAAAAATCAAACTATGAATAAAGTTCCATCTTCTTCGAAAAACTGTTGATTTTTCTTTGAATATTATATTGTTTTTCCTACCATTTATAAGGATATATTATATATTTAAGTGTCTCCCAAACATCTTGTAACTACAATATACCCACTACAAGCAGAACTATACAAATCTCACCTACCTCAGCTGCCCCACTACAATACTAATTAATAATAAAAGCTATTAATTAATAAACTATATATTATGTCTTTCTCCCTATCTCTCCCTGTCTCAGTCTCTGAATACACCATTCCCTCCCGTCTGCGCTTGCCTTGAACATGCCCCAATCTCGCCGGGTTTCTGTAACCCAAGCCAATCTGCACTTGATTAATGTTTCCTTGTGTTTTGGCCAAATCTGCGCGGCCAACAACAAACGGGAGTGACGCAAAAAGCTGCCAAACAAAGTTCACTTTGCTTTGTTTTGCTTTATTTCGATCCCTCACTGCCCCCCCCCCCTCCTCCATCCCTCACACACCCGCAAAC
Source organism: Zaprionus inermis (assembly GCA_018151445.1). NCBI lineage: Eukaryota > Metazoa > Arthropoda > Insecta > Diptera > Drosophilidae > Zaprionus > Zaprionus inermis. The sequence goes on along the minus strand of JAECXD010001328.1, from coordinate 1,334,238 downwards.
TAACTCTAATTACCAATGGTAATGTGAGGTCCCTGGGGGCGATCCCCACTGGACTGAATGCAACACTGAGCGAAATGTCGCGCAAATCAAATGTGTGCAAATATGTGAAGGACTCGACTGGCGGGCTTAAAGGTTGCTTGGGGTCAGGCCGCAACGGTATCCATAGAGTCGCTTAGTCACCCTTTGAACTCTGCACTGCGGCCAGGCAGGCAGACTCATCGCTGGCTATACGTGCCGAACCAGTTTCGGATCAGAATACTGACGCACTAATTGACAAAGTGTTGAATTTCATTTGCCGGCAACGCTTAAAAATTCCTCTCAGGGTTGACATTAAGTAAATTATATTTAATATGTTTATAGACTTGTGCACATGAACTGCGAGTCCATAAACAGTGCGGGTGTGTGTGTGTGCTGTAATTATACAATTTTCATATGGATGAGATTTAATTACCGTAATGGGATTTGAGTCGGGCCTAAGAGACCGAGAGCAACAGAGATAGATAGGGAGTGGAGAAGGAGGCGCAACGTGTAATAAAACACTTAATATGATGAATGATGAATGAATCGGCAAAAGGGTTCAAGACATGTGTAGAGAAATAAACCATATAAGATATATTTATATATAAATATATATATACATGTACGCACCGGTGTGTGCGTGTGCTGCAAGGCGCAGCATGTGCATTTTCCCAGGCGCCTTTTAATTTACCGCGTGTGGCAAATTGCCGCAATTTATTGGGCCAGCACAAAAAAGTTGGCCACCATCGCATTTCCCGCCAGACATTTGTTGGAATTTTCAGCTAAATTGCGTTTCGTCCTGCTGTCAATGTCAAACTAATTTCATTTCGCATTCGCATTCGCATTGCACATATTTTGATAAACTTTTGCCGAGTCAAGCATATTCACTTTGCTCAAGGGTTTTGTAACGCTGAAGGGCAGTCTGTAGAATATATGTTATATATTCTTGTGCAGCATCATAAATTGAGTTACTCGAGTGTTTTATATAAGTTTAACTACCTTTTTAATATACGCTATCGAGGAGAATATTAGCATATATAAAACTGAAAAGTAGTATCATACAAATAGATATAAATCGTTTAGTTTCATACGATCACAATGAAACTGCTCACATATCATTCTTAAATTATTACCTATGCTCAGCCCAATTTTTTTTAGAATCGGCGTACTATAACATATAGCTTTTAAAGGAAAAATCAGCATAACTTATTTCGTTTGGTTTACTTGACTTATTTCATCAAAAAGTCAATCGGAAACTTTATTTTATTACACGCTATGTATAATCTTCTGTAAAGTATGCTATTATCGTATATAATATCGCTTATTGTTAGACCAAATATAGCATATCTCATTGCTGCCTCTTCCCTTTCCTTTCCACAAATTTCATTTATATTCTACAACTAATACAACTTGTTTCTATAGAAACAATCCTATGAAAGGGCATAGAATGTTCGTCTTGCTTTAGTTAAAACCTACTTTCTTTCTGGTTTGCTCTCCTCCATGCAGCCTATTTCCGTGGTTCTCGTGCTCACGTGTTTTTCTCTAAATCGAAAGTCAAAAAAGTTAAATTATTCATAGTGCAACAGAAAAAGCAATTTCGAAGCGCGACTGCAAAACTTTTTTGTAAACGCAGTCAAATTGCAATTAGCCTTTTGTTGTGCCGTCTTGGCCAACTGGCGATGTTGTTGTTGCTGCACTTTGATGCATGCGTGTTGTAGCCAGGCTCGACTCAAATTTTCTTCTCCTGGCGCAACGACTGACAGCAATTTTCCAGTTGTGAATTATGTGAAATTTGCTGGCTGCCACGGCTAATGGAAATGATTGCCAGCTAAAACGCAATGCCCAAACGACGGGACGGGACGGGACCGGGCTAGGCCAGGCCAGGCCGGCGGGAGGTTCCACTTTGCTTCTCGTTTCGTTCTTGTTGCCGTTGTTGTTGTTGTTGTTGTTGTTGTTGCTGCTGTCAGTTGGCTTTAATTTAATTTTGCACACGAATTATAAATGAAATCAGCAGAGAAAACAGCAAAAACAAAAACAACAAGCAAACATGGCAGAAAAAGAACAAAACACGAGCTGAAGTTGAAGCGGGCCAGGGGCGTGGAGTCGCAGCGGGAAGAGGTTGGGGGAGGGGAGTTGTGACGCCAACAAGCGCAAAGAAATGTAAACAATTCATTGAATTCGCAATTACACGCACATTTGCCACACACACTCGCACACACACGCACAGCGATGCGTGTAATGTTTGTTGTCTGCCGTGGAAAATGTGAGGGCCACCAGCAGCACACACACACACACACTCGTATATTGCTCTCTCGTCGCCGTATTTATATGGAATGTATCTCACAGATACGCATCATATATCCCGTGCACAGTGCGACAGGCCAGTGGGAAGGGGGCAGCCGCCTGTAACGACGCCATTTAATGTTTGCACACATCATGAGCCACGTCCGCGATACGCTTTTATAATCACAAACCAATTGTGAACACATTGCAAAAGCAGCAAAAAAAACAAAAACAACACGCGTCTTTATAGTGCACATTTAATTGCAGTATCCCTAAAAATACCAAAACAAAATGTTTTTAAATATTTGTCTTCACTTCGATCGCGTGAATTGAACCAAACCCAGTATGAAATGTAGATGGCATGGTTTATGTTGTTAAAAAACGACCTATTTCTGTTGATCAGTGACTGCAACTGTTAAGTCGATATCGAACTTTTTTGAACGTTTAGGGGCTTGATTTGACCTCTCTCAGATCTATTTGATATGCCCACAATATTTTACAAAAATAGGTTCATCCGTTTCTGGAAAGCTTATAATAATGTAATAATAAAAACCCCCTGACATAATAAAATAAGATAATTTTTATTTAACAAATGCTTGTAGTAAAATAGAGTATTATTTAAAGGGAAAATTAAGGTTTTTTATAGGTATATCTCATGCAAGATCGTATTTAAATAAGAACTATATATTTTTAAATAAAATAATGTAGCCTTCTCCAGTAATTCTTTAAGTATTATCTCCCAATAAATCTCAATTCCGCCTTGGTGTCTTGCCAACATGTGCAACAGAAAAATACTTTCTGGCCTGGCTATGGTAAAAAAATGCATTAAAAATAATGAAATAAATCATTTCATTTGTAGATGAAGTGAAAAAATTAATTGAGCTTTGCCAGCTTTACACGGGGGAGAAGCAGGGGGCGGGCAAGGCGGGAGAGATTGAGAGAAAGAGAGACGTCTCATCTAAATCCCAAAATGCAGTGTGCATTAGAGTTCCGGCAAAAGTTGCTGCAACTGGAATGATTAATGGTCGGCATAGTAGTCTATGCAGCAGGCAGGCAGGGGCAGCTGGGAGTTGGAGTTGGAATTGGAGTCGGGGCGGGGTCGAGATCATTCACTGAAGTGTTGAGCAATTATAAGCCGAAGCTGGCGAAACATTAAGAATGTCTGGCAGACGTCAATCAACTGGCGATTCGCACTCCGGCACGACTGCATAATAGAAACATGCGACTCCAACAGGGGCAAGGACAAAGGGCAAATTAATAAAATCAAAGCGAAGGAACATGACGAAAAATTTAATAAAAACTGCGAGACACAAGTGCAACATGCGTGTGGCGAGGGTGGGGTGGCCGGGAGAGGGTCACAAGGTGGTTGGTGCGGGCTTGTGCTACTGTGGGGCAAACAAGATTAATGATTGCAATAAATCCAGTGACAGTGGGACAGACAGAGAGACAGGGAGACAGACGGGAGAAGGGAGACAGGGAGACAGACCGGCACGCTAATAGTTCCACCAGCAAGGACACAAAAGGATACTGCGTCGCTGCTGCTAATAATGCGCAAGCGAGCTCAAGAAATCGCGCCAAGCTTACAGACCACCAGCAGGCAAGCAGCCAGGCAGCCAGGCCGTCAGGCAGCCCAGGCTCTGCCCCCATGCGTGCCCAGGACTAACGTACCATTACGCTGATTAACACACGCGCCATCGCCGGCAGGGGTTGGTCCAACTCCCCCGGCACTCGGCCTCGCCCCCTGCCACCACCACGGCTGCTGCTGCTGCTGTGCCTGCTGATAACGTCGCACAACATGCCATAAGCTGCCCGGCTGGCCCCGGTGGCCAGACCCGACTGCGTCGCCGGATTGCTCACTTTGCTTTGCTCGTCCCGTGGCCCCGTGGGGTGCAATCGGCGACGCTGCGAGCAGAGCTGAGAGAAATTCATCATCTTGCTGTGCCGCTGGTGCCATATCCTTAAATCTAATTACGACTTAATCGACGCCACTGGCGACAGTTGCAACGAAAACGAGCTGAGCTGAGCTGCCTGTGGCCCTGCCAACCCTGCCGGCCCGGTCGAATCGAGTCGATTCGAGCGTAGCAACCCTGGACAAGCTTATGACGCTCAATTGATAAAGTCAAACCCCGAGCGCAGTCACAGTCACATGTGCTGCCGTATCCTTCCACCCCTCGGCGCGCTGCAAATCCTGCATTCCCCCCTGACAATGCTCGCCATGCTGCGCCGCTTACATGTGTTAATCACAGCCGGCGCGGCATCCCATCCTCGCTTTTGTCTCTGCGCCCTGCCAGGCGCATTGTTAGTTTTAATTGCCTAAAAAGTGCGCCAAACAATGCGTAAACAAAAACAACAACTTGCAGCGCTTTTCGCAGCGCAGAGAGAGAGAGCAGGAGAGAACGAGAGAGAGAGAGAGAGAGAGAGAGAGAGAGTGCAGTGCGGTAAGAGTAGCACGAACTTAGATCGCACTTGCTATGCGGTTCAATTTGATTTGATTCACTTAAATTTGGAGATTTATTGGGGTAATAATTTGAATACATAAAAGAAGTAAAAGGAATCGAATATAATATTTAAAAGATCAATATAATATATGTAAAACATAAAAATATTTGAGCATGTAAGATGTATCTATTACTACTAATTATTACTACTTATAAATTCTACGTTATATTTTCTATTTCCATCTCAGCTGTTTTCACTATTCAAGTCGTGTAGGGTTGCCCCGTAGTAACTCTCACCGATTTCCAGTGTATTTGCCAGTGTTGCTTGTTGACTTATCGAAGGAAGCGTTAGTTTCGCTTTTGCATATTGTGCAGTGTCCACAGTCCACAGTCTACAGTCCACACTGTGTACTCTGTTGTGTTGGCCTGTCTCAGCGGCGCTTTTGTTTTCTAACACCCGCAGCGACACACATGTCTCAGTGTGTGTGCGTGTGTACGAGCCAGTCTCCGCCTGTGTGTGTGCGTGCGTGTTTGTGCAAATATCATTGCATACGTGTGGGCGTAAATGAATAAAATGGCAGGAGCCGCCGAAAAACGATAAATTCAATCGAAAATCGTTACATGTCAATGCATTAATCGGCCATAATCCCATTATGGCGCAAGGATATGCCGGCAAGTCCTCTCAATGTCGCTCTCTCTCCCTCTGCCCGCGCCTCTCTCCCTCCCTCGCTCTCTCTCTCTCTATCTCTGTCGCTCTGCTTCGCCTCGATGGCGCGTGAAAAATATTGCTACGCATCCTTTTGTTGTTGTTGTTGCTGTTGTCTGCGTGTCGCATTTGATATTCATGCACGCGCATGTTTTGTTGTTCTCCCCGCAGTTGTTGTTGTTGTTGCTGTACTTTTTGTTTGCCTGTTTGATGTTTGTTTTGTGCTTCCCGAACGGTTTTATCTGCGGCTCAGCGTCCGCGCATTTGGCCGCCGTCGCGCCTTCCCGCCCAGCCACGCCACGCCCCGCCACAGCGAGGGCGACGCATTTGACAAATGGCTTCTGTTACAGGACTCGCTCTGCCCCGCTTCCACTCCCTCATTCTCTCTCTCTCTCTCTCTGGGATTGGGCTCGCTGGCTTTGCCCGGATTGGAGGCTTGCGGTGTTGCCAGATGCTCGGCAATTGCAGTTTGCTTCCCATTGTTGTTTTACATGTGATAAAAATGCCATCTATTGTGCTCGCATCGCATTATATTTACCTTGCACTGCCCGCAGTCCCTCTCCCCTTCCCCCACACTCCCTATCTCTCCCTCTCCCTTCTCCACTGCGACTGCAACAAAACCATCAGCAGCTTGGCCAGCAGAACAATAACAACAGCAACAGCAATAACAACAACAAGTGCAGTTGACATTAAGCTGCGCAAGCGGACGAAGCCGACGAATCCCCCAATAAGCAGCTGGTCAGTGCAGGGGCGGACAGTAGGGTGGGGGGGGGCGCTTTAGGAAGCTGTCGAACTGTAAATCTATTGGCAATACTTTAAGCGCGACTATGCGTTTTTGCAGGAATTATATGTATGGCGGTTCGAATTTATAGCAAGTGTATCTTACATGTTTTTGTATTATTATTATTAATTTTATAACTAAATTGTTATTTTTATTATTATAAAATTATATGGTTACATTAATATTATTTAATAAATAATAATATATAAGTATTTTAATATTATTAAATAAATATATATTAATAAAGGTACATTAATATTACTTTAATAAATTAAAAATGAATTATCTTATGATCTAGGATTAAACTGATTATTTTAATGTTATAAGCAACATTCTAGTCTTTATTATTATGTATGCATTTAAAACGAGCTCTCTACCAATTTTAATAGTTATAAAATATATATTTGCATATATTTATCTATCAATTTATTTTTATATTTATTTTTTTAACGATTTCATTTGTTATCTTAAAATCCATGCCATGTTTTACCAACCTATGTGTAGTTTCCCACACCGAACAGATCTCTGCCCAAAAAGACTGAGATGAATGAAAATATTTTCACGTAAGTAAATAAAAGTTAAGACATTTGTACGTTTTCAATATTGGCACACACACACACACCCACACACACACCTCGTCACACACATGTGCGAAAATTTATTAATATATTTCAGCGAAAGCTGCAACTTGAACTTGGCCCCTTGTCATATATCAGCAATCATAAGCTCCACGCGACAACCTACAGAAAAAATACCAAAAAAAAAAAGAAGCATGAAATTGTAATAATTCCGTTACGAGCGTGGGAGAGAGGCTGGTAGCGGGGCGGAAGCTGGAATCGGATGAGGCACGACGACATTTGAACGCATAAAAATGCCAGAGCCGCCGTGCGTCGTGCGCCCGCTGCCTGTGTGTGTGCCTTGAGGCCGATTTTTGCTACTTTATATCCACTTTATATGCTCACAGGATGTCCCAATTACTTTGAGGCGGTCACACAGATACGGCGACTGCGTGTGTGTGCATGTATCGTATTTCAAGTCAGCCATGTGCGAATAGAACTTAATCTGCAACAAAATGTCGCCAAAGGTGGTTGCCACGTCTCTTTCTGTGTGTGTGTGTGTGTGCCTGTGTGTGTCTGCGCAAGATTACTTTCTATATTTTCCATGCCCGTGTGTGTATGCTACATAATTTTTTGCTCATACTGAGAACCTTGCTGCCTTGGGAGGATTTGTGACGGGATTTCCTTTTCTATTATTGGCATTAGGCATGTCCTGTGTGTGTTATGCATTTAAATTGCGTATTTTTCTCAGCGATTTGTCTGCTTATCGTACCGGTCTAGGGGCGTGGCTAGCGCACGAGAGTAGGGCGAAGCAGGGGGGGCAGAGGCAAAACTCCCATTCGAAGGCAGACTAAAATTTCTTAATGTTTATGGGTGCAACGCTTTTTCATTAGGTTTTTTTCTCTTCTACGCCGAACCTGACTCCAACTTGTTTACGAGGCGAGCGGAAATTATGATGGCATAATGTGCGCTTCATATTGCAGCCAGGGATTGCTGAAAAATCCCTAAAAAAAAATCCTTTGAGTTTTCTTTTTAAATACGCAGCAATTTTTATGTAATTTTAAAACAAACTGCAAGACAGACGGACAAATTGCTGGAGAAGCCGGGACAGGCTGGATAGCCTGGCATGCTACATTACACACACTGGCACGCTCGCTCCTCTCTTTCCTCTCATCCCCTCTTTTGGGCGGACATCGAGTAGACCCGCATTATCCTTTTATCCGTCCGTCGGCTCGGCTTGGCCAGTGGGCTCGACCAACGTTATCACAGACAGCAGCAGCAGCAGCAGCGACCACAGCAAATTTGCAACCCTTCTCATTAGAGGATTTTGAAGGATAAAACGCGACGCTCGCCGCTCTGTTGCTGAGTGATACTTGGCCTAGGCATAGAGAGAGAGAGAGAGAGAGAGAGGGGGAGGGAGCACACAACTTGTTCTCCAACTCTGCATAGCCGCTGGCCACTTGGTCAGCAGCCACATAGTTTGCTGTCCCGTGCAGCAGCTTCATGTTGCCTGTCGCTGCTGTTGCTCCCCTTCCCATTGCAACTCCCCTCCCTTCCCCGCCCCTGCTGCTGCTACTGCTGCTGATTCTGGCGAGGGTTACATTTCCGTGTTTGTTTATTCAAACGGAAGCAAAGTCGTTCTGTTACAACGCCGGTGCCAGCCCCCGTGGCCCTGCTCTGGTCGCAACTCGCAGCTCGCATCTCGAGCCACATTTACATCCACATCCTTTGCACCCTTTGTTGAGCACATCCTTCTACTTCGATGCCGCCTCCTGCTGCTGCTGCTGCTGCTGTGCATGCAGGCGATCAAAGCTCAGGGCAATTAATCATTTTGTTTGCACCCTTTTGCACCCATTTATTCAGCCCGAACGCCCCATGCGTCGCTGAGTGCGAGCCTGGACTAAGGCATCCCTATCGATAGCTTGATGTGTCTGTGTGTGAGTGTGTCTGGGTATGTGTGTGTGTCCGCCGTGGGCTCCTAAGCAGGACACTGTGCTCTATGCGAGGGCATCAATCTCCTGCCTTGGCAACATTTTCGGCGCTCATTTCGCTGGCGCACACAAAAATCACAAAACCAACACGAAACAAGTGAGTGAAAACGCTAAAAGCGTGTGTGCTCGCCCACAATATACCCTGTGAAACTATTTGTAGACTAAAATAATTTATTTTTAAACTTATTAAAATAACTACAAGTTATTTAATTGTTTCCAATTATTGTACATACCAAAAATTAAAGTTCAAGCTTGAAAACAAAACCTGCAATATTATTATGATTGATTTACAAAGGCGTAAGAGGGTGTGGCTAAAGTCTGAAATAAGATTGATATGCGCGCTATTATTGTACATATTTTAACAAACGTTGGTAGTTGTGGCTCTTATACTTTCTGAGATACATGTGTTCATACGCACAAACCTTGACTAAATTCACTAAATTTTCTTATGCCTCAAAGTTAGAATACCCTGCTAGCCTATGCATAGCGGTATGCCTACACGCATACTCGCACACACACTCACAAACACACTACATTCTCGGGCCACCTCGTAGTTTCTCATCTTTGGCCATCGTCGTTGTCGTTAGCCTGGCCACATCCCTTGCCGAGACTCTTTCCGGTCAGTCCACGCCCACCACGCTTTCGACTTTTCCATTTCGATGTGGGCGTGGGCATGATTTTTACACTAATGGGGGCGTGGTATGGCACGCAGACATCGTGATGCCATAATGAGCTCAATTCTCAAAGAATGTTGTTGCGGCTCTGCCCTGCCTCCTCCTGCTCCTGCTCCTTGATATCCCTATCGCTTACCCCAAATGGCGTCAATGGCGTCAATTATTTCATTGTCGTTGCTGCTCAGTTGTTGCTGCTGGTGTTGTTGTTGTTGTTGTTGTTGTTTGTGTTGCTGCTGTCTTGTAACTGATGACGCTGCTTTTCGCTGCGTTGGAAAATTTTCTGCTGATTTTGCATTAAGCGCGATTTTGATGTCGTTGCGTTTTTTCCCGTCGCAGTTGCCTCATTGATTGCCAACTGGTTCGAGAGTTCCTCATTGCTCTTGTTGTTGTTGCTGTTGTTGATGTTGTTGTTGTTGCTGTTGTTGTTGTGCCACGTAGCTTGACAAATTTGACAGCATGTAGTGAGTTAATGCTCGCGGCAGCGAGGTCCGCGGGCTTAACAAATTAATGAAATCGTGTTGTCAACTAGGCGTATTACTCAATTCCCTACCCCAAAAAGTTATATGTCATACTTATATCTCGAAAAGAAATAATAGATTTTCATTTGCCATAACTAATAAGCCTAGAAAAACTTCCATGCAATTTCGTTTTTTTTTTTTTTTTTGAGTATTTGGCTATTGAAGTAGTATCTTGTCAAGTATTTGTTTTATTTTCGAATTTTTGGTTATTTAAGCAGTATATTTTCAAGTACCAACAAGTTCAGGTCTTTTGAGGTATGTTCAGGTATGGTATTTCCTTAAAAATAAATTATATAATAGATTTAAAACACTCTTTGTAGAGAATTAATTAAAATTAAATATAATATATCAAATTTTCTATACATTCGATGCATTTCAAGAGATTTACTAGGCTATTGCTATATATATTTCTTGTAGGCTATAAAAAAAGGTTGTATTTCTGATTCCTCAGAGCGGAACAATGGAATACCTGGTGAATTTCATAATTTCCTTTAAAAGATTAGAGCCTTGACAACGTGTTCCGCTGTTTACATTTGTTGCTGTCATTTACGGCACAGGCAGGCACCTATTTCGATATGCATATAAGGCATGAGATGCAGGATACAAGGGAAAACTTTTAAAATCATCTTGTACATGTTGTACGGCAAAAATGCTCTTCCATTTCCATCTAAGCCTCGTTAATAACGCATAAGCCTGGCCACGGCAGGAGAGAGAAGCAGCTGCTCCACTTTCACACACACACACTCGCGCACATGCACACCCGCTTTTCCCCACTCTACTTGACATCTCTGTATTACAGTCTTTTTTTCTTCTTTTATTTCTTCTTTCATTTTTTCGCTGGAAAACTGTCACATTTCAACTCGCATTTTTATTTATTACATTTATTATGAGAAATTTTGCATGCGCGCAAAACGCAAGTGTTGAAATGCAATAAAAGTGAGATGCCAAGCAACGAGCGACAACCCTAGCGCACCCCTAGCAACTACACAAGTACGTGCATGAATATGCGCGCACCTTTTTGCTCGTTTCGCTCCTTTATATCCCTCCTCAACCTCGCACTTCTCCGACAACCATACGCAATTCGCATAATTTTACACACGAAGTAATTTCGCAACACCCTCACACACACACCCACACACACACAGACACTTGCAACTCCTTTTGAATTTTCACACCAATTTTTCAACTCGACAAACCCGCTCGGAAAAAAACGCTGTTAAAAAAACCAAAGAAAAATCAGCAGCAACAAAAAACTCCATTCCATATATGAATCTAGCAGGGGGAGTGAGGGAGTTTCGGGAAGGGGAGAAGAGGTGGGAGTGGAAGCAGTGCCTGGCTAGGGTCTGGGGCAACGGCTCGACAGGACTATCAACGTTGTGCCATAGGAAACGCACGCTGATGTGCGAGAAAAACACATCCGGCGCAGTGGATGCTACTGCTGCTGCTCCTCGAAATCCTCCGCGCTGCCCATGGCCAGCTCCATGTCTGGCTGTCTGTCTGGCCGTCTGTCTCTCTGGCTGGCTGGCGGGTGCGTCTGTCTGTTAGCCCAATTTGAATGCGCTGGCGCATATATCATTCCAGTTGACAGGACAATTCTCTTATCTGCGCAAAGCCAACACAACAGCCGCAGCCGCAGCAGCAGCAGCACAGCCCGAGCGCTGCACCACGCAGAGGGAGTGGAGGAGGAGTGGCGGGAAGTAGAACAGGGAGTATTGCCAGCTCTAGTGGCAGCTCGGATTGGGAGTCCAAGTCGACTCCTGTCGCGGATTTGTGCGCGGTTCATGCCCTGCTAAATGAATATTTAAACAGCGGCAGCTACTGCTGCTGCTGCTCCTCCTCCTGCTACTCCCACTGCTCCTGCTCCTACCCCGGCTCCTTCTCCTGCTGTGGTCAATTGGGCCACTCTTAAAGCGCTTTGATGAAGTTCCGCTTGCAGTTACAGCACACAGATCTGTTGGGGGCACTACGTGTGACCCATTTATCAGGCTGCCCGAAGACAATCAAAATTAACGCTGCTTCTCAGCTCAATCAGGCGCTCTCACTCACACGCTCTCTCTCTCTCTCGCACTCACTCACCTCTGCTGCACACACGCTCGCTCTCCCTCCCTCTCTCTCTCTCTTACACTGCCTCCCCCGCTGCAATTTGTACAAGCTGCTGTTGTCGTCGTTGTCATTAAAAACCCATTTCGGCCATATATCATGACTGGCACGCCCTTCCCCTTCGTTTCCCTCTCCCCCCTCGCTTTCGCTGGTACGTCCACACTGGCTGAGGGCATATAAATTACTTTATGATATTGTTTTGAACCTGTGCGACAAATAAGATTGTCAGAGAGAGCGAGAGAGAGCGGAGGAGGGTTGAGCTTCGTAATAGGTCACGCTGCCGTCAGCTGGCGGCATCGAAAATTGAAAGTTCCTTGAGAGGCGGAGACGATTGAGATTTGGCCAAGCGAGCGAAGCGCTTTAACCACACTTATGGCCCATTTGAATATCCTGTGACCGGGCAATAAAAACGTCACTGCCAACGGTTACACACCCACGCACACACACAGGGACAGAGCGAGAGAGGCGAGCGAGTGAGCAGACGCTTCACTGTCAATTCAATTTTATTTTCATTGTGTCATAACAATAACATAAAATTAAAATAACATAAAAAGGAAATTGAGGATGCGCAGGGCGGGAGGCAGCTGGAGGAGCAGGCTGAGGCTGAGACAGAGATGGAGACAGAGACGGAGACAAAGACTGCTACAGCCTGCAAATCAACTTGGCGTAAAATCGTCAGGCCTCTTCTCCTCCTCTTTCTCTTTCTCTCTGGCCCATCCTTTCTTTATTATCCTTGTTGCATAAAAAACGAAGCAAAACGAAACGAAACGAGACGAGACGAGAACGAGTTGTGCATAAAACAGGAAACGGAAACACATCAGCGTAACGGAAGTCAAAGAGTCGTCACATTCACATAACAATGATGCCAGCCAGGCAGCCTCTTACCCTTCCCCTCCCCTACCCAGCCGCCCCTCCTCAGCTTTGTCTGGCTGTGCGAGACCACCATGTTGTTACGTCAGCAGCGCCATTTATGGCGCAAAGTGTGTAACGTAATAATGTCGCCAACAGTTGCCTCAAAAAAAAAACAAAAAAAAAATAAATACATATGTATGAAAAGAGCGGGCCACCATATCGCAGCCAAAAATCCAGCCAAATGGCTGCCCCCATTTGCTTCTTGTTTTTCCTGATTTTCATGATGATTCTCCCTGTCTCTCCCCCTCTCTCTGTCCTTTCCTTTCGCCATTCTTTTTTAATGCGCTACCAGCATCGCTTGGTGTCTGACAGTCTGTTCCTCTATCTGCCCGTACTGTGTCTGCCCTGCACTGTCGTTGTCAGCAATTCATTTGGAAAATTAATAAAAATGTATACTGAAAGACTGTAAAAGATATAATAATAATACACAAGTGTCAGCGAATATCTCCAGCTGACGTGATGCGGCAAAGGGTTCTGAAAAATTAAAAATATTCTACTCAGGGTAATTATAAAGGAAGTTTCTAACGTCTTATAAAACTGGAACTAAATAAAATACAAATTAATTCTATAATATAATAATATAAAATACGCAAAAAAAACCTACCCCGCAGTACATATATAATTTATAAGCCATATTATATTCAGTAATGTATTGGAAAAAATATAAAATATAAAAGAAGAAATTATTAATCTAATTCTAATTGGGTGATTATTCAAAATCTATCAACTTTCTGGTATTAACAAAAAACTATCGATATTGGAAACTATCGTTAACCCCTCGATATGTCCTTATCCCTGTAATTTGTAAAGAAATTTCAAATGTCTTAAAACTATTTTAGGGAATTTACGTTCCTTTACCCATTTTTTTTATAATTTACTATGCTCCAAATCTAGAAATATATTACTTTAAAAAAGAAGTATACCAAATCAAATACGCCTTATCATTTACAAAGTACGAACCGCAAGGGAAAATCGATTTCCGTTTGTTTTCCTATTTGCTTTCCGCTTTCCTAATGATTTCTTTACAAATATGAACTTGTACCTTGCCCCTCTCTCTCTCTATTTTCATTATTCAACCCAATGACCTTCGATTATGCAGAAATACCCGATGCCATCGTTGCCCCTCGCCTCTTCGATTCTCACGCAGACACATCATTAATGTCAACAATCTGATAAACAAAACTTCCCCAATTCTTTTCAATCCCCAATTCCGGCAAACAATGCAAATTTTTTTCCAACTGAGACGCAGCCAAGCGGACTGCAAGTGTGGTTGGGGAGAGGGGAAAGGGGGATTGGGAGTAGACAAGGAGGCAAAAGCGTGACACAATCGGGGACAATTTTTCAATTTTTCAATTTACGTATGCGCGGCGTATTTAGAATACAATTCGATTAGAAATGCTTTGCTTTTCGAAATAATAAATTAAATTTGTAGAGCCCTGCTACCCCGTCTCCACTTGCCCCCGTATACGATACGATACGATATCCCATTGGCAAAGCCATTAACGCGGTCTTTGCGTGGCTGCAGGAAGCAACGTCGGAAGGGGAAGCGGGGTGCAACCAGTCGTCGCTGCTGGCTGCGGGGTGCAAAAGGTTGCGAAATTGCTGGCGACGTTTTTCTTTTGGGCCCGTTTTGTTGGGCCTGTTGGGGAATTCCTGTGGAAACGAGCTGGAAAAAAAAGTGCGCCGCATGCGACGCCGAATCAATTTCCTCTAAAAGCGAAAGCCAGTCAGGAGGGGGGCAGGTGCTGGGCGGGGGTAGAAGGCATGTCCTGTGAGCGCTTTCTTAAAATAACAAAATTACTTTCAATATGCAGCCGAGGCAGCAGCAGCAACAACAACAACAGCAACAGGATGTCATTGACAACCATTAATCATGGCCGCCTGTCAGGGCGGGTCTGGGCCTGCCTGGGCCTGCCTGGGTGTGGTGTGCCCATTGAGGGGGTGCATCGTCTGTGCCTGCGCCTGCAACATTGTGTGTGTTTTATTTTTCTGCTTTAAACTTCGCCTCTAACATGCTAATGCCGCCGGCTCAGGCATCAGGCTCAAGCTCAAGCTCGGTGCACGCCCAGCTGCAAAATTGACAAGCCAGCGCCAGTGCCGGCACTGTGCGTTGTGACATGACACTTGCAAGGGTCCGGGCAGTAGCACCAGCACCAGCACCGGCACCGGCACGAGAGGCTGAACGTCAGCCAGGGCGTGGCCAGGCCGAGGTTGAGTGTGTAGGGGTGGGCCGGGCCGGCGGGCTTGGGTTATGCATGCCATCATTAGACGTGGTCCGTTTTGCCACGCCCTTTTTGCCAGCAAATTGGCAGCTGAGCACACTCAGAGGAGCATGTCCTGTCACAGGCGCACATGTACATACGACGCGCCTTGATGACCGGTCAAAGTTCAATGCGAATACCGAATTTCAATTGTCAAGATGTTGTGTCCCCCTCCCCAGTGTGCGTGTGTGTGCTCGACGGACATGTCTAATTGCTCAGTTTATGGGGGGGAGGCTGCATGTCATAAAGTGCAAACTGCAAACCGATATCGGCCCCATCCAACCCCCAACAAGCAACTACGGATTGCTGAGCGTGATTTGTGTGCGATATTTGACATGCATTTCCAATTTAGCAGCAGCTTTTAAGGGGGTCGCCATTGCATCCAATAATGAATTCCATTGGCTACGTTTGCGTAGGAGCAAAGCTCAGCAGTAGCAGGCTGAGAGGCAAAGAAAGCAGCAGCAAGTGAAGTAGCAAGTGAAGTAGCAGCAGGAGTTGCAGGCTGCCTTCCCCTCACGAGTTGCGGTAAAACTTTATGCACTGCTATGGGCAGCATTGACATTTCAAGTGCTGCCCCTTTGGCTACGTGGATGCGCCTGGGTCCAGCCAAGACTGGCGCCAGCACAGCACATAGTTTTAATAATGCACAAGAAGACGACGAGCACGACGAGAACGATGTCGACTTCGTCGCAAAGTAGCATAAAATACAGGACATACGAGAGAGCTGCAAGCGTCGCCGTCGCCGACGCCATCGCCACTGCCAGTTGACTCTGCGATAAGACTTGCCGGTTCCGCTTCGGGCAGGCGAAAGGTGAATGCGGCCAGGCAGCGCGCAACTTTGTCTATTCGATGTCAAAAAGAATACTTTTGCATTATTTATGCCGTCGCATTTATTTGCTGTGCCGATAACAAAGTGAAAGACCCGCACACACACACACACACAGACAGAGAGAGGAAAACACTCGGAATTCCTTAAGAAAATATCATTGCAGCACTTTAAGCAAGGCAGACAGGTCAAAAGATGTCTGCAAGTTGAATTCAATTGAAAAGAACGTTGATTTTTGAGTTTTCTTGATGCGCGTGAAAACAGGCAATGCATTTTGTATTGACGATCAAAGTTAAAATTTCCCACTGAAGCTCAACTGATTTCAAAGACAGCTTAAAAGTATGCAGCAGCTTATGGTTAATAAGCTAATGCATGCTGTAGCAGGTATTTTTTAACATCACACTGAGCTGCCAGTTGTAGCTGACTTTATCTCTTTTTAAAATATACCATAAAATACTTAAAAGTATAAACATACTCTTGAAAGCAAATACAAAACAAAAACATCGATGTTTAAATGTCCCCTTTAAATTTCCCCTCAGCGCATTTCAACTGACAGCCTGAAATTATGCAGCACATGTTGATAATAAGCTTTAGTCCGCCTGCCTTAAAGTTTCGTTAAACTATTCAAACCTCTCATTAGTTGTAGAGTCAGCTTTATCTGCTGTAAATCTGCTCAATGATATAATTCAAAAACTTTTACGACCAATTGCTTGAAGAGAACAAACACACATTTCGCTGGCCACACCCCAGCCTCGCTCTCTCGCTCTCTTCCTCTATCCCTGGGCTATCTACAATCTGCCACGCTATTCAGATGGCTATTACACGTGTAAGCCGCAGCGTAGATGCTTTGCCTTGTCACCGACACGTCCAAAAGGCAGTCAAGTGTTTGCTATGTGTGTTTGTGTTTGTTCGCTGTGCCTGTGTGTGTGTGTGTGTTGCTATCCTTGCGGCCACTGACAAGGACCCTTCACTTGCCAGCAGAAGCTGTCGCTATTTTGTGGGCCAGCGACCAAAATCAATTGACTCAAGTGCCTCGAGTTGCTGCTGCTGCTGCTGCTGCCGCTGCTGCTGCTGTTGTTGTTGTTGTGCTCAGCTGAAGTGGCCTCTTGTGCGAGAGAACACATACGAAATCCGACACACCAACCGCCCGCTACCTTCCTTCCCCTTCCTCGCAGTTGCCTTGCAGCATTCGATTGATTAAGCTTTATTTGCGTGGATTAGTCTGAACGTTCCACAAACTTAAACTTAAACGGGATGTTCGGTTTGACAAAGAAGCGCGACTGGAACGCATTATCGATGGGATAATCGAAGCCGATCTCGAAGTTACGCACCAACCTGGCTATGGCAATCTCCAGCATCAAGTCGACTATGCGCTTCCCGGCACAGGCACGCGGTCCAAAGCCAAAGGGTAGATACATAAAGGGCGTGGCTGTGTGGCCCACCAGCTGCGTGTTCGACTCATCGCGTAGCCAACGCTGCGGAAGGAATTCACGTGCACGTGGCACATACTGCTCCAGATTTGCCATCTGATAGTTGGCTGCCATGCCCACATCCGTGCCGGCTACGACGCGATAGCCACTGAGCACCACATCGCAGGGCATGCGACGCAGAGTGCCCGGACCAATGGGATAGAGGCGAATGCCCTCCTTGATGCAGGCACGCAGATATGGCAGACTGGACATGTTCTCGATGCTCAGTGGACTGTGCTTCTCCGGCAGAATCGCTCTGATCTCCTCCAGCAGACGTGACTGCTGTGCTGGATTCTTGGCCAGGCTGAGCAATATGCCGCCTAGCGTGACCAGAGTCTGGAAATGGAGAAGGGCTTAGCGACAGCTTGGAGTCGCCATTCTGCCTTGGCTACTCACCGGATCGGCACCAGCAAAAAACAAATCCATGGCCATAATCACCGCTGTTTTGTGGTCCACTTGCAATAGCTTCTCCAGCACACTTCTCTCCTGATCTCCAGGCCCCTCCCCGGCCTGCCGATCCCGCTCGATGCGCTGCAATGCTTGCTGTATGTGACCATGACAAATATCCGTGATGGTGTCCAAGGAATGCATCAGTTTCTTGAAACTGGGCACGGGAAGATACTTCCAGAGCGGTGGCATCATGTCCAGATAAAAACTCAGTTCAATGATCTCGGCCAGCGCATCAATCAGTTGCTTTGCCTCCGCGCTCTGTCGATTCTCACCAAGCAAACCGAGACGCGTGTTCAGCGCAATCGAACCAATCGACTCCAAGACCAGGCGGCGTATGTCCTCGGCAAAGTCGTCGGGCATCTCCTGAGTAACGGGATCTCGTATGGCGCGTATGCTATAGAGGAAACATTATCAAATGGAACTCTCTGAGAGTGATCTCCTCTTACCGCGCCAGAAACTCATCGTTAACCTGCAACAAATTGTTCACATACAGCTTGGCATTGCGTGGCTGCAGTAGAATGGGATTGACTGCCGTGCGCATCTTGCTCCAGGCGGGACCATTACTGAAGCAAAGGAAACTCTGAATATGCCCGAAGGATGAAGTTTCCGCTCGCGCACAGCTTACCCCGAAGTGAGTCCAACTTCGCCCTCAAAGATGTCGGGTCTGTGCACCGTTTTATAATAATCCAGTGTGGCGAAACTGCGTCTATACGGATACTGTCCCTCATGACGGAACACGGTCTCATAATCCAGTGGATTCATGGTGAACACCAGATCAGTTCCCGACACTCCAGGCATGCGAAAAATGCTGCCATAGCGTCGATTCAGATCCAAGAACATTTGCTCAACCGGCGCATTTCTATAGCGACCTAAAGAGAGAAAAGTGGAAGCTTTAGATCTATCTCTCTCGCTTGCTCTCTGAAAGCTCACGATCACTTACCCCCCGGCATAAAGTAACGCATGAACTCGAATTTACTGGGACCGGGCAGCTCCGAGTAGGGTTTCGGCTCTGCCGGAGCTCGCGCAGACTGTCGATCAAGTTTTAATAAAGTTTCAGCATTATATAGTAACATATATATCATATATAATCATGTACTCACCAACGCTCTCTGAAACTGCTCGCAAATATTGCGTTCTCTGTGCAATCGCCTCGACAACATTTTTGCTACTGATTTGCTATGAGTCGACCCAGAAATTCGTCTACTTATTAATTCCATCAACATAGACGATAACATGCTGAGAGAGCTTTCGTGCAAACTTTTGGTTCTCTCAGCACGACAACTTTTGATTAAATTTGGATTATTTTTGTTTATTTTTCATTTGCTCTCTCTTTTGATGTGCTATTCGTAACAAACAAAACAGTTTCAATTGGCCTTGAAAGCACTTTATCCATAAAAACGATCATAATGATCAGTTCATTGAGTGAAAGCTCTTTTTAAAGCCCTTGAGAGAGTATAGTAGAATATAAAGTATTCAATGAGTATTTATAAGGTTCACTTTAAAGTGATAATTTAGTAGATAATAGAAAAATGAATAAAGGAAACGTAGAAAACATAAATAGAAAAGAAAGATGGAAAGACACGCAGATACAAGGAACTGAAGAAAGGTGTGCAGAGTAGTAAATAGAAAGATGTGTAACTATAGGGTGCACCCGCTTAATTAGAACTATAGACATACAGTTAATAAATACTTAAAAAGCTTACTTAACAAGTTTTATTTAAAAAAAGGAATTAAATTAAAATTCTATATTAAATTAAAATATTAGCTCACACATCAACCATATTAATTCCAATCTTGCTTGCCGCTCATTTATAAGCCTGAACCTCTTTAATATCAATACGATAATCGATCTGCCTGCCTACATGCCACATAATCAGCCACAGAACGACGCATCAAACGATGATTTAACTTACCCAAGTACTTAGATCACACACCGTATTACATCTACTGGCCCAATGATTTCCATATCATCTAGCTAAATCGTTGTCTCATCGTCTCGTATAGCGCCGAATCATCGCTTTCACTTTTCGGCTTTAAAAAGGCTTAGCTAAACAGCCCAAAAACAGCCAAATATAGAGAGAGAGAAAGAGGGCAGGGCGGGTCACGCAAAATTTAAGCCTGTCAGAAACAGACAAGAGGGCAATATCGTATCGCAGCTGACAGAAAATCTATATATGCCATGACAGGCGACACAGACAGATGGGCAGACAGACAGACGGGCAGACAGACATACATGGAGCGACTATAATAAAATCGATTTTTTATATCTGGTCAGTGACAGCGGCGCGTCGCACTGGTCGCCATTGGGACGCGCGGCGGACACATAAATATGGCAGCAGCGCACACACACCAAGACACACACACACACCAACACCAGCACACACAGGCGGAGAGCAAAGGCAGCCAGCTGATGATGGGCACACAAAAGTTGACCTCGACTTTGAGCTGTCAAAGCCAAAAACTAACTGACCTAAACCAACAAAAATCGACTGTGCAGCCTAAACGCAAAGCTGAGCGTGACAGGCAGCGAGGGGGGGCAGGCAGGGGGCTCAGACAGGAGCCAGGCAGGGGTGTTAAAATACAAAATATCAGCATGACGCAATGATTTCCGGCAAGTGAAAATGAAACCTGTTGGAGTCGCGAACGATGCTGCTGCCGCTGCCGCTGCCGATGTTGGCAATATAAACAAATTCAATTTGACAGCTGACAGCGACAACAACAACAGCAACAGCAACAACATGGCAGGCAGCGAGAGCAGCACACACACACACACGCAGACAAAGAGAAAGCCGCAAGTAATAAACTTTTACGATCTGTTTTACGGCAACGCGGCACGTGCAACTAGGCGCAGGATAAACGGGGGCAGGGCACGCTTGGTTGCAACATAAATTTAATGAAGCCAAAACGCGGCACGACAACAACAACAGCAGCAAGAACAATGCGAGACGCCAAAACAAACGCACACACTCACACACAGGGGCACACGCACATATGCAGAGGCAGCGCAGTCGCCATGCAGCAGCGCCGCAATGTAGGCAATAAAAATAAAATAAAAGTAAATTGTTCAAGGACAACGGTATTTTATGGCATTATTCTGGCGCAGTGCGAGCGAGACGGAGCAGAGAGCGATAGAGAGTAAGAGAGAGAGAGAGAAAGCGAGACAGTGAAACAGAGAGAAAGAGGGGGAGAGCATGAGTGCGGTAGAGCGGTAGAGCGGGATAGCGCGCGCAAGACTGAATGAAAATTTTCGTTTGTTTTTTTATGCGAGTAAAAAATCTTGTACAAATTTCATGCAAAAAGGGGGTGGCCTGTGGCACAATGAGAGCGACACAAAAACGTCAGCAGCAGCAGTGGCAGCAGCAGCAGTAGCAGCAGCACTGGCAGCAGCAGTGGCAACTGGCAGCGCCAGCACTCAGCACTCAGCAGCGTCCACTCAGCTTGCCATTGCCCGTAATGCCATTGATGGATGATGCCAGCGCCAAAAATAAAAGCAGCCCAGCTTGCAATTTGTATGGAATACATCAGCAGCAGCAGCGGCAGCGGCGGCGTCGGCGAGAAAGAGGCGGCACGAGTGCAGAACCTGAGTTATAGAAGGCCATAACCTGCACTCTCCCTGGCCTGTCTGTGTGTGTGTGTATGTGTTTGCGTCTCTCGCTCTCTCATTCTCTCTCTCTCCTTCTTTCTCTTTTTGGGGCGCGCTTTATGATTGCCAGGCATAAATAAACGGCAAAAGCAACCCCAACGTGGCCAAGGGTGTCTGCTTACACTGCACGTGAGTGTGTGTCTCTCTGTGTGTGTGTGTTAGTGTGCTGGCAAAGTGCACTTCCTGTGTCCTTTCAGTGTTTTGCCACCAATTGCTGCCAGCTACAGGAGCAGCACCAGCAGCAGCAGCAGCCACAGCGCTCAGCTTGGCCTCGGCTCGAGTTCACCTGCTTTTCCTGTCGCTTTTTCTGCTGGCGTTGGCGCTGTCAACGCCGTCGACGACTGGATAAATGTGTATCTGCAGATACACTACGAGCAGCTATGTATGTGTGTGTGTGTGTGTCGCTAACTGCCTTGGCCCCGGCAGCTGGAACTGAATCTGCCTGTGGATGGATGTCTGCGCATCCTCTCTCTCTCTGGCTGCCTAATGGGCGTGTGTTGGTATTGCTTTCTCTGCGTGTTTGTGTGTGTGTGTGTGGGTGCTTCGCGTGGGTGTGTGTTAAGCAAAAGTAGCAATTCATCATAGAAAATGGCGGAAGTAATCGTGCCTTTATGGGGGTGTCTCTAAACGTGCTCCTCGTGCCAGACTCTGCCTGAGTGCGCGTGAATGTTGCTGTTCATTGCGGCACTCGTTTTCTGCAAGTCGTGCAGCAATTAGAATGCCCCCCCCCCCTCTCACACACATACACCCCCCTCTTAAAGTCTGCACCGCAGGAATTTTGTGAGTTTAAATTAAATTTTTATAGGGAGCGTAAATTTTAAATTAAAATGCGTTAAATGGGATTGGAGTGAGGAAGAGAGTGAGAGTGCAAAGTTACTTTTAGTAGAAAATACTAAGAAATCTTTAAGCTGTCCTTAAGAATATATATAAAATAAGTTTCCTGCTTTGTTATTTGCTATAAAACAAGCGAAAACACCTTAAGTCGTTGGAATTGTACACAAAATTAATGCAGTAAAATCAGATTTTATTTCGCAGATGATTATCATATTCTTTCACTTGCTTAAAGCATAAAATATGATTTTAAATGTGTATAACTTTCAATAATTTGCATCAATGGTCGAAAAAATAAATCTTTATATTCTATATATGCCTTTGTGCCTTGCAAACTACAGGCATAGAAAATGAACTTATATTTTTAAAAGCTGCGAATCAAAGCGAAAATATTCCATCGTACGTAAAATACGCTCTGCCAAATCAAATAGTCAATTATTTGAAGAGCACATTCAGCACCCTCAATGGTTTTATCATCGTGTGCCCAATGGCGGCATCAACAGTCCACCAATTGAAATGGCCAATCCATTACTTGATGAGTGCCGCCATCAAAGCCTTGCCACATGCCACATGCCTCCGGCATTTATGGCCGCAAGGAACACAAGAAACGCATCTCTCGACGACTGCTTAACGACTCTGCAGCAGATTTAACAGCCCAGCAAAGTGCAGAACCGGAAGCAGACCCCAATCTGCCCGCACACACTGCCCCGCACCCCCTCAGCCCAAGTCATCAACTGAAGAGTCGAGCATTTAGTTAATTTTAAATGCTTATTAGCGCAATTTACAATTTCTCACATGGCAAAAGTGGGAGCGGGAGCGGGAGAGCGAGGCAAAGTCCATAAAGACCCAACCGAACTAGAGTTCCTAACCCAACAGACAGCATATGTGAAGCAGGCGGAATTATAATTTTATTATCATTACCAACGGGCGAGTGTCTTATCACCAAGTTTTACGAGGCCACAGATCGCACACAGGTCATATTGTTCTATCCCTACTCCATTTCCAACATTTTCCCGTTCGCATTGTTGTCCCCATTGCCGTTATCCTTTCGAAATGAGAATAAACTGTAGCTTAAAACGTTTACGATGCGTTGACGACATCATCGTCGCCGTCGACTCCGCTGGCCGCTCTGCCCTGCTCGAGTTTATGGCCGCACTTTATGCGCTTTTTATGTTTCATTCTAACCTCAATTTAATTGTTTAGCCGGTGACAATCATTGTTCGCACCACCCCCCGCTTCACGGCACACGCCTGCTCCTCCGCGCAGGGGTACATCATCAACATATGTACGAGGACGCAACAGTAGTCCGGCGAGTTTTACGACTCCAAGGAGCTGTCAATTTGATGTCCTCGATGCGCCATTGACAGCAGAGATGGGTGAGACAGGGTTAGAGAGGGGGGTAGAGAGGGAGAGGATACTGGGTGGCCTGACGACCCATGCTCGTAATAAAAACATGAAGATTACACTTTATGGCGCTGGCAAACTTAACGGAAGTTGTAAAACACTCAACTGTAATGATGCCAGGCCTTCGTCCCCCCCCCTGCGACCCACTCTCTTAAACTGGTGTGAAAACTAGCGCTTTTCATTTGCCTCGCCGCATCCCGGATCAAACTTTACGAGCCTGGCCAAATTTTACGATGCCATCGACAATGCGATGAGATGAACCGAGCTGAGAAAGAACTCGCTTATTATTTTTCTATTACAATATAATTTACAGCTATTTGCGCTCTTTGATTTTTACAGTCCCCCGAGGGGGCAGCGTAGCAGGGGCGGGGCTTGCAACACAGATTTGTCACTAATATGCACAGGTTGACAGGCCGCCTCAGCTCGATTCCAGCTCATAAAACTCCGCCCGACTCATTGAGCTATTTGTTTTTTATGACTCCGCTGCTGCGACTGCTGTTTTAGCCGTTTTCCGGCTAAGACAAAGTGTGATTCACATTATTATCGAGTGTTGTCTTCCCTGTCGTCGTCGTCGTTGTTCCTGATCCCTTTTGGCAGAAGGTGTAAAAATGTTCCAGCTCGTCTTGTTGTTGTCCGCCGCCATTACTATTATTGTTTTTACCGTTATTCCCCCTTTGTTGCTGCCGCTGTCTGCGGCTTCTTGCGTTCATTCGAGCGCGAAAATGGATTTGTTTTTTTACGACTTGATTATTATGACTGCGTTTGATTACAAATATTACACAGCATGAAATGCTTCCAGTTCTCATTTTCCATTCTTTCTTCCATTCTTGCTTTTTATGCTGCTCACTGAAGTTGTAAATGGTTGTGATTGCGCTTTTTTTGGTTTTTCGGTTTTGCAGCTCCGAGACTTAGCTCCGTTCATGCTGGCAATTTGGCTGTTTATGTTTATTAATGAGGCATCATCGTCTGCACTCCTGTGGTTTAGAAAAAATAAATATATACGTAAATATTATACATCAAGTACAGCAGGCGATTCGCATTGACTTGGGGCAAGCGAATCTTATAAGCTGCTGCAAGCGAAATTTTATTATTTTGTATTAGCAGAAGGCAAGATCTTTAAATTATATATATATAAAATTTTGCAGAGAAATATATTTAAGGTGTAGCATATAGATTAATCTTATAAGTTCGTAACGACAAAGTTTGATTATTTTATGAGCAGAAGCCGAGATCTTTCAACTCTTACTAGTCACATTTCGTATTTAATTTATTTTAATTAACTATACTTTGTAACGTCGTAAAAATAAAATTTCTATTTTCTCACTTAAGTAACAGCCGTGCTTTACCCAATTTTCATATATTCCCAGCTTTTACTTTTAAGCAAGCCATCCACAGGCATGGTATCAAGTAAATATGTTTTCAAAGATCTCTATAAAAAATTTCATAATGTACATTAAAGTATTCTTCAAGATCTTCAAACTTTATACGTATTACCAGCTATTTCTTTTCTGCATACACTACTTGGTAACTGTTTTAAATATATACACTCTATGTGGTTATGGAAACCAAGTATTATCATCTTCCCTTAAGCGCCTGTGAAGATCTTAAGATTTTCGTTAAACTTTCTGCTATTTTTTACTGTATACGACAAAGTTTGATTACTTCAACTCAAGCATAAGCCAAGATCTTAAAACTTTAATGGAAAATGCAATTTGCAACCTGTTTCTTTCTTTCTGCTTTCTTGCTGCATGCCAAATCAAAGCGTCATCCTCATCGACTTGAGAACAAAAAGAAACAATTTTCCTGCCAGCGAACAAAAGTGCAATAAAATAAAATTAAATCTGCAATTTTGAGGTTTCTCTCGCTCTGCTCACTGGTCGTAAAAAGTGTCTGGCTGACATACCCAGGCTACCCAGACTACCCAAGCTATCCGGCCACCTTTTGACCCAGCTAAATGGCAGCCATTGGCAAGAAGTCGAGCGGGCAACGGACGAGCCGGAGGCATGCAAAACTTCAACTTGCAAGTTGATTAAAAATTAAACAACTTTTCCTGCTGTTGTTCATTTTGCAGGGGGCTGGGACTGACACTGTCAATGGACGTTTTATAGCACTTGCTGGCGCCATAAAATTATGCTTAATGTGGGCGCGGCAAGCGCTTTGTGCGGCCAGATAAGTGTGGCAAGTAAATTACCGCGAGATGGCCACAGTCTTAGCGTGGCCAAGGAAGTTGGGGCTAAGCTCTTGGGGGGGGACTACGCGTTTCCGCATAATTCCGCGCGAAAATCAAAAGTCAATTTCAATTTTACATTTAGAAAGGCGATAAGACAGGCCCAGCAGTTACAGCAGCTACGGGCAGAGCTGCCTCCCTCGTTCACTCCGTACCCCTTCGGTCTCCAACCCCGTCTCAGACAAAAGGCTTGGGCACGCGATGACTGATGGGCTGCTGCTGTGGCCCGCGAGCGTGCCAAGGTATTTGTACAGATAAGATTACCTAAGCTCGGAACTCATTCCCCTCAACCCTCGTCTCCTTCGGGTGGCAATTCCAATGAAAAATGAGTTAATTAAAGCCACGTTCCGAATGCCAAGACGATCAAATTCGTTGACTTTGTAAACTTTTCGTTGTGCTCAGATAAAATGCGTAAAATTCTAAGCGGGCCATGGTTATGCTGCTGCTGCCCCTGCTCCTCTTCACCCTCCCCCGCTCTAACTCTTGTCTGCGCTGCTTATTAAATCAAGTTAATAACTTTTAGAGCCGCAATAAAAGTGTCAAAGATTATAGCATAGTTATAGGCGCAGCCGAGCAGGGAAATCAGGCAGTATCAGCGCGTATAAAGCAATTAAATTCGCTTTAATTGCAACGCATTTTTGCCCAAGATGTTTGTTAATTTCAACGCCTGAGCTGGAAAATTTTTGTGTGACCAATACGCGTCCTGCTGCCATCTCTTCTGCGTTCGCTCTGCTCGTTTTGCATGCGCAGCACTCGCTTCGAGTGGAGGAAGGCAGCAAGGGCTGCCTGGCATGTTTATCTGCACTCAGACAGATACGCCGCATGTCGTCCAGCAGCAGCAGCAGCAGCAGCACACACTGGCCCAGTCTGGCCCTGGCTCGTACCCGGGCTCGGGTAGTGTGTGCAAATGTTGTGCGAGCCATTAATCACACGATTTCATGAATACATCAGCCAGTGAAGCACAGAGGCAGCCCGGACTCAGGCACAGGCACAGGCGCAGGCCAACTCGGGCCAGACGATGACAGCAGCAGCAGCAGCGGCACAAGGATGAGCGCCAGCAAACATAAACGCAACAAAACGAAATGACTCAAAAATCTTATTTTCAGCTCATGTTGTGCTCGTTTGTTATTTTTTGCCAGCGCCCCCTTTGGCTGCGCCACTGTTTGCACGCCGCAAAGGGTTAGCCGGGAGCTGGGTAGAGCACGGTATCACATGCGTCCAGAGCCAAGCACAGCTGAAGGCGGAAGGCAGCAGGCTGGAGCAGGAGCAGGAGCAGGAGCAGGAGCAGGAGTAGCTGAGGCTGCTAGTTGCATTTATGACATCAGCAGCAGCAGCAGGACGAGCTGGAGACGCACAAGTCGAAGTCGCAGCCAGTCGCTCAAACTGGATGCGGCTGTGGCTGTCAGTGGAGCCAACGGCTTCTGTTTTGGGGTTTTTAAACCAAGACCGAAAACGAGACAGGATGCTGCGGCTCAGGGGGAATTGGAGGGAACAGGCAGTGAACCTGGTTAGTTGGCAGCTAAAAATGGTTCGTTTTCACAGTTGTAGCTGCTGCTCTCTCTGTGTGTGTGTGTGTGTGTGTGTGTATCACAGGCAAACCATTAAGCTCTTGACGTGGCTCCACAGACTGCACCTCCTCCTTCTTGCGGCTGTGGCAGCTGCGCCCATCAAATGAGTCGACTGCTCGTCCGGCGCAGACTGCAACGCATTGTCAACTGAAGTATTCCAATCCCTTTTATTCCTCTACTTGCCTGCCGCCTTCTCCTCCTACTCCTTCCTCCTCCTTCCTCCTGCCGCCTGCCTCCGCTGCTGCTGACAGTTCGTGCTCACTTGGCAACTTTCTAGCACAGGCTTGCATTAGCCTGTCCATATCTTATGCCAGCAAACTTACCGCGTAGCTAATTAAACATGCGAAAAGTTGCCTCCGCCCTCTCTCTCTCTCTCTCTCACTCTCTTGCTGTCTCGCTCGCAAGTTATGCCAATTTGGAATCTCATTTGCAAAAATCCTCTTTGCGCATTTGTTCTGATAAACATGCCAACAACTTTTGACTCCATTCGCCTGCCATCCTGGCATAAACAACAACAATAAGCCAGCCCATACACACAGACACACACACACACATATATGCACACTCACACATACACACACACGCAGCTCACTTCCGCGTGGCGACAAAGTTTCCTTTTTGGCGGCTTTAAACTAAAGTTTTTTATATTTTTAATTAGATGCACATGAGGTTTTACTTAGCCAACTTCTGACGGCCCCGACACTCGGTTATGGCATCTTTAATGCCAACCAAGTCCGCTTGCCTCACCCACGCCCTTTGGCACCCTGTATTGGCCCCAGTGCAGCTCTGCGATACATGCAGAGAAAAGCAATAGACACTTATTTGGCTTACTTACTAATAGCTTCAACTATCAAAAATATTATTTAATATATCAATGTTAATAATATAGCATAGGGTACCTTTTAGTTTAACATACTTGCCATTGATTCTGAAATAAACCAACTTCCCTATTTATCTCAGTGCAGACGCCTGCAATTTCCCTGCCATTGCGCCAAAAACTTTTGCTCTTATACAGGCTGGCACTCACACACACATACTGGCATACCAACAAGTAATTGTTATAGCAGCTGACATACACACATACACAGAGAGCCTTGCCTGGCCGAGAAGCGTTTGCATTGTGCATTGTGTGTTTGCATTTTTCTTTGCATACGCCAAGGCGCTGCCTGATTTCGTGTATCAAAAAAGTTTTGCAACATTTGCAGCGAAATGTGTGTGAAATGCAAAAGGATTTCCAGCGTGAGAGTACGAAAAACTATGTTTGTGTGTGTGAGTGTGTGTTTGAGTGTGTGTGCAAGTAAAATATCTGCCTAACTTCAGTCTTGGAATCGGCTTTAGCGCTGCAGCTCAGCCCAGCAAAGTTTGCAGCGCGCTGCAGGTAAATGTCAGAATTGATGCCACTCAAAAAGGAAAAACTTTGCCTAGCTCCCATTGCTGTTGTTGTTGTTGCTGCTTCGCCTTGTTGCAGCTGCAGCTACGCCTGTCGTTGCTGGCGTCGTTATTGTTTTCGGCCAAAAAGTCCGAAAGCAACAGCAACAAGCAACCAGCAGGCTAAAAAGTTTCGGCATTGTTTACAGCGACCTGACCAGCAACACAGCTATGCAGCGGAAACCAGCTGCCCGCCCATTCAACTCCTATCTCCCTCCCTCACAGCCTGCCTGCTTGCCTGCACCCTCACCCTAGCCCCCCCCTCCCACGACACTCCTCTAGGACTATTACGCAATTAGCAAGCGGGCGCAGTTGGCAACTTTGGCTCTAGGCCTGGGCTTAGCCTAATTAAAAAAAGAGACGTCAGCGTCACTTTTTGCGGTTGCCACCAGCAGGGGATGGGGATGGGGCTGGGGCAGGGAAGGTATTAGGTTAGCTGACTGGTGGGGGCGTAAGGGGGGTAGGTAGGGGAGTAGTGAACAGCGTATACCGTTGAGGGCGTAGCAAAAATTTTAAATTGAATCAACTTGAGTGCTCATAAATTTTTCCAGTGCTTTCAGAATTCACGAGGCAACGTTGCGGCTTGCTGCGTCACTTGCAGCCCTTTTAGCTGGCGCTGAATGAGGATCAGGGGTAGCAGGTATCCGCGGGCGCGGCTGGGAGGGGGTGTCTCCTGCTATGCCAGGTGCGGATGCTGTCGCTGGCATTGCGCAAACTTTTGCTTAAAGTCAATCAACGGCAGCAGCAACAGCAGCAGCAGCTCGAGTCGGCTTTGGCTGCAACAGTTTTTGGCCCTCTTTAATTTCAGCTGTCGGCTTGTTTTTGCCCCAACACACACACACACACACACATACACACACACGTATGCTATCTGTGCGCCATAAGCAGTTATGTGTTGTGCCAGCGACTTCGACTACGACTACGACTTCGGCTACGGCTTGTTAATGGCAACTTTTTCCAAGCGAGCCAATTAAGTTGTCAGTCAAATTCTCTAGTTGATGCCACAACAACAACAACAACTGGATGAGCCTGACATGCCAATTAATTAATTAAGCCAGCTTGCAACATCTTCGAGCAGAGAGCGGCTGCGGCAGCGTCTGCGTCTGTTTTGGAACCGAAATAAAGTGCCAAAACATTGCAACAATTTAAGAAAAGTGAAAGAGAGAATCAGACTGTATCTGTCTCTCTCACAGTGTGTGTGTCACGCAGCGCGTCGCTTGGTAATTTAAATTTTAATTTTGATCTTAATCTCTTAATGCGAAATAAAATGCCGCACACTGGTGTCCCGCACAGCAGCGCGGTGCAGAGCATTCGCAATCAGTGCGACCCTGCTTCTCAGTCTCCCACTCGCTCACTCCCTCTCTCTCTCCCATGCTCTCTGTCGCTCACAGTTGGCTTCTAATTTACTTTCGCCCGTTTTCGCCTTCACTTGATGCTCTTCACGTAGAAAGATAAAAACAAAGAACATAAGAAGCGAAAGAAAATTGTGATAGGGTACTTTGTGTGGCAAGAGGTAGACTTGGGGCAACTCTACAACGTTTATAATAAAAAAAGCAACCATTCTCCCATATTTTTCATATATGACATACATATTTCCAGTATGCTTTGTTACTATACTTTCACTTCTTTATTCAATTATTTACATTTATTTATATTTCTATAACAAATTTATTTTATATTTACAGAGTTCTTGTTCACTTAGTTTGCAAATTTGAATTGAAGATGTTCACTCTATAAAATACTCAACTTACTTATAGATAATGCATGTAAAATATGCCAAGTAGTTTAGTCTTCCACACACACACACCAACAAACTGTCTACTTTATTGCGTGAAAATTATCCCAAAAAGCGAAACCCTCTGCCCAAAAGCACTACTACGCTATCTGGCTTCCCTAGTCCCACTAGCTGCCTTCCAAAAAAAAAAAAAACAAAAAAAAAGGTTCGGGTCCGAGTCGTAGTCGGAGCCGGAGCCGGAGCCGGAGTTAAGCCGCAGCACTTACTGAGCTGAAAATTAAAGAGAAAATGTCATGCATTTTGCATTGGCAAGTGGCGTCACAGCATAACAAATACCCCATCGAATGAAAGCCTAACCTCAACCACAACTGCGACCCTAGTCGCAATACCAATACCAATACCAATGCCAACCCCTACCCAATTTCAGCCGGCACGCAGCGCATCGCATCGTGCAGCTGCCCACATATTACTGGCAACGAGAAACGAGAGTCCTGGCCATTATACAAATGCTCATATTTAATTCGTTCTGCTGGCAATCGAAGCAGGAACAAAAAATAACAAGTTAGAATACTATAGTCGCGTGTGCTCGACTGTTGTATACCCGCTACACATTCACATTGCTTCCTTAATCATTTTTTTGGTTACTATTTAATCGCACGTACATTTTCAGAAATTATTTATTCAGTTGTAATAATTGTATAGTACAGAAATTAATATTGCAGCTTTAAAGTCACGCTTGTCTTGCGTTTTTTTTCGGTTTACAAAGGTGAAAGAAGGCGTGGCCAAGTTATAAAATGCGCTTCATACGCACGCATAAATACGATACACTGTCAACAAATTTTCATTTCTGCCTAGCTCTTATAATCTCTGAGATAAAGCTCTTCATACAAACATGATTATATTGTTTTAGCTGCTGTCGCTGATCTAGGTAAATGCTGGGTAAATTTTCGAGTAGCACATGTCTCCATCTATTTATAACACCCTGTTACTCTATGCTTAGCGGGTATAGAAGGCAGAGGTAAAATTCGAGGCGGAGGAGAAGGCAAAGCCTTCATGCAGCAGGGCAGAGTGGAGACGCTGCTCGTGCAGCAAATCCCGTGTCTAATCTGTGGCAATAATGCTGCGTATAAAAAGATAAAGTTCGCAGTGGACATTACGAGGTGTACTCCGCCTGCCTCCTCATCCTGCCCCCACCTCATATGAATTCGAATTCGAGTTTCGTATTGCTGAGGTGACCATAAAGTTGTATGATTTGTTTTATGGCCAACCGAGGACGTTATTATTGCTAAAGGGCACGCCCACATCGCTTGTCCAGCGCACACACAGGTAGGGCTGGAAGATTGCCTTTGCTGCTGCTAGATATGTCCCTGCTGGGGTAGAGGGGAACGGGGAAGTGGAAAGAAGGAAGAGGAGTGAGAGCTCAATAAAGCATAATGTGCGCACGTTTTTAATTGGCCTTCGCTGAAAGGCAGCACCGGCAAAGATGGCGATGATGATGGCGACGCTAACTGGCACTGCTAGCGCTGCCCCTCAGCCCTCTACCAACCCCCCTCCTCTGCTGCTGCTGCTGCTGCTGCTGACCAGAAACCAATTAGCGCCAGCCGCCCGCACCAGACGTTGGCCAATTTCGTGTATGTTGCAAGTTCCCCCCACACTCTCTCCCCCTGCCTCCTCACTATATATGTGTGCGTATGTGTGAGTGAGTGCCAAAGTCTAATTACGCTTCAATTGCGCCACTTGCATATAGATGGTTAAATTATGGAAATTTTTAGCAAGGCGCATTTCTTACACCTCCAGCAGGCAAGATGTATGTGTGTGTGTACGAGTGTGTGTGTGTGTGTGTGTGTGTGTGTGTGTGTGTGCAGCATACAATTTTAATTTCAAATTGACAGAACACAATTAGGCAGCAAGTCGTGGCAGCCGCAGCCCGACCATCACCCCAACCCACGCTCCTGCTGCCATCCTGGCGCGCTACTACATTGGATACATCCTTGGCGTAATGTATTTTATTGACGTGGCTGAGGTTATTGCATTGGGCATAAATTAATTTCACGACACGTAAATTGAGCAGTTTTTGACACTGTGCCACATACCCTGCCTGCCCCTGCCGGCCCCCTGCTACGCCCATCCCTCCGAGAAACAAAGCCAATTACGTAGCTAAGGTTTTTGCCGCGCGTGGTGACAATTTCGCTGCTTACCTAAGATTTTCCCCTCCCATGCTACACTCCTGCCGCCGCTGCTGCTGCTGCTGCTTGTCGTAATTGTGTGCCACACTGCAGACCATTAATTCTCGTTAGCGTCCAAGCAACAACAGAAACAACAACAACAACAGCAGCAGCAGCAGCGGAGTGTGGGCATTGGGACCTGGTCAGCAACTTGGCAGCTTCTTTGGCTCTTTTCATATTAATTTAGTTGATTTTTGTGTGAATTAATTAGGCAAAAGGTGAAAATGAAGATGAATGTTTTAATTAGGCAGGCAGCAGGCAGGCTGGCAGGCTGGCAGGCAGGCAGGTGGGAAGGTAGCCAGGCAGGGGAGGGGGGCAGCTCGCCGTGCGCGGATTTGAATGTCACACGCGAAACACTACTTCCCTGCAGCCGCATCACAGTCCCAGTCCCGCCATTCCACCCTCTACCTCCCCCCACCCAACTCCTTGCCAACACTTTAAGCGCTTTAAGAGTCGCCATCATTTGCTGGCACCTTCAGGTCGCAGCACCCTCGAAAGAAAATCCCGGCAAAGGCTTAAGCAATGTCTAACAAAACACCTGAGACATTCAATTATAGCGCCACGCGAAGTGCCACACACAGTAAGCGGCAGAAGGAGGGCGAGAGAGAGCGGGGGGCACAGTCCGACGATGGCTTATAAAATTGTCAACCGACTGCAGAAGGAACAAATTTCAAAATATAAACATACATATATATATTTATATAGAAAGCAACGCGCTACAGAGCGCCGCTTGATAACGAAGTTGGTCGCATCTGGAATGCGCTGTGCCCGAGCAAGACAGAAAATGTATAAAAGAGTATAAAAAAATTAAAAGAAATTGATAGGCTTGAATAAACAAATAATAACATATGTATAACGTATATAATAAAGCTAGTAATTAATATACCTAATAAACTCTTTATCAGCTTCTAATTTATTTTTCCAAAAAGTTTTCCTACAAAATGTTCCAAATAATAGAGTATTAACTGAATTCAATTTAATGGCCATAGTGCACTATTTGTATTTTTATTTATTTATTTATTTAATGTATTTTGAAACTGCTTTATAAAGTGCATACATTCCATATCACGTTCCTGCCAAAATGCAGCGCATTCTGAAGTGAACCTAGCCGGGCTCTGCTGCTGCCACAAGCGCCACGTTCAGCTCAGCCAAAGTTGGCCAGAGAAAGCGCAGAGTACAAAAAAAAACATATCTATATACACACTATATATACATATATATTTATAATAATTTGCGCTGTGGTTGCGAAAATATTCAACTGCAGCGGCAACTTGAAGCGGGGATTTGAGTTTAATAAGCGCCAGAAGCGGCTGAAACAGCTGCGATACCTTGCTGCCATTGTTTCTATTCTTAACTGAAAACTTGTAGCGGTAGCAGGGCAGGCGGGGAGGGGGGTGAGGCTTAAGCAAACAGCAAAGGGATAAATACAGTTACATCATTCGGGCCATTGATGATCTTATCTCATGGGGTATTTAGTGTGTCTCCCGAGCAAACTTGGGCAACTTAATAGGCCAACTGTGTATGTGTTTGATTGTGTGGGTGTGTGTGTGCGTGCGTAGTGTAACTAACGCATGTTTATGTTTTACACTGCACAACAACTTGCGAGTCTTTCGAGCGCAAAACCCCAAAAACAAACCCAACATAACTCTCCACTGAGTCCGGGACGGGACGCGACGGAGGCGGAACTGGGGGCCCCGCAGTGAGTGTCCGTTCGGCGTGTCCCCGAAAAGCTCATTCATACAACATTTAAACAGTGGCGGGACACACGCACACACGCGCACACACACGCACACACACTCTCTCACACACGCAGCAACCTTTGGTATTCAACGTAATCGCTTTCAACCACTTCAACGGCCATTTTGCGTGTCTCTCGCTCAGTGTGTGTGTGTGTGTGTCCCAATATAAAACCAATGCAATGTTTTTGTTGTTGTCGTTGTTGCTGCTGCTGCTGCTGTTGCCTCTGGCATTTTGGGGCCAGCCATCACACAGAGGCAGCAGACGTACCTTTATCGCTTCAAAGCACAGAAGCCGTGCTGAAGAGTGGAAGATTTATGGCGGATGCTGGAATTTAATGAAATTGCAAAACGAAAATGTAACAAACACACAGAGAGAGAGAGAGAGAGAGAGAGAGAGAGAAAGAGATAGAGAGAGAGCGTTCACGCAGACAGCTGAGGCAGGCGGGCAGGCAGGGGACGGGAAGCTACACACAACGACATTGGCACGCACAAAATGGCGGCAAAGGACAAACAACAGCTGCTGCTGCTGCTGCTGCTGCCCGGCATGCCGCAGTTTTTCTCATCAACCCTTTAGTCCCCACTACTACCCCAGTCCCTGCCCCTACCACTGTCACTGCCACTGTCCCTGCCCCAGTCCCTGCTCGCTGCCCTCTCAATTCCCACTCTTCTCCTCTGCCCGATTTTGTTGACATTTTCAGCTCGTTGCTGTAATTTCTAGCCAGAAAAGAGCTAGCTAGGCGGCCTTGCCGCGCTTAAAGCTGACGCTGCGCTCGATGCGGGGCAAGTGCATTAACAGGCACTTGAAAAGTGCAATCTGGCCGCAATTGGAATGAATACCCGGCCGCGAAATGGCGGCGCGTGATAAAACACGTTTTAATATCGCACAGCCAGTGCAGGAGGGAAGGGGGAAAGGGTACAGCCAACGACCTACAGCGAATGTGGACAATGCGGCTGCAGCCGCCAGTTGCCAATTGGCAGCAGGCAGGCAGGAAGCGGGTAGCAGCAGCACAGCAGCCGCCAAATGTTGCACACAACGTTTTACAAACTTCGGTTAACAGCGAGAGTGAGGGTGTGGGGAGGGAGTGTGGGCGGGTTATGGCAGGGTTGCGCCGCTGTTGCGTTTTTGTTGTAGGCGCCGTTAAAATTCAATGAATTGAAATTGTAAAGCGCGTCGCAACGCAGCACATTGGGGACCCTGTGGAGCCTGTGGAGCCTGCTGCGAGTGTTGACTGCATGCCAGGCAGTGTATGTCCGTCTGTCTGTCCGCCTGTCTGTCTGTCTGTTTGTCTCCCTGTGAGTCTGTCTGTTGTTTGCATGCCGTGCACATGCGTGTGTCGGCTGTGTGTGTGTGTGAGTGCGTGTGTCTGGCGACACCGGTAATTACCGCCACGTGACAATGAAAATTACCAGGACCAAAAACAGCCAACACACACACACACACACACGGGCGGTTTAAAGCCGCCAGTCTCCGCTGGGAGTCTGTCCTGTTACTGCTCTCTTCATCTGACTCTACTCCTCAGCCCACATAAATTTTGCAGCGCCTTGCACCAGCGCCAGAGGCATATTGAGTGCCAAAAGCCATGGCTGACGCAGATCTACGAGCCGCCACACACTCTTTATGCAAGTCGAGAGAGAGAGATAGTCTGTGAGAGAGAGAGTGAGAGAGTTGCCATTGGCACAGTGAAGCAACATGGTTAAACTCAATTTATACGCCATCGAAGATGACTTTTTTCTGCAGCCACGCCCACTGTGCCGCTTGGCTTGACTGGGCAGCGGTGCAGCGCTCGTAAATAAATCAATGAGACGAGATGAGACGAGCCGAGCTGAGGCCGCTTTTGCCGTCGAGTTTTGTACGTCGTCCTGCGCCTTCGAGTCACTGACAGGCGCCTCAACCTTTTTCTTTTATTTTCCCCCATTTTTTGCTGCCCTTGCTCTGCTGCCTCATTCTGACCAGCGCATAAATTTGTGCAACTTGCCGACTCGCCTTGCCTTGCCTTGCTTTGCCACGCCTGATGCCTTGCTGACGTATGTTTAGCTTGAGTGGATTTTATTGTGACAGCATCGGGATTTACTGGAGACAACAACTGAAGCTGGCAGCCAGTAATGAGGTCTACACCAGGCGCCCCTCCCTGTCGCTCTCTCTCTCGCTCTCTCTCTCTCTCTCTCTGCTGCCCATTTGACTGCATAGTTTAGTGGCTGAGCATAGCTTTTGGTGTATGTGTTTTATGTAGTCTAGTGTAATTAATTTACGCAATTTTTGCAATTTCGCTCGATTTATCGAGTGCATGCAAACATTGCGCATACGACGCGTGAGCCCCCAGGGAGCAAGCCAACCAAAATCAATGCTAAAATATGCAAATTTTTATTTGCGCGACAATTTCAATTTAACGACAACGACGACAGTGAAAGCGACGACGACCATTTTCTATTAACGTTGTTTTTTTTTTTTTGCCGTGCTCCTTTGTTTCGACCCCGGCGAATTACTCTCCGCAGTGCCGTTAACACCGCTGTGCAGCCATTTGCCTCGCGCTCAGCGCAACAGGGCAAACGCCAAGCAGTAAGCGTGGGGAGCAAGCAGGGACGAGGGCGGGGGGTGAATGGATTTTCGAAAAATGGAAATCTGTAAGCAAAACTTCGGAAGCCTCTTTAAGGCCTGCGTAGCGTGGGGGTGCATTGAGCCATTCCGAGGGGATCATTATGCGTGTGCCCACGTTATGGCGCCTAAAAGTGTCGTTTTCTGGTTAAAATTGGCCGGGGCAACGGCGGAGCGACAGCCAGTTAGTTGCCCCATTTGGCACACGGTTGGAAAGCTGCAAATTTAAACAGCGAAAGAAAGGGCAAATTGTGAATTAACTGAAATAAACAAAATGGGTACAACTTGAGTTCCATGTCGGTCGACATAATCGCATCGGCCGTGCGAGCGCGTGTTTCTGCGGCAACTGCACGGATTAATTGCCATAACCGAAATAAGGCAAAATACTCGATCCAAAGTCGCGCTACGAAACTGAATTATTGACAAGCTTTGGCGAAATTTACGTCTATGCCGCCATGGAGAAGTCTGTGGAGACGACATAAGCTTAAGCTGCTTGGCTCCACACCCGCCCACTGCAGCCTCCATTTCGCGCTCGTTCTCCCCGACCTCTGGAGCATTGGAGCAGTGTAACAAGATTTATAGCAGCTGCTACTGCTGCCGAGGCGAAGCTCATGCGAAAATAACTTTAGCGGAAAAGTGCCGACAAAATACAAGAAAATGCTTAACCAACAAGGCGGACACCCGTTTGGGTTATTTGGGACCACTACGGGCTCGGGGCGTGGCAGATAGGCAACTCTTGGGCCCTACCGCTTCGCTGAGTCGAGCCAGAAACTTCATGAATTTAATTACCGCATTTTTACGCTGTAATTACAAAATTCTTTTGGCCAAAAGCGGAATTTTCATTTCATTTTCATTAAAATATTTGCTGCTTGTAAGTGTTTACAAATATGTCAGATGCCACGCCTCCGCACACATACCCGCATTTGAGCCACTTGTAAATCTTGCTAGGCAGCCAGCCTATTTGGTAAGAAGCACACACAATTATTCAGTTATTGGCCCGCAAAGCCACAAAACGTCAACGAACCGGACCTGGCCCTGCTGCTGTTTCTGATTCTGGCTCGACTGCACTCTGTCTGGGCCTGTGCCTGGGCCTGTGCATTATTAACTCGACCACGGTAAGCTCATAATGAGGCCGGGGCGATAATTTCTTGCCCCCAAATGTGTGGTTGACTGCATCTCTCGTGCGTTGGGCAAACGGAATGTTCATTAAATTTATAATAACAATAAGACAACAATAATGCATTTATT
This sequence comes from Zaprionus inermis, assembly GCA_018151445.1. Lineage (NCBI taxonomy): Eukaryota > Metazoa > Arthropoda > Insecta > Diptera > Drosophilidae > Zaprionus > Zaprionus inermis. The sequence goes on along the minus strand of JAECXD010001328.1, from coordinate 1,295,613 downwards.
TAGCTGGTCCGCCTCAGAGTGCATTATGAACAAATAACAGTTTGGCTCGAATGCAATGCAAATACGCCATGAATGTGTACTTAACTTCCTGCAAATTAGTCCAAGTGAAAGCGATTGCGTACAGAAGAAGCGCTCGTGTACCATAAAGCCTGTGCTATAAAGCCTTAATAAACGTAACGAGCAGCTAAAGATAAAAACGACACAACGAATGGTCGTTAAAAAATGTATTGTTTAGCACAGTGCAAATTTAAATTATTATTAAATAAGTTCATTTTACCTGAGTGTACCCATATAACAGAAATCAGGCGACTTCTAGCGATACTTTCATGAACTACATTAAAGGAAATTTCAGTTTGCAACGCTACCGACGGTAACTTTTTTAACTACAATAAAAATATTTCCAACAGGGACATTTTAATCCTAAATATTTACAATATATTAACGCCATCTAGCGTGTACATCATAAAGCAGCCTCACCGCTACCACACACTATGGTTGAGCGCCCTCTAGTGCTCGTGCCCAACACAACTGTGCTTCAAATTGCACAACTGCCGCCATAATAATCGATATTTGTGTCAAACGAAAACTCCGATAGTCTAATTACGAATATTTCACTGTATTTTAAATAATTCGAATGAACCATATTCGAACAATCGATTCTAAAGAACTAAAATCGGGAACTAATTTTATTTCAAGTTCATTAAATTTCCGGACTAGTTCAAATGAACTGTCTGAACTGCACAATGTGACATAATTCCTAAACAAACCAATTAAGCAATTGGTTTCTATTAAAAGTGCAATGAGGGTGCGCTTGCAGATAATTACTAATAGCCTGCGCCAACATTGGCGTAGTCAGAGCAATGTTGCAGCTTCAGTCAATGTCACGCCTGTGGCGCCAAATAATGGAAGTGCCGCCACAGAAACAAGCAAATCCGCCGACCTAAGCGGCAGCTCACGTGAAACATTTGTGGAACGCATTTCCCGGGGACCTGGTCTAAAAGACTTCTTCACCGTAAAACACAGGCAAAGGCTTAATCATGATATCGACTCCGTTAACGACACCTTAACTAATGTACCCTATTTAAATTCAATTGACTACGATGGACGCGGACGACAGGTGCACTTCGAGGTTTACGGCTGCCAGATGAATACAAACGATACAGAAGTCGTGTGGAGTATTCTGCAGACGCACGGTTATCAGCGATGCGAAGATATTTCAAAAGCGGACGTCGTTATGCTGGTGACCTGCGCTGTCCGTGATGGTGCCGAACAAAAAATCTGGAATCGTTTACGGCACTTGCGTGCGCTTAAAGAGCGTCGAGGCACAAAACGACACCCACTGCAATTGACACTACTGGGGTGCATGGCCGAGCGATTAAAAGAGAAACTTCTTGACCAAGAGCAATGTGTAGACGTCATTGCGGGGCCCGATAGCTACAAAGATCTACCGCGACTGTTGGCTGTTGCACGTCATTACGGCAACTCGGCAATTAATGTGCTCCTTTCGCTGGACGAAACCTATGCGGATGTGATGCCCGTGCGACTGAACTCAGATTCTCCCACTGCATTCGTGTCAATTATGCGCGGCTGTGACAACATGTGTTCTTATTGTATTGTGCCCTTTACCCGGGGTCGAGAAAGATCTCGTCCACTCGACTCTATTGTTCGAGAAGTGCAGACCTTGCAAGAACAAGGAGTAAAAGAAGTAACCCTATTAGGTCAAAATGTTAACTCATACAGAGACAGAACTTCCAGACATGCGTCTACTGATGCTGGTAATATGGCATCAGGTTTTAAAACCGTTTATAAGCCCAAAACGGGTGGATTACCGTTTTCAGTTCTGCTTCAAAGTGTGGCTGAAGCTGTGCCAGAAATGCGCATACGATTTACATCACCCCACCCCAAGGACTTCTCTGACGAGGTGTTGCATATCATTCGAGACTATCCCAACGTATGTAAGCAGCTCCATCTACCCGCTCAATCCGGCAACACGGCAGTGCTATCCCGGATGCGCCGTGGTTACTCACGGGAGGCTTACTTAGAGCTGGTTGAGCATATTCGTCAGATACTGCCCGATGTAGGTCTGTCCAGCGACTTCATTTGCGGATTCTGTGGTGAAACAGAAGCTGAGTTCGAGGACACTATCACACTCATTGAGAGGGTCCGTTATAACGTGGCCTTTCTATTTGCCTACAGCATGCGCGAAAAGACGACTGCCCATAGACGCTATGTGGACGATGTTCCGCTTGCAGTAAAGACTGCTCGACTGCAGAGAATGGTTCAGGTCTTCCGTGAAGGTGCGGCGCAGCTGCACAAACGTTTTGAAGGCCAACAGCAGCTCATTCTTATTGAGGGCAAAAGTAAACGATCTGATAACTTTTGGTTTGGACGCAATGATGCAAACATAAAGGTAATTGTTCCTGCCTCATCACTACCCTCAGCAAAAAACAGTGAAAGCCTAAAGGAAATAAGTGTTGGTGATTTTTTGGTCGCACGAATCATTGAGTCAAATTCACAGGTTCTCAAAGGGCTGCCATTGTATCACAGCAGCATTACAGACTTTAACCACAGTAGCGTGGTCGACTTGAATAATGTTTTCATAGAAACTAGTGACAATAGTATAAGAAGTATAGTTTAAAAATGAAAATATGTTAGCTATGTTACAAATTGTTTTGACATTAAACCAATACATATTGCAGAAGAATCCTAAAAAAACATTGTTGTAGATTGTTTTTAACTACCTCAGTTTTATTTAAAATTAGGTATAAATCACGTTTCCATAGACGTATCGCTCTTGGATTCCTTGTGCGTCGCAACCTGCTCTTCACTTTGACCATGATATTTAGCTATATTAGTACGATAAAAATCGAATATTTTTGAACTGGCCGCACGACAAAGGCATTCGATATCATTGAATTGGGCAATCTTGAAAGCACCTTTTGTTTGTACCAATAGAAGATTTCCCTCCACGGAATCAAAAGCAAATGTGAAGCTGGCCTGTTGGCGCAACGTTTCACTCTGTTCTGGATCCAAAACTAAGTCCCCCTGTTCGTTTATAATGCAGTGAACTGCCGCAAAGCTATATTTTAATGGAAGTCCTCCAATTAGCATAGCCAGGCAGGCTGCATTCAATGCACAAGCATCTATCTGCAAGGAAAAAATTTAAGTCAAAATGCCTTCGAACAATTGCAAGGGGCTTACACTTCCGCGATCCTCTAGCTCTTGCAGCTGGACAGACATTTTTGCTCGTGGATATGCCTCTGTAAGCAGCGCCAGTTCCAAAACGTCTCGTATGGCTGCTTCACGTATACGCTCTTTTACCTGTGGCAATCCAGCTTTGGGACGATAATTACACTCCAAGTAGCTTCCTTCGATGCTCAAATTCTGTGTTTTCACCTCAATGGGACCCAGCACTGCGGCTATTACAACTGTCGCTCCTATCGGAAAGACAAAACGTGAGAAACATAGCCGGCATTTTCAGACAGTCTACAAACCCTGGCTATACATAACAGAACCATCGCAACGGGAGAGCGGATTAAACTTGCAATGCATATCGCGAAGTTCGTCTTTGGAAGTCTCCTCAGTATCCATATTAACCATTTTAAACAGCCGAATCTAAATTGAAGCTTAAACAAAAACCGCAACGTGCGCGTGTTGACATAAAGCGTATTAGAGATGGACGATAGTTTTTAATGTATCTGTGTGACCAGTCGTTCCAAGTAACTGTTTTCAATCAAACAATATCGAATCAACAGGTAGATATTTATATTGCCCTTACAATATTTAATCATTTTGTAAATTCCAATTAATTTTTCAGTATAAATTAAAACATTCATTAATTTAAAATTAATGTTGTTCGATGCTATGAATTAAAAAATTGATCATTGACCCTGAGTTTTTGGTATTTTTACGGTGGTGACAAGTAACGTAAAAATACGTTCATCAAAGTCATCAACTAAAAAACTTGTTCATTCAACAACGTAAACGCTTGCAGTTCAGGTTTAATCGCTCCTCTGAAAACGCAAATCATCGAAATGTCTGGTAAGCCCTATTAATCTGATTAAACCAATCCTGTTCCACATGAAGTTATCAAAAAATACACCCTAACACAGGCGAAAATCCATTTGCCCAGTTTGAGAAATCCTTCACCAAGGACGGAACAGTGTACAAGTACTTTGATTTGGCGGCTATTGATAGCAAATATGGTAAGTTGTGGGCAAAGCCCCGTCCAACTGTCTACCGAGTGCATTCCCCTTCACGACAGCTTGGAGTTTGACCTCTCATATCGTACGCAAAGCAACATATACACCTTCCCAGTGGCGACCAATTTAATTTGCGAGTCAAATCAGTGTCAGTGAGAAGGTGGGATCAGCTTAACGAATCGAAACGAAACTTTCTAAAACACGCCCTGGGCTCATTTTTTTCGAGTAAGTTATCAATACGGCGCTGCAATAGGGCTCGTCTTTCTAGGCAGACCGGGCACACAACGACACCGGCGTGTAGTGATAAGGCTGGACTACATTTATTATATGTTAATCTATTATGTAGCAGACACTTATCAACGTGTGCAAGACATATGAAAACTGGTGATATTGGGTGATGTTGTGATGTGATGCCGCAAACATACATAAATTCATCGTTTATGTCTATACATGTGTGTATTTATGAGTGTATGTGTGCATCATACTAGTAGGAATTTTTTTTAAGTGCGGCGCGTGTCTGGCTCTAGGTCGAAGGGGCGACGGTCTGTTGGGCAATCTGAGGGCTGAAGTGGCTGGGAATTCTTTTCTGTTACCCAATCGCAAAAGGCACGAACTACACACTTTCAAAATAAAATAAATGCTTAAATACTTTGGTTGTTGCTAAACAAACAAATCTATCTTCTGAGCGAGTTTGATGACGTTAATTGAAATGCACTTACAGATCAACTGCCTTACTCAATCCGTGTACTGTTGGAGTCGGCGGTACGTAACTGTGACAACTTTCATATCCTCGAAAAGGATGTTCAGAGCATTCTGGGCTGGACCCCCGGGCTTACACAAGGTGCTAATGATGTCGAGGTTTCCTTCAAGCCAGCTCGTGTCATCCTTCAGGTAAATCACTAGTGATACAATCTCAAAATATATAAGCAATATATTAATTACTGGATGTTTAGGATTTTACTGGTGTTCCAGCTGTTGTGGACTTTGCCGCGATGAGAGATGCTGTCTTGGAACTGGGCGGTAACCCCGAGAAAATCAATCCCATCTGTCCCGCCGATTTGGTCATTGATCACTCTGTACAGGTTGATTTTGCACGTGTTCCAGATGCATTGACTAAGAACCAGAATCTGGAATTTGAACGCAACAAGGAACGCTTCACATTTCTGAAGGTGATTTGCATTATACAATCCGTAATATATCTGTTAAATATTACCGAAATCGTACAAATTACAGTGGGGCGCCAAGGCTTTTAACAACATGTTGATCGTGCCGCCTGGATCAGGCATTGTGCATCAGGTTAACTTGGAGTATCTGGCACGTGTTGTCTTCGAAAACGACGCAAGCGATGGTAGCAAGATACTGTATCCCGACAGTGTTGTTGGCACCGATTCCCACACGACAATGATCAACGGTTTGGGTGTATTGGGATGGGGTGTGGGTGGAATCGAAGCCGAGGCAGTGATGTTGGGACAATCTATCTCTATGTTGTTGCCCGAAGTAATCGGCTACAAACTGGAGGGAAAACTGAGCCCCCTAGCCACTTCTACAGATTTGGTGCTTACCATTACCAAACATTTGCGACAATTGGGCGTGGTTGGAAAATTTGTTGAGTTCTATGGACCAGGTGTTGCTGAGCTGAGCATTGCGGATCGTGCAACAATTAGTAACATGTGTCCGGAGTATGGTGCTACAGTGGGCTACTTCCCCATTGATGAAAACACGCTCGGCTACATGAAGAAAACAAGTATGGAGAACACAATTATAGTAAAGCAAATTTTATTAACTCCTTTTGTATTTTTACAGACCGTTCTGAAAAGAAGATCGATATCATTAGGGAGTATCTGAAATCTACTCAGCAATTGCGTGACTACTCAGATGAGTCTCAAGATCCTATATTTACTCATGTTAGTTATCTAAAAAGTATCATATTTCACTTTCATATTCATTTGCTAACTTAATTTGTAGAGCATCACTCTGGATCTGGCAACGGTGGTTACTTCCGTGTCAGGACCTAAGCGACCACATGACCGTGTTTCTGTTTCAAACATGCCCGAGGATTTCAAATCCTGTCTTACCAGTCCGGTAGGTTTAACGAATTATGTTACTACTCAAATTGGCTATAATCATAAACTTCGACAACTTTTTTTTAATCTTTCAGGTTGGCTTCAAGGGTTTTGCAATTGCACCAGAAGCTCTTGAGGCTAGCGGCGAGTTCCAATGGGACGATGGAAAAACCTATTCGCTCCGGCATGGATCTGTGGTCATTGCTGCAATAACTTCCTGCACAAACACTTCCAATCCTTCGGTGATGCTGGGAGCTGGTCTACTGGCCAAGAATGCCGTCGAGAAGGGCCTTAACATTCTGCCGTATATTAAAACATCTCTGTCACCAGGTTCGGGTGTGGTTACCTATTATCTGAAGGAATCTGGCGTGATTCCTTACTTGGAGAAGCTTGGCTTCGACATAGTTGGTTACGGATGCATGACCTGTATTGGTAACTCGGGCCCGCTAGAAGATAATGTGGTCAACACCATTGAAAAGAACGGCTTGGTTTGTGCTGGTGTCTTATCAGGCAACCGTAATTTCGAGGGCCGCATTCACCCCAATACCCGTGCCAACTATCTGGCCAGTCCCTTACTAGTAATTGCTTACGCTATAGCTGGTCGCGTGGATATCGACTTCGAGAAAGAACCTCTGGGTGTAGATGCGAACGGAAAGAACGTCTTCCTCCGTGATATTTGGCCAACTCGCAACGAAATTCAGGAGGTAGAAAATAAGCACGTAATTCCTGCTATGTTCCAGGAAGTGTACAGTAAGTATTCGACAAATTAATGTTAAACATTTTAAACTAATATATATTTTATTATGCTGATAGGCAAGATTGAATTGGGTTCAGAGGACTGGCAAACACTGAAGGTATCCGATGGCAAGCTGTACCCGTGGAGCGCCGATTCAACCTACATCAAACGGCCGCCATTCTTTGAGGGCATGACTAGCGTTTTGCCAAAGCTGCAGAGTATTCAAAAGGCACGCTGTCTACTCTTTTTGGGTGACTCTGTGACCACAGATCACATATCTCCTGCTGGATCCATTGCCAGAAATTCGCCTGCAGCTCGTTTCCTTTCAGGACGTAATTTAACTCCTCGTGAGTTCAATTCTTATGGTTCACGTCGTGGCAACGATGCCATAATGGCACGTGGTACCTTTGCCAACATCCGCTTGGTAAACAAACTTGTCTCAAAGACGGGTCCCCGCACTCTGCACATACCGAGTCAGGAGGAACTGGATATTTTCGATGCCGCCGAACGCTATCGTGAGGAAGGAACCCCATTGGTCCTGGTTGTTGGAAAGGACTACGGCAGTGGCAGCTCTCGCGATTGGGCTGCAAAGGGTCCCTTCCTTTTGGGTGTTAAAGCAGTTATTGCCGAGTCTTATGAACGTATTCATCGCTCCAATCTGGTAGGTATGGGAATTATTCCTCTGCAGTTCTTGCCTGGTCAAAGCGCTGAGACCCTGCAGTTAACCGGTCGCGAGGTGTACAACATTTCTTTGCCAGAAAGCGGCTTGAAGCCAGGACAGAAGATCGAAGTTGAGGTAAGTGTTATTAAGGTTTTATTATTTTATTATTTGTATACATCTAATATTAACTCTCTTTCAGGCCGATGGTAATGTGTTTGAGACCATATTGCGTTTTGACACCGAAGTAGACATAACCTACTATCAGAACGGAGGCATCCTAAACTACATGATTCGCAAAATGCTCGCATAAATTTTTCCTCTTCATTTTATAAATTCCACTTGCATTTTAAATACTGTATATTATAGTCTCCTAAGTTTTGAATGTGTGTTGGTGCTTTCCCTGTTAAAATGGTTAAACCAATAAAAGTAATACTAAATTTTTAAAGTGCTTCTTCAAATCAATCTTTCTATAAGAGTACTTGTGACTGTATCTGTATTGTATTTAGCAATCTGTATTTGCAAGGTAAAAAAAGTTGTATTTGAGCATTGCTGACCGTGCTACAATTACCGTGGCATATCTTCCCACTTACGAAAATACGGTCGGCTATATAAGCCAAACAAGTAAATAGATCAAGCTCAAAACACTCTTCTGGCTTCTGATCTATCTGGGAAGGTGATGTGTATAATACAAGAGCATTTTAACGCTACGAGGCAATTACGAAACTACTTGGATGAGTCACAAGATCCAAAGTTCATTTTGGTCAGATGTCAGTCAGATCAAGAATTACAATCAATATATTAAGATTTAAATTTAGTTTTAGCTTCTCTTTGGCTGTGTCAATAATTTTCTCTTCTGTTTCGGGTCCTAAACGGACCCAGTTTTAAACATGCAATAGGATTTCAGAACCTGCCTAAGCCGACCTGTATGTTGAACTAATTTCGCTCTTATGAGATAAACAAAGCCCAGTGATGCTTGCACATCTGACAAAACTGAGCTGAGTGTATCCCATAAATTGAAATCCAAATCAAGATTTTTGAAAACGTTGCGCGCACCAGACTTGTTAGGCTGCTTACAAAAGAGCTATCTAAAAGAAACAGCAACTGTGATATGTAAGTATTTCAAATGTAAAATCACGGCTACTATTTCCTTAGATAACTCAATATAAATTGAAATAGCTGGATCGGTTAGCCTCTGGTTGGATATCATGCGCATCGTAACTTTTGTATTTGATTCCGGATTCGATTCTAAGTCACACAACTGGCATTATCTAGTACTATATGCACAACGTAACACTTTAAACTGAAACCTGGCTCTTAGCCCACCAGCTCTTATAAGCAGCGTTGCGTTCAATGGCCGCTGCCAACGCATCAGGTTTCCATTGCTGTTGAGGGCAGCGTTCGATCAGTTTTGGTTATTACCGAAATTCGCTGAAAATGCATTTTGGTTTCTGGCACGCTCGATATTTTATGCCGAATTTCTAAAATTATGGAGTGCTTTTCTCTTTATTGCACTTTCTTGGACTTTAACGGATTCTGAACCCGGGCCTGGCATGGCCTAGCCCAGCACGGCTCTGCCTGAGCGATGGGGCCTCACGCGGCCGTTTCCGCAACAACCTGACCTACAAATAGCTTTAATTACGGGGTCATTGAACGTCAAATAAGTCTAGCTATGATCATCATTTTCTTTTATTGCCACTTTTTAGCTTGGCTTCAAGTGTTTTGCTACTGCAAAACACTACCGTGAAGAGGTAGCGCCATTGGTCCTTGTTTTTGGCAAAGATTACCGCAGTGGTAGCTCTCGGGATTGGGCTGAAAAATGTCCCTACCTTTTAGGTGTGAAGGCAGTGATTGTTAAATCATATAGCATGGTTTGCCGAGAGCGGCTTGAACCCAGGACAGTAGATTCAAATTGTTGAAGATTCAGTTTCCGAGTTTTTAAAACTTAATTCAAATCCTTTGCAGGCTTAAGGGACTAGGTTTGAGGCTTTATTACATCAAAACAATCAAAACTGAGTACATAACCCTGTAAAAAGCTCGTCTACGATTTCCTATTCCAGTCTCACATTATTAGTACTGTATTTCTTCTAAAAATATAATTTCAAAACAGTAATTTTCAGTGTTCTTAAGTGACTTCATCAGCATGGAATATTTGGTCACGAAGTGAAATATCTGAAAATTCAGTCTGGAGGAGATATACCAAATGAAATTTAAATGATTTCGATAAAAGGGATAAGAGATCTCAGTCAAGACAATGTAAAATTCCAAAATATGTTTACATTTTAACTGTCATCATATGCAATGATAAGAAAGTCATTTTGTAATCGTATTGCGTTGATTGAATATATATATGTTACGAAATTCACCGACACAATTTTGAAATGTCCTACAATTACCTTTTACCCATATGATCACGTTCATTGGCAATGATGAGAATAGTTTGCATTATCTCGTTATCTTATCTGAAAATGAATTTGAAACAAAGGTCGCTTTATTGCCGCATACTTTCAATGACATAATGCCTTCATGCCTTAATAACATAAGTTGTAATTAGGAGGTTAAGTGATTTGAAGAAATGGAGTTAATGAAAACCTAAAGACAGCCAATAGGCATGATATTCATGTTTCAAGGCGCCAAAAATTAGCGAATTCTTGGTTTGTACTTTATTACAATGCATGCTAAATCTAGTTATACTTCAAAGAACACATATACATCCAATAATTGCCTTTATTTGGCGACCTGTTTTGACAAAAAAGGACACTGTTAGGTAAGTACTAGCGATAGCATGTCCATTTTGGCATTATCAAAGTATTATTGTAACATTATTATCAACATCATCATCAATTACAAACTTAAACTATAATAATATACAAGACTGCTAGAGAGTATGCATGTGCTACAATATTTTCTCTTCTTGTGTTTGCCTCTGGTAGAAGGTAGTTTGTTGTGTACGTGTATATTGTATAAAATCACTCTAACAAAAAATGTTCACTTTAAGCTACAACACCTTGGGTACTTTTAAGTTAAATTGCATTAATAATATACGGTAATCATTGCAGAGCATATCGAATTTTTTGTATCCCTACGTATTAAGAAACATGTATGGATGATCATAACAGAAATGATCATCACTTAGAATTTAGCTAATTAACCTGTGCATTTCACTATTCATATCGTCCGTTATTTACAAAGCCGGAGTGTTACGTTCAACTGCCAATCCATTTGGATCAGCTACAAATCTCAGGTGGTTCCTTAGTACGTTGCGTAAATGCAGTTAGGATATCATGTTATTTGATTTTTCCCTTCGAATTGTGCGGTCCGTTTACCAGCGTATAAGATGCTTGTATTGCTCGTCTATGGCGATGCGTTTAATGGTCTCATAACCTAGAATAATGCTAAATGAAAAAGCCGCCGACTGAACCAGCCGTGCGGACAGTCCCTTAAAGAAACAGTTGAGCTTCTCCTCGTGCCATAATTCACTAAAGGCGACGCTCATTGAGTCGAGACGATGAACCTGTTAATGCAAATAATAATATAAAATCATTCTTTGTTTTAAAGACAAGCATAGCAAAACTTACCTGCAGACGTGCTCTTACTATGTCCAATGGATTTGTTAGTATTGTCGTTGTAAAGCCGCCCAAACTGCCAGCCACACATTGTATGAACAGATGAGACACCCAATAGGGGCAGATGCGATACAGTTCGTCTTCAAAAATATGTATGCATGAATATAAGAACTATTTATTATAAATTATTTGAATTTTTTACTTACCCTGATATAGATGATAAAAGGCCCACCACATTGCAGAATTGGGTACGTAAGCCATTAGACTAGCTGTGTAGCCCCTGTAAAAGCCTCGTAGCCCATCGCGACGCATTATCTCACGTCCTATATCCATTGATATATTGAACCGGCTGCGCCCAGGCCAATGTTTAATGCCCAAAGGATTTATATCAGCTTTAGAACCTGCATGGGCCGACATCCCGAGCACCATGGCATGCTGTGATATAACGTCAAAAGGAACTATGATGGTCTGACCCACCAGCGAAGCGCAACCGCCGCCAACTAAAGCTTTTACTCGGTGTCCAGCACCTAGGTCGCTGAGAATGTGCCGCACACCTTCGTAGGTGCTGATGTAAAAGACCCCGGATACGATTTGAACTGAGGAGATCCAGAAACCGCGATACAGACCAGGCACACCCTCAGAACGATAGATTTTCATTGCACAATCTATCATGCCTTTGTAGATGTCACTCTTATGTTGCACTTGAAGTTGTGTCTTAATCACAGTCAGCGGGAAAAGACAGCATCGCACAGAGAATGAGCTTAGCATGGACAATGGAAAGAACTTGGTTTTGTTCATCATATCCCACTCGATTGTGCGTATATAGTTGTCCCTGTTTCCATCTTTCCAATCCTTTGGTCGGCTTGTGCCGGTAACCGTCACGCCGGTGCTGTCCGACATTGTGTTAGCTGTATCTTGGACAGCTGTCGGAGACCGTGCGCTTGTCCGGCTGCGCTTGTCGCATACGTTGCCAGTACGCAAATAATGCCAAGGGAACGCTCGTAATTCGAAGTCAGCAGGATCGTCGCTTCCTCTTTGTTTATAGCCTCATTGTCTTTAGTTGACAATATGCGGCCGACCTGTCGTGCATTAAATAAGTTATGTATATTCCTATATGCTTTGTTGATGTGGTGCAATCTGGAAAAAGAGAAAATACGATGGTGTATAAGTATGTATTTAAATTGACGCAATTGTTTTGCAACCGCATGAAAATCATTGTTTCCAAGGTTAATGTCCGGTCTGTGTCATGTCGTTATTTATTCCTTGACCTAACAAGAATTTCTATTTTTCTGCTGAAATTAACATTGCTCAGCTGGCGGCAAGGGTTTATGGAGCAACTGGAGACTATAGCCATATGTTTACAGTTGTAATTGTAATTATATAATACGTACACACTCGCACACACATCGACAACTAGCACCACCTGACCGATTTACCGCGTTGTCATCTTTTGTTATCATTGCCAGTCTACGTTTTGCATAAGGCAATAGAGGAAAGATATGATATGGATATAATTAATTTCTCTTACTTCCACGTTACTCCCTTTCTGAACTCTGCCTTGAAATATTAATATTTGTTGTTGATTGAAACACTCACACACCCACCCTGTTCAGATATTATTGTTGATATTGCAAAAAACATATCGATGAATCGATAGCCTGATTATATTTTAATAATTTTATGGTATATAAATTTAATAAAACTAATAATTATAATTTAATAATTTAAGTTTTAATTTGTAATTTTATTAATTTGTAGATTATCCATTATTTTTCATTAATAGTATGTTATGCACGTAAGTCGGCGGTAATTTACAAACATAATTATCGATATAAAACATCGTAACTCAACAGCGTAGGTGACAACTCTTCATCTACACTCTGAAACGTTTAGCGCGTAGTTTCAAAATAATGATAAATAAAAAAAGAATTATTTTTAGAACCTGAGTAAAACATAGTAAAATTCTGTTAATTAACCAAACTAATAAAACTCAAACAATCTTTGTGATGTGAAACTCTAAAGTACTATTAACGCTTGTAAATTACTTGTAAGATTATTGTTACAAATTGTAGTCATAATATATGTATAAAACTGTAATTCATATTTTCAATTGAGGTAAGTCAGTAAATCTGATTGGCTGTCGCATCTATAAGTTGTACACCAATTACGTACTTGGGGGCGTATCGCGACTGCGCAGTCAATTGCAGCATCCCAAACGCCCATCAACCACCAAATTCCGGGACATAAATCATGCCGCATGTTGGCCGCATCCTTAGAATTTCAGCGGAGCCAACAGTTACCACGGGTACTCCAAAAGCGTTGCACGGAATGCGGTGATCATCACCTATGACCAACGGGTGCTACAAAGTGATTAATAATTCAAAATTATTGATGCGCGCCAGCCCAGTGAAATCCCATTACTAAAAGTTTGAAAGTGAATTACAATCAAGTTCAGAAAGTGCGTGTTCGGTCAAGTGTGAATTCAAAATAGTAAACTAAATGGATACCGCTAAATTGGTAAGACCCCCGATACGCTTGTTAGCTGAGGCAGTATTAGATGGTGAAAGGCGCCAATATTAAGTACTTAAAGCTTTTAATTCATTCAGACAATTCTAATATTACATAAAGTCCTGGACATTACCAGATTTCTCAGCCATAGCTTAGCGTGTAGCCCATGTTCTCCATTAGCGTTTCCTTGATTGCCGGTTGAAGCGCTCTCTGCATGTAGGTGGTAAGCAAACCACGTACGCCCATTGAAAAAAGTTTCTCCAACTCGCTGGACATGGCATCACCAACGAGTTCCTCCTGATTGCTACCTCCTGCTCCGCCACCAAATATATCCGCAAAAGCGCGAGCATCTGGCTCGACAAGCTGCTGCAACTGATCGTCCTGAAAATGCAGAATATCCTCACTGAAATTCACTTCATCTGCATAATTCGTAGGGAATGCATTACGACGCCGGCGGCGACGTTGTTTGTCCATTTGTTGGTGCTGGTAAAAATTGTCGCCATTAACAGCAAAGAATTCACTGGAGTCCCCAAATCGCTCTTGACTACTGCCGAAATTTGTGCTCTCATCGCGCTGTGGCGTCGCTTGCTCCAGTCGTATATCATAGTTCGGCCTGTGGTACTTGCCAGCATCGCCAAGAATGACATGCGGTTCACCTAGTTCCACCTGCGGTTCCGTGCCTTCGCCATATCCAAAACGACGCTTGGAATTCTGGCGCAGCTTTATGCCACTGGGTCCTTGGCAACCGTGCGCGAAAACGGAAATGAATCCGGGTTCTGCGAAATGTGAGTCGGTTCGTACCGAGGCGGCACCAAGTCGGCGCGATTGCTCGTACGAGGACGACGCTGATGACGGACCCAGCGGCACCGTGCGGAACTCGATGCCTGCATGTCTCATGCGCAATATCATGTTGCAGCGCCCGCCCGTCGGCTGCAGTACCACCTTGCCGCTAAGTGTCAAGTCTGGAAAAATTAGACGCGTGTCTAGCGTGGAGTTCTCTGTGCTAAATTTGCATTTGTCGATTTCCACCCAGCGCGAGGCAGACTTTGCCGGCGGCACCCGCACCTTGAGATCCTCGACCTCCACACGGGATACAGCCAATTTGTGGGGCTGACGATATTGGTATTGCTGTTGTTGTTGCTGCTGCTGCTTCCGCTGATGCGACGAGAGCAACTCCTCCAACTCCAGAGCACTGTTGGCACCATCGCTAGTCGATATGTCGCTAAAGGCATAAGGACGCCCATTTCGACGTATGCGCTTGCCAAAATATCCATAGTTCTGGCTGCCACCTATATTGTAAAAATCATCTTCCACTTCACCCTGCTGCCCATAGAAACTGTGATACAGTTGGTACGGAGTTTGCTGCGGTTGATGCCATAAGGAACGGGAGCGCAAACCGGCAGTGCTCTTAGTCTGCACGCTGCGACGTCGCATGTGCTCGAGTGCGTTCTCCAGCCGATTCGAGCAGCGATGTGGAGCCTGGTAGGGTTGGCCCAGAATAGCTGCAATCAAATTTAAACGCCTAATCAGTTCACAAGGATCTAAAAGAGCAAACAGAATGCAACTCACCTTGCAGCAGATTGCCAAGGAGCAGCAAGCACAGAATATGAACGATTTGCTTCATGTGAACTGATCTTGTTGCAAAGACGAACGAAGCAACACTAGTCTCGGATAGAGCTCGACCGAGGCGACAACGCATGCGAGACCGAGATACTTGCTCGGTCGCGCTTCCATACACACGCACACAGCCGCAGCCGCAGCCGCCGCAGCACCCACAAGAAGTTCACGACGACGACAACGCCGACAACGACTAGATGCCGAAGTCGTGTCACTGGCTCTTCATGTGCAGTGAAAGTGTTTTCCACGACAAGCGCCAGGCGCACAACCCACACGAGCGTGGAAGAAAAAAGAAAAGCATTCATTGTCTTCTGCAGTCGACGTCGCCGCCGCAGCAAAGTAGATCAAAGTAACATTGCAAACGCAAAGCAAACACGACGTCAGCGCAAACGTCAACGTCGGCTGCGACGTCGTTTCGTAATGCCAACTGCGAGCAGGCGCACATGCGCCGTAATTTTGGCCCACCCGTAAAAAGTTCAAAGTTCATAAATTTCGGCGCAGGGGCGTCTGCTCAGTTGCCATGTCAATTTACTTGCACAAAGTGTGCCCAACCATCCAGAAGACTATCGAAAATGCAGAACTGTTTTAAACGGGTGTTAATATCATGCCGGGTGGCAACGCTTGGCTGACGCCAACGCACCCCTCCCCCCACCCCCTCACTCTGCTAAATAATGTCGGTAATTTGATTTAACAAATTGCTCACCCGCGCGCTTATTAAATGCCAAGCAAGCGCAATTGCAGCAGCCTGCCTTTGCAATTTATAAATTGGTAATAGGCAGCAAGCGCGGAAAGTGGCGGAAACGTTTTGCCAACTTTTGTCGCGTTGCAAGATGTAATGCCACATTTCAAGTTTAATGTACCGCATTTACATAACCTCTTTTGGCTGAAGAAGCTAGAGAAAGCTGCAGGTGGTATGCTGCACGTTCTGCGTCTTCTAGCAGTGCCGCTTTCTGCGTTTCCGCAACACTGCAAACTCCCTCTCCCTCTTTCTCTCTCTCAGTCTTTTTCACTCATGCTCCCTTTCTTTTACTCTTTTACTCTGCGCGTAATTAAGGGTAATACATATTGCACAAACAATTCTCGCACGCGACGATGCGCAACGTTTGCTTTGTGCCAATTCCAAAGTGTCTTGCTGGGCAGCAGCGCACCGCACCGCAACCTTTGCAATCGATCCAACAATTATCGATGAAAACAAACAGCGAACAAATCGATTTTCCCTGCGCAAAGATCAGTTGGAGTTCACCTGACCGAGATAGAAAGTAAAATGTCAGTGCGGGAGAGAGTGAGAGTGGCGAGAGTGGATAGTGCCATCACCCGTAAACTGGACTGACCTCAGCTGGGGCAGTTCAGTTCAGCTCATTAAATGTAAAAGTGTCAATAAACCGCAGGTTTCCATTGTCTTTGCCGCGCGTCTCTCACACATGTCGCTGCTGCTGCTGCTGCTACTGCTTCAGTTGCAATCGCAGTCGGGTGTTAGAACTCGACTGAGCCAATTTCACTTTGGTGTTGACAATGGCTCATTACTTAATGGCAGACCACATACGCTCATACTTATAACAAAGGCCAATTTGACACCCGGCTGCAAGGCCCGACCTGGGCAGAAGCTGTTAAGCTAATTGCCACAACTTCTTCATCGCACACTCGACTATGTCAATGTGACGAGCACTTTGTTTCTTCGCCAATTCTACTTCGACCCGCATATTGTCAGTTGCGCACCGGGAGAAAAACTCGACATGAAACTATGCCTAAATGACCTTGATTTAATAAAAACGCTCTGGCCATACTCAACGATCTCAATTGTTAAATATAACTTCAATGCGATAACGATATTCGTTTAAATCGAAGAGCTCGACATAAGATGATTAACACATGTCTTACCTATTTATTTTGCCCTAATAATAAGCCTACAAAACGTTTGAAAGGAGCAAATCTATCCTTAGAAACTCTTGGTATCCTTTCTCGATTCCAGCTTTAATGAATACCTTTCTTAGTCCTTCATTCTCGCTGTGTAACCATTAGTCTAACCTGTTGTTTGGCCTCCTGACCAGCTCTACGGGAAGTGGGTCTAGCCCACAGCGGGTGGCTTTAAAGTTGTGCTGATAGCGGCGCTGGGGCTGGCGCTTAAAGATCCAACCACGACTCAATCAACCCCAAAACAAATTCGAATCGCTAATTCGTTTGCCAAAATCGAATGAGAACCGAACCAAGACGAACTCATAACAATTTCCTGCTGCGCCGCCTGGACTCATTTCCTTTTCTCTCGATAGGCGGAGTACGGTGAGTCCAAGTCTCATCTTGAGCAGCTGCAACAAACGCTGACGCAGTTGGATCACCATCACGCCCATCCGCATGCACACCACCATCATCATCATCATGGACTGTATCACACGGCGCCGAATACCTCGACTATAACCACAGATTCGGTGGTTTCCTGTGTCACCTCTACACTGCCGGCTGTGGGCAAGAATATATCCTCGTCGTCGTCCTCCTCGGCCAGCTGCGACCACTCCGATGGCGAGCGTAAGAAATGCCTCAGTCACAGTCACAGCGAACTGGACGTGAGCCATACGCTAATGGAGGCCATATGCACATTGCCGCTGCCGATGCACGGTCAAAGGTCTCCCCCATGTTGTCTGGCCTTGGCTGGCAACTCTTCTCCACCGGCTACAGCTCTGATGAATGGCTCCGCCCCGGCCAGTGCAAGCGGCGGAGGCGCCTCCCTATGCAACGGTGACTTGGCGAGCACACATACAATCAGAGATGTAAGATATATCTAATTAACTTTTCTTGGCAGATCTAGTTCGCGAGTCGTCCTGGTATGCGCATCATCATCATCACCATCATCACCACCATCAACTGGCCGACGAGCTGGTCATGTACACAACGCCAACGCCAGCGGCGACAGCGACTGCGGCAGCGGCTGCTGCCATTGGCAAATTCGGACTGGACACATCAACGGAGGGTTACTTGAACGCAAGGTACAATGGTAAGCGTCCACGTCCGCGTCAGCCCGGATGCAGCGCCATCCGAGCAACAGAGTGCAGCGACGTCGTCTTGTTTGCCTTTCTTATTTACGCTCTCTGTTTATTAACTCCCGTTATGAGTTTCTGACTTGGAGTGGGCGCACACGAGCCTCGACTCGGTCTCCCTGCTCTCCCTGCTTGTTGTAGGCCCGAGGCTTCGATTTATTTTGTTTTGATTTACTTTTCACTTTACACACACACCCATTTTGTTAAGATAATATCCATGATACCCTGAAGTTTTCTATAATACTGGGCAGTGGGGGCTGAAGAAGAACATAATTAAATAAGTACGAAAGCGTGTTTAGAAACATTTTCTATAGAAAACAAAAAAAATTGAGAAGAGCGGAACTGGTAGCCTAAGGGCAGTTTCAAGTGTGTTTCTCTTCTATTGTAAAACCTTAATCGCCTATATAATTTATAGTGTTTCTTTATAAATCTTAATGCAGGAACATCTTTTACAAAATTAACGAATTGATAGTCGAAAAGGGTGTATGTAAAAATTTAATTTTATTTCGGAGCTCATCTTCAATAATTTCAAAACTAAGGTTCTGCAATATCATTTTTATTTTTTTTTCCGATTTTTTCTCAGCTATCCAGGTAAACGTGGTCTCGTTCTTGATTTCTGATTGAGCTACCATCTGAGATAGTAATCAATTTCATTTCATTGTCAATCTTTAATCTTTAATTTCAGTAGTTGAATGATTTTGTACACTATTCAGAATCTTTTTGTATGGCGAAGAATGTGTAGTTAGAACCAACTTGTCGTGTGCACATGACAAGCATCATTTGCGAACTCAAAGATATCCCGGCGCGAGCTGTAATGCAAAAATATTATCTAACAAAGAGAGGGCCGCCTAACATTCAACGTAGAAAATCATATTAAAAATGCTTCCTCTTATTTGTGCTCTTCTTCTTGTGCTCCTTATGCCTACCTGTTCCGTTCCGATGCGACACGTGAATCTGCAGTGAATGTCAAAGGCGTGCGCCATGAAAGAACATCAAGTTTCTTCGATATACCCGCTGTGACGCCGCATTCGCACCCGCACCCGCATCCAGGACACCCGCACACGCACCCACATCCGCACTCACACCCGCTCCCGTATTGCTACAGGTACGTTCGACAACGTATAGCTGTGTCTCAGAAGCTGTGGGCTCATCCACAGCCACAAGTCCAGCTTCTGACAAGACGATGGCAACTTTAAGTCAATCAACTTTTTGTATTTTCAATATATATATTTCCCACAGATTTCCACCATCGCCACCCGCGGGTATCTTGAAGAAGAGCGACGAAGGTAGGTAAAAGGAATCCATAAAGAAATTATCAAAGCCATGTGCGCTCATCATTTATATAAATTATGCCGAGGTACGTGCGGCAGTAGCTCCGGTTCGGCTCCGTCTCCGTGTCCGGCTGGAACTGCAGCCTGAGCTCCGCAGTAGCTGTCTGGTATCAGTTCTGCATGTCAATAAGTCAATCTACTAGGCAGACTTACCTTATGATTATTATTTTTTTTTTTAAATGCAAATGCAAGAAATCGTGCACATAATTTACAATAACAATCGCAATAACAATATCCGCGGTGTTAGTAACCGCTAATCCAATTGGTGGCACGGGCGCGGAATTCAATTTGAGAGCAACACAGCAACGCGATGCGATGCCATGGGATGCGCTGCCTTGATGCTCTTAG
Source organism: Zaprionus inermis (assembly GCA_018151445.1). Classification (NCBI taxonomy): domain Eukaryota; kingdom Metazoa; phylum Arthropoda; class Insecta; order Diptera; family Drosophilidae; genus Zaprionus; species Zaprionus inermis. The sequence goes on along the minus strand of JAECXD010001328.1, from coordinate 1,275,555 downwards.
CTTTTGGGCTGCCCCTGAGGCTGCGGATGGATGGATGGATGTGAGGGTTGTAGTCGAACAAGCGACTCAATCACAGGCCGCTGAGTGGATTGACTCGTCACCGGGTTGGGGGCACAAGTGGGTGCATTGGGTATGAGGGCGGCAGCTAACTCTGGTGGGAAATGGGAAAATAAGTACCCACTCTGTACGCTCTGTACTCCGTACTTTGCAACAGCCAACAGGTTTTGCCGTTTGTTGTTATCGCCAATGATGTTTTTACTTGTCGACACTTTCTCATGGATTATGCAGAGGCATCTACTGAATTTTTAATTTGCTCAGCGTCGAGTCGCGCAGCCTGCTGGTTGCTGATGTGATTTTGAGCGAGTAGCAAGCAGAAGCCAGGGCCGTCAGGACCGTCTAATGAAAAGGGCAACGTGAGGGTGTGGGCCAAGCGCCCTTAAATTGCAGCATATTGAGCATTTACTGAGTGTAGAGCAGGCAAAAGGGGCCAGGTCTAAGGCTCGAGAGTGGGTTGCTTAAATAATTAATTCGCGCTAAATACCTTGGCCATTTAGTGAAACAACAATAAACATTAAAGCACCAACTACACCGAACCGTTTTATACTCTTCCACTAAGCATTATTGTCACTAGACATACATTGTCGAATAGATCATTTTTTGACATTCTAACTGGATAGTGTATTTATAGAGAGATTTTTGCTTATTTGATTGCTCTCAGTAATTCTTCTGCTTTCAATCCGAAAAAATCAACTGTGTTTCAAGCTTGATGTTACAAACGTAGTACTCTTGAGTGGGGAAAGCGTATTTCTGTACTATGTAATTAGCACCCTCTCTTTGCTCCTTGTTCAAACGTGCATAAAAGCGGCTTTCATGCGGCTGTTTTGAAATCTCTGCCCATCTCTTCCAGAAACTGCCGCCGCAGCTGCAGCCGCCGCAGCAGCCGCTGCATATTGCAACGATGTGTCAGCTGGGCAGCATTTTCATCAGCATAACACAAAGATTGAACACGCCGATTCCACTACAACCGCCGCACAACATCAGCAGCAGCAGCAACAGCAACAACAACAGCAGCAGCAACAACAGCAGCAGCAACAGCAGCAGCAGACTGCATTACAGGCTCATCCTCATAATCATCAGCAAGCACAGCACACGCATCAGCAGCCACATCCTCACCTGACTCCAGTGCACGCTGCCTCCGCATTCAAATTCAGTCACACCGCAGTTATATCGAGCTCAGCGGTCTATGCCACGCCTACGCATTACTCCCACCAGCAGCAGACGCAATCGCATGCACATGGTAGCTCTGTTGCAGCTGTCTATCGCGATATTTCACCTACCACGGGAACGGGCGACACTGATCTCAAGTATGACAGTAGTCCATATAATGCAACCATATCGTCAACCTATCCGCCTCCATTGCGGCCCAGTGTTGTGGATTCGACCACGTCCAGCGATGCGGAACTGCGCCTGGATCAATTCTATGCCAGCAATGCAATATCGACCAGCAGTAATGGGCAGCCCATCAGTCAACGTCGTGGATCGCTTCAATTGTGGCAGTTTCTGGTAGCACTCTTGGACGAGCCGGCCACCAGGTGAGTGAAGTGTAAAACTGTTAGGGTATCAGGTTCCCATATTTATTCTTTTATTCGCAGTGCCAGCTGCATTGCCTGGACAGGTCGTGGCATGGAGTTCAAGTTGATCGAACCCGAAGAAGTGGCGCGTCGTTGGGGAATTCAAAAGAACAGGCCGGCCATGAACTATGACAAGCTCTCGCGTAGTCTGCGCTATTACTACGAAAAAGGAATCATGCAAAAGGTCAACGGAGAACGCTATGTATATCGCTTCGTTTGTGATCCCGATGCACTCTTCAACATGGCTTATGGACACCTCACCGGCAAGCAGGCAGATCAACAGCATCAGCTGACCTTGTCGCTGGCCAAGTCTCCGTCGGAGTCGCAATCACAGTCACTTCGCGTGCAAAAATCGACGGCCTCTGATTATTATGACGGTGGCTTACATAAATATTAGTTGGTGTGGGAACATCATAACGTAGTAGGTGTAACCATATCTCATGTACATTGTGTAAATTACTTTCGTGTGGGTGTGCAGGCGGGTAGATTGCGTGTAAGTATGGAAGCGTCTAGTTTGCTAATTCTGTCTACTCATCTAACGGCTTGTGAGAATAAGTGTTGTCAAATAACCACATTAATCGACCAGCCGCCACAACGAATCGGTCGAGTTATCGACTATCGGGATCGCAATCAACTTTACAAACGTTGGATACCGACACAAATGAGAATTCAAACGTTTTGTGGACTATGACATCGAAATATATTAAACAAATTCTTATATTTGATTATTAGATGGCTAGCGTAAGATGTGTAGCTCATCTAGGCGAGGCCTTATCAGCAGCATTCTAGTATAAATACATACATTAAATAATAATAAAAATCAGTGAGTGTCCACCACATAAATGTAATCGCGTTGAGGTTGACGTAGTATTTGAATAAAGTATATGCCGTTTTCTGTTCGTTACACAAAATGCAGCTATTGTTCTTATCATTCTAGCTTTTTCTTCTTTTTTGGCACTGATTTCTCATCCGACTCTGAACCGCTGCTAGACTTATCATCATCGCTGCTGGTATCGCTTTCCTGCTTGCGTTTCTCTGGTGTCTTTTTGGCCAATTTCTCCACATAGCTCTTAACCTTGTCCGGCTGTGGACTGTAGGCCCAGTGTATTAAGGATAAATGCAGCTCACTGGGTGCTCCGGTGCCCGCGTCAAACAACTTAACTTCATCCGTTTTGATTTGTTCTAGCAATTTCGCAATGTGACGATTGCGTATTATATCCCAGCTGGTGGTCTCATCCTTTGGATACATCGTACGCAGGTGCTTATAGTTACCCTTAGCCTTGGAACCTCCATAAGCTGCAAGAAACTCGGCTGCCAGCTCATCTTTAGGCTCTGGCAACTTGACAGCCACTGCATGCGGCAGATATGCGCGATTATCCTTGATACGATTCTCTGCTTCGAACTTTTCCAGAAAGTCCTCCAAAATCTGTACACCCTCCTTGATGGCATTGATTTTATCCTCGTTTTTGGTGCCTGACAGCACGCGCTTCGAGCTGCCAATCAAACCCTTAATCGCCAATCGTTGATAGTCCGGATCGCGTTCTTCCAAAATACTACAAAAGAAGATTAAGTTGTATTAATTTGTGTAAATACTTATAATAAATAAATCTATCCTGTTTAACATTACAGATTAGCCAAGAATCAGTGTGGATTATGTTTAAAGAGACGTTAATCGACCCCCCTGAGTAGGAGCACATATAGGAATTTAGAGCACTAATTATCGCGCCGTTAAAATATACTTATACATTGGCATATCAGAAAAACATACTTATATGAATTTCTATAGACAAACTATGGAATGTGCCGAATATATTTGTTTGTGTCGCAGTAGCTGTTGTAGCGTATATACATGCTGAGAGCAGTTGTTGGAGAGGAAATCGATGCGCGTTGCTCTATCGGAATTATTGGACTTCCGAGTGAGCGTGTTAATTCAGCAGCTGAATGAATACTAAAACTGTGACATGACATCATGATGAGTGCGTACTACACTGCGTAGGCAATGCGACGTGCAGTCAGTCGACTATGGGAACGACCTTCAGCCGAAATGGCTTTTGATTTATTGCTCAAAATGGTCGCTTACCTGAGCGTAGCCAGAGCTGCCGCCTTGTCCTTGAATCCCAGGCCAGGCACTGTTTCCACCTTATCATCACTGTCAGTTTTTGCATTCTTATTGGACGCACTGCCACCGTTCTCCTGCAGCCAGTTCTCAAAGACACCAATAGCGTCGTTGATGTTCTTCAGCTTCTCCGCTGCCTTCGTAACTGCGTGTGTGTGGGTAAGAATGATTAGTCGAATCCTGCAAGTATCCATTAAGGCAACTTACGAGTCAGCACACGTTTGGCGCGTCCCAGAAGACCACGCACTGTTAGTTTACGATACTGCATGTCGTGACTTTCCAACAGCTTCAGCGTCTCCAACGCCTTCTCCATGTCCTTGAAGCCAAATTTCGATTCGCCCTCAGACATTTTATTTATTAATTAACAGATCAGACAAGCAAGCAAACTGCGTACCACCAGCGAAATACTGCGACTGACTTGTGTATTTCGCAGGCAGAACTTTTGTGGCGAAGCACAAAACGAAAATAGTAGAAAAACGACACAAAGAGAACTCGCGAGAGGCACTGAGATAAGCTGAGCGGTCTTCGAGGCCAGCACATTAGATAAGCAACGCCAAAATAACCAAGTGACACTATCAGTGGGCGACAGGGGAAACCGGTTTGTTGTCGAACTGGCGTAGCAAAACAAAAGCGAAAAGAGAGCCCGCCATGACGTCATGGATGTGAACTCATTTTACGTCCATTTAATTATTGGCCAATTACGATACATTCTCAAATTAAAACTATCGGAATGTGGTTAATGCGATATATTCGCATTTAGTATTCTACTATAAATATATGTGCGATAAATTTACTTAGTCTCATTTTGTGTACTAAAAGTTCTGTTTTTTATTGGTAGCTTTAACAAAATTGTTTTCAATTAAGGTATTTCTATTTTTCCTGAAATTTAATGATTTTATACACATATACAAAGAATATATGAAACTATTTGAGGTTGACATAACGTTAAAATGGTTTTGTATTTGAACTTAGGATTAGATTATGTGCAGCTGCGCTGTATTTCTAGCACATCGTCGAGCATGAAGTTGCGCAGATGGCAGAGAGCCTGCACAACATTCTCTTGATCGCGCAAATTGGGTCCCAGCCAGTGTTCGGGTAACTGCGTCTTGCCCACCTGGGTGGGATTGATATGCGTAAGGGAACGCCTCCACGTGTTGTTGCTGGTACTAACCGACAAGTGACTGCCCGTCTGGAGGCTCTCGATGTACTTGATGTAGGCCTCAGAATGAATGACACGATTGGCCCGTGGCGGTACAGTAACAAACATGGGTTCAGGGGGAGGACCTGCAACAATGGTCTGCATCTGGTGTTGTGGTTGGTGCTGCTGTTGATGCTGTTGAAGCTGCATTTGCTGCTGTTGCTGTTGAGCGACATCGACATTCATAGGTACGCGCGGAGACAGCGCATTACTGGATGGAATTGCCACACCATGCGATGCAAGCCTGTTCTTACGTGGCAGAAAGTTTTTGCTTCGCTCCGCGGGATTTATGATCTTGCCACATTTGCTTAGATGTACTTCGCGAACATGCTTAATAAGGCGTAGCACATTGGGAAAGGCTTGAGTGGATTTTCTGATCCGTGGACAATTTCGCCAAAGGCAAACGTACTCCATTTCCACACCTGCCTGCGGATGGCGTTGTATGTGGCCAGTGGCATCGGCAAAACAGTGTTCAGTGCAGTCGGACATCTCCTCGAACTGAAAATCACATTTGTCCCACATGCACTCAAAAGTCAAAGCTGGTCCCGGCTCATGAACGTTGGCCTGTGGCAATGGACTGCCACAGTTCTGACCATCGTCCATCTCACGGCGCAGTGCGGCAGCCTCCTCGTTCAGTTTGTTGGCACGATCTTCCCAGCTTTGTTTGACACTGGCGGGCAGGCTCTTCCAGTCGTTGCCCACCATGCGCGAGATTTCTCCAAATGTGGCATCCGGATGACTCTGACTTATGCCTAAAAAATAGAATAGAAAGGAAATTAATAATGACTTAGGGTGATTTTCATCATTAGCACTCACCTTTGCGCACATCGCTGGAGTAAAGGATGTATCCGGTAAGGCTTTTCTTAACCGATTTGCTTTTCGCCTTTGAGGTGAGCGGAGTGGAGTTAATAGACGGCGCAGGTGAAGATATGGCAACGATGTCGGAACTTAAAGATGGCGTGTCACCATCCATAGAATCCTCCAACATGGATAGTTCGCTTACTTCGTTTTTGGTATCCTTGGCAGGCTTGATGGGAGACTTAAAATAAAAGATCTCATCTTCAGTTACCTCGGCGCTATGCTGAAATTTTCTTAGATTTCCGACGACTAGATTGCGTAATGCCTTCTTCATTTCATCGTATACAGATTCGCATATGTAAACATCGCTCTCGGCAATTTCTGTTGGTCGGCAGCCAATGAATTCGGAATACTCTAGAACAGCACAACGGCCCACAATGCCTATAACAGGACTAATATCTTCGACGGTGCTCAGCAGAAGCTCTTGGCGATAGAATTGCTTTACCAATGCCGGCGTTATCTCGCTGGGTGGCAGCAGCCAAGGCCCCTTGAAGTATGATTTACCATTAATCTCCCAAATTTGCTGCACTTGGGCAACTGATTGTTTGCCAGTTTGTGTGGCCACATACACAAAATCTCCGGTTTTGATGACGCCACTGCAGATGGTATTATACTGTTGGTAATAAGTACTTTTATCTTCCGCATTTGGTGGTGCATCGCAAGTGACATTCGGTTTCTCCTTCTCAACCAGAACCTCCTGCAGTTTCAGTTCCTCCAACTCTCCTTTATGCTTCTCAATGCGTTCCTTGAAAACAGACATTACACGTTTCAGCTCCAACGGCGATTCACGCGGCACAAAGCGTACAGAAGTGTTGTTACTATCTCGCGCTGTTGGCCAGCTTTTCAGCTTCTTAAAGCAACGTCCTTGGACACTGTAGCGAGATTCGCAAACAAACACATCCTTCTCGGGCAACCCGTCTGGACGTAACTTTATATAGTCTCTAATGTGCATGACATAGCACATTCCAAGAACCTTGTCCATAGAAATTGTTTGTGAAATGCTGCTCTTGAAGACTTCCTTTTCCAGAAACTTCCGCGTAGTAACATGGAATGTTTCATGTGGACGCAGAAAGATCGAAGCTTGCATCAGCTTTTCGTTGTTTGGCGTTGTCCAAAGCCTTTCAATGCAAGCTATGCTCGGAATCTTATTGTCTGGCATCTGTACATAGACATAATTTCCAGGGGAATAGACCTGCTGATTGATAGTCATGCTTTCACCCTTGGCACTAGCATTGAACTCATCTTTGTCCTTGTCTTGCTCTTGGTCCTGTTCTTCTTGTGCCGCCTTCTGTGCCCGTGTAACTTCGACATCAGACAACAGCTTATCCAGCGTAAAGTTGAGCGCTGGCGAGCTCAATGTATCCTTGCAGAGCTCATCTCGTTTACGTATGAAATACGTTTGCAGTTCTATAGAGTCCTGGAAAATGTCTGAATCTGTGCGTGATAATTTGCGTGCTCTCTCCATGCACGCAAAAATATCATCTTGATAGACATCGAGCCGTTTATAGGCCCCTTTATCCAGCCGTCTCTTAACCAAATCCAAAGAAATACCGCGTACCTTTCCACCCTCACCTAACTCATCGTATTCGGGTAGCTCAGCCAAAGAGTCTGAGTAACAACGTCCTTCTTCGTCTTGATGATTGTAGACCGAAGTGAAGAGCGTAAGGAATAACTCCTGCACGGCTAGTGGAACATCGGGCAAGGCATCACGTTCTGTGCGTAGCTGCTGCTTTAGCTGAAGCGTCAGCTGTTGCAGCACCAATGCATCCTTATAGATCTGCGAATCGGGCTCATTATATTTGCAAGCATTCTCCAGCATTAGCAGAAAATCAGCACACAAATCGTCTACACTCTCATATGCACCTTGTTTGAGCTTTTGGGCAATGCGCTCCATATCCATGGGATCCTTGATAATGTCATAGTATTCCGGATAGTCACTCTTTGATGGAAGCTTCGTAAAGATCAGTGATAACTGACGCTTGCCCTTTGGCTCCTGAAAGTCACGCAATGTCTCATAGAACTGCCACATTCGATCGCGATCAGCTAGAAGAGCTGCCTTCGGTTTGCGTCCCATCTTATTATACTTTTGCAGGGTTCTCTTCACCTCGACGAGGCCAGGAAATTCTTTAAGTTTCTCATTCAAGGCACGCTCCAGTGTATTGGCATCTTCGTAAATCATTGAGCCATCTTCGTTATACTGTCGGCAATTGGAAAACATAAGACGATAATCGGCGACGACATCCTCAACAGTTGCATAGCGATCTGCACGTATATTATGCTCAATTGTGTTCATGTCAATTGGATTCTGAATGACTTCATAGTAGTCTGGATACATTTTGCGAGGCGGCTTTTCCATAAACATTTCGATAAGCCGCCGGTTGTCAACTGTGAAGTCAACAAGGTATTTTTGAATAGTCAGAATCTTTTTTTTGATGGCAGCATTAATGGTAATCCGATTAGATTTCGGTGAATTTGAGTTCGGATGCGTTACACTAGTATTGGAATTAGAATTGATGCGTGGCCTGCCAGGCTTTCGCTTCTCTGGCTGAACACTGGCCAAAAAGACTTCGTCCGATTCATCCTCGTCCATATCGCTGGTTTCTTCAAGTGTTTCCTCCACAAGTTTAGCATTCATCAGTTTAAGCATTTTCAAAGCATCCTTATGCGTGCGATGTGTGGGTTGAAAAGCCTTTTTGGCATTGTCTAACATTAAATAAAGATCACCAGTGAGGTCGCTTATATTAGCATAATCTCCCTTTTTCAGCTTATTATGAATTTGACTCAAGGAAATCGGGCGCTTGATGAGTTCAAAATATTCGGGATGAAAGCGACGAACTGGCAACTTCCACAAAGAGTTGCCCAGCGGTGGTCCAGTGTCACCCGGATGTTCTGAGGTACCGGGTGCATTGTATAAATGATCAAATAACGCCCACATGGGTCCCTCGCCTTTCTTATTGGTCTCCTCATCGTCAGAGCTGTCCACTTCCTCTTTAAGTGCTGAAACATAATAAGATTACTGAAGAATTTCCTAGATATTAATATGCTATTAAGACTTACCAGCAATAGCTGCACTAGACAGACTTTTTACGCGTTTAGCTGGTTTTCCTTTACCCGTTTCTATTTCAATTCGACGCTGCGTAAAAATACGCTTTAATGCTTTTGCATCCTTGTAGATTTGGGATCCGGGCTCATTAAATAGACAAGCATTCTTTGTCATCTGTAGGAGATCTCGCTCCATTTCCACTAGTGACGAGTATGCGTTCATTTGTATCTTTGTCGCTATTAGGCGCAAATCTATGGGATGCTCAATGACATCGTAATAGTCGGGATATATCTTTTTGGAAGGCAGCAGTTGAAATATTGGGTACATAGACCTGTCACCAACGGGATCCGTTGCCGTCATCACGGATGCAAAGAGATCTTCATACTGATTGCAGTCATCGTCAATTTCTCCACCCCCCGGCTCGGCGCTGCTTGTTTGCCGGCGTGCGTTGCGAGGTGCGCGTTTTACACGTGGTTCTTCCTCTGCAAAACCATTAACTTCCAAAATGCGTTGCCGCTGCGTCTGGATATGTTGCCAGAGTGCCAGTGCATCCTGATACTCAGTTGATTCGGGTTTGTAGAATGCCTTTGCATTGCTTATTAATAACTCTAAATCGTTCATCATATCGTAGAGATCGTCATAGGAGTCAGTTTTCAGCTTTTGCTGTACTTTTAACAAATCGATGGGATTTACAACTACGTCATAGTAGGAGGGTTCCTGGCGTCGTTTTGGTGCTCTTATAAATGTATCGCACAGCATCGACCCATCATCCTTCTTAATATTTCGAATGGAGTCGTACAGCTGTTGACACAGTTCTGTCGGGTCCAGACGCCGTTTTTTGCGCGCCGATGTTGTTTGCTGTACTGGTGATTGTTCCGGAGTTGAATCGTCCAGCAGAAGTGGATCCTCATCTTGCCGGCTCGATATAGAGCTAGCGCGCCGTTTGCGACTTAACATACTTAAAACAGAGATTCTTAATTAATTGAAAAAATGCTTTCTTACACGACGCCACCACAAAAATTAGAGATGTACCAGCCAACGACTTAATGATGTCAAAAATTGTATATTTATTCGATATATCGATAATTATTTTTGTGAAAATGGAAATGCCAACTAGGTCGAAAATTCTACTACCTGTTTAAAAAATACTCTTTTTTAATCGGCTTCAATCACTTTTTTTGCGGTATAATTAAGACACTGCACTTCATAATTCGCATTATTACTCAAATATTTTAAAAATTCTAAATTGTCTAACAGTGTGTACACATCCAATACAAATTATCAATAATTGACCAAACAATGAAGTATAATCGATTAAGGTTCCAAATCGGCTATCGGTCATTTAATATCGTTTTACAATAACAAAAGAGAAGTGCAAGAATATAAAAAACACGGATAATTCGAAAAAAATAATCCGAATCTTAAAAAATTAATTAAATTCGCCGTGTAAGCGCGTATGTCTAGTGCTGGTTAAATAATAATATGGATGATGTGCCCGTCAAAATAGTCGAGCGCTATAAACCACCACCATTAGTTTATCAATTACCACAGACCATTGCAAATCGTTTGACTCAATATAGTCACAAATACTATGAGAAGGAGCAGGCGTATCAATATGACTTCCAGTTGGAGCGTAGTGTGGTCAGCAAGTGCCAACACTGGCGTCAGATGCGACATCATCAACAACAGGCGCGTCAAGTGCGTCAGGAACAACGCAAAAGGGAACGACAACGTGAGCTGGAAGCAAAGCAGAAGGAAATGCTTGGCGCTGTTGAGTATCCAAATGCAGAGGATTTATCCTCTGACAGTGACGACGATGAGGAGAAAGAAAAAACAAAAACAATTTCTCCAAAAACGGTGGACAAAACATCAATTAGCGCCGCTGAGTCACATGAACAGCAACAACAAACACAACAACCCGAACCAAAGTCAATAAACTCGTGCAATTTCAACAATATACTTCAGCCCACCATACTAAGCGGAACAGCGGCAGCAACAGCTCCAGTGGTTACGAACCACAAACGCAATAGTTCATTAAATTATGCTGACTTCGAGTACAACATGTTCTCAACACCATTTGATAATATCGAACTAAAAACTATAAATGATTTGGATATTCTTGCGCAAGTCTTGCACCAAACCCAGATGTCACAGAAACCACCAGCAAAGGAGGAGCAGGAAGAGGAGCAACTATCACCACAGTCAAATGAGCGGGAGCAGGAACAACCCGAACAGCTAAAAAAGCAGCAAGTGCCCGTCGAAATGGAGTTGGCTGTAACGACACTTGCAGAAACCAAAGCGGCGTTGGATAGCGTCAACTTTCAAGTACACTGTGATGATGCCCAAGACATTCCAGCCATGTACCCGGTAGCCAACCCAACACTATATAACACTCCACAGCAGCAATTCTATCCACACATGGTCTACAATCAGCACTATTATCCGCAACCACAACAGCTTTTCCACAATCATAACTATTTGCAGCATGGTTATGCGAATGGCTATGGCACCCCAACTCATCTGCCTCAGATCCCTACAAATAACATCAGCAGTTTGCTGAACGCACAGCATCCTGATGAAAAGTCAAAGAGTGTGCCCGATATTCTGCGTGAACTGAAAACGGAATTGCAGCAGGCGGAAAAGCGTCGAACTCGCCTGCATAGTCATAATGAGAATGAGCAGCAGCAGCAGAAACTGCCATTGACGCTCCCACAACAGGAATCGCAGCCACTGTTCGGTAACGCCAATATATTCCAGGAGTTGGCAGTGCCAGCCCAAAATCTGGCGCAACGTATTAGCAGCATGGGCTTTCCACTGGAACGAGTCGCCAAGGTTGTCAGCCTGTGTGGCGTCGATGATAAAAAGGTGGGTTCGGGTGCTATATTATAAAATATAATCAAATGTAAATAAACTATTAAATAAAACATATATATTGTCCTATGTTTTGGATAGTGTAAAAAATTGGGTAGATTGCTTCCTTTTCTTAAATGCGATTTTGATTAAACGTTTATTACTTTTTTTATTCCTAAAATGTTTTAGATAATCGAACACCTGATACCCCTAGGCGAGCTTATGGATCTCGGCTTTGAAGAAACTAAAATCTCGGCGGCGCTCTTGAAATTCGATAACAACAAGGACAAAGCGTTAGACTATCTAATTAAGTAGTTCAATTATTTCCTTTTCTATATACATATGTGGGGGCGGCCACCCCAAGTCCAAGTAAACGGCACATGGTTAATACAAGATGTCTCTCGTTATATACATACATCGGTATTTTTATTTTGTATTATATTAATTTTATGAGTACTTTGAGAAGATATATGATTCCTTTCAATCTTTGTTGCATATATAGAATACGCAATTAAAGAACATAACGCTAGATCGCTTAAAATGTACATATATAAGTATACATTTACATAAAAACACTCACACACTATATATATTTGTATGACATCTGGTATTAGCGGCAGCAGCAGAATAAATACATATGCTAAGCAGATAAGATGCTATTCAGTTCATACCCAGCATTAAAAGATTTATAGCGTGTTCCACGTTGCCGTCGGCCAACGTCAGATAGTTAACATTCTGCGTATGATTAATGAATCCCATAGCTGCCATAGTACGCAGCTGTTCGGTGAAACGATGACGGCGATAACAGCGTGGCAGCACATCGCTGTCATCGCCAGCAACACCATTGTCAGCATCCTCGGGTTCGTCAAGGGCGGCCTCAGCAACAACTGCATCAGCACTTGGCTCTACGTCCATGTTTTCTACAGCCGAATCCGCTGTAGGCTGCTGTAACGATTGAAAGACACGAGCCAACTCATTGCGAAACAGTTCAGTGGTAATGCCAGATGTTCCACTAGCAGTAGCGGTTCTTGAAGCAGAAGAAACAGGAGCAGTTGTGCCACTTGTCACAGATGCGCTCGTACGTGGTCGGTCATCGCTGAGGGCCTCGTCGACATTGCGTTGGGCTATATTGGATAATGAGTTAAAGGAACTCATATCGACACGAGCCAAGGCATTTGCAAGTTGCTGACGGCTGATTTGGCGTATGTTGGCCAGCTCGTCACGACGGTTGGCAGCCATATTAGCAGCTGCAGTGCTGCCGCCGCTGCTGCTGCTGCCCGCACCCAAAGAGTTCTCCTCATCAGACGATGTTGTTGACTCTGATGCAGCCTGTTCTTGCACTGCAATAGGAGAAAAGCACGGCATGTTAAATCATCGATAAACCAGACAACGAAGTGTACTTACATTGTGTGGCAGAGCTATTACGCGCCAATTCTTTGCGTATGGTGTCCACAATAAAAGAAGCTGCCTCGCAAATTAATGGATAATCCCGTACCAAATTTTGGACTACTTCTGGTTCGTGCAACATATTGAAGAGCACCGAATCGCGAATTAAGGCTTGTGCACCTAAATTACGACGAAACTCTGGATATTCGGCTAAAATCTTTTGCAGAATATTAAAACGCGACGTTACACTGATCTGCAAATGTGATGTCAATGAAAATAGTTCTTGTATATGTTTTGTATTTATATCGCTTGCAGCTGGTGGCACGTATGGTTTATATGCCTTCAATTTGCGAAAACAATGAACAACTGCATTTGGTTTCATTGTGGCCGACAGTTTGGTGTCATCGTCGAGCATATTCCCCAAGTAGCAGATATCTGTGTTAATGTATATACAATGAGATTGCAATTTTCGAATATATACAGAAATATATGGCATGTATGCTACTCACCAAGTTCATTAGCATCAAACTGCAACTGCAGCTGCTGTGTAATTAGCTTCTTCAAATAAGCAACATTTTGCTCCATGTCAATGTTATGGAGTGGATAATAATCGCTCAAATTATTTTTAACATGCACACCAGCATATACAGTATTAGTAGCCATGTTTGTGGGTTCGTTATTAGTACTGCTTTGTTTCATAAAATGTTTAACTATGCTTTGTAGCAAGTGAAATGCGTAGCGATAACGATAGACAAGCGCATTTGAGGTAGGCCAGTGTTGCTCTACTCATTTATCTTGACAATAGAAAATATCGTAAATCGAAAAAAAAAAAATTCAAAATTAGTTGTTTATTTCATTTCTACAAATGGATGTTGCCACGCAAACGGAAAGAAGTTTCCTACGCGATAGATATAAAAAAAAGAAACAAATAGACAACAGCAGGGTTGAGGCCGAACAACCAAAACAGCTTCCCGAACCTATCGATGTGATTGATAAAAAACGTATTCTTTGCTGTGATTTTGAAATATTTGGCATCGTACAGGGTCTGTTTCAAAATTCATACTTATTTATAAAAAACGTTAACCATTAATAAAAATTTATCCATAACAGATGTCTCTTTTCGACACGTAAGCCAATTAAAACAACTGTAACAAAACAATATTTTTAATAATAACTTAGAATACACTTAGTATACACTTCGCCGAGCTCAAAAACTTAACATTCGTGGATGGTGCATGAATTCTGAAAATAACACTGTGCTTGGAACAATTCAAGGATATCCACAGAACTTTGAAGCGATGTAAGTAATTGAAAACTATATGAGAAAATGCATAAGAACATATATCCATCAGGCGCCTTTGGTTAGCATATACTGGAAGCCCGACTAGCCGTATTGACAAATGTGTGTTTGGAGGAACTCTCGAGCTAGAAAAATTTACTTTCGAGGAATTTACCATACGATACTAATAATTGTAATAAATAGCATTGCAATGTACTGTGGATAGTTATATCGGTGAAAGTTTAGGATAGTTATTTACTTTTTCTATTTAATAATTAATAAAAAATAAAGGAAATTAATAATACAATTAGATTGGTGTTAACTTAATCAACAAACTATTCAAAACATGATTGTACAAGTCACACTTGATATGAAGTGTGACCATACTGGTGTTTAAAAAAAAACATAATTAAAGGGCGACACTGTTTCGATAAAGTGCAACGCTGTGTGGTACACAATAAAGTAAAACAAACGGCATTGCAGTGGAAACCATTTCTCTCATTTTGCGAACTGTGACAAACAATTGAAACACCTTGACTAGTTTAATTAATTGGCCCAACCATAAGAAAAGGAATCTATGTTGGTACAAAGGCCATAATATAGGCTCATGTGTTGCTTTTCTATTGTACGTTTAAGACACGCGCAAGACTTTCACTTTTTTTTGCAAAGAAGCGATAAAATATTCAAACAACAACAATTACCAAACGACACATCGTCGTACGAAGAAAGACAAAAATGAAAATCCCAGCAGACAGACAAGCATAGCTAGATTAGACCATTGGAAACGAGACAAGGCATAGATTTTTATTATTAAAAATAGTACATAAATTGTATACAAACAAATAGCAAGAAATGCATCAGTAGCGATAACAAAAACAAAACAATACGTTGTGTGATTGAGTGATTGATTAGGTGCGTGTGAGTGTGATTGTGTGTGTAAAAGTGCTAAGCATCGAAGGGAAAAATTTAACCAAAAAAAAACTGTCCAGTGACTGTCTCTATGTTTGTGTATGTGTGTACGTGGAGAGCATATTTGGGTCAATTTGGAATTTGAGTGAAAAGGAAAACTGCGTTGCAATTGTGCGTTAGCGAAATAAAAAGATGGACAGCAATCTTAGCAGAATACAAACGACACAGCAGCAACAGCAACAACAAACATCACGCAGTTCACCGTTAGTTGTCAATCTCGGCGGTCCAAATGCTACAAGCTCCACTGGAGGTGGCCTGCTGGGTACTGAAACTAGCGCCACATTAACTAGCGACAGCATTAGTGGTGGCGGTGGCCTTGGCAGCGGCAGCAAGAAACGAAACAGCAACAAGAACAACAATGGGCATCAGCGCAGTCATAGTATAACAAATGCAGCGGCCACATCGTTTGTCAATCTCTTGGATGGCTTTACTTCACGCGTATCGACCGCGGTGAGCGTTACTGGCAGCATCAGCAGCGCCGCAATGGATCGCAGTCACAGTGCTGCCAGCACGCCCAGCTCAACGCATTCCGGCATTGGCGTTGGTGGCATGGGTGTCATTGGTGCCGGTTCGATAGCTAGTCTTACGAGCATGGGCTCGCTGGGTACCACAGCTAATGCATTTTACTCCTCAATAGGCAGTGCACTCAATTCGATAACATCACCGATAACCGCAGCAGCTGCAGCAGCAACTGCAACGACTACTGAGGTGGTGGTTGCCGCTGCTTCGGCAATTACAAATCATTTGAGCTCGCCCACCAGCGGCACACCACCGCATGGACTTGGGCTAAACGATGAGGACTGCGATGATAACGATGAGGAAGATGATGAGGATGATGCTGTTGATAATGATGGACATATTGCAGCACCAACGCCTTCCAAAACGTGGGCTGAAAATAAATTCTTTGTCCAAGAGATACGTAAAAAGTTATCCAATCTCTCGACCATGGTGCCAACGGATGTGCAATTTCGTTATTTATCCGATGGTCGAGCACGCTGCTATTTCCTGAGCACACCCCCACAGACATGGGAAACTACGCTACTTTTCACGGACATAAATTTGCTCCAACATGATAAGCAACAGCTTGTGTTGCAGCAAATTAGTGGCCCCGGCGTTAATAGTGACATCGAAGACTCTAGTGCCTGTAGTCCCAAAAGCGGCCCTGGATCACCATCAGTTAACATGCCCGCGTTTCTGTATAGTTCCATGTTTGGACCCAGGTATACGTGAATCTTTGTGTATTTATTTTCATTTAAAGTAATTTAGCTTTTCATTTTCTAGTTTGGCATGGAAACCACTTCTCCAGCAGCCGATAACAAGCAATCATGTGAGCACTAGCAGCACTTGTCCCTATACAAGAGAGTATCAACTGCTACTAGAAAGAAAGCGATTGCCCACGTGGGGAATAACGTCCTATGAGCTACATAAACCAAGCGGCAAGCTGGTCATTCCCTGTGTAAACGATTTGTATCAGTGTCTGGACACGGGGTACAATGTAAATATTAAGAAATTCTAATCCAATGAAGCAAAGCTAAAATTGATTATTTTGGTTTCTATCAGTCTGGGCTGCTGTTTCCCACGCAGCTACGCACAAGCCCCGAATGGAGTGCATTGGACCCGCAAATCTGTCCACAGAACTCGGATCTGATAGCATACATCAGTGACTGTGATATTTGGGTAACGCACACTCTCAGCGGCCACGAGAAACGTCTTACGTACACAAGAAGTGGACGTCGTACGTATGCGGATGATGCTCTAAGTGCTGGTGTGCCATCGTATGTGATGCAGGAGGAGTTTAGTCGCTACCAAGGCTACTGGTGGCAGCCGCATTCCGATGATGGCATCTATCGTATTGTGTATGAGGAGGTTGACGAAACGGATGTTTCCCTATACACATTCCCCTCGTCGACGGCTGTGCCCGGCGAGGTGGAAGAGTATCGTTTTCCTCGTAGCGGCACACCCAATGCAAAATCCAAATTGAAACTTGTGCAATTTGTGCTCAATGAGTCGCTGCAAATTAGCGAAATTAGCATTAAGGATCTACCATATTCTCTGCTAGCTGTATTCCCCTGGATAGAATATATTGTCCGTGTGGGATGGACACCAGATGCCAATTAGTAAGTCAAAAGAAAAATGATAGTTTAATTAGTTATTTATTAATCATCATATTTTCGTGATTAGCGTGTGGTTGGAGGCTCTAGATCGGAAACAACAGCGTTTGGATGTTATGCTGATTCCATTGGACAACTTCTGCGAATCGTACAGCAGTCAGGTGTCAACTCCCACGGATTCACTTGGCGATCACAGCTGGCGCAGTCCATATAATCGTACCATTACGCCGCTTCAGGTCATCTATACAGAGCAATCGGAAAGCTGGATTAATGTTCATGATATGCTTTACTTTCTGGAGATAAGCGAAATTAGCGTAACCTATGTATGGGCATCAGAGGAAACAGGCTTTAGGCATTTATATTTAGTGACCTCCAGTCTGCACTTGACTCATGTCAATGGCTGTCAAACAGATGCAACCGCCGCAGCAGCGGCTGCAGCCTCACAACAACCAAATTTTGTAGAACCTGCAGCTTTACAAGCACGCATCGTCAATAAGGTTGCATTGACAAGTGGCGAATGGGAGGTGCTGGCACGCAATTTATGGGTGGATAAGGCCAATCAGCTTGTTTATTTTTTAGGATTGCGTGATACGCCATTGGAAAAGCATCTTTATGTCGTTAGTCTTCAAAGACCCGAGCACATACGCCTATTAACAGAACCGGGATATTCCTATTTGGTAGAGTTCGATGATGTGAGTCGAGAAATGTCTGTGAAGTTAAATACACAAAATATTAACAACTTTCATTGCAGCAATGTCAACTTATGCTGCTAGTCTATTGCAATATTCAACGCCTACCCAGCTGTAAAGTGATGCGTTTAACGCAAACCTGCCTAAATGGTGGCGTTAATGGTATACAGATCTCGTTGGTTGGATTTTTACATGAAGGCGGCAAACCGGAGCCGCAATATTGCCCACAAATATTTCGGCCGCAACTGCCGTCGGGAGAAATTGTATATGCCATGGTATTTAAACCGCACAATTTTCAGTTGGGTGTAAAATATCCCACTGTGCTGAATGTTTACGGTGGCCCCGAGGTTCAAACGGTCAACAATACTTTCAAAGTATGTATATTTTCTGATAGACAGCAAATAAAATATCTTCTAATATTTAAATATATCTTCGACAGGGTAAACATCAGCTGCGTATGCACATGTTGGCGGCACAGGGCTATTGTGTGATCTGTATTGATTCACGTGGCTCACGGCATCGTGGAATACGTTTTGAAAGCCATATTCGCGGTCGTATGGGTCAAGTAGAGCTAACAGATCAGGTAGATGCGTTGCGCATTCTATCCGATCAGCTCGGGTATATTGACATGGAACGTGTGGCCATACATGGCTGGTCCTATGGTAAGTGCTTCAATAGACCACCCGTTAAATTATAAGTATATAATCGAATAATCCCTTCTGTAGGTGGCTATTTGAGTTTGATGGGTCTGGTACAATATCCAGATATATTTAAGGTAGCTATAGCCGGTGCGCCGGTCACTAATTGGGAGTTCTATGACACTGGCTATACGGAACGATATATGGATCTGCCGCAGTTCAATGAGTCTGGCTACGCGGCAGGCTCCGTGCTCAATTATGTGCATTCATTTCCTGAAGAGTAAGAAACTGAAAATTTAATGTATTTCATATATGCAATGAGCTTTAATTATCGTGTTATTAATATATTAATATAAATATTATTTTTCTTAGGGATAATCGACTGCTGCTCATCCATGGTTTAATCGATGAGAATGTTCATTTCTATCACACATCACGACTGATCAGCGCTCTGAACAAGGCAAATAAACCGTATGCGCTTCATCTGTTCCCCGAGGAGCGGCATTCACTGCGCAATTTGGAATCGAATAAGAACTATGAAACGAAATTATTGTCATTCTTGCAAAACTTATGAGATTCATAAATCATTCTATATTCTAATTACACATTGTAACGTATTCGTTGTTTTTTTTTTAAGTCGTAAATGAAATACTATATACAAAAGAAAAAAAATCATGTTTTATACAAGTTATTCAAGAATCCAGCAATATTTCAAAGTACTCAAAAACTTCTGTAATGCAAAATCAATATGATGAACCTTAGCCCTGCCTCCATGTTTATTACTATTTTACTCAGTGTAATTAATTTAAAAAACACCTATTTCTACCGTTTCTTTATACAAGCTATATTTTATTTGCATACTCTTAATTAATATTTAATTGTGTTGCTTTGCACAAGTGTACATTTTAAAAGCTAACTCTTAAGTTCCCCATTCTTGTTTTTATACAAACGCATACATACAACCCATACAAGATGTTTCCTACATATATTCCCCACAAAACCCACAACTTGTCATGCTTTTAGTGCAGGCCATCAATCAATGATATAGTTTCTACCTATTATATGTAATATGTAATTGTATATCTCCTATAATCGGTAAACAACTTGCAATATTGTATATTAAATGAGTTCTAAATATGGAAAAACAAAAAATATCTAAAACAATAAACTTTTTTGGCCCAAGAAAATGCTTGCCACTGTGATTGTATTTTTTAACTGTGTGTAAAATGCTCAAGATGTACATGTACATTAAATCTGGTTATTTCCCACACTTTTAAGGAGATAAAAGACAAGTTTTTAGTTTGAAATAAATTAATTTATTCTATAATTTGTTGATAGCTTAGGAATAGTATAACAAATTGTTCTTCTCTATGGTGTTTGGTATGGAAAAAATCTCAAATATCAACCAAAAATACTAATCAGTCTGAAGAACATAAAGATACGATCACTAGGGATATGACTAAACTATGCTATGTTTGCTTATGCTGTAGGAATTTGTTTAGTCCACTTCCTCCACAGTGGGTCCTTTGTAGCCGGCATCACCGAAGCCACCTGCCTGCTGGCCACAGTTAGGATTAGCCTGACCTGCACCCTGTTGGTGCATCTTAGTCATGATGGGCGAGCAGAACTGGGTGAGCTCCTTTAACTTGTACTCGTACTCCTCCTTGTCGGCTGTGGTGTTGGCGTCCAGCCACTTGACTGTCTCGTTGCACTTGTCCAGCACCGACGACTTGTCGCTCTGGCTCAGCTTGTCCGCACTGGCCTGCTCAACAGCCTGCTTGACTCCGAAGACGTAGCCCTCTAGGCTGTTGCGTGCAGAGATGCGCTGGCGCTGCTGCTCATCCTCGTCAGCATACCGCTCGGCCTCGTTCACCATGCGGTCAATCTCTGCCTGCGAGAGGCGGCCCTTATCGTTCTTGATGGTTATGTTCTTGGCGTTGCCAGTGCTCATCTCCTTTGCCGATACGTTTAAGATGCCGTTGGCGTCCATGTCGAAGGTGACCTCAATCTGAGGCACGCCTCGTGGCGCTGGAGGTATGCCCGATAAGTCGAAGGTGCCTAGCGCATTGTTGTCCCTGGTGAGAGCGCGTTCGCCCTCGTAGACCTGAATGGAGACACCTGGCTGGTTGTCCGCGTAGGTCGAGAAGGTCTTCGTCTGCTTGCAGGGAATGCGGCAGTTTCGCTCAATCAGTTTGGTCATCACGCCGCCGGCCGTCTCGATGCCCAGAGAGAGGGGCGCCACATCGACCAGCAGCACGTCCTGGATTTTGCCGCTCTGGTCGCCGCTGAGGATGGCTGCCTGGACGGCAGCACCGTAGGCCACGGCCTCGTCCGGATTGATGGACAGGTTGAGGCTCTTGCCACAGAAGAACTGCTTCAAGAGGCTCTGCACCTTTGGAATGCGTGTAGAACCGCCGACAAGCACAATGTCGTGGATCTGCTGCTTGTCCATCTTGGCATCGTTGAGCGCCTTCTCCACTGGCGCCAAGGTGTTGCGGAAGAGATCGGCGCACAGCTCCTCGAAGCGGGCACGGCTCACCTTGGTGTAGAAGTCGTGGCCCTCAAACAATGCGTCAACCTCTATGGTCGCCTCTGTCGAAGAAGAGAGCGTGCGCTTGGCTCGCTCAGCTGCAGTGCGCAGACGACGCAGAGCACGAGGATTGGATCGCAGATCCTTCTTGTACTTGCGCTTGAACTCCTCCGCCAAGTGCGTAACCAGTCGGTTGTCGAAGTCCTCACCTCCCAAATGTGTGTCGCCTGCCGTCGCTCGCACCTCGAACAGGGAACCCTCGTCAATGGTCAGTATGGATACATCGAATGTGCCGCCGCCCAGATCAAAGATGAGCACGTTGCGCTCTCCCTTCAGGTTTTTATCGAGACCATAGGCCAGGGCCGCCGCCGTCGGCTCGTTGATGATCCTCAGCACATTGAGGCCGGCAATGTGGCCTGCGTCCTTGGTGGCCTGGCGCTGTGAGTCGTTGAAGTAGGCGGGCACTGTGATGACGGCATCTGTGATGCTCTGGCCCAGGTATGCCTCGGCGGTCTCCTTCATCTTGGTCAACACCATTGAGCTGATCTCCTCGGGGGCGAATCGCTTCTGCTCGCCCTTGAATTCGACGCCAATCTTGGGCTTGCCTCCGTCGCTGACCACCTTGAAGGGCCAGTGCTTGATGTCCTCTGCAATCTTGGGGTCATCGTACTTGCGTCCGATCAGACGCTTTGCGTCGAAGACTGTGTTCTTGGGGTTCATCGCCACCTGGTTCTTGGCGGCGTCGCCAATGAGACGCTCTGAGTCTGTGAAACCCACATAGCTGGGAGTCGTCCGGTTGCCCTGGTCGTTGGCGATGATCTCCACCTTGCCATGCTGGTAGACACCCACGCAAGAGTACGTGGTGCCCAAATCAATACCAATGGCTACCATTCTGTTTCTGTTTCTGTTTTGGTCTCTGCTTCTGTTTCAGATGCTTCTCTTCTCCTGCGTTTTTCTCGGGATGTGCTTCAAGATAATTCGCTGGTTTCCTTGCTTGGAAAATCTTTTTTCTTAAGTTCTTTCTTGTTGTTACTTTATACTTTTCACTTTGCTTAAACTTTTGTTTAGTTTAGTTTAGCTTGTTCAGCTAGTCGCTTGTTTTCGCTTAGTTTGCTGGTTGTGATGTTATCACTTTGCTTGTTTCAATTGAACTGAGGCGAAGAGCGAACGCCGGCCGTATATATACTCGCGCGCTTTTTTTTCGAAATTTCTCGACGCTCTCTTCTCGAAGCACGTCGAAGTTCGAGAAGGTGCGAGAGAAACGGCAGATGAGTGAGAGGCAGACTACATTTAAAGAGCGTGCTATACGAACATACTAACAAATAGAAACGATTCGAAGTTTCCCGAAAAATTCGTTTATTGTTTGCGCGTAACGGTTCAGTCTACCGACCTACCTCAACTTATGGTTTTGCTCATTACGTTTCTGGAAGTTTCACGGAATTCTATTTGCTTTTGTAGTATTCCAATTTAACCATTTATTACTTATAACATTATAGCTTATTTCAATAAACATAATTAGTATTCCGACTTTCACATCGGTTGTTATATAAAGCTAATAACTGTACTTGGCAGTCCATATAGTAATAATAATTAACAATGTACAATTTAAATAAATTCTATATTCATATAAAAGAATATGCCGAAAAACCTTACTTTCTAATAACTTAGCCCATTATTATTGACAGTCTGCTTTTGGACTATGCGTGAGTACCACTGTGTGTTTACTATCCCATAGTATGCAAATTCTGTAATAATTAGTATTGTAGTAGTTATTTATACCGATTTAAAATATTTAAAAAATAAAAGTACATAAGTATCCGCTTTATATATGAGTATTTTTAATCTCTAAGATCATACAGGTAGACAAACATGGCTATATTGACTAGGTCGTTGATGCTGATTAAACATTAAATACAGATAAGGAATCTTCGACCTGCTCCAACACTCATATTTAGAAAAAACTAGCAATGGTCAATAAACTTAAGAAAACGTGATAAGTTTACAATGTTTCGAACTTAATTCACATGCTCATTCAGAAATAACCAATGAAGTCATGATAAGAATTTGCAAGATTATTAATAGATTTGAACAAACTATTTATAGCCAAGTGTTTTGGATTCAAAAAATGCATGAATAAGTTTGTTGGGCCAAGGAAATTACGAGAAATACAAGCATTTGTTGCGGTAGGTCAGCTACTGGACGATATACGATGATACGCATTCCAAATAATATCTAAAGAAATGTTCAGGAAAATTCGAATCGCTTCTATTTGTTTGTATGTTTCTAGTAAGCAAAAATGAAGTTTTGTATGCTCGTATAGCACGCTCTTTGAATATAGTCTGACTCTCACTCAGCATTCGGCACCCACCACCACAACGACATCGGCCGTTTCTCTCGCACCTTCTCGAACTTCGACGTGCGTCGAGAAGAGAGCGTCGAGAAATTTCGAAAAGAGAGCGCGCGAGTATAAATACGGCCGGCGTTCGCTCTTCGCCTCAGTTCAATTGAAACAAGCAAAGTGATAACATCACAACCAGCAAACTAAGCGAAAACAAGCGACTAGCTGAACAATCTAAACTAAACTAAAGCAAAAGTTTAAGCAAAGTGAAAAGTATAAAGTAACAACAAGAAAGAACTTAAGAAAAAAGATTTTCCAAGCAAGGAAACCAGCGAATTATCTTGAAGCACATCCCGAGAAAAACGCAGGAGAAGAGAAGCATCTGAAACAGAAGCAGAGACCAAAACAGAAACAGAAACAGAAACAGAATGGTAGCCATTGGTATTGATTTGGGCACCACGTACTCTTGCGTGGGTGTCTACCAGCATGGCAAGGTGGAGATCATCGCCAACGACCAGGGCAACCGGACGACTCCCAGCTATGTGGGTTTCACAGACTCAGAGCGTCTCATTGGCGACGCCGCCAAGAACCAGGTGGCGATGAACCCCAAGAACACAGTCTTCGACGCAAAGCGTCTGATCGGACGCAAGTACGATGACCCCAAGATTGCAGAGGACATCAAGCACTGGCCCTTCAAGGTGGTCAGCGACGGAGGCAAGCCCAAGATTGGCGTCGAATTCAAGGGCGAGCAGAAGCGATTCGCCCCCGAGGAGATCAGCTCAATGGTGTTGACCAAGATGAAGGAGACCGCCGAGGCATACCTGGGCCAGAGCATCACAGATGCCGTCATCACAGTGCCCGCCTACTTCAACGACTCACAGCGCCAGGCCACCAAGGACGCAGGCCACATTGCCGGCCTCAATGTGCTGAGGATCATCAACGAGCCGACGGCGGCGGCCCTGGCCTATGGTCTCGATAAAAACCTGAAGGGAGAGCGCAACGTGCTCATCTTTGATCTGGGCGGCGGCACATTCGATGTATCCATACTGACCATTGACGAGGGTTCCCTGTTCGAGGTGCGAGCGACGGCAGGCGACACACATTTGGGAGGTGAGGACTTCGACAACCGACTGGTTACGCACTTGGCGGAGGAGTTCAAGCGCAAGTACAAGAAGGATCTGCGATCCAATCCTCGTGCTCTGCGTCGTCTGCGCACTGCAGCTGAGCGAGCCAAGCGCACGCTCTCTTCTTCGACAGAGGCGACCATAGAGGTTGACGCATTGTTTGAGGGCCACGACTTCTACACCAAGGTGAGCCGTGCCCGCTTCGAGGAGCTGTGCGCCGATCTCTTCCGCAACACCTTGGCGCCAGTGGAGAAGGCACTCAACGATGCCAAGATGGACAAGCAGCAGATCCACGACATTGTGCTTGTCGGCGGTTCTACACGCATTCCCAAGGTGCAGAGCCTCTTGCAGCAGTTCTTCTGTGGCAAGAGCCTCAACCTGTCCATCAATCCGGACGAGGCCGTGGCCTACGGTGCTGCCGTCCAGGCAGCCATCCTCAGCGGCGACCAGAGCGGCAAAATCCAGGACGTGCTGCTGGTCGATGTGGCGCCCCTCTCTCTGGGCATCGAGACGGCCGGCGGCGTGATGACCAAACTGATTGAGCGAAACTGCCGCATTCCCTGCAAGCAGACGAAGACCTTCTCGACCTACGCGGACAACCAGCCAGGTGTCTCCATTCAGGTCTACGAGGGCGAACGCGCTCTCACCAGGGACAACAATGCGCTAGGCACCTTCGACTTATCGGGCATACCTCCAGCGCCACGAGGCGTGCCTCAGATTGAGGTCACCTTCGACATGGACGCCAACGGCATCTTAAACGTATCGGCAAAGGAGATGAGCACTGGCAACGCCAAGAACATAACCATCAAGAACGATAAGGGCCGCCTCTCGCAGGCAGAGATCGACCGCATGGTGAACGAGGCCGAGCGGTATGCTGACGAGGATGAGCAGCAGCGCCAGCGCATCTCTGCACGCAACAGCCTAGAGGGCTACGTCTTCGGAGTCAAGCAGGCTGTTGAGCAGGCCAGTGCGGACAAGCTGAGCCAGAGCGACAAGTCGTCGGTGCTGGACAAGTGCAACGAGACAGTCAAGTGGCTGGACGCCAACACCACAGCCGACAAGGAGGAGTACGAGTACAAGTTAAAGGAGCTCACCCAGTTCTGCTCGCCCATCATGACTAAGATGCACCAACAGGGTGCAGGTCAGGCTAATCCTAACTGTGGCCAGCAGGCAGGTGGCTTCGGTGATGCCGGCTACAAAGGACCCACTGTGGAGGAAGTGGACTAAACAAATTCCTACAGCATAAGCAAACATAGCATAGTTTAGTCATATCCCTAGTGATCGTATCTTTATGTTCTTCAGACTGATTAGTATTTTTGGTTGATATTTGAGATTTTTTCCATACCAAACACCATAGAGAAGAACAATTTGTTATACTATTCCTAAGCTATCAACAAATTATAGAATAAATTAATTTATTTCAAACTAAAAACTTATTGTTTTTGTTTTTGGACGTTGATACAATGAATGAATAATCAAGTTGTCCTTGCAAAACCATGCCGATGCTTGTTACGCGCGGATAGGTAGGACAACATTTCAAATTTTAGGCATGCAACAGAGGAAGCGTTAGAAAAAAGAAAGTAAAGTTTATTATAGTCCAAACATAATACCCTAAACGGATCGTGAAGGCATAGTTCGACCTACAATTAGGAAGAGTTAGTGAGTAGTAAGTAATTTAGTAAGTAGTTACGTGTTAGTCTGCAAAGGACAGAAAAGTGTAACTGGCTAACCAGGTTAACACTGTCAATGACACCTTGGATGAGGTTATTAATAAATACTACACCCAGCATGGTTCTACGATTAGCTAGAGAAGGTAAGTTAAGTAGTAGAAGTCTACTGCCATAGAAAGGAAGTCGAACAAGTGAGGTATAGAGGGTCTTTGTTACAGGATCGTCAAACCCCTTAGACAATCTCTTAATAAAGCCAAGCACACCCATGGCTTTATTGACCATATGGGAAATATGTTCGGAGAACTTTAGTTTTCGGTCCAAACGGACCCCAAGATCATCAACTAGAGTAATTCTTTCTAAGACAAATGAGAAATGAGAAGGCGATATGACGGATCTACAGAAATGTTGCAAGTGAGAAGTTAACACATTCTCGAAGAATTTAGGTATAGCCGACAATTTAGAGATACCTCTACAATCGCTTGCTTCAGACTTACTGCCCTTCTTAATCCAAACGACAACTTTGAGGGAAAGACAGATGATTTACGCTTCATATTACAATGCGACAATGACATATAAAACAGACCGTCAAATAGGTCATGCTGCCGAGAAGGCAATAAATAAGTCTCACCAACACTTGGTGTCCAGTCACATTCAAGAACATTAAAGTCACCCAGGACTATAAAGTGATCCCTGTCTGATAACAGGTTGAAAACAGCGTAATATATGAACAGGTTAAAAAACAGATAAAACCGGGAAAGTGTAATTTTACACAAATAAATTCAATGCAATGTTGAACTTCCGGTTGAAAAAGCTTCGATGATATGACGGAGTTTACTGCAATCAGAACTCCCCCACCACGTCGGCCACGTCGATCAAGCCTGTAGGTTGTATATTTACTTGGTAAAACTTCGGTGCTTAAAATATCCGGTTTAAACCAAGTTCCAGTAAACACTAAAACATGGGAGGTAAAAGAAAGGCTGTTTATAAATAGATTAGATAATTTGCTACATAATACTCTGACATTTTGGTATGTAAGAAGAAAAAAAACACTTAGTTTTTTGCGTTTTGTTTCCGGGTGGACGTTTCTGGGATTGGCAGTGAAAGAGCAATCGGTTTCCGATTCTTTTTCTTCTTCGCCTCAAACTCTTTAACCATTACATGTTCTGGCCAAAATGTTGGAGAACATATAATGGCTAGCAGTTCTGCCGGGACACTAATTTTAAAGGACGATATGTCCCTCTCATATGAGAATTTAAATTTTTCCACTTTTAAACTCGACAGCTTGTATTTTGGCTGAATATAAGCCACTACTTCTTGAGATGGGGTAAGCCGGGAGACGAAAATTTGTTTCCTTAGTGGAACTCCTAACACCTTTTTAGGCACCACGGGTATTACACCTGTGGGATAGTTCATAACCGGTAATCCGGAACTTGAACTTGCCTTGGGTATTTCTATAATCTGTGGTACAGGCAAAGAATCCATAGCGGACACATCGGAAAATGTGTGTGACACCATTTGCACACACTCGTTGTTGACTTTCTCTGACACCGATGATCTCGTCACCATAGGAGTAGTGAACGACATCACCGGCTGAGTCACAGGAGTGCATGGCTGGTCAATGAGAGAGGGCGGAATGACAGCAGACAAAGGCTTCGCTACGTGAGCAGATTTCTTACGCTTGGGCGACTCATTTAATAGCATTAAACTATTAAACGACATGTCACAGCAGTAGCGCGAACCAGTGCGCTAGGCTAGCCGGCACATTTTATGTGCCCGATGTTGTCCCAAAGCCAGCAAGAGATGCTTGGTTGAGCGACTATCACCTGCTTTAGACAGGACTTTTTGTAGCAGATAACACCTAGCCAAAACACTTGGCTATAAATAGTTTGTTCAAATCTATTAATAATCTTGCAAATTCTTATCATGACTTCATTGGTTATTTCTGAATGAGCATGTGAATTAAGTTCGAAACATTGTAAACTTATCACGTTTTCTTAAGTTTATTGACCATTGCTAGTTTTTTCTATATATGAGTGTTGGAGCAGGTCGAAGATTCCTTATCTGTATTTAATGTTTAATCAGCATCAACGACCTAGTCAATATAGCCATGTTTGTCTACCTGTATGATCTTAGAGATTAAAAATACTCATATATAAAGCGGATACTTATGTACTTTTATTTTTTAAATATTTTAAATCGGTATAAATAACTACTACAATACTAATTATTACAGAATTTGCATACTATGGGATAGTAAACACACAGTGGTACTCACGCATAGTCCAAAAGCAGACTGTCAATAATAATGGGCTAAGTTATTAGAAAGTAAGGTTTTTCGGCATATTCTTTTATATGAATATAGAATTTATTTAAATTGTACATTGTTAATTATTATTACTATATGGACTGCCAAGTACAGTTATTAGCTTTATATAACAACCGATGTGAAAGTCGGAATACTAATTATGTTTATTGAAATAAGCTATAATGTTATAAGTAATAAATGGTTAAATTGGAATACTACAAAAGCAAATAGAATTCCGTAGAATTCCAGAAACGTAATGAGCAAAACCATAAGTTGAGGTAGGTCGGTAGACTGAACCGTTACGCGCAAACAATAAACGAATTTTTCGGGAAACTTCGAATCGTTTCTATTTGTTAGTATGTGTGCTATGTTAGTATGCGTGCTATACACGCTCTTTAAATGTAGTCTGCCTCTCACTCATCTGCCGTTTCTCTCGCACCTTCTCGAACTTCGACGTGCTTCGAGAAGAGAGCGTCGAGAAATTTCGAAAAGAGAGCGCGCGAGTATAAATACGGCCGGCGTTCGCTCTTCGCCTCAGTTCAATTGAAACAAGCAAAGTGATAACATCACAACCAGCAAACTAAGCGAAAACAAGCGACTAGCTGAACAAGCTAAACTAAACTAAAGCAAAAGTTTAAGCAAAGTGAAAAGTATAAAGTAACAACAAGAAAGAACTTAAGAAAAAAGATTTTCCAAGCAAGGAAACCAGCGAATTATCTTGAAGCACATCCCGAGAAAAACGCAGGCGAAGAGAAGCATCTGAAACAGAAGCAGAGACCAAAACAGAAACAGAAACAGAATGGTAGCCATTGGTATTGATTTGGGCACCACGTACTCTTGCGTGGGTGTCTACCAGCATGGCAAGGTGGAGATCATCGCCAACGACCAGGGCAACCGGACGACTCCCAGCTATGTGGGTTTCACAGACTCAGAGCGTCTCATTGGCGACGCCGCCAAGAACCAGGTGGCGATGAACCCCAAGAACACAGTCTTCGACGCAAAGCGTCTGATCGGACGCAAGTACGATGACCCCAAGATTGCAGAGGACATCAAGCACTGGCCCTTCAAGGTGGTCAGCGACGGAGGCAAGCCCAAGATTGGCGTCGAATTCAAGGGCGAGCAGAAGCGATTCGCCCCCCGAGGAGATCAGCTCAATGGTGTTGACCAAGATGAAGGAGACCGCCGAGGCATACCTGGGCCAGAGCATCACAGATGCCGTCATCACAGTGCCCGCCTACTTCAACGACTCACAGCGCCAGGCCACCAAGGACGCAGGCCACATTGCCGGCCTCAATGTGCTGAGGATCATCAACGAGCCGACGGCGGCGGCCCTGGCCTATGGTCTCGATAAAAACCTGAAGGGAGAGCGCAACGTGCTCATCTTTGATCTGGGCGGCGGCACATTCGATGTATCCATACTGACCATTGACGAGGGTTCCCTGTTCGAGGTGCGAGCGACGGCAGGCGACACACATTTGGGAGGTGAGGACTTCGACAACCGACTGGTTACGCACTTGGCGGAGGAGTTCAAGCGCAAGTACAAGAAGGATCTGCGATCCAATCCTCGTGCTCTGCGTCGTCTGCGCACTGCAGCTGAGCGAGCCAAGCGCACGCTCTCTTCTTCGACAGAGGCGACCATAGAGGTTGACGCATTGTTTGAGGGCCACGACTTCTACACCAAGGTGAGCCGTGCCCGCTTCGAGGAGCTGTGCGCCGATCTCTTCCGCAACACCTTGGCGCCAGTGGAGAAGGCACTCAACGATGCCAAGATGGACAAGCAGCAGATCCACGACATTGTGCTTGTCGGCGGTTCTACACGCATTCCCAAGGTGCAGAGCCTCTTGCAGCAGTTCTTCTGTGGCAAGAGCCTCAACCTGTCCATCAATCCGGACGAGGCCGTGGCCTACGGTGCTGCCGTCCAGGCAGCCATCCTCAGCGGCGACCAGAGCGGCAAAATCCAGGACGTGCTGCTGGTCGATGTGGCGCCCCTCTCTCTGGGCATCGAGACGGCCGGCGGCGTGATGACCAAACTGATTGAGCGAAACTGCCGCATTCCCTGCAAGCAGACGAAGACCTTCTCGACCTACGCGGACAACCAGCCAGGTGTCTCCATTCAGGTCTACGAGGGCGAACGCGCTCTCACCAGGGACAACAATGCGCTAGGCACCTTCGACTTATCGGGCATACCTCCAGCGCCACGAGGCGTGCCTCAGATTGAGGTCACCTTCGACATGGACGCCAACGGCATCTTAAACGTATCGGCAAAGGAGATGAGCACTGGCAACGCCAAGAACATAACCATCAAGAACGATAAGGGCCGCCTCTCGCAGGCAGAGATCGACCGCATGGTGAACGAGGCCGAGCGGTATGCTGACGAGGATGAGCAGCAGCGCCAGCGCATCTCTGCACGCAACAGCCTAGAGGGCTACGTCTTCGGAGTCAAGCAGGCTGTTGAGCAGGCCAGTGCGGACAAGCTGAGCCAGAGCGACAAGTCGTCGGTGCTGGACAAGTGCAACGAGACAGTCAAGTGGCTGGACGCCAACACCACAGCCGACAAGGAGGAGTACGAGTACAAGTTAAAGGAGCTCACCCAGTTCTGCTCGCCCATCATGACTAAGATGCACCAACAGGGTGCAGGTCAGGCTAATCCTAACTGTGGCCAGCAGGCAGGTGGCTTCGGTGATGCCGGCTACAAAGGACCCACTGTGGAGGAAGTGGACTAAACAAATTCCTACAGCATAAGCAAACATAGCATAGTTTAGTCATATCCCTAGTGATCGTATCTTTATGTTCTTCAGACTGATTAGTATTTTTGGTTGATATCTGAGATTTTTTCCATACCAAACACCATAGAGAAGAACAAGTTGTTATACTATTCCTAAGCTATCAACAAATTATAGAATAAATTTATTTATTTCAAACTTAAAACTTATTGTCTTTTACCCTTTAAGTGAGGACTCCAAAATGCGTGAAATTACATAATGTGGTTTCTTAAAAAAGAGTTGTTTTTTCGACTATATCGAATTCATGTACATCAAGTTCTTGAATGCGGTTTCTATTGTATTTAAAGAAAAGTGTAAATAAATTGGTCCATCAATTTAAATAAAACTATTGGTTTTCAGAGCAAATTATTTTTATTTGTAATCATTTATTCCATGAATGAATACATTGGTTGTTTTAATTTGTCGTCGTGTTCGTTATTTCAAATTAATTTGTTTGTATTAAGTTTCATAAAAATAAATAGCTGTAAATATATGTTGTCCAAAATTTATTAGGTCCAAAATTAATTGAAAGTGTATGTTGATGTATTTTGCACAAATCAAGCAGCATATCAATAATTTCATATTATTTTTAAATACGCGCTCACACACTAAAATGATCGATTAATAGACGCACATAAGTTGGCAGTGCTTACTGCGAAAATAATGAACCTTTTTACCGGCCGGCATAACTACGAAATCAATGCTGCATTTCCTCGATTATGAATTTAAAAAAAAAACGTAAATTTTTAACTAATATAAAATAATCAAAAAAGACGGAAAAAAATTATTCTACTTATGACTTATATATACGTTTGCTTTATTCCTGTCGATAACAGCAATCGCCGCATACATATCGATAAGCTTAACACAGCCCTGTGGCGAAGAACGTCAAAATAAGGTAAAAGCAAAAAAAGACGCCGAAGCTGATTTTCATTTTCGGAGGGATTTCAGTAGCGTCCCTGCTAATAGCATTGTCGGAATAATTGATAGAAGAAAAAAAAAATTATTACAGGAAAAATAAAAAAATTTGAAGGCATTTTGTGTAATACAGTTGTGTGAAGCTATTGAATTTTAATAAAACTAGTACATCAATGTTTCGATAATCTGTGCAATTTAAGCATACAACACGAGAATGCGAAGATAAAAGAGAACTCATAAAAAGGCAGTAAAAAGCGAGAAAGCATAATCAAGATTTGCAAAGAGAGAGAAAGAGAGATTGGAAAAGAGTGTTTGAGAGTTCTGTACAATAAAAACAAACGCCAAGCAAGCACTAAGCTAAAATAATACGCGCGCGCTCTTCAGTGAATTAAAGGAATTTTAAATATGGAGGAGGTCGCAGTTGTGAAAAAACGTGGACGTCCGGCGAAGTCTGTCGTTGCACCAGCAGCGGGCAGTCCTACCGAAACACTTCCGACAATTCCCAAGAAACGTGGGCGTCCGCCCAAGAGCAAAGGACGCGGCAGGCCAGCTAAGGCGGCAGTCGTCGGGGCGGCCAGTGATAACGACGATGATGATACGAATGAAGCAAATGGTGAGCCACAGTTGGTCAGCAAGGGACGCGGTCGTCCGCGTAAAGTGCCACCACAGGAGAACAACAGTGGAAACGAGGATGAGGACGGCGACTCGTCTGTCGAGGACAAGGTAGTGAAGCAACAGAAAACACCGCAATCGGCCAAGCGTCGCAAGTTGGGACGACCACGCAAGCATCAGGCCAGCGATCAAGAGGGTATGTAAAATTATTTTTTAAATGGACCCGACAGCATTTATACCCTATAAATTTCCAACATACAATTCTGCGCATTTTTTATCTACCTACTATTGCATTCTCACATTTACACACAAAAATTTTATTCAAAAAAAAAAAAAAAACTTTATCTTGTCCTAATATTACGACACAATTTTTAGAAAATCGAAATCTTTGAATTTTTAATCATAAATATTCTTAAATTTTTTGACAGATAACGATGATGATGAGGAGGAGCCGCGGCCAGTGGGAAGACCAGCGACTGGCGCCGTCAATTTAAATATTGTGCGCACCGGGCGCGGTCCTGGTCGCCCCAAGAAAGGAGCTGTAAAGCGATCTTCGCCAACCGATTCAAATGGTGATGAGGGATCACAGACTGTACCCAAAAAACGAGGACGTCCGTCGATGAACAACAAGGCGGCTTCTGCTGTGCCATCGGGGAGACCGCGTGGACGCCCAAAAGTGAATAGCGGAAAGCCAACTGATGATGAGGAAGAAAAGCCGGAATCGGAAAATGAAGAGGAATCGACTGAGGCTGATGGCCAACTTGCAACACCGAAGAAACGCGGTCGTCCATCGTTGGCAAGCACCGCTAAGACTAGCGGATCGCCGTCAGGCAAGCCGCGTGGTCGACCTAAGCTTAATAAAGATGATAATGTCGATGACGAAGAATCATCTGAAAAGTCGCCGTCGCGCGGACGTAAGAACATTAAATCAGAAAACACCCCCGGGCGACTGGACGATACCTATGACAAGGACGACGACGGCCATAGCAGCGGTGCCGATGATCAATTGGAACAAACTCTTCAATTATCGAAATCCGGATCACCCGAAAACGGAGCCAATAAATCTGCCGCCGATGAAGACGGATCCTTGGAATGTGTATCCGATGAACCGTCTTGGACTGAAGCTGCAAATTCCCATTAAGTACAGAAACACACTTGAAATGAATAATGCCCCGTTGCTGAAACCTTAACAAGAGCAAAAACACAAAAAAAAGGTACAGGGAGCAGATAGAACCATTAGATCGTCTCGTAATCACACGGGGGCGATAACCAATAAAAATTACATCAACGGGATTTTAACTGAACGGTCGAACGTATTTTATCTATGTTATGGCCGAGTGCGTTGCAAAATATACATTTAACAAATATGAATATAGACAACATAAATGTAATTCCACAAACAACTTATGTTTTCATCTTATTCCATATTATTTCGTATATTCAGTAAAGCATCGTTTTATGTTCGCTTAATACATAAGAAATACACACATACATAAAAACAACAGAAAATTGCATTAATATATCATAATATTGTAAACAATTGCAATTTCATTTAGTTTTTTTCAAATAAAAGTAAAACTACATGTGAAGTACTGGAATTGCATATTTTATAGAAAATTATAAACGCGTGTGGAATGAAAGGGAATTTATTATGCAAGAAAGAGATTATTTTATTTTTTAAAATCTTCATGATTTTTGTGTACAAAATTCTTAAAGGTAATTATATGAATCGATAAGGTTTCATTTAGTGAACAAAATGCACGCAAAATATTTAAATTCAACTGTCATTTATTCACTGCATTTTGCATAAGCAAATAATTATAACATTTCCAATTGAGTATAACAGTGTAGCAAATAAGTTATCGGAAACTTAGGCTTCCGATATTTGTTTTCGGAGCACCACTGATGCTATGAAAAGAATTATCGTTCTAAGTCGATTTAGTTGATAGTCGATAGGAAATTATATTGTAGTCATTGTAAATCGTTTGTAAGAACAGCGTGTTTGTAATACATACATATGTACATTTTTTCAAATAAGCTAAGGTGAATAATATTAAATGCATATTTATTGTATTTAATTTTATAAAAAAGAATGGGCAAAGAAAGGGTACAAACGCACCGTATGCTGAACTTGAGCGCGTGCTTTATTAAATGCCATTTTTCTGTGCGTGAGACAATGTCAATTACTTTTTGTGTGTGCAAACTTGCAGGCAATCAAGATAATTTGGCATAAATCGTATAAGCCGACGGCTAAAAAATGCAAAATATTTTAATAAAAGTTGTGTACTTTATATACAGTATGAAGGCGGCAGTAGATATAAAAAACGCCGCTAACAAAAACAAAACAATACACAAGCAAACGGCGGCCAATGCGCTTTATGTACTAGTTTGAATGTCATGTGTGTGTGTGTGTATGTGTGTAGTTCATCATATTTGGAACGGACAAAATCGATTAAGATAAATGTTTGTCGAGTGAAAACATTATTTTGTGAAACAATTAAAATGGCAAAAGCATAACAAATGTAATTACATTACAGATATAACTCTGTATATGTGTATGCATGTGAGCGTGCGTGAGCACCTGTACAGTTTTTGTGTGTGTGTTTTGTTGTATTACTGTTGATTTATTGATCATATGAGTTTTTACTTAAATTTTCTGATTTTTACTGAATTTATTTTTGAAATAATTGCTATTTTAATTGATAAACGCTTCGGGATTTATTATATTTTTGTGTTAATTTAATGTGGCAACCCTGTCGGTGTTTTTTCACTTGCAGCCAAAAGCAGCTGTTTTCCCATGTTATTGTTGTTGTTACATATCTGCTATTTCTTATCGCAATTTGGTTGTACGTATGCGCGCTATCATTTACATTTGTGGTGTTCCTTTTACATTCAATAAGTTTGTTGACTTTTTCACTTTTAATTTTTGATTACATTATTTTGTTTATAAAATTTACAATGCATTTAAAAGTATTGATATTTTTCGATATCTTATTTGATACTTTCTGTCAATAAACTGTTAAACTCTGTTACCATTCTTTGCACGCAATTTTCACGTTTTCTAAAGTTGGTCACACCGTAAAGCGGCACATGCTCTTTCTCTCTCATGGTTCTCCTTCTCTCTGTTTTTCGCTCTGAGCGCAATCTCCTGCTGGTTTTTGTGTTTTCGACGCTGGCGCTGTGTATTGCATTCGCATTCGCTTTATTATCGTTCTCGCGACGACGACGAAGAATTCTTAGCCGTATTCTTCTTCATCCTGTGTAAATAATTGTAATTTAAATAATTTAAATTAAACACAAAACCACGAAAAACTAATCAGATAAGCAAGCTGAAGGCATTTCGCGCGTGTTTATCGAGTCATTAAGTGCATGTGTAAGTGCCAAAAAAATAAATAACTACATGAGAAAAATACAATTCTTTACATTTTAAATTTTTCATTTCGAGACACATTTGCTTGCGCTTGCCTGCCTCTTTTTACATTGTCATCGTCGTTTCCTTTTTGTACCGAATGCGGCGGCTGCAAAAATTGTTATATATACAAACACATACATACATATACATATACGTACTTGTATGTACTATATGTACTTGTGTGTGTATGTAAATCCAGACGAGCAGCGGCTGCCGTATACAAATACACGCATATTTCGAGACGCGCATTGCGGCTAGTATTTTCCTTGTGTTTGTGTTTTTTATATAAACATATATAAATAGTCGCAAAAATAAATTAAGTTTTTGTGGAAATGCTAGTCGCGTGCGTACTCGTTAGGTAAAAATCAATTAAACATTGCCTTTTATGTGCTGTGAGCGCCTCCCTTTTAGTTTTGCTTTAATTTTTAGCTGCCTGCAAAATGGTTTTTTTTCCGATTGGCTCGCAAAATAATGCCCTGAGCAGAGGAGCATATTTGTGCTTGTGTGCGTGAGCCTGCGTGCTGTTCTTGTGTGTATGAGTTTAGTGTTTCGTCGTCCATCCGTCCATTATCCGCCCGTGCCTTCTATCTTTTTCTTCCTTGTCAGCGGCAGCCATTTGCTTCTTCTTTACATTTGCACGGCAGTGTTTAATTTTTTTTTCTTTTTCGCTCATTCACTCTCTTGCTGCTGGGCGCGCTCTCTCATCGCCGCGGCACATTGTGTGCCTCGTACACATTTGTACTCAAGAATTTTCCCAATAAGATTGACAAAATCATCATTGCCGACGCACAAATAAACAATCTCTGCGCCATGTCGACTTCAAAATTATGATAATTGTGCAGTTCAATTATTATTTTATTTAATCGAAATCGAAATTGTTTTTGTTCTGTCTAGTTTACTATTTATGGTCTGTGCCACACCCCCTTTCGGTTGCGCTGCGCATCGCGCGCTGTTGAGGCTCTTTTTTTATGCTGTTTATTCTCGTGTGCTTTTGTTTTTCACATGTCTCTTTTTGGCGTTTATCTTTATGTTTGTTTTTGTACTGAGTGCGTACGATTGTGTCTGTGTATATACGAGTACATGTGCGTGCTCGTTTGTATGTATGCGTGGCCCCCGCTAGGCGCTGTGGTTTCGCACGCTGCACTTGTCTTTCGCCTCGGCTTGGGACGCTTTCAGAGTTATGAATGATAAGGGGATAGGTGGGAAGCGGCTCTGGGGTGTCTCTGTGTATGAGTGCGTGCAAGCTGTCGTTGGGGTTGCCTGCTTGCGCTGACGCGCATATTAACAAAACCAGGGAAGGAGACGATGGACGATTGCTTACATATTTTGTAACTTAACCTCAAAACTTGCCATTGCCGCTGTCGCCGGCAGCTGCTGTTCACTTTGCTTGCGTTTTGCTGCTGTTTCTGGTCTCTTTGTATATGTTAATTTATATGTTTTTCGTTCGTTTAGCTTCCCATTGCTCTGTTCCTTCTTGTTGTTTTCCACAGCGTTGCTAGAGTCTCTCATCGGCTGCTGTCGTTTTCTTTTCGTAATTTTCGCGAGTGATTCAGCGCGTAGTCTTCGCTGTCGCGACGTAGTCTCTGTCGTAGTCGTCGCGTTGTTCTCTGCAACTGCTACCGATTTAGCTTCTTCTTCTTGCACGTTTTCTGCTTTGTTATTGTTTTCGCAATTGAGAGAGTCAGAGAGCATTCCGCTTGCCGCATTTATAATTTTAAGCTTTTACTAAACATATTCTGGTTATCTGTCTGCTTCTTGTGTGTTATCTTGGGTTTTCTACCATGACCAGCTCAAAGTTGGCACAGTGGCCGCAATACTATGAAAAATAAGTTGAAATAATGCTGCATGTTGCCTCATATTGAATTTTAAAATTATTGAAAAACAGAAAATAAAAACTACTAGTAAAACTACGAAAAAATTCAACTAATTTCAATTTTCTCTTTTATCTTTACAGTTTGTGTATATTTTCATCATTAAAACGTCGTGTAAATTAAAATCATCCTAATTATAATTCAAAACAACAACCCCCAACAACTGCAAATATAACAAAAAACAAATAATTAAATCTCAACCAATTTCAATTGATCTGTATAAAAAAAAAATAAATATTTAATAAACCGATTCTCATACGTAATAATTCTGTGCATTGCAAAAAGTTTTATTTGTTTGGTTTAACTGTGTAAAGTATTATTCATAATTTGTGTTAAATAGTGTAAATTTTTGTACAAAAAAAGA
Source organism: Zaprionus inermis (assembly GCA_018151445.1). Lineage (NCBI taxonomy): Eukaryota > Metazoa > Arthropoda > Insecta > Diptera > Drosophilidae > Zaprionus > Zaprionus inermis. The sequence goes on along the minus strand of JAECXD010001328.1, from coordinate 1,236,881 downwards.
AGATAAAAATAAACCAAACAAAATATGCAAACATGCGGCAATTTTTTTTGAATGTATGAAAATTTAAAACAAGAAGATAATAACAACACATGTAATTTAGTCGTTGTTGAATTAAAATTTAATATTAAGAAAGAGCAAAGTGTGGTTTCTATGCATGTTTAAAACACCAATAGCAACAATAACAACAACAGTAAGTGAAAATTGTGTACGATAATCGAAATAAATAATACCGAATACCACTGTGCACGCGGCGTGGTTTGCGAATTTGTTTTTAAATCAGTTGTAACGCGAGGCGCGACAAAAACCGTAACGTAACACGTAACACGTAGCGTCATCGTCTCGTCCGTCGCCAGTTACTTTTTAACTTGTCTTCTCTGTGGCCGTTGAGAGTTGAAATTTTGCACTCGTGTGTGTGTGTGTGTTCGTGTTTTCTTTCTTCTGCCACATTTGTTTTATCAATTGTTTCGCAATACGCACCAATCAGACAGCTGTTTTAGCAAAAGGCCGCCAAAATTGAGCTGTTAAGCGCACCCACGATCTCCATATCGACGGTAGCGCCACCGACGTCGCCATCGCCGCAACCGCATCACCTTCAGCACCAGCAGCAGCATCATCAGCAGCAGCAACAACACCACCAACAGGCACCGTATCCACATCAACAACATTACGGTCCTCCGCAGTTGCCGCCGCCACCCTCGCCATATTTTCAGCATCTACAACAACAACAACAACAGCAGCAGCAGCAACAACAACAGTTACAACACATGAAGTTTCTGGGCGGCTCTGATGATCGCAATGGACGCGGTGGCGTCGGCGTCGATGGCAGCAGCGCTGTTGTTTCGCGTGGCGGCAACAGTGTCGTCGCCTCAGCGCAGGATGTCGATGCAGCAAGTGCTGCGGCAGCCGCTGCTGCCGTCGGCTATGTACTGCAGCAACGTCCATCACCAGGTAGCGCTGGCATCGGTCCGGTCGGTTCCAATTTGCATGATGCTGCTGCTGCCGAATATGCAGCGCATTTTGCCCAAAAGCAGCAGCAAACGCGCTGGGCATGCGGCGACGAGCATGGAATAGATGTAAGTATTACTCTCTTGCAAACTCACGCTCACTCTCTCGCGCTCGTGCACACGCACACACACACAGACACACATGAACATCTAGTTTTGGCAGTGCGCCAAATACACTTCCAATCTCATGACTGTCAAACTGTAGCGACGGGAGGCGTGCGACGAAAGGGGAGGTCTGCGGCAGGGGATGCTTTTAGCTTTTCTCCTAATATGTTTTCATGGGATTGTCAGGGTTGCGTAGTATGACGGCTTATCGATAAATTTAGATATATATTCCATAGGAATATATATTTATGTTTGGGTTATTCGTAACACTTGTATTAGAGCTGAAAGAAAAAACAATAAAACATTCATGTGCCAATGCAAATATTATGAATATATAATGATCAATCCAGGCATTTAATTATGAAAAATTAAATCTTCCTAGGTAATCTGATAATTTTTGACGACTTTATAGATGTTTGACACTATATATGGCATTTAAGAAAGAAAATGCAGTTGTGGATGTTGGTAGGCGCATAGGGATCTTGCAAGGAAACGGGTCATTTCTTTATTATACGAGCTGTATTTTCTCACAGTCTTTTTGTAAAGGTTACAATAACAACTCTTATATAAAAATAACCTTTTTAATTATACTCTAGTTTGCGCTGTTTTTAAGTATTTCGCTTTTCTTCACCTTGCTTTTTGTAGAATCCTGATAAATGGAAATACAATCCGCCAATGAATCCAGCGAATGCGGCACCCGGAGCACCGCCCGGCAATGGTAGCAGCGGTGGACCCGGCGCCATTGGAACCATCGGCATGGGAGTTGGCAGCGGTGGCTTGGGCGGTATGGGAAATGTTGGTACGGCAAGTGGCACAAATGGATTATATCCGCCAATGATATCGGCAGCGGCAGTTGCCATGCAACAGGCTGCTGTGGCCAAGCACAATCACATGATGTCACAGGCGGCAGCAGCTGTAGCGGCACAACAGCAGCAACAACAACAACATCAGCAGCAGCATCCTCAACAGCAGCAGCAACAACAACAACAGAATGCTCAAGGACCGCCACATCATCTAATGGGAGGTGGCGGCAATGGACTAGGCAATGGCAATGGCTTGGGCGGAATAGGTCAACCACATCATCCTAGCCAGCAGCAGCAGCAACACCAACAGCAGCAGCATCATGCCCAGCAACAACAACAGCAGCAGCAAGGCCAGCAACAAGGTCAACAGCAGCAGCAGCAACAACAACAGCAGACACATCCCGGTCAGCATCAATACAATTCGAATCTATTGAGCCATGTGATGAACAATCAAGTGGCCGCTGCTGTTGCTGCCGGCGCTGCATTGGGTCATATGCCGCCTTATGCCCAATCATCGGCAGTGGCAACGAACAGCATGTACGATCATCATGCAGCCGGTGCTGCTGCTGCTGCAGCATTGCATCCGGGCATGAATGGCGGCATGCCCAAGCCGCCGCCACCACCATTGGGACCACCGGGTGGACCACAGGATTATGTCTATATGGGCGGTCAGCCGCATGCTGCAGCCGCCGCAGCCGCTGCCGCTGCAGCCATGGGCGCCGCTCTGATGCCGCCCCAGAATCAATATCTGAACAATTCAGCAGCCTCCGCCGCTAGTCGAAATGCAGCGGTAAGTAGATGAATAATCAATTAGCTAAATATCTGCACCATTCCCTCGATCGCGATAGACAGCATTTTGTAATAGATTAATCGATGTTATTGTTGATTGATGACGTTAGTAATCGCGTGGGCAAGTGAACGATGGGTATTGTGACTGATTATGAAAAAAATGTATTAGATTTGGAGACTTATTTTATTATCTACAATTTTATAGTTAATGAGAAATCAATAATATTCGATTACAAATATTATCTCAGCAACAAGATGTGCGGAAGGTATTCGATTTTTAACTTGAAATCAGAATTCTAAAAATAGCTCGCTTTTTTTTTTCTTGGATATTTGCTTGATAAAAATTCCTTCGTGCGCCCATAACATACTCGAAAGCTCTATAGATAATCTCAAATAAAATGTATTCGTTATCATTCGACGAACCATCGCGATTTCCCTGTAATTCATGCTTACATTAACATTTGTTTTTGTTGACATTGTCTCTCGGGTTCCATTCGTGTTAATGTACAATTTATGTATACAAAACTCTATATTGATATTAATAGGGTTTTGGATTGATTTATAGGTAGCTTCGGAAATGAATAAACCCCATGGTATTATAAAGCATTTTCAACTAGGCATATTTGATTTGTGAATATTACCACACTATCATTGTTTGTGAATGTCTGCAAAACTTCTTTAATTTTATATCGACCCTTAAAAAGCTTCTAGAGTTTGTTTTTATGTTAGTTTTAGTTTAGTTTTTCTTTTTCAATTTTTTTTGCATCGTATCGTTAACAGTGCTTGAAACTTTTTGGTTAATCAATAATTTGGCGTGTTTTTTATAGTTGTTGTTGGGTTTTATGGCGCGTTATATAATTGGCTTCGTCCATGTACGCGTGTGTGTGTGTGTACGTACCCCAGTCCCCACGTAACCTCAACATGAAACTTTTCGCTGTAAATTGCAAAGTTTTTTTTTTGTGTTTTTTGTTTTCGCTTTCGTTTTGTTTTATTTCTCAATTCTCATTTTATTTTCGCCTCTGCGCCCTTTCAAGTTTTTTCCTCATAGGCCTCGTAAAATTGATGTTTGCTGTATGTACATCTCGTTTTTCTCCATTTTCCTTCATATACACATGAAATTGATGTGTGAAATACAACATCGATAATAAATTTCGCTTTCTTTTTGTTTTGTTTGTTTTGCTGCCGCGTATGAAATGTTTTTCACATTTTCAAATTCGAGTTTATTATTACCTTCCTTTTCATTTACTACACAACGCTCTCCACACAGGCGCGCGTCAGTCAGGATCATTTGCAACTTTTATGAGGGAGGGAAAACCTGGTTAGGTTATTGATGAAAACTCGCAAAATGAACGCTTCACTGAATAGCATTTTATAATGTTTTTAGGAAACCCCCTAACGAGTAGGTTAATTTGGGTTCTGTCCAAGCTTTGGGTTATAACCTTTTTATCTAAATTGTGAACTTTTCTTTTAGGGTACATGTTCTTGTCCTCAATTTTATAAGTTCTAAAATACTACTATATTACGCACTGATCTGTCTACGTGATGCTCTCGGAAAAATGTTGGGATGGGGAGCAGCACGTCTTAGTTACTACCTCACACTTCTTAAGCAAGCTTGTGTTTGTTCTGCAAAAAGTGCATTCCGGTTACAATTTTCTGCCTTATAAGTACACTCACTCAAACACTCACACAAACACACATGAACGCTAGACCCTAAGCGGGGCTGTTGCATGTGAATGCATTCATACTTAGTACCCAGAAAACATTCGCGTTTATAAATAAAAGAATTTAATACTTGACTTTGGACTTAATGAGATCTTTTCAACCATGCTCAGTTCTGTAATTTTTCATTTTTCCTGTTTTTGTTGTTGTTTTGCGTTTCAGTCGGTGAGCTATTTTAATTAAGGAATTTTGCTAGTCGTTGAGGTTTGCTTGGTGTACATCGCACGAGCGGGTACCCAAAGGAAGCAACGAATTAAATTCACAGATTTTCATTTCTAATTTAGATAATATCATACATATTTGTAGCCAAATTAAGATCGATTATTACTCGATAACTAAAGATAGAATTACTTGATCGCAAAACAAAAGAAAAATAAATTATGCTTATATTAAGTTAAGTTTGCGCGTAAGAGTATGCAGTAGTCACCCTCACTCTGTTAGTTTACTCACTCATTGCGTTCTGTTTTTCAATTTTGTGTCCCTTTTGCTCGTTATTATTCACCCCCTCCGTTTCTCCTATTGTGCTTTGTATATATTTTTTTTCGCAACAACTTCCTTTGCGCTATTTCGCAATCTCGTTGGCGCTGCAGAGCGAATGCAATACAAAACAAATTTATTGCAATTATGTCAGGACGACAACAGCAACAGCAGAGCCACAGAGAGGCAGGCACAGGGAGAGAGAGAGAGAGAGAGAGAGAGAGCGAGCGTCTGCGACGGAGAGCATGCGAGCATAAAGCAGATCAAAATTTGTGTGTGTGTGTGTGTGTGTGCACTCGCGCTGCTTTAGCCAGAGCTTTTGTTTTGCTAGCGCGCTGCTACTCCACTTTTTAGCGCATTGGCTTTGTGTGCTCTGCTCCTTCTAATGTGTGTGTGTGTGTTTGTTCGATGTGTGCGGGGGCTGAGGCAACAGACAGCCAACATTTTCCATCTTTCCAACACCATGAATGTCTGTGCCGCCTGCCTGCTTGTCTCTTCTTTCTTCCGACGCTAGCATGCTGCTTTACTCCCTTTTACCCTCACTGCGCTCTCTCTGCATCTCTTCGCGCTCTACGTGCGTTTTCTCTCGCTTGCTATTGTTTTTGTTGTTGTTGCTGTTGATGTCGTAGGTCATTGATTTGCGCTTAACTGCGGCGCTGCGGCGGTCCCCGGCAGATGTGCCCGCCTCAATCATGGGCGCCCCCTCGTACACCCCACAACCCTCCGTCTCTCTCTCTCTCTCAGGCAGCGTTGTCTGTGCAGCGCTTTGTTTCAGTTTCTTCTTTTCATTTTTCGTACAGGTTTCTTTTGTTGTTGTTTTTGTTGCTGCTGGGACTGTGTATCGTTGCATGTGGCGCATTTGCTCTGTTTCCATGTTCTCTCTACTCTGAAATTGTGTTCTTATTACTTTTTGTATGCGCTACTTCTTGCATGGAGCTTGCTTTGCTGTCGCTGCCGCTGTCGCAGTTGCTCTGTGGCTGTGGCTCTCGCTGCGTCTGCCGCTTCGCTGCTTCTGTTGTTTGCTGTTATTGTAATCGTCGCTGCGTTTGTGTGTGCGTGCGTTTTTGCACGCCATGCGTTCTTCTTCTTTTGCTTTGTTGTTGCGGCTGCTGCTGCCGCTGCTTCTGGTTCTTTTTGCGTATGCTGTAATGATTTCGAATGTGTGTCTGTGTGGTGTCTGGTTTTGAGCGCAGCTTTTATTTTAATTCCATTGTTGCCTACTGCGTTTTGCAGGGCTAATGAACGAGGAGAGGGAGAGTGGAGGAAGTGGGGTCACAGCGGCAGAGGCAGCGGTTGCCGATTTGGGGCGTCTTTAGAAGCTTTTTGAGCCACCGCGAAAACTTTTGTATTGTACTGTGTAATTGAGATGTGAGTGCAGCTTGTGTACATGAGTGTGTGTTGGTGTTTGGGCGTGTGTATGGAAAGTCAACCCTGATTGTGAATTTAACCCAGTTTTTTAAGGAGACAAGCTTTAATAAACGTTTTGAGTGGAACTTTTAATTGATTTTACATGTTTCAAGTTTCCATTAAAATTGCTGGATTTAGTTCAATTACTGCTTTATCTTTCGTATTGGGAACAGGTTTAAAAAAATAAAAATACGGTAACACTTGCTGTAATATGTAAAACATATGTTTCCCTTTCAAGATTTTTTAAGAGCACATGTTGTTTTATATTGGGAAAAACAAGGAAATTTACATATTTTAGTTTTTTTTCTCTAACAAATTTTATTTTTATAGCTGGAGTTCTTTTAATTCCTAGGGGCTTAGAAAATTTTTAGTGCACTTGGCTTGTGCAACACATTCCCAAAAGCGCTTCGTTTTATAATCTCTCTCTTTCGCTCTCTCTTTCTCACCCTATCATGTTGAACACTTGTTTAGTTGGAAATTATCATGATTAGACATGTTAACTTTATCACTTTTGGACTTGAGTCAAACTCAATTAGCTATTGTTGTAATTGCTCTTCATTGTTGCCCCCAGACACCTAGCCCCGCCTTCTCCTTTTCCTCCTTTATACTGGTCTCTAATTTCACACACTGCACGCTGTTCTTCTGCATCGTGCTCTCCCACCCTCCCAATCTCTTTCTTTGCGTTTGTGCGCGTTTCGCTTCTAATTGAACAAGCGTCGCAGTCGCAGTTGCAGTCAACGTTGCCGTTTTCTTTTGCTTCGCCGCTTTGTGCCGTTTGCCAATTAGCGAAAATGTTTGCTTGTTCCCTGCAATTTTCCAAACAACAGCACGAGACCCAAAGAATACGAAACGCTGCTCATGACGATGCCTGGCATGATGATGATGATGATGATGTTACGCTTAATACGTTGTTGCTGTTGTTCGCTACTGCTGCTGAACAAGCGTGTGAAGCTCGCGGCCGGCAGCGACGTCAACGTTATGTTGATTGATTTGCATTGCCGGCAAGACCTGGTTTAGTTACTCTCTTCAAACGCCCACTTGCTCTCTCTCACTGGCTCTCTTTTTCTAGTCTGCGCTTTTGTAACCTCTGCCTATGCTGGTGTAATACAAGAGTGTGCATGCGTGCTCATTCTTGGCATTTGTGCCTGTCTATACCGAATTGTCAATGATGCGCATTAATTAATTAAAAATTAAATGACAAATGAATTTGTCATTAGCTTACTGACAAGTCGAATGATTTTAATTGCCTTCTACTGTTTACAATACCCTCGAAAATGTATAGCGTATTAGTTGGGGCATATCGTGTAGTAAATAAATTAAAATTCAAATAATATTTAATGTCTGTTTACATTTTCTTGCCCGCACTCTGTAAATAACAAAAACAGCTGCTAAAAAGACAGATTTGACTGTGAATTCAAGCTGTAAATCATGATCACAAGGGGCGCAAAAAAGAAACAACAACAAACATCACAGTTGTGAGAAGTGTGCGCTGCCCATACACACACACATAGCGAAAGCATCGTCACTTAAGCTGCGCTCAATAGTGAGGTCTCTCTCAAATTACGTAAAAGTATGCCAATTGAAGCTTATACTCACACGCATACTCTCAGTCAGATATAGAATACAATAAAGCGGCTTGCACACGTGTATGTGCGCGAGAGAGCGATTGTGTGAGAGGGGGCTGTGTGTGCAGCCGGCTTGAAACATAGGGTCTCCCCTCTCATTAGCGTCGTCGGCGACGCTAGCAGCATAAATTGTTTCTGATTATGTATGTAAATACGTTTGAATGTGTGTGTGTGTTTGTCTGTTATGTATTATCGTTTGCGAGTCGCGCGAGCAACAGCTGCGAGCCGCCACTTCTCTCTCTTTTATTTTGTGTTCGGTTTTACTCTTTCTCTCGCTGTTTGCGATTTGTTGAGTTTTCGCTTTTGCCGCCAGACCAGCAGCAGCCGCGTAGAATTTTTAGTTTGGCCGCAACAGTTGACTCGTCTGCATGGTGTATGATTATTGCCAGGCCTCCGTCCATCCGTCCGTCTTGTGTGTGTGGAGCGATCGTTAAGCACGTTTTTTTAATGTGCATGTGTGTGTACTATATTCGTGCATATGTATGTACATACAAACGTGTGCCGTGTATGTATTTAAATACCGGTAGTGGGGCTAAAAGAGTGCAAACAATCAAATTGCCTTAAGCTGTAAATAGTCACTGTGTTTTACATGTTTGCGCGTCTGTGTAAATGTATGTACATAAAATTACTAAATTAAGTGCAGTGTTGTGAAAAAACACATCTGATGCTAGTTTTTAATTAAAGATGTTGAAAAGCTAAAAATCAATATCGAAATTCATATATAAATCATAAGTATTAAATTTAGCCGCAACAACAAAAAAAGAAGAATATTCTGTGTAACGTGTTCGTCGTGAGTGCGTGTGTGTGTGTTCGTTCTTTTGCCTTCCATTTCCAACTTGACTCTCGCGGACTCTCAACAGTTGTCGTGACACTCTCGCTCTCTGGATCGTCGTTCGTCGTTTGTTGTTGTTGCTGACCAGCCTACTCATGATGAAACTACTGCACGACTTCATGTTGGATGCGCGAACTGCCGAGGATGTTGCACTCACACAGGAAATGGTAAAGCAATGCGACTACCTTTGCCTCGGCTTACTCTCTCTCTTTATCTCGTAGCTCTTGCTCTCGCAAACATTTGCTCCTCTTCTTTGGCTTGGTGTACTTTTTTGCGCTTAGTTGGGCAGGTCGTTGCGTGTCTCCTTTGATAGATTGAAACATGTGTATGCGCATTTTGTTGCTGTATTGAGTTGGAGTAAATGATGAATTGCCGTGGCAGTGCACGGTGGGCTGAGTTCTAAGTAATATGTAAAGTTTAAATATTTATTTTGTACAATATAAATTAAAATAATGTACATACAAAAATAATGCATTTGTTTAACGAATTCTTGACCACTGTGCAACGCCTTTGCAGACTTGTCATCGCGTTTTTGGTGTTTCTATCCATGTCTATGCCTAATTATGTACTCACTCTTTCATAATTGCTTCTGGTCGTTCGTTCATTCCAGTTTCAATCTCTGCCGCACCTGTTCAGAAGTTTGTTTTAAGTGTATTTATGGCATCGATTGGCTTAACTGTTATGGCAATTCGACTGGAATTCACGTAATTCATCAAAATTTTCTACCACTTTTCTCACCTACTTGTGCAGATAGTTAAATAGTTTGCTCAAACAAAAGTTTTGCCATAAATAAATTCATTTTCATGCTTTTAAGGATATGTCAAATGATTTGGGTTTAAATGTTTTCATTCTATTAACTCGAAATATATCAAAAACTCGACTTGCTTGTTATACCCTGACATAGAAATGGCATAATAATCGCTTTGTGAAATATGACTAAATAAATGTTTTTATGTGACAATCTGGTATAAATTTAATAAGAATAATAGCTGTACTCTTTAAAATAAATATGATTTAATTGGCAACTTGGTGAGTGCATTTAAATCTCGGCGTTCTCGGATTTCTTTCTTTTTGTTTTTCCTAGTTGCTTTGCTATTCAAACAAATTGGTCAAACTAATTTGTCACTGTCATTTAACTTGAGCTCGAAGCTCGTTAATTTTTTTCATTCCGTTAGATTTTGTCGACTGTGCGATGACGTTAGTAGATCTTATAAATTGATTAGGCCGAATAACTGAGTGGCTATTCGACCATTTATATTTTTTATTAGTTATTAGGGCGGGTTAACTCAGAGATAAAATAAGAGAAAAAGATATAAAACATTTTCGTTAATGGTTCACACAAAATACAGTAAAGTTTTCATTTTATATTTTTTCTTTTTTATGGGGGTGGTGTTGCAATTAGATAATAACACAAGAGCTTAAAAAAAGCGCAAGCTAAGCCCCCGACTATGACCCTAACCACAGTGCTGGCAAAGCCGAAGCCCTGCTGTGGTTTCAGTTCTTTTTCTCTTTCACTCGTTCACTCTCTCTCTGTGTATCTCAGAGCTGTGCCTCGTAGATAAAAACGCTTTGCGGTTCCTCTGCCCAGGCAATTGTTTTTATGCATTTCACGTATTTTAACCCTAGCCGAAAAAAAAAAAACAAAAACAAAATAAATAGTAGAACTTGATGGGGGCACCATTGAAAAGTGCGAGAGTGAGGAAGATAGGTATAGACAGGGTTGCTCCATTCATTGTACATGAATTCTATGCTGTTTGTGCCTTTGCCTGGCACATTTCTGCCCCCTTTTCCGTACCGGTTTCTCTTTCCTTTATTTTTTTCGTTTTTAAAGGAATTTACATGAAAATATATATTTTCCGGTTTCAATTATATGCAATGTGCAGAACAACACATATATATCCATTGTTTGTTAGACCGTATGTCTATGTATCTCTGTGTGTTCTCCCCCTTGCTCAGTCTAGTCTATTTCACGGTTGATTACATTGTCGTTGTCATCGTCGTCGTTTTGACTCGTTGCCTGATTAGTTGTATGCACCCGAATGGGCGTGGCTTTTAGGCAATTATAATGAAAAAGAAGCACAAACCATTCTCGATCATTTGAGATATATGGCCAATCAAATTGTTATAACAAATAAGATCAAAAGCATCAACTATGATCTATGATAATATTTATTCATATTTCAAAAAGTTTATATTTCCATGACTTGCGCAAGACTAAGTTCATTTTCTGTTTTTAAATTCCATAGAAATCTCTGAAAAATCTATAAATATATCAGTTTGTCTTTAATTGTTAAAGTCATTTCAATTCTCCTTTAACTTGATGGACTGCAATGTTTTCCAGTTCGATCAAGAGAACTTTATCATTTGACTTATGACTATCAGAACAGCGTGCAGGCAAATTATGGAAATATATGGGTAGGCGAAGTGAAGGGGTGACATTGACAAGGTAAACACCTTGACGAAACTGGTTGATTAAGTGTTCAGGATGGACACTGCAGGATAGCAGGACAGAAAGACAGCTGGATAGGCAGGTTGTCAAGGGAGGAGCGGAAATGTTTGCTGCATGGTCGGACAAGAACTACAGCACACTGCAAAGGCAACAAAACAGAGAACAGGGCAACAAAGGGAGTATAAATTGAGAGAATGAGGACGACAGCTAAAGTCAATGAGGAGGCAGCAGCAGCAGAAGACAGCGGAAGAGCTGCCAGTTAACTTGTGGGCGGGGTGAAAGGAGAAGGCGTTGAGCAAATCCAATAAACACCACAACAAAATTGCAAATGTTACCTTTCTCTCTCTCTCACTTCTAACTCCCTCTATTTCACTCGTCACTGTTTGTGTTATGTATGTTGTCACGTGCCTGAGTTTAACATCAGAACTTTTGCGGTATTGTAACGTTGTAATTTTCTCTAGTTCTATAGTTGTTTAGGCCAACGGAAAATTGCTTCTAACTTTCTTACAGTTCCAACTTGTCAAGTATTTCGAAATTGCTGTTTAAGTAATTTCGATTGAAAGAATTTTCCAGCAATTGATTGCTGCCTTTCAACCACTTTGAGCTTAACTAGCAATTCGTAAATGTTTTTTAAGTCTTCTTAAAGTGTTGCCAACTTAAGCTTGTATTGACAAATTACATGCTTTTAATCTGAAAGTATGTAGAAAAACGTTAAGTAACTTCACTGTAAATCAAAATTATTTCACAAAGAGAACAACAAAATATTTGCATATTAAATGCATGCCATACAAATCTTTAGAGAAAAATGTTTATTCATCATACATAAAACTCTTCTATCGCATTTTGTATTTTCCGTCCCCTTCCCATTTCTGCTTTAAAAAAGCTGTGCATGCAAACGTCATATTGCATATTTCGTGTAGCTCCCTCTATTCACCCCACCCCTGCCGCCAAGCAAGGAGTAAAAAAACTGGGTGGAACTTTTAGGGGGCGGCGGTATGAGACGGCACCGCGTTTCAACCCAAATAAATATGCAAAATGCGCGCGGCATCGATTGAAAAGCGCAATAAACGCATTTATCAGCATTTACTTTTCTTGTCTCTTTCGTTTTGCTCAATCGATAGGAGGACGGGAAGGTTAGGAACGAGGCAAAGTTGGCACACTGTGCAGGGAACAATGGCAAATTGCGAAATGTGACAGATGTTTCAAGTAGCGGTTAAATACCTGAAAAGTAACAATTTTCTGAACTGAAAGTGTTGCCAAATATCGATAACAGTGTTGTCAAATGGCCAGCAGAGAGAAAGAGCGAGAAAGAAACTGGAATAACTAAGATAACTAATAATCTAGTATATTATGTATAATGAATACTATTTGTCAATGTTTTATATCTCAGGCCATATATTTTCATTTTTAACAAGATTTCCAACATCACTCATCATATTTGATAAATTTGATTTGTGCATGTTTCACAAATAAATGAAAATCTTGTTATTGTTGCCGTTGCAAGCAGGAAGCAAGCATTGAACATTATCATGATTATGACATGACATGCCACGCCCACACATGCACATACTCCTGGTGCTTCCGGGCAAAACTGTTGGACTGCTGTCAGACATAAGGACATAAGGAGAGGGCATGGTGCTCTCCCTCTCTCTCTTTTTCTCTGACTGTTTCCTGTTAGGTGGCAAAAGGAATTTCCATTGCTCTTGTTGTTTGCTTCGCTTTATTGCTTTAGTTTTCATTTTTGTTTTTTTTTTGTTATTCTACATTTGCTTTGCCACCTTTCGTATGACACGCAAAAGGTCTTTGCACTTGATGACGACGCCGAAAGGTGGCAAAAGTGCTCAACCTAACGAACTCGTACCGAAAAACTCTTTGAAGGCCCCTCCAGGCGATGAATATAAAGAAGGAGAAGGAGAACATGGAAATGAAGCAGAAAAAGAGTCTTAAACACACACAGCGAGCCTGAGTTGTTGTTGTTTATGTTTGTTGTTGCCAAGAGATAATTAAGCCATATTTTCGTGCACATTGCAAAATTGTTTCTACACAATTTTTTTTACATTTGGTTATTTATATGGTAAAGTTATAATTAAGGCGGTAATTTATATAATTTGCGTTTTGTTTTGCCTTGTAGTTACTGTGTAGAGTAATAAGGAGCTGTAAAGTGAGTGGTACCCAATGAATTGAGTTGTGTACAGGGTATATTGCAGTGATGGGTTTGTACATTGTGTGATATATGGCTATGTTTACCTTGTAGATTCTCTAAAACTCAAACTGCTGCATTGAGCCAAGTACAGGGTATATTCTAGTTGTTTTCTATGTGATTTAAGATTTGTTTTACCTTGTAGATACCCATGAAAAGTTTAGGAAACAGAAGATAGTGAAAGTCTATGAATTCAGTTACAAGGTGTATTTTAATTCTGTTTAAATATTTCAGCTTACACATAAGAAATCAATACATGGGCCTCAAGTACTGAATAGTTTCCCCACTTTCCGCCATCTTTGAAATTTTGCTATTAAATATTTATAGGGTATACTGTAGCTTACCCATTGTTTGTACCACACACACTCGTCACTCACAATTCAAAGTCAACCACTTTGCGTGCTCAAAATATGGCCACATTTTAATGTTGTTTTATGTACAGACCAATTTTTGTTGCTTATGTTTTTATTGTTTTACTATTTTTTTTGGCCACGATTTGTGTCAAGTGCATTGTTCAAATTGTTGCTGGACATTGGTTGATAATGTTTGTATGCCGACACCTCTTCAAATTCTTAATTTTTATTGTAATTATTTCAAATAGATTGCCCGCCATGTCTAACCAGTTAAAGTTGATAATTATGTTTAAACAAATAAACTCCTTAATTCATTTGTAATCCCATAAGTTTATCTATCGCATTCTCCTCTAAGTTGACAAAGAGAGGGTTCTCTCTTTATACAGATTTTCTGCATATTTTACCTCAAATATGCCACCCCTTTGTTGTCAGCTCTTTCACTCTTGCACACACGCGCTTTCTCTCTTGTTCTCTGTGTGACTTGTCTGTTTTGTGCTCTCTTGCGCTCTCTTTAGCTCATTCCTTTTGCTATGTTTTTCTTCTTTTTTTTATTCGCTTTGTTTGTGCGCCTCGCTTCGTTCGTTGTGCTTGCTTTGTCCGCGTTCTTTTTGCTTTTTTGTTGTTGGTTTTTATTTAATTTCTTGCCTACTCTTACGCATGTTTTTCGGGCCGGTTATTCGTTACACTCTTACTCTCCAACTGGCTCTCACTTCCACTCTCCCTATCTCTCTCGCTCTCTATTGCTCATTCTGTGTGTTGTTTTTGTTGTCTCTTCGCAGTCAAGGACAAGTTAATGAACGATTTGGTTTTTTTTTTTTGTAATTCATTTTTCTTCACATTTTTGTTGTTGGTTGTTGCGTGTGAGATGGAGGAGGGCAGGGGTGTCCCAGGTGCCCAGGTTTTGGGCGCTTAGAACAAACAGTTTTCTGATTTTTCAACACATTTTTTGACTCATATCGTTGTCTTCGCGCTCTTTTAATTTTCTTTTCTTTTGCTTCCTTTTCGGCTCTGTTTTGTTTTTGTTGTTGTTGCGGCTTATTCACTAAAAATTAATGCAAATTATTTTAATTACACTTTTGTCTGTTGAATGGAGGCGTAAAAAAATGCCAAAGCAGCGAAAACGTTTATATACTCTCTAGTTTACTTCCTATTTTTGTTAATTGGGTATTTATTTTGTGACTTGAAAGCTTTATTAGTCTTCAGAGAATGTAAGAAAATGATTCTATAGATTATCTCACAATAGAAACATAATATACCTACTTAATTGATTTTTAATAATTTATAAAATAGGTATATTTTAGTCGTTGCCGTTTTTCTTACTGCTTACTGTATTTTGTGTTGGTTAATAATTTATTTCTTTTATTTTTTGCTGTCCACTGCAGTTAGCTTGTTCTACTTTTCCTCTCCCTCTCTTCTCCTCTCTCTTGGGCTTATTTCCTGTCTTTCAATTTCTTTTATTGATTCTGTTTAGTTAATAATTTAATTGTAGTCTTTTTAGTTGGCCAATTTCATTCAGTTTTTTGCCAGTTTTTTAGTCTCTGCGTAGGTTAACCCACATAACGTATACGCCCAGTAGGCATTTTTTTTTTTTAAAGTTTCTTTGTACACTGTTTTTTTTTGCTGTGTTGCATCAGGGACTAGTTATAATTGTGGTTGTTGTTTTTAACACTTTGTAGGTATTTGTTTTAGCTCTGTTGTTGTTGTAGCTTTGTTATTGTTCGTTTGTTCTGTGTGACGGGCCCAGTTGAAAAACAATTTTTGTTGTTGACTGATTCACACTTACAGCTTATTTTTGCGGTTGTTTGCATATACCCTAAGTAAACTTAAAAGGGGGTATTTGAGACAATGAAATACAACTAAATTTAAAGTAAAATAATAGTCTTACTGTAAGTAATAATTAGGGTATTGCTTAGTCATTACTTAGTTACCGTAAATGTCTTAAGCAAATATATATATTTTTTCGTTTTTGGTTTTTTTTTTGACGTTGCAAATGTTGGCAAACAAACAAATACTGTCGGTCTGTGTCTTTTTTGCAGTTTTCTTTTGGCCTTTTCAAAAATTTATAGTGCAAGGTCTAAAGGAAAAACGAGCCACCAAGACACAACCCTGAAACAGTTTGAAATTACGCAAGGGCTGCAATTAAAATAAAGGTTCATTACAGTTGAAAGTAAAGTGGAAAAATATGAAGGACCAGAAATAAAGGCAAAATAAAGCTAATTAGGGGAAAATTGGGTAAATTAAGTCAAGGAAAGTTGGTAAGGCATAAAGAATAAGAGACCCGAGTTTCTTTTTCTATAGACTATACTAAATAATTAATATATTTACTTAGGATTAACCGAGGCATTTGCAACTCCATTTTCAATCATCGTAATCCTTTTGATTGTGTGTGCCTATAAAAATGGAATTAATCTTCTTTAAAAGTTAATGTGCTCTGCTTATACCCCTTGTGTGTGTGCGTGTGTGTTTGTGGGTGGGGATGTTGCAGGGCTCTTTTCACACGAATTTTCATGGGATTCTTGCGCAGCTCTTGTGTTGGTTCTCGTTTATTCAGTCCGCGATATAGGCATATTAAATATTTAAAACGATGTCGGTCGTCGCTATGTGGCACGTGGCACGCGCTGACGCATTACGACAGCGTATTCTCCTTGGGAAAAGGTTGAGTTGGTTGGTAGTACCAAAAAAAGGAAATGAATGGGTATGCTTGGCTTTCGCCTGCCGAAGCTAGGATATCCTTTAGTTGCAACTTTAGATATCATGGATACATATTTAATATATTGTAATAATGCCTAAGAATACTAAATAAAGTAACTATAGAATTGTCTTTTATGCAACTAAAATACCCATGAAATATATTTAATACTAATTCGAATATACCCACTTCGAGAAAGGGATGTTAGCTCGAATAAAAATTGAGTTTGTGTGCGGCATAAAAGTTAATTAGGTAACTTTTGTGACTGCTGCAATACAATTTGGTGTTGGCGTTGGTTGTGTGTTGGGGGTGAGTGTGTGTGTGTGCTGTGGACCCTTGAGTATTATGTGTATTAAGCTTTAAGGAGCCGTGGAAATTGGGGACATGATTTTCATATTTGCATTTGATCAATTGCATAACTTGTGGGGAATAAATTAAAATTTTACTGCATATTAAGTGGCTTTTGAAACTTTTATATGACACTTTGGAAAGCTATTAAAAGTAATTATAACAGCTAGATGCAGTCTAATACGATAAACATTGGTTGCAAATAGACTTTGTTAACTTTAAATGTACATTATCTGATTATATTGGCAGGGTATATTACTAAAAAGGTTCTAGGATAAGACAAGCGACGCTAATCTATGTCAATCTATCTTTTCCTATACTTGTCTTTATTATTGTTTCTCGTCATTTGAAAGACCTATCCTTCTGTTATTTTGTTTTTTCACTATTTTAAACACACTAAGATTTTCAATATCTCCTTTTTTTTATTTTATCTTTATTAAAATATTTATCTTTACTAAAACAACTATCTTTTTCTATCTACTGGTATCTACCTTTCTATCGCACAATTAATCCTTTTTATGTCTGTCTGTATTGCTTTTTGTATTTATTTATCTCTCTTTTATATTTATCGATTTTTAATAATTTATAAAATAGGTATATTTTAGTCGTTGCCGTTTTTCTTACTGCTTACTGCATTTTGTGTTGGTTAATAATTTTTTCTTTTATTTTTTTGCTGTCCACTGCAGTTAGCTTGTTCTACTTTTCCTCTCCCTCTCTTCTCCTCTCTCTCTTGGGCTTATTTCCTGTCTTTCAATTTCTTTTATTAATTCTATTTAGTTAATAATTTAAAACATTTTATTTTTATCTCTCTTTTATATATATCTCGCTTTTATATTTATCTCTTTTTTATATTTATCTCTCTTTTATATTTATCTCTCTTTTATATTTATCTCTTTCTTAGTTTATCTGCATTTTTTTTTTCTAAGTCTCCATCATTGTGTCTCTCTTTACACTTCTTTCTGCTCATTTATCTGTCGCTTCTTATGGCTGTCATGCGTTTAATTCCTCTGCAAGTCGCGTTGAGTGAAGACTGGACTGAAATTGAACAGATGCTTACGAGTCGCTTTGTCGCATATGTGGTTGTTTCCCACATCTATCTGTCTCACTATCTATCTATGTATCTGCTGCTCGACTGTTCATTTTGCAGTTTGTCAGCAAAAGGCAAAGCCAACCGAAACTCTTAAGTTCTTTTGCGCTGTGAAATGTAACTAAACTGGCAAATGTTTTCAGTCTCTCCTCTCTCTCTCTCTTTCCCTCTCTTTCCCTCTCTCCCTCTCCCTCCCTCTATCTTTCCCTCTCTCCCTCTCCCTCCCTCTATCTCTCACTCTCTCTCTCGCTATACTTGTGACAACTTTCCTTAGCTTGGCATTCTTTTTCATCTACTATTAGTCGTCATATATAAATCATTTCTACTTGTTTTGTTTTGTGTCTTGGGGGTCAGTGGCTCAGTGGCAAAGTGAGAGGCACTCTAGGTGTTCTGATAAGTGTTGCGTAATTCCAATTTGTTGGCCTAATCTGTTACCAAAGCGCTCTAGTAGCACACGTTAGCGCACGACTTATGCAAGGGAATTTTATAATTATTTTATTATTTTTTTTCTTCTACCATTTTCGTTTTACACTATTTGCTTTTTGCCGTTCGTTCTCACTCGGCTAGCTTGTTTCGCAAATATTTACATTGAATAATTGAAATTCATGTTTGTTACATATAACATGTATCTAGTTTCGCATGTTTAATCCCTCATCAAAGGCAAATATTTATATTACGCACATGTGTGCTTTTAGTAAGCTTTTGTATTGCAAATAACCCATGCATCCTTTGAATAATGGAAAAGAATTTGGTTACGTTGTTTAGCTTATAAGATTACTATGCATAAGTGTTACGTTTGGGGATTTGTGTACTTAAAAATGAGATTAGCTATAGTCTTGTATCCATTTTTTGACAACTGATTGCAATGCATCTTGGAAGACATCTACGACCCTATAAAGTATATAAATATATTCAGAATCTACATCAAAACTGGCAAGTCTAGGAAGAAGTTTTGAAGCGACATATCTCAATGAAACTTGGCAGACATTGAAGCAATCCAATTAGCTACATCGTTTTTTTTTTCTATGTACATAGTAAGCTGCAAAAATTGCACCAATATCACAAGACTATAACATATAGCTTTCATAGGAATTATCTGTTTAAATGTGGGTTATTGCATTTTTGATACAAATAACATAACACATCAATCCCAATTTGAAATAAAAATAGAAATAGAATTGCGTTTAAATCGCACAACTATATCATATTAAAAATTATATACTTTGTGAAAAAAGCATAAAAAACCTTCAGTAAGCCATAGGTAGAACTGCTTGTTTTGTTTTCTTTCGAGGAATGCTCTCACACACCTCTATCTGAAGTTATGTCATTATTTAACTGTGACTTAACTGTGACAAGTCTCTTAAATAATATATGTACATGAAAATCGTCTTATTCGATCAATTGTTCGGTATAAGCAATAGTTTAAGCAATACACATAAAATAGTTTGGTCGTTGTAATTGTCACGTATTCATTGGAGGGCAACTGCAGCTAATTCGATTTCATTAGCCATGCAATGCAGCCCCTGACCACAACTGCGTATGAAGGAGGGACTGATAGAACGGGGGCGAGGGCGTGCGTAAGCTCAGCTCTCTGACAGCTGTCAGAGACGAGAGAAATGCGGCATTAATGTTGAGAGAATGATAAAAGTTAGCATTGCTCGCGACTCGGGGATAAACTGCGAAAGCCAAACAAAGTTATCAACTCAACCAGGCGAACAGAACGGAAGGGGAAGTGGTTTGCAAGGGTTGAGGAAATGGGGCGAAGTAATGTCCAATGGAGAGAAGAAGCAGAGGAAGAAGGAAACTCGATTGGGTTGCTGCGAATATGCAAATTATTGATGTTTTCATAATTCAATTGTAGCTGTGCACTGCAGAATGCTAGAAAGAAACTTTGCTCATGATTCGTTTAAGCCACAAGAAGAAAATACCCGTTCCCCCCAAAAAAACCAAGAAAAAACTTTGCAACTTATACTCATGCTTTTCCGCCCCCTCTCTCTCTTTCTTGCAGATTACCACATCGACTGCTAAGAAGCTGTGGGAGAAATCGGATGGCAAAAATGGCGTTTCCAGCACACCGGGTGGTCCCTTGAATCCACTGCAAATACCAGGCGTCGGTGATCATTCATCTGTATGGAAAGATCACACATGGTCCACGCAGGGTGAGAATATACTGGTGCCGCCCAGGCCCCGCAATTATCCACATGGCGGTGCATCAGATACATCGAATAGCGGCAATGCAGGCATTCTGAGGTAAGTTTTATAGCTAAATTTTATGCAAATGAGCTATAAAGTGGTGTTTAAATAGTGTTAAATATTGTAATAGATAGGCTTAAGATGCCTTTAATAAATTTGAAGAATCAGTGCACTTAGCATTAATCTTAAATAAACGTGATTTGCAAAGAAATCTTAATTATTGCTGGTTCTAAAAATCTGCAAAATTCACCAGATTAAAATAATACATAGCATTCTCTTAATGTAAATCATATATTTTCATAATCCATTGCTTACTAATATTTCTCTCATTTATTTTCACAGTCCCCGTGATTCGACATGCGCCAAGATGGTTGAGTACGTACTGGGTGGTTCGCCCACCAACAAGGAGAGTCCTTTGTCGGGCCTAGAGCCGCGTCTGCGTAACTTAAAGTTTGACGATAATGATAAGGTGCGTAAAAATTATAGTGTACTATATACATACATTATAATACAAATATGCGTTCACTTTGCAGTCACACGATGATAAGGAAAAGGCAAATTCTCCGTTTGATACAAACGGCTTAAAGAAGGACGACCAGGTCACAAATACAAACGGTGTTGTTGTCAATGGCATCGATGATGACAAGGGATTCAAGTGAGTACAGCGATCCCAAGTGGCAACCAGTCCAGTTCTCTGTCGCTCCGTCTCTCTCTCTCAGTCAGTCTAGCTTAGGTCTGGGCAATGGCATTGACATTAGAATGCCTATACCATCACTGAAACTGGTTTTCCCCAAGGTCCCCCAACACGTTCTTGTTCTTTGCTTCGTTGAGGTAGGAACGTTGGCTGCAGGGAGGGATGGGGGGTGGGTGATGTAGGCAAGGAGAGAAGGGAACTCTGCTCTGGATTTGCGTCAGTTTTGTTGTATTTTATGTATGTGTGTATGGTATAGCAAAGTAGTCACTTTATACATCCATAGAACGTTGGGGCGACACAACAGGTTACTTAATGTCTGTAGGCTCTATAAATTAAAAGCATTGTGGAGTATTTATAAAACTTCAAAATAGAATTATCTAGATATTACAATAGATAATATATAAAACCGGAATTCATTAGGCTTCTCACATGTTTTGAGACTTATTTAAAATTTGTTGTAAAATTGTTTATTTATGAAAATCTCAGTCAAGTGTTTGAATCTGCCCACAGTGTTTAATTCAGTCAGCGACAGCGTAAAAAAGAGTTTGAAACTGGAAGCAATTGTTGACTCAGTATATCGATTATATTCATGCGCCAATTTCGCACTTTCTCAAGCCGCAGCTGCTGCCCACTTGGCCCACATTTCATCGATTTTTATATGCTGTATTGGGGTATATTTTTGAATGGTTTATAGTATCTGTTATGTGTTGCAAGATGGCTCAGTTTTCAAGTGTTTAATAGAGAAGCAGTCGGAGCTATAAAAATATAAAGAGAGAAAAATAAATGTATTTAAAAGCAGACAGAAAATTGCTATACACATATCTATATTTTTAATGCGAAACAAGTCTCATGTCCATATCGAATTTGTTACTTTAAGCTCAACCCAATGTCGATTCATCTTTCGTCTTCAACCTCATTTCAAATTGTTTTTACAACAAAAATGAAACTGAAATAATTTTTTAGACCATTTACAAGTTCCTAAACAAATTATAATCGAACCGAAAATTATAAAACCAGTTGGGGCTCTCTTGTCTTGCTTGTTGTTCTTGTTGTTACACTCTGCTTTGCCGGGTTTCTCTTTCGATTGTCGTTGTTGTTGCTGTTGTTGTTGCTTTTGCAATTTCATTACCGGTCGGCGCAGCCAAAACGTGTTTCAATGCCAAACGTAATAACTGTTATGATGTAAGTAATCATAACAACAACAACAAAAAGCAAACTTAACATCAAGAGAGGCAACACACAACAAAACGTTGCCCACACTGAACATTTGAATACCCTTGTTGCAGATTGCGAGAGGGAGAGAGAGGGTATTCATTTTTTAAGTGTGTAGGTAGCGCTTATAAGGTATAACCTTGTATTCGTGGGTTTAGACCTATAAAGGGTGAATAAGATTTTATATTATGAAATTGAACGTGTTGAAAGTGAAGTTTTTTTGTTTAAGTTTCATAAATATCTAAAGACAAAATTAAAAATTTAAGCTGGGTTGTTTCTGACTGTCGGTCATTTTAATGTCTTATAATATTTTAATAAATATTATTTTAATTTATTAAGATATTATATCTGAATTTCTTGAAAACCTCAATTTTTCTTCTCGCGTTTTTCGTTTTTTTTTTTTGTTTGCTTTGTATTTTTTCGCTCATGTTTAATGAAATTTAGTTGCGAAAATTCCGATGGTCGCCTAAACTGAGGCAACACTGCGTCGGGTCGAGCAAGTGAGCTGAGCAGAGAGTTTCAGTTTCGGTTACTCAGTTTGAGTTACGTTTCGTTTGGTTTCAGTTTCGACAATTACAAAGCGACAGCAGCGCACCTGTCCGACCTACTGCGCTCGGAGACTCGGCCCAGTTAAACGACAACGGACGATGTCCATTCGTCTCTCTGTCCCGCTGTCTGTCTATCTGTCCCGCTGTCTGTCTGTTTGTCACGCTGTCTGTCTGTCTGTTTGTTGGCCACTAACTTGGTCAACACTGACGCTCGTTGACCTTTTTATCTAGTTTTGTGTGCGGCGCTTTCTTTTCGCTTTGAAAGTGAAAATTGTTCATTTTTTTCTGCTTACATAAACATTGCGCGGATTAGAATATTTTGTTGTTGTTGTAGCTGCCGGAGGCCGAGTGAATTCGATGGGAATGTTGCCAATGCGAGAAACTGACCTCGCACAAATAGCGCCTAGTAAAGAGATGGAGAAATCGGTAGAATGGGAAAGCGAGGGGGACAAATGCGGTTTGGTTGAGGGTTCTTGTGGCTTTGTTTCTGACTTTATCATAAAATGCAATAAATATAATAAATAAACGGGCAGGCTGTCCAGTTGGCTTAGTTTATAGCTTAGTTTGAGAGTGGGGATTCGGAAAATATTACAGAGAATGTAGGGGAGAAAGGGTAAGTCTATATGCTATTTATTTTTGCTATATAATTTGTTAGATTCATTGAGTACGATACAAAAGGGTAACGATTTTAAAATCTCCTCTCTTATTTTCTATGCAAATGATTTGAAGATTTAATTTCATATGAAATTTTTTTTTTATATATATTTTGTATGTATTTAATTTTGTTGAAAAATCGTTAACTAGTTTATAATCTAACAATCGTTTAATTTCCCAAGTCCATAAATGCCCAACTACAGTTGCTTGGGCATTGCGCTGCAGTTTGAGGGCAATTGCTGCTTGAAGTAAGCTGACGGACTGACTCACATTACAGTTGCACAGCAACTGGCCTGCAATGGCTGCAGTTTATTTTTGTTTCTGCCGAGTTTGGTGTTAATGACCCGATGTCGGCGACTATGACGGTAATTCTATCACGCTAAATTGGCGCAAACGGCATGCGAGCCAGAGCGAGATAGCAACAGCACGTGTGTGTGAGTCAACACGCTAGTTAAGCTATGAATGAAACAAATGTTGTTGCTGTTGCTGCTGTCTGGCGAATCTTGGCAGTTAAATGCATGCATTAAATCACAAGCACATCACGACATCAGCAGCGGCAGTTTACTTTATTTGTTTGCTAAATCTGTTGTTGTTGTTGTTGTGCTGACGTCACTGGCTGATTATCCAGCAAGTTTGCTGCTTAAGTCTTTTGTTTCAATTTGCGGTTGGACAGTCATTGTGAGTAACAAAAGATTGTTTCAATATTTTGCCTGTAATTATGGCAAAGATGGCAGATAAGTCAAGCTATAAAAAGGTGTTAGGGAGGGGGATAATTTAATTTTAATGGTTTGATAAGCTCTTGGCATAACTGATGCAAATTAACTGCTCACACAGTTTGAGAGTGACAGTAGAACACCTTCAATTTTAGTACACTGTGAGTTTGTGACTCGGCTAAGCAGTGTGTGCTAAAAACGTTTGTGTACGAGCTAAGTAACACGAACCAGTGGCTCTAACACTGTTTGTAGTTTTAGGGTAACTGGGGACTGTAAAAGGATCTGTACAGGTTTGATAAGCTTTGTCACACAATCATTTGTGGATTGTATTCATATTCAGTATGCATGCAACTGTTGCAATGCTTACACAACTGTTTTTGTACCTTTCTTATCGAACGTTTCTTTTCTCCTTTCCATTACAGCCGCACTCCCGGCTCCCGTCAGCCCTCGCCGGCCGAAGAGACTCTGCCACGCCCACCCACATTATTGGATCCTTCACAGCACAGTGCTTTCCCACAAATGCCACACTTCAATCACATGCTAATGGATCATGGCCAGGGTCATGGCATGGGCGGCGGTGCCGGTTCAGCCCTGGGCGGCGTTGGTAATAACTCGGGCGGGGGCAATGCCGCTGCTGCCTATGCACATCAACAGATGGCAGCACAGATGAGTCAATTGCAGCCGCCAATGATGAACGGAGTTGGAGCTGGCATGCCTATGGCTGCACAGGTGAGCCACACAGTTTGAGCTGCATTGAAATGGTATAAGATGTATACGTTTCTCTCTATCTCCTACTGCAGTCACCTATGTTGAATCATCAGGGAGCAGCCGGTGGGCCAAATCATATGGAATCTCCGGGCAATCTATTGCAGCAACAGCAGCAAAATTTTGATGTACAGGTAAGTGAGGGAGATACCCTGTAATTAAAGTGATAAATTGAATATATACTCTCGTTGTACATAACTGGGCAGATTCTCGAATTTCTGTAGGTGCCGCACGTGTGTTGTTTGAGTTGTGATACTCTGTATAAATTTAAACAATTAATTTGTTGATTTGTTGAGAAGCAGAAGAATCAGGCAAACCTACCAGCTAATGCATTTTATACAGGGTTAGAAGTATTTCAAAGTTTTAATGTTAACGTATTGCAGGGTAGCTTGCATTCCTTGTCTACGAAACGAGGTCATGTGTTTTGTGTATTGTTGTGGTGTGTGTCAGTGTGTCTCTCTCTGTGTGTGTGTATAGTGCATTTGTAGAACCCATTGCAGCTGCTAATTTACCGCATCCGACTGAAAGCAGCTGCTGGCGTTGTTGTTGTGAAAACTGTTGCCATTGCGCCACAGCCTCCCCCCTGGGAGCCATTTCCGGTGCAAAATCCTTTGGCCTTTAACCCTCTCCCCCGCAACTCTCCGCAGCAAAAAAAGGCAGAAAACATTGCCGCAAATTCGCCTAGCATGCAATTTATTTCGAAACAAAACGGAAATCGGATTTATTAGCCGCAAAATTGCTTTTAAGCTTTAGCCTGACCGAAGAGGCCGGTAGTTGTAGTTTGCAGTTGCTTTCAAACCAGCTCCGTTTCTCTCTGTATCTATCTTGCTGCCACTTTCTCCGCTTCGCCCATCCCTCTGTGTGTAATGTCATTTCTCTCTCGCTTTGGCTTTTTATCTTAGAGTAAAGTCGCTTTGGCGTCAAATTGAAAATCAATATGCGTTGTTGTAGTGTTGCACACGCTGTTGTTTTCTTCCGTTTGCTGGTCACGCTCCCATACTTCTCCCATCCCACCAGCCCTTTCAGTTAAGCCTTGAGCAAAAGCAAATTGACATTTCCACACTTTCAGCGGCAGAGGCGGCTGCTGCTGTTGCCCTGGCTGCAGCGGCTTGGGCAATCTGCACTTCCGCTTTTATCGCACACAAACGCACACACACACACACACATACGCACAACACTCATACACCCACACGCATACATACTCTTGTGCTATGTTGTGTCGCTTTTGTCTCTCTCGACTTGCAAGTTGCAATTGCAACTTTATCGCTGCACTCGCCTGCCTTTTGCCCTGTGGTTCGTTTCTTGGCTACGCTCCCCTTGGAGTATGCTACAAAAAGTGGTAACAAACAGCAAAAGGAGCAACAGCAACTGCAGCTGAGGCATCGATAGAGGCAGAGACAGCGATGCAGCTGTTGTCATTACGTTTAAAGCCGATGCTTGACTTTTTAGTATGTGTGTGTGTGTATGAAGAAGAAGCACAGTTGTCGCCTCTGGGGTGCGCTTTGGTGCGCTCTACGCTAGTATATTGAGTGTTGGCATTTTTTCGGTATTTTGAAGGTATTGCCCCTATACGCCTTTCCCTAACGTTAGTATGTTGAGTGTTGGTATTTTCGTTCGGTATTTTGCGTCAATAATCTTTGTTAGTAAGCTGTTTAGTATTTTTCGGTAAAGTGTAAGATTAATTTGTCTATTGCTTTTTTTAAACTAATTCCCTTTCCGATGCAAATACCGTGAACTTGCTTAGACAGTATATTAATTATAATAGTTTTGGCTGTGTAGTATATACCAATAAACATATTTTATGGTTTACAATTTTTAATTTAAATATAAACCAAAGGTTTCTACCATACACATGTGTTTTTGCACCTGTTCATGTGTTTCTAATCATGATTTGTGATCGTTGTTGCCCTCTTCTACGACAATTTTAAGCGCACTTTCATTGATTTATACTTTAGTTTCCACGCGGAGTTCTTCGTTTAGCTTGGCTTACTATTTTTCTTCATTCGAAATGGCAAATATGTTTTTGGTCATATTGAAATTTATATTGATGGTCGTCGAAAGTCGTTCGTCTTGGCAACAGTTTGCATTCATTTCAAAGTGTCCACAGCACTTGCTATTACATTACATGAGCGTGGAAAGGAAAGTATTTGTGTGTATGTGTGTGTGTGTGTGAGGGAGTGTATGTTTGGCAGTTGATCTGCGGTCCTGCGGTCCTGCTGTTGCATATAAATAATGATTTCTTTGCCATTTGAGCATCTGTTTCAGTTTATCTGTCTGTTCGTCTGTCTGTCCATCTGTCTGTCTCTCCATCAGTGCATCCGTCTGCAAAGTGCGATTCCTCTTCTGTCTGGCACATGCGGGTCTTCCCGCAAATCTATATGTAATTGCCAAAGGAAAAAGCAAATAAGCTGAAATTCATGAATTACAACACAAAGAGAACTTTAGAAATGCAATGGAATTTTTTTTAAGATAATTTTAAATGCTGTTAAACTAAAAACATATCACACCCGAAATACCATGCAAGTTCAAAATAATAATATGGTAAAAGTTTTAATTAAAGTATAAAAGGAATCATATTTAATTATATGAAAGTTGTAGGAGCAAATATATTGTGTGTTTCACATTATTAATACACATTATTATACGGTTACATGAACCACAAACTATTTGAAGGCAATATATGCCATTCTTATCGACGCGGCGCTCTTTCTTTATTGCACATCCATCTCGTAGTCGCATATGCATTGTGTTGCCATACAATAGCACAGGTTTCTTATGAATGTGCTGACGCTTTCTTGCCCCAGCTGCCCGAGCCTCTTGCCTGCAATATTATGAACCCCAGAGCAGGCAATTTACATGCAATTCGTCAGCCTTTGTGTGCGTGTGGTGTTAATATCGACGCGATTTAATAAGAAATATGTACGATATTGTACGAAAAATGAAAGAAATGCAAATTGAGAGCAACGAAACTGCCGCATGGCGTATTTAAGGGTAGAAAAGGCAAAAAGAGAGTAGAGTGGGAGGTCTGTGTCGATTTCGTGGCACATTATCCATTATCGACAACATATTGTCATCTTTCTCAACTACGTTATGGTTATTTATTTATTATATTTTTCGGATTCTCTTTTTCTCTGCGTCTGTCTTTAATTTATGACTTGTTGTTGCTGCTTTGTGTTCTCTTTCTTCTTACTGTATGATATGGCACGAAATGCATGTGCCTTTGTTTAAATAAATCAAATTAAAGAGCACTCTGGCTTTATGTTCAATAATGTTCGTAATATTACATCATTTTGTAGATAATTTTTTAAAAATAACTAAGAGAAACTTAACTTTGCATGCCTTTACACTGTTTTCTTAATTGGAAAGTCTTGCTGAAACTTCTTCTACTGGACTTGGCCCTAACTATAACTATCGACTAATCGTTGAAAGTTTTGCATAAATAATAAACATGACACCTTTAGCCTTAAGAAAGTGAGAAAACTTTTATTCATTTTGTGCAAAGTATGAAAAACGGACAGAAGCTTCAAGTTTTTTTTTATTACTTAATAAAGAAATTATAACTGCGGTTAAGCCTGCAAGGCTTTCTATGTAAATGTGTGTGTACACTTTCTATATAAAGGTATTTGGCGCTGCCATCAGTTTGGAGTTAAAGCTTACTTTCCTTTTGATATGCTTCATTTGACTGAGTTTGTGTGTTAATCAGTCAATGGGGATTTCGTTCGGCATCAGCGCGCACAATGCATAACTACATGAGTTGTCTGCGGTCTGTCTGTCTGGTTGAATTGAAGAGGGATTGTCTTTGATCTGTCGGTTTTTCTGTCTCTCGGGCTAATTGATTTCTTACGAACTGCCTGTCTGTTGAGTTTTCCCAGACAAAATAAGCCGCGCAATAAGCGTAAGGGATTAGCTGGAAATCTATGGTAGTTAAGCGGTAGCGTTAAAGATTAAAGTTAAGATCATAATGTGGATAAATTCTATCTTGAAGTGTAGTCAGATTCAAAGAGGCAAATGAAATAGTAATCTATTCGTTTTTAACACCTGAAACTTAATAAATACCTTTACTCCATTTATGCCAATTTTAATTTTTGTTTTTTTTTTTTTGTGTTTTGTTTTTTTTGCAAAGCGTTAACAGTGTGAGAGAAATGTTTTTATATTTTTCGAAATTAGCATAAACTGCACTTTAAAATCAATGTAGTGAATTTTTTGAAACATCTGCTCTCACTTGCATTGCCTTTGTCATTGAAATGTGCAATTAATTAAGCGTTAATTAGCACAAAATGTGTGCATAATTAATTATGCATGTGTGGCACAGAGAGGAGTGTGTGGCACGTGTCGCATTCGCGCCGACGCCACAAGGAAGCAATTTCGATGGTAAGGGCCACTTGAGCGAATTTCGAGTTCATATTGCGAATATTTGAATAGTAAAATTTAGTCTAACTAGAAATATATGAAAACCTTTAAAAAACCTACTCTACAAAATCGTATTTTGGGCACAAATTATACACACTTTGTTGTTCCAATTGGTTGCCTAATTAATAGCAACGCCTTTTCGCAGCGGATAACTAGTTGCCACATGCCACTTGCCACGCGAAGCACGCTAATTAGCATTTTTAGCGCGACGCACCCACAAAACTTGGATGCCGAAGAAAGAGACAAACCCTAGTAGAATCGACCATGACTCGGTCGCTAATTGGAGCTTTATTGGTGGTGGCGGCAAGATGTCAAGTGAAGCGAGCGATGCGCGAAAAGCAGCAGCAGCAGTGGCAGTGGCAGCAGTAAGGCAGGCGTGTGGCAACACTTTTGATTATGCTTCGCTGATAAGGAAGAAACATTTGTCGTTGCCAAGACGCCGCTGCTCGGTGTCCTTGTCTCTTTCACTCGTGTTTTTTGCCTGGCAACTCTAACTGGCTTTTTCTGTGGCATTTAGCAGCGAAGCGTTAGCCCAAAATGCAATTTGTGGCCTACATATAGTATATATTGCCCGTTCTCTCCCTTCAAAAAAAAAGTTTGCCATTTAATTTTTCCAGCTTGAATGCACTTGAACGCCTACGCAAGGCTGCTGACTACGCGAAAGCTGCATGCTGCCTTCAGTTTCTAATTTATGTAGCAGCGAAAGTGGCACAAAAAGAGCCAAATTCTTGATTTAAATCGGTTCTCGAAAATCGTAGCGATGCGAAAGGGAGAGGGAATAAGAGATATTTTTTTATTAAAGTTTTTCAATTGATTTTCTCAAATACAAGTTAACAATTTGAAGAAAGAAACTATGAAGATGTCAGCTCCTACGACAATCTCTTGATTTTTGAGGAAGTTAGGGGTGTTGGCTCTCTAGGGATCTTGAAGCACGAGAAAGTACATATGTTTGAAAATTTTAAACTCATTGTATTTTAAATCTTAATCAATCTAGGTCTAAAATTAAGAAAGAAAATTTATTAAAATAACTTGAACAATGCACGATATGACTGCGCGGTATAAACTAAGAACTACCGATATTTATCAATACATTCATGTACCTGCATAACTGTGAATAAAACACACAGCAGCTCAGCAAGTTGGCAGCCACATATAATATAATTAATTAGATTGACAGTCTGCTCTAGCGATGCCAACCTGATTGAGGACTCGACTCTTGTGCGAGAGAATTGCCTACTTATGGGCTAATCAAGCGAAGCGTCAACGCGCGTCTCTGGCAATATCCTTCCGACTTACCAAAATTAATGAGAGAGAGAGGGAGAGATAGGAAAGACAGAGGGGAAGAGAGCTGTAGCAAGCGACCAACCAAGCGGGCAGCTTAATTTGATTAATTGCGTCATGCGGAGCAACGTCGTCAAATGATTTCACACCAGGGGTTCAGCTGCCCCTCCGCCCAACACTACCCATCCCTCACCTTCGTGCTTGCAACTCCCTGTGGCTCCGCCTATGTCTGGACATGACGACCGCCCCTGGAGTGTGATAAGTGTGCCCAGGGTGTTGTATTACATGACGACGCGCTTGGCCATGGAATTTACGACGTAGTTTTTTCTAATTTTTCTATTTAATTAGCACACACACAGGCAGTGGGAGATGTTGGATGGGTGGGTGAATGTATACTGTCAATATGGACAAAACTAGCCTGGACTTTTGCCACTCTCTTTTCCTTCTCCCGCCTTTGTTTCATCTCTCTGCTGCCTTGGTGCTATGCGAAGTAGGGGCGTCGAGACAAATGATTCGACTGTCTGATAAACTGTTGCCATTTTGGTTGCTTGCTTAATGATGTCAGCATGTTAATTAAAGGCAAATTATTTACTAAAGTTTCGCCCATTGGAGTTAGCATTCGTCCCCTCCCTCACACCCCACTGGGACTTACCCGATGAGGTGTTTAAGTGTGCTCTTGGCCTTTTAAAGTTACTTGAAATAAAACTTTGACTTGTTAGTTTGCGTGTTAGTTCGGCGCTTGGGCTAAGCTTGGTTGGGCAGGAAAATATCGAAAGATTTTGGGGGTTAGTTTAAGAGTAGAATGGGTAAATTGCAGAGGTGTGAAGTTAATCAAGCTATTTATAAATGAGTTTAAGCCATGTTGAGCTTGAAACATTAGAATAAGGTTAGCTACGACATGCTGTAGGTTGTATATCAACAAAGTTCTGAATTTCAACTTGTTAGTCCTATGAAAAATAGAGGATATAGTTCTGTAGTACTTTTAAAAAGTTTATATTTTACTAATGTGCGTAAATTTAAATTATAAAGCTTGTTCAGGGCATATTGGCATACCAAATTCTTTATTATAATTATTCCTATGGCAGGAACATATATTAGTCAGACACTCTGCACGGCCATATAAAGTAAGCCTTATACGAAATAAAGCAATATATTTGCGGTAAAATGTCGTAGAAATAATTTATTTTTTTTCTTGACTCTAACTAAGTGATACTCTTTGAAGTTAATAAAAAAAAAGAAAATTACTTTATCTTTCGTAATCTGTTAAAGTTCAACGTTGATCTTGTGTTTAGGGGAAAGGGCCCACACAGATGGACTTTGCCTGCCTGCCTGCCTTGACGACGGCGACGACGATGATTCCTCGGGGAGGCTGCTGCTGCTACTGCCTGCCTGCCTGCCTGCAACTGTTGCTGTTGTTGTCAACTGTTTGGGGGCGCCTTTTGGGTTATTTGCTTGGTTTTTACAACAACTTTTTCATTAATAGTTAACAAGCTTCATAATTAAGCGCCAGACGGAAGAACTTAGTAGATTGTTTTTTTTTTTTTTTTGTTTTTGTTTTTGTATTCTTTCTATTTGTTGCTTGTTGCTCTGTCTCTCTTGTTGCTTATCCCTTGGCAATTGCCTTGTACAACTTTTCGTTGAATTTTATGCTTATAAAGTAGTTTTTTCGCTCACCATATTCCTCACGCTTCTGTCCCCGAAAGTCTGTTCTTTTAGTGCGCTCTTTTGCTTTGTTTGTTTGTTTTGTTTGCTTGGGCCACTTTTCGGTTGACAGCGTGGGAGTAGGGAGACTAGTACATAGAGAGTGAGAGAGAGAGGCGGTGTCGTGGACTGCTGTTATGAGATTTCTTAAGCAGTTCAAAGCAAGACGCCGCCACTCTTTCGCTCTCTCTGTCTCTTTCGCTCTCTCCGTCTCTTTCGCTCTCTCTGTCTCTTTCGCTCTCTCTGTCTCTTTCGCTCTCTCTGTCTCTCTCTGTCTCAGTCTCTCTCTCTCTGTCTCAGGGTCTCTCTCTCTGTCTCAGGGTCTCTCTCTCTGTCTCAGGGTCTCTCTCTGTCTCTCACTCTCAGTATCTCCCTCTCAGTATCTCCCTCTCTGCCTCTCTCTCTCCCTGTCTCTGTTTCTCTCTCTCTCTCTGTCTCTCTCTCTCTGTCTCTTTCACCTCTCTCGCACCTTTCAGCTGCAGACGTTGCCATTCGCAGTTCGCAGTTTTTGCTCATTTTCCAGGCGAGTTGCTTGACTTGCTGCTGCCGGCTGCACGTTTTTCACTTTGATAAGTTGCGAAATTTTCCCTCTGCTATATATAATCCTATGCTATATATAATGTATATGTATAGTATATCTATAAATCATAAATGTGCTGAGAATTTAGCTGTGCTTTAATAGACGAGCTCTGCCTTGCTGGCTTGTAAATTTAAATTGGCTCATTAGCAAAAGGTTAACCACAACAACCGAGCAAATTGTCGCCCCTTTTGCTGTAACGTTTCGCACTCTGCTTAATAAATTTGTTGTCATCTCCTTCTCCTCTCTCTCTCTCTCTCTCTCTCTCTCTCTCTCTCGCTTTGCGGTGAAAAACTTCAGCTTGTGTGTAGCTCATTTGAGCGTTGTGTGTTGGTCAGAAAGCTTAACTGAAACTAAAAGCATGTAAAGAACTGCCAAAAAAGAACCGCAAAAGCAGCAAATGGAAAAGCAGATTTTCAGAAGGGGAAAATGCGTGAGTCTGTGTGTGTGCGTCTATGCGTGTGTGTTTAGGGCAAGTGCTTACATGGTTATTTTAAATGGGTGTGCTAAAGTTTTTCATTGAATTTTATGGAGAAACCAAGCGTAGCAAAGATTGCAAAACCACACACAGGCCCACACACACATACTCATACGCACACACAAACTAGCGACAAGCGAGACAGTTTGATAAAATGTTGACAGTTTTTGGGTGAAAGAGGGGGAGCGGCGGAAAGGGAGCAAAAGGAAGCGAATCAAACTACTTGAAAGTTGGCAAAGGCAAAAGTTAAAAGCGTTGCAAAAGTTGACATTTCTAAAGGGTGCTAGCGAGGGCGAGGGGCAGTCGGGAAATCAATACTTCTTCTTGGTCTTGAGTGTGAATAGATCCTAATTGTATTTATTTGGAGTATAGTATGCACTCAAAGTATTTGTAAATGTGTGAAAGTAAGAGAGGACGGAAGAGAGACAGACATAGACATGTTTAATGTGGAAAACTTCCGTTTACCTCCTTAGTTTATGTGGAATATATGCTGCAAACGTAAGGCTTAAAGGTTAATGCTTAAAATATATTTTAAATATCAGTGCATTTTTCTAGACTTTTAGAAACTTCGTGCATTTTGCAAATGGTTTACTTCAAAGGTAAACACACTGTAAACACTAACTCAAATGATTGTTAATGCATGCTTGCTCTATCTCTCACTCATGCACTCATGCACTCTTTCCTCAAAAAATTGGGCAAATGACGCGAATAACAATATGTGTGTGTTTCAAAAAAGTGCAATCTATACACCCTAATCAACATACAAAAAAGGAGTGAAACAAAAGCATTGCCCTGTACTAATTGCATACTTTTGTGCGAAAGCGAGTGAGTTGGGCAACGAGAAAACGTGCGAGAGAGAGAGAGAGGGTCCTTCCGGGGCATTTTAAATAATTAATGCCGGCGCCAGGCAATCAACGTCAGCTGCAGTTGTCAAGCGACTTCATTTTGTTGCTGCCACCATGTTTTTTTCTCCTGTTTTTTTTTTATTGACATGTCGCGCTGTTCAACGGGGCGTGGTGTAGCCCATAAAAACTGGCGACAGGCAGTCATAGATTTTAATAGAAGCAGGAGATACATATGAATGGGAGTTGCAACAACATACGATATCACCGTCTGATGATGGTTCAGCAACATTTGTCAGAAGTGCTCACGCTCCATTTCTCCCCTTATCTACTTACTCTATCTCACCTACATCTCTGCTAATAGCTACAGCAAATCTCTGCCTTTCTACAACTATCACACAATATCCATCCATCTCTCACTCTTTCCTCCTTTCAATCAGAGTTTGTCTATTAACCCTTTACCATATAATTTGAATATGCCATTTGTATATAGGACGGAGGTTTTTATTTTATATCTTTGCTTGCATGTGACACGCGACAAAACTATCGCCAAATTTGTGAACACATTCTCACTGTCTCTCCCTCCTCTCTCATTCTTTGTCTATCTCTCTTTCACAAACTTCCACGACAAAACGGAAAATATGAATAGAAAATAGGCAAATGATTTCGCTTTATGGTTCTTGGTTAAAGTGTTATTTAATGGTTTTCTATTGGTTTCGGGTGTCTGAAGACGATTTTATTGCTGCTATTAAACAAGGTTTATCTCTGAAATTGATAAACTTTCAGTAAGCTGGTAAACACGCGAGGTTAGATGCATAATATTATTGTTGTTATGTTGCAAAACTCAAGGAAAGAAAACCTTTAAAATAATGCCATTGATTGAAGCGGAAACGTGCAAGGAAATACTCTATAAATAGGGGCTATAAACACTTGGATAACGATGATAAATTGTGTATACTTGTGATTTATAATAAAAATAAATGCAAAATTTTGTAGTAATTTGTATGCAGCTTTTTAAAATGAGATTCTCTATAATTTGATTTTAGTTGATGGAAAACTATTTGAAATAAAAAGTTTAAAATGTTGAATAAGGTTTGCTAAACTAATTTCATTAAATACTTTTATGATAAACTAATTAATTTTGTGAAAAGTTTGAGTGTTGCCAAAGGCCACTCATGATACTTTCTATGCAAATAATAAATTAAGATTTGTATTTTTTTCCTTGTTTTTATAGAGCAGTAGGTTTGTTATGTGTTTGTTATTTTTTCTTATTTCGATTTTCTCTTTGGCACTTTATTTTTATTGCATTCGATTTTGCTATTGAATTTTCGTTTCCATTTGTATTCGATTTTCGTTTTTTTTGTTCAATTTGTTTAAACTTTTAACACGATGCGCTCCATTGAGGCGTGAAGAGTTGGCGCAATACGCGAATAAAATTATTCAATAGGCGCGCGCTTACTCCACTAACAAAGCAAATAAACCAAAAGCTAAAAAGCAATTATATCTAACTGCAGCCAATACCAATACGTAAGACTCTGTAGCAGTTTGTTAGTTGTGTCTGTGGGTTTTATGTAAGTTTTTCTGTGATTAAAATGCGGTTTCCCTTTGTTTTTTGGGGGCCCCTGTCAAGTTTTGTACAATTTCAAGGCTTGCTGCAATTAATTTGCGTCTTTTGTTCGTTGATAATAACAAAAGCTGCTCCTTTTCAGCTTATCAACATCATCATCATCATCATAATAATCGTCGTTGTCATTAGCTGCACTTATGGCAGCTTTTGTACGATGTATGCACAAGGCAGGGCTGCGAGAAGGGTACAGAACAGTGTATGAGGATGTGTGTTCAAGGGGGAGGCAAGCAAAGTGCATTTGAGGTGTCGACTAATTTACACGATTCAAAATGGAAGCCGCATAATGCAGCAGGCAGAGAGAAAGGGTTGTGGAGAGTGGTGTATAGGGGGAGGGGAGCAGTTGTAAGTGCAGTTAGGGATCACAGGTGAGATAATACGTCTTTTCAGCTGCGTGTTGTGCATATCATTATTAGTGGGGTAAGGGAAAAGAGGGTAGTGTAGGGCACGTCGTTTATGTGCGTGTTGACTGCTTTTAGGCACAATGGGCGCTCATTAAGTGACAGCAA
Organism: Zaprionus inermis; assembly: GCA_018151445.1. Classification (NCBI taxonomy): domain Eukaryota; kingdom Metazoa; phylum Arthropoda; class Insecta; order Diptera; family Drosophilidae; genus Zaprionus; species Zaprionus inermis. The sequence continues at coordinate 1,200,793 of JAECXD010001328.1, read as the reverse complement.
TACATACATCCCTCTACATACCTTCACAGTATAGGGTATATTAACTTTTCTATGCAGTTTGTAAAGCTGGCGTAATCAAATGTAAATTCTAGTTTGAATTTTAATATAATTATTAATTTTAAATCTTTACAAATTCACTTTCTTTTATTTTGAGCAGAAATTATTGTTGTATCATTAAATATGCATAGTTTCTGTACCCACATTATATATTTTCATTTATTTGTTTATCAAACCATAAACTATAAACCATAATTCTTCAACATTTCTTATTTTCAAGTTGTTCGAATTCTTCAAGCTTAAATTTGGCATGTTTATAGAGCGTGTTTAAGATTTGATCCACACGTACTAAAACAACTATTTAATACTCTCTAAAAAGTGTCCCAATCTGCCATTAGGCGTCTTTTGTGCTGTGTATGTGTGTCGGATAGAATGAACAAGAAATGAGCACAAAAGAGTGCCGAGTGTTGCATATACGAATTCCATTCGTCTTTTATGCTCAGCTGTCATTTGAAGCGCTTTTATGCTGCCATTGTATGATATTCTCTTGTGTCATCTCTATCTCTTGCACTCTTTTTCTGTCTCTCTCACGCTCCCTCTCTCGTTGATAGACATTTGTCAATCAAAATTATTTTCTAGCGGTTTTTCTATGCTATTGTTTTTGCTGTCACTTTGACTCTTGGCTTGGCTATACTGTCAAATGTCACATTTTTAATTATACACTAGAGAGAAGTGGGAAATGAGAAAAAAATATGCTCTGGGAAGTAGCTGACATAGTCAGGCATAAATTGTCATT